>OZ023264.1:13338961-14538961 GCA_964006375.1 Tillus elongatus
GGTCACCAACGGCACGTCGGTGGGGCAAGGGATGGCAGCCTTTGTGTGAGGGTACGGTCACCGATGAGACGTATAGCTCTCTTTTGAATGGAGGTCCAGAATAGCTAGTGTGGAAGCGGCAGCGGCACCCCAGATGTGGGGGCAGTATTCGAGGTTTGGCCTTATTTGTGAAGTATATAAGGTATAGAGATTAGCTGGTAAAAAGTATTTGCGAGCCCGGAAGAGGAAACCTCATTTCTTAGCAGCCGCTTCTGCAATTGATGTGACATGTTGGTGCCAATTAAGATTTCGATCTACAGAAATGCCAACAAGTGAAAAGGACTCATTAGTTTGAATAACTTGGTTGTTCATTGTGATGGGTCTAGGGCCGGTGTATCTCTCGTGAGAAAGAAAGCAAGACTTAGTTTTGGCGGGGTTGAATTGTATAAGATTTCTACTTCCCCAGTCTAATATTTTTTGGAGATCCACGGAGACAGAACCCTCCATGAGTCTGCGATCCTCATCTAATTGGGCTAAAGAGACATGCTTAGAATATTGTATATTTGAATGAAGGGTGCTGTCGTCCGCGTAGCTGTGAACTGGGTTGGATGTGCTAGAGAGGAGGTCATTAATGTGGAGAAGAAAACAAAGTAGGGGCTAAAGCTGAACCTTTAGGAACTACTGCATTAATTGGATACAGTTTAGAGGAATGGCCATCCACAACAACAGATATGCTCCTGTGTGAGAGGAAATTTGCTGTCCAGGTACAAAGTTTTGGTGGTAGGCCATAGGCCGGATGTTTATTAAGCAGCGCTGCGTGCCAGACCTGGTCGAATGCTTTGGATATGTCTAGAGCAACAATCTGGGATTCACCGTGTTGTTCCATAGACTTGTTCCAAGAATGGGTGACAAAGGAAAGGAGGTCGGCAGTCGATCTGCGCTGACGGAATCCATACTGCCTGTCGTGGATTAGACTGTGTTTTTCAAGAAATTTTAGTAATTCGGTGTTTATATACTTTTCCATCACTTTAGAGACGACTGAAAGGAGAGAAATAGGCCTGTAGTTGCTAGGAAGCGCTTTGGATCCTTACTTGGGGATGGGTTGTACTCGAGCAGTTTTCCAGTTACTAGGGAATATGCCTTTATTATAAGATATCTGAAACAGACGAGTCAGGACAGGAGCAAGCTCTGGTGCGCATTTTTTGAGAACAATTGCTGGGATCTCGTCAAGGCCAGAGGCTTTCCTGGTATTAAGAGAAGAGAGCATCTTTCGTACCTTTTTAGTTTTGAAAATGATATCCGTCATTTTATGCGCGACATTGGGGATTGTTGGTGGTTGAACATTTGGAGGTGGGTTGAGAGTAGACTTTCCGGCGAACAACGAAGCAAAAAGTTCAGCCTTGCCCAGGGCGGTAGAAACAATTTCATCCCCTGAGACAAGAGGTGGGAACGTGTTTTTGCAGACATTATTCCCAATAGATTTAGCAAGAGTCCAGAAGGGTTTGCCGCCGTTGGAGCTTAAGAGGACTTTGTTTTTGATGTGGTTATTAAACGAGTTTTTTGCCTCAGAAAGAATGCGGACATAGCGGTTTCTTGCGTCGTTAAATGCTTGACTATTTTCTTGACTGAAATTGTGTAGAAGCGTTTTGTGAGCTTTGACCTATTCAAGTCTGGCCTTGTCACAGGATTTAGAGAACCAGGACTTTTGAGTGGCTGAAGAGGTTTTCTGTGTACGTGGGATAAATAATTCCATGCCAGCTTGGATAATTTCGGTGACGTTTTGTGAGATATCAGAGGGGTCAGGATGAGAGAAGCAGACAGACGCCCATGGAAATGAGGAAAAGTAATCCCGCATTTCGTCCCAGTTTGCGGAGTTGTAGTGCCAAACGATACGTGGGTGTGATGACTGTGTGACCTCGGGTTGCATTGCGCAGAAAGCAGTGACCATCCCGTGGTCTGAGCGACCAAGGGGGGCTGTGACTGATATCTTATAGCATTCAGGTTGTGTAGTAAGAAGGAGATCCAAGGGATTTGAGCTGTGTGTTGGGATACGAGGAAAGTAAGTAGGTTGCTGAACCATCTTGGCTAAAGAATTGCTGACTGCAAAGGCCTCCGCTGCTCTCCCTTGTGGATCGGTTTTGGAAGATTCTAGCCATTCCTTATTATGGACATTGAAGTCACCAAGAATAGTGACCTCGGTGGAAGGATATTCGGAAACCAGATGGTCGGTTTTTTCAGAAAGGCAGTCAAAGAGCTTGACAAAGTTGTTGTCAGAAGGTGACCGGTAAATGCAACAGATGAATTTAGTTGCAGCCCTGAGAGAGAGTTTTACCCATAGTATGTCTTTTCTTCCAGCTTCTAAATTGGGGAGTCTGGTGCAGGGTAGATTGCTACGGACGTATGCGCACACGCCTCCATGCAATCTAAAGGAAGTAAGAAGCTCATATCCCGGGAAATTAAGGTGATTAGTGGCTGTTTTGGCACTGATTTGGGTTTCGGTGAGGAAGAGAAGGGGCCTGTTAGCCTGGAGGAAATGGTGGACGGAGTTCAGGTTAGAATTTAGGCAACATATATTCGAAAAGGATATGTTAAATCTTGATGTTGGCGCCCCCTGTACACCCCTCTCCCGGAGGTCCGAATGGAGGGGTATTTTACCTCCGGAATCTTTTGTACAAGGAGGAGCCATCATTATTTTTGCTTATAAGGGAAACCGACTCATACACCAGAACCGGAAACGTCCGTTGGGACTTCACCGGCCCTTGATGTATGGGGTGGTACCTCCTCGGGCGTGAAAAAATCCTTTACTATTATGTAAAGGAAAATTCCACTACCACCTGCTATGGATTGGATTGGATCAAGGGACTATCAATTGTCCAATAGTTATGCTTTTCGACATAGTAGGAGGATACAAAACATTATCATTCAAAATTTTTTTTTCAGACAATTACAAAGCCATTTAAATAAAATTTCAGGGATATATTGCCTTGTAAAAGACCTTACTACACACCAACATTCAACATTATAAGTGTATGGAAAATTGAGTTATTCAGATTTTGAGTTTTCTTTCGAATTTTTTTGGAATACATTGCCCTGGGAAAGACCTTATGACCTACCAAAATTCAACTTTCTAAGTTTATAGAAAATTGAATTATTCAAGTTTGACGCATTTATCATAAAAATTCACTACCATAACACACTTGCTGCGTTCCGAACTTTTTAATATATCATTTAGTCTGCATATAAGTACAACTTAGTATAAAATTACCACCAGCGAGCTATATATATATATATATATATATATATATATATATATATATATATATATATATATATATATATATATATATATATATATATATATATATATACAGGGTGATTTATTTTTTCACCATCAAATTGCGACAAGTGAAAGGTGCGATCATTCCAAGAAAAAACTTCATACAATCATATGCATAGGCGTTACTATGGTTCAAGATTGAATATTCCAGCTTAATGGAAAATTTATTGAGTTATCGGATTTGAAATATTTTTACGAAAATTTTCTACCATAACATACTTGCTGCACCCAGACCCTTTCCAACACTTATTTATGGTTGCTGTATCCATACTTTTTGAAAATGATGAAATATTGCAGCTTACTATGTATGACTGACAAACAAGGCAACCTCAAAATCATTTTTGAAAAAATATTTTTAAAAAATTAAATGAGAACAATTGTATATGTGTTTTGTTTCTTTAACATCGGCCTATTTCCGCGACTATGGCCAATCACCGACGCCAGGGAGCAGTTTCACCTCACTATCCTGGAAATTTTGCCGAACCCCTGCCTTTCTGTAAGGAGGGTAGGGATATTTCATGTGCCTGACATCGCATGGACACGGGACCGACGGCTTTACGCCCCCTCCGAGGGGCGGAACTTGCAGACATTCAACTTACTCAAATACAATGCCAGAACCTCGGCTGATGTTAATTTTACAGTTTGTACTGAAAAAGTGAAAGGAGTACCCTGGGATCGAACCCAGTACCCTTCGGTTCAGAGGCACACGTTCTTACCCCTGAACCACCGAGGTTCCTGTGAGAACAATTTAAACATAAATTGAAAATCTTGGTTCGCTGCTTCGTTGCGGGGTTCTCCTTCCCCGTCTGCATGCCCACAATCACATTCACTGTATAAACAAGAAAAATTTCTTTGGATCAACTGCTAAGAACGTTGCGTGAGTATAGAGGGTCTGCGCGCGGTAAACGGGATTTTAAGGAGGTATAGCTGCAAAATGGGTTAAAGGCAGCTTAATGAGGTCCAACTAAGCTACTTCTTTCGAACTTTCCGCTCTCATTTCATTTTTAGTGAATTTTCTTTAAAAAAAATCACTAATGAGGAGATCTCGACTTTTGAATTTTGAAAAAATTTCATCAAATGAGCGCTATTTAGGACACCTGGAATCCAAATCCGAGGTCGGTTTCAGACTTTATATGTTTATATATATATATATATATATATATATATATATATATATATATATATATATATATATATATATATATATATATATATATATATATATATATATATATATATATATATGTTTATGTGTCACACCTATAATTAAAAAAATAATGGACCGATTTTGATAAAATTAGGTGAGTACCTTCCTTTCGTGAGTGGCTTGGATAAGTTCGTTTAGCAGGAAAATCCGCCGAGGTTTTCCCGGAAAATTTTGTGTTTTCTTTCTAAAAAAATCGAAAAAATTTTATATCTCCGGAATTAACAAAGTAAGGGCAACGAAATTTGGTACGCGGGTTTATGTCATTATAGATATGCCACCTACCAAAATTTAGCGCTGTAGGTTAAAGGGAAAAAAAGTTACAGGCATTTAAAAAAAAATTGGGTTTTCCTCAAAACGTCAAAGTCGCGATTTTAAACGTCAAAATTGTTAATATTTAGGCAATGAACCTGAAATTAATATGATCTATGGAGGGAAAATGTCTCAAGAATAATGTTTTACAAAGCCTGAGCTCTCAGTTTCAATCGTCATTGTCCTTCATTTTACTAAAATATTCCCAAAAAATTCATTTCAAATAGACCCTTTCTCTGATGATTTAGCAGTAGTGTTGGCTATATAGTTTATCGTTTAATGGTATATCATTTTTGTCGAATTTTCGTAAAAAATCATTAAAGCTCAATATATCCGTTATTATGCAAGTTACGAAAAAAAGTTGTACACATTAATTGTAGGGTGTCTTAAGCTACATCTTAAAAAATATTTCCACAATTACAGGGGCCCATAAGTCGTTGGTGATTCAAATTATTTTTTTTAGTGAATTTTTTTAATCGAACACGTCCTATGTTATTGCATTTTTGTATTTTCCATCGAAATATAATACATCTTTGTAAGAAAAGAAATTCGAAACGCAGCAAGTGCGTTATGGTAGCGAATTTTCATTAAATGCTTCAAATTTTGAATCAATTTGCTATTAACCTATAAGGTTGACCAGAAAACCAGTCTTTTCGGGAACAATTTAAGTTTACTTTCGGAAATTTTTGTACATTTTCAAACAATAAAGTTATTTTGATGAACATGGCACATTGTTTCTAATATATAGATTATACTGGTAACCAAATTTGGTGCCTGCTTTCTTAAAAAAACATATTTGCTATTAAAAACATTTTAATGAAAAGTCACTACCATAACGCACTTGCTGCGTCCAGAGTTTTTATATTCTTCTCCGCCCAGCACCACTATTTACTCTTGGTCCCGTATCTTTCTAGTGGCCTTTTTGCAAGAAATTTTTCTTGTGGTTTGGGCCTCCAGAATGGGTTCTAACCATATTTCTTAAAAGATTTTTCTAAGCATCACCAACATACCCCCCCCCCCCCCCCCGTGCTCATCTGCGAATTTACCGACATTTTCATTTTTATTTACAAACGGAATGCATTTATGAAATTATAGCTGGCAGGTAAGCATTTTTCCATATTAATCGTCATAGTTGCGACGACCAGGCGACGTCGCTTTTTGACTGTGATGGTTATAGTTATTAAAAATAGAGATACAACATATTTTAAAACTTACATCCGATTCCCTTGGTTATTCCAAATATAACATATCCAATTGAAAATGCGAAAACCGGTTTTCCCAATGCCACATACGTTGCAGAAAACCATATATTATGTTGATAGTTTTCATTGTAAATAATTAAACCTGGAATTATTATTACGCCAAGTGGTAAAAATAAACTTGATAGCCACCACAATATATGTTGAGTCTGCAAAAAAATGAAAAGCACATTATTATTATTATTATTATTATTATTATTATTATTATTATTATTATTATTATTATTATTATTATTATTATTATTATTATTATTATGACTTTAACCTAAAGGGCTTATACACTCCCCAAAGGGGAACATGCACTCATATCAGGCATCTCAGATACCAAAGGGGCTGAGTTCAGGTGAAGTCCTTTTCAAGTTATCAGGCCTTGAATGACAACACGACACATCTCATTTCCCAGAAATCACCGCACGGTGTAGGCAGTTGCAAGTATTCTGCATACCTTATAAAGATACTTTCCAATGTCTAGTCTCTTAATGTTCTCTCGAAGATTTTGAGGAACCACACCAGTTGATGACATGACTATTGGACTCACTCGGACACTATCTGCCCTCCACTGTCTCTTTACTTGTATCTCGAGGTCTCTGTACTTGATGATTTTCTCGTTGTACTTTATCTCTAGATTATTAGTATTTGGGATAGCCACATCAATCAGCGCCACCTGTTCAGTGTAATTGCCATTCACGGTAGCTCCATGTCCTTTTTATTATTCATCAATCGCTGTGCAAACTATTAACGTATCTTTATCACCCTGTGCTTGATGCACTGTGCAACCAGCTCTTTGCAAGTACAGTGTGAGAAGAGGAACCAGTTCCAAATGCTGGTACTCCCAGGGAGGGGGTTTTAGTGTGTACAGTCTCACAGTACCTCGATATCGCACAGCAGTACGGTGTCGTAAATGAGGTTTGCATGAGCATTTCCACCTCCTGCATCCAAAAAAAAGGAACCAGTTCCATTTTGTTCTTACCATTTGCTAGATATTCTGCTGCCTAAGAGTGACATTAATTGCATATTCTACTTTTACTTCAACGTGAGTGGTAGTTGGTGATTTGCGTAAGTGTTCTTAATTTTTTGTGCTGTGTTCATATATATATATATATATATATATATATATATATATATATATATATATATATATATATATATATATATATATATATATATATATCAAAAACAAGAGTAGCTTATTCATATCTAATGACATAGTCGGTGTATTGTTGACAAATTTGTTTGAAGGTAGCTGGACGTTGCCAGACTACACGATGGAGGAGGTGCCCTCCATCGATAACGTATGACGCTTTCCATGGATCTGGGATGACATATGGTTCATGTTTAGGCAGCAAAACAGTCTCCATTGAAGATTGCCTTCCTTTTCCCATCAAATCAGATTCGTCGAAAAGCGATGGAGGATAAGTATAGAATTCAAATTTGAAGATCTCTGCTAGCTGCTCACCGCATCTTACTGTGCACACCATCCGGTGTAAAATAGTATTAGGGTACACACACACACAGTATCGTTGCAAATTGTCACTGATTTTGTGATGGTGGCTAGAGACTTCACAGCTAACTTTTTCATAAACACACACACACAACACAGTCCGATCCGCAACAGGCAGTATGGATTCCGTCAGCGCAAATCAACTGCCGACCTCCTTTCCTTTGTCACCCATTCTTAAAACAAGTCTATGGAACTACACGGTGAATCCCAGATTGTCGCTATAGACATATCCAAAGCATTCGACCAGGTCTAGCACGCAGCGCTGAATAATAAACTTGCGGCCTATGGCCTACCACCAAAACTCTGTACCTGGACAGCAAATTTCCTCTCCAAACGGAGCATTTCTGTTGTCCTCCTCTCTAGCACATCCAGCCCAGTTCACAGTTACGCGGACGACAGCACCCTCCACTCAAATATACAATATTCTAAGCCTGTCTCGTTAGCCCAATTAGATGAGGATCGCAGACTCATGGAGGGTTCTGTCTCTGCGGATCTCCAAAAAATATTAGACTGGGGAAGTAGAAATCTTGTACAATTCAACTCCAACAAATCTCAGTCTTGCTTTCTATCTCATAAGAAATACACCAGCCCTAGACCCACCACAATGAAGAACCAAGTTATTCAAAGTAATGAATCCTTTTCACTTATTGGCATTTCTGTTGATCGAAATCTCAATTGGCACCAACATGTCACATCAATTGCAGAAGCGGCTGCTAAGAAATTAGGTTTCCTCTTTCGGGCTGGCAAATACTTTTCACTAGCTAATCTTTATACTTAATATACTTCACAAATAAGGCCAAACCTCGAATACTGCTTCTTGCTGTTGAGATGTGCTCGCACAACCTGCTTTACTTGTTTCGTCAACTAATTTGTCAGATTGTTCTTCATTACTGAGTGATGTATTTTCCTCGGTGTCTGTATTCCCAGGTATTTATAACACCCCTCTACATCCGTTGAGGTAATTTGCTGGCCATTCTGTATTTTATATACACCTGGTTGTAGCTTCCCTCTGACTACATATAAGATGCGACATTTTTGAAGCCCAAACTGCATGTCAGTATCCTTGGAAACCCCTTCCACGATTTTAAGGAGTTGTTTAAGGTGTTTTTTTTGTGTGAAGGCCATCAGTTTAGGATAATCCAAAGACAGCAGATGATTTAGCGTCATTTGCCCCTTGTCATTGCTTTTTATACTGAAGCCATATCTGAAATTCAGGCGGTTTGACAGTGGATTCAATTCAATTCGAGGCAGAACCACAATGGAATTAGCGAATTAGCCTTGAAATACCTTGATACCTCTTCTAATTGGTATTGTGCTGGTTACGATATTATCACCTGTTTGTACCCGTAACTGAATCTTTGTTCTCCAGGTAGACATTGTGTGTTCAAGGAACCTCAGGATATATGTATCGATCTTATAGATCTTCAACACACTTATAAGCCATTCGTGTGGAACTGAATCAAATGCCTTTTTGTAACCCACGTAGGCAGCAAATATATTTCTTCGTCCATTGTAAGCTTGATTGCACGCAACCGAATTAATAATTAGCTGTTTTACATACCATATATCCTTTGGTACACACTTTTTGCTGGCTCGTAATTATGTTGTTTCGTTTGCAGAGCGCATATATGCATTTCTCAAAGCTGTTGTCATTATTATTATATAAAAAATGCTTAAGAGAACATAGTTTTAAAAATGCTTCTTTCCTGTGTCGCAGTATATTAAATATGTGAGAGGCAATGAAATGTAATAGTACCTGGGTTTATACTTCTGAAAATTATATATTTACTACCTTGCTAGTGAAGAACGGCTTATCCTTATAGGTATAGTATAAATATCCATAGAAAATACCAGCGATCATTCCTGGGAAGTTGAAAACTAATCCTGGTAGAAGAACCTGCCATATCCGTGTTTGAAGAATTTGCATACCATATAACAGCCTGTAAAATTAATAGGTAATTAACAGTTGTAAACATAAGGAAATTCGTAAAAAACTTTTTTTTGTTGTTTCATGGAATATACGTATATTACATGTATGACGAGTTTTGTGTCTTGGAGACACGAGGGATTTTATTATTGTGCTACGAGTTTGGATCCTTATGACTATTTAAACGTATTCTTTAGACAGTATAACAAACTGTGCTAGACTCCCTTTTTTTAACGGCGGCTTACATTTTTTTAACGTCACATAATGTTCGAGAATTTTCAACAACTGCTATGTTTTTCTCGATTTTTTAGAGCGAATGATCTATACCTTCAGAAAAATATACAAAAATTCGCTATTTTTTTTTGGTAACCCACATCTGACCTCGTCTAGATATTTCCAAGAGGCATATAATAAAAAGATTTAACTACAAACATATCGGAGACTTAAAAACAACGTTTCAAATTAAGATATTTTAATTCTTTGAAATATAAATAACCAGCGAGCAGATGAATGTCCTGCCAGGGGACAGCACGGACCCTCATTCACCCAAGGAATTGGAGCAGCTGATGGTGGGTAGAAGAGCAGGTGGATGGCAGACCATCATCTGCATGGATGCGAACGCGCACCATGAGTTGTCGGGAGGCTCGGACACAAACTCTAGGGGTGAGTCGCTTTTATAATTCTTTATGACATTTAATTTAGACATATTGAATAGAGGTAATAAACCGACCTTCGTCACAACACGGCGTGAGGAAGTTTTAGATCTAACAGTTTCCACCCAGCTTCTGTGTGACTTTGTTAAGAATAGGGTTGTGTCTGGGGAAGTCAGTAGCTCAGACCACAGATACACCCGGTTTGAAATCGCCAAAGTAAAAAGACAAACGGTATGGTACCGGGACCCGCGCAAGGCAGATTGGGAAGCCTACAGGGTAGACCTAGCAGTGGAACTGCGGGGGGGTTAAGACTACCATAGACAATTCAATAGACCTCGAGATTGCGGCAGCCCAAGTGCGAGACGCAATCACCTCGGCCTATAACGCCCCCTGAAAATGAGGCCCTCCACCAGGAACGTCCCGTGGTGGAACAAGGACCTCAGGCAAAGGAGGGCGCGGGTTCGTAAGCTGTTCAACGCGGCCAAAAGGTCGGGAGCATGGGATGAATACATACATGCCCTAACAAGCTACAACAAAAGACTGAGAGACGCCAGGAAGAAGTCGTGGAGGAGGCACTGCGAGGAAGTGGAAAGCACATCCGAGAGTGCTCGGCTACACAAGATCCTGTCCAAGGGCACTCAGATCAACATAGGCTCCCTTAAAACATCGACGGGAGGCATTACAAGCTCGGGGGAGGAAACTATGGAAGTCCTACTACGGACGCATTTCCCCGGCTGCAACATAATAAACCAATCACATCCGGACTGGGAACACTCAGAAATAGAGGTGCCGTAAAGGTGAGCATCTAGAGTAGACTGGACAGTCGCTAAAGAGGTGGTTACCTGGAGCCAAATTAGATGGGCCATTAACAGCTTTAGACCATTCAAATCCCTGGGAAAGACTGAGGATCAACCCAGGCTACAGGGCCCACTGCAAAATTCAGGAGATCGTGAAGGAGCCCATGCTTGAAATAAGGTCAGACTTCGCGAGTCTGCGAATCTGCGGGGAAGACAATTTTACAGTGGAAATTCCCGACCCCAAGGCCTGGCGGGGGGAGACGCCGGGCCTACCACGGGGTGCGCTCGTCTGGTTCATGGACGGATCCGGCGGGGAGCGTGATACGGGGGCAGCCTTTTGTTTGGAAGGACCAAGGGTTAGTCACAGTATTTCCCTCGAAGCTCCTGCAAGGGACTTTCAGGCCGAAATATACGCCATTCTGCACTGCGTGCGAGAGAACAAGAGGAGGGGCTACACCAACAAGCGGATCCTCATAGCCACAGACAGCCAGGCAGCCCTTAAGGCCCTAAGTAGCCCACGGGTAAATTCCTGACTGGTCAGTGAATGCTGGGATGAGACGAGCAACCTGGCTGGGCAGAATTAGGTTACCCTCGTCTGGGTGCCGAGTCACTCGGGGGTCAAAGGCAATGAAGAAGCTGACAGTCTCGCGAAGAAAGGGTCAGCAGAACCATTTATGGGACCTGAACCGATCCTGGGCGTGACGAAGAGAATTGAAAAACCAACTGGCAATAGAAATAAACATAATTATTGACAAAACTAAATTAAAAAACCACACACCTGAAAAAATGACCAAACAAATAAGAAACAAAGCCACATATAACAACATAACAATAGCAAAAACAGATAAAAGCGACGCACTAATAGCAATAAAAACACAAGATTATATAGAAAAAACAAACACTTTTATCTCAACAAACAAATGCAAGAAACTGAACGGAAACCCAACGAAAAAATCAAATATTAAACATCATAATAGTTATTTATGTACCAAGTGTATAAATATATGTTTATGCCCCGAGAGCGACGATTTTACAAATCCGAGGGCCTCCGGCCAGAGGGTTTGTAAATCGCTCGAGGGCATACACCTCTATTTATATCAGCGGTGCATACAAAATTTTATGTCATACTAGTCATACCCAAACAATGTAACATGAATCACCGTTTGCTGAAGGCAACCTAACTATCACCGGATCTTTTCAGAACTGCCAGTTTTATGTTAATTCGACTAAATAATGTTAAGTAAATATTTACATATTACTGTTATTCCATTATCTGTCATTTCATTAATAAAGGTTATTAAATAAGTCAAACAAAAATTATTTGTTTTGATGTGCGCGCGGGCCATAAAGTGTACGTTTTGCTAGCGCGGGCCATAAAGTGTACTTTATGGCCCTTGGGCATAAAGTACACCATTATGTAGTTGGTAACTAAGCAATAGAAACACAATAATGAACTAGTATGACATAAAAAAACACAAAACAATATTCAACCAAAAAACAACACATTATTATAACAACAACCCTAAAGCATCACCAATGACAGGAATAATAAAAATCCACACAACGGGATACCCAATAAGACCACTCATCAACTTCAAAGATGCACCATCATACAAAAAAGCAAAAAAAAAGGTCCAAGTACTAAATCAAAAAATAAAAAGTCTAGAGCGGGAAGTGCGTTATGATAGTGAATTTTCTTAAAAATGTTTTAAATAGCAAATATGTGATTTTTTTAAAGAAAGCAGACATCAAATTTGATTACCATCATAACATATATAGTAGAAACAGTGTGCCATGTTTCATGGAAATAACTTTATTGTTTGAAAATGTACAAAAAATGTTCGAAAATAAATTTAACATGTTCCCGAAAAAACTAGTTTCCTGTCCAACGAACATTATAGTTTAATAGCAAATTGAGCTATTCATAATTGAGGCATTCAATAAAAATTCGCCACAATAACGCACTTGCTGAGTCCCGAATTTATTTTCTTACAAACATGATAATAATTTCGTTGTCTAAATTCTGTACATTTAAGGTCAGCTCAGAACTGGTACTGACCGGGGGAATCTTTCTGTCAAATTAAGCCAAATCATTGTTTAATCTATTTCAACTAAGCAGATTTTTCTGGCTAACGAACTTATCCAAGCCACTTGCAAAGGAAAGGTACTCGCCAAATTTGATCAAAATCGGCCTATTATTTTTTGAGCTATCGGTGTGATATATATATATATATATATATATATATATATATATATATATATATATATATATATATATATATATATATATATAAATTGAAACTGACCCCGGATATGTGTTCTCGGGGGCCTAATTAGTGCTAATTTGAACATATTAAAGACCACAAAAAAATGCAAATTTGGGAACAATACTACATTCAACAAACAAACAATAAAATACAAGTAATCCCAGAACAAATCCAAATACAAACATTTAAACAAAACTTAATAAAAGCCATACAAATAGACAAATTATTAAACCACAGTGATCAAGACAGTAGACCGATACACACGACACAGTCCGAAGGCACAACCAACCAGAGAACAGTAAACCGACCAATAGAAGCTCAACACGCAGACGTCACGTAGAATTTCAGGCCTAGACCAGACAGGCAAGATCATAGTCAGTAGCGTGCTGATGATGAACCAGGACGGTTTGAAACTGCAGTCCACGTAAAACTAATAAACAATCACAAAAAGTTCAACAAACAAATAAAAGTCGCAATCTCCTCATTAGTGATTTTTTAAAAGAAAATTCACTAAAAAGTGTACACATGTTAATTTTTTTGTCCACATTGTTATCATTTGTTATCACGAACAGAACAGAATAGTATAGAGAATTTCATTGCAATTGGCTGACTACGTGTAGGATTTTTTGAAAAGTCATTATATTATTTAGATGAGATATTATTATATATACTTACTCAGGGTAGGATCTGACAGCTGCGTCAAAATCATTTATGTACATTGCAGCAAATATGTAGACAGATGTAAAGATACACAGTCCAACAACTATAGGTTTAACTAGTTTTTTATTTTTTAGTATAAACCAGAGTATGATCAGCTCTAGTATAAAATAGTGGGTGTCATTGCAGAGGTACCATGTATGAGCCATACACTGAAAAAAAAAAAAAAGAAATACAAAAATATAAAAAGTATCTATATACAGGTGGTCCAAAAGTAATGGTACATAGAACAGCAGTAGATTCTTTGCATCAAAATAGCCAGAGTACCTACTTGATATTTTTGTAATTACATATAAAATGATGATAAATCGGCTAATATTTAAGCCCCGGGTGAAAACGGCACACAAAATAAAACTCATGAGATTGTATGTAAGACTAGATGCATTCTCGCAACAATTAGAACCGTAGACCGGTTTCGCTCTCATTAGAGCTCTTCAGTACGGCATACTAATTGCAGCAAAAATGCACCAAAAATAACACGGCTATCGTATAGCCAGTCTTAAAACACTAAGTGAGTAGCGAACGTGTCGCCACCTAGTTCGGAACCAAGTACTTGTTGTCACGCCCGCTCCAAATAATACAGAGTATTAAAAATAGAGACGGTATACAACTAACTAACAATTTTAAAAAATTGTTAGCCCTGGCCCATTTCTACCCCATAGTATGCCGTACTGAAGAGCTCTAATGAGAGCGAAACCCGGTCTACGGTTCTAATTGTTGCGAGAATGCATCTAGTCTTACATACTTTGTCCCTATATTGGGGTAGAAATGGGCCAGGGCTAACAATTTTTTTAAATTGTTAGTTAGTTGTATACCGTCTCTATTTTTAATACTCTGTATTATTTGGAGCGGGCGTGACAACAAGTACTTGGTTCCGAACTAGGTGGCGACACGTTCGCTACTCACTTAGTGTTTTAAGACTGGTTATACGATAGCCGTGTTATTTTTGGTGCATTTTTGCTGCAATTAGTATGCCGTACTGAAGAGCTCTAATGAGAGCGAAACCCGGTCTACGGTTCTAATTGTTGCGAGAATGCATCTAGTCTTACATACTTTGTCCCTATATTGGGGTAGAAATGGGCCAGGGCTAACAATTTTTTTAAATTGTTAGTTAGTTGTATACCGTCTCTATTTTTAATACTCTGTATTATTTGGAGCGGGCGTGACAACAAGTACTTGGTTCCGAACTAGGTGGCGACACGTTCGCTACTCACTTAGTGTCATGAGATTGTACTTTATAAATATAATTTGATTTTAATACCTTTATGAGGAAACATTAATAATTTCAAAAACTACCTCACCCAATACGAAGAGGTTGAAGGAGGGTGGTGAATTTATTATGCCATTGTTTGCAAGTACTTGAATCAGTCATTCGAAACGTCATATTTTTTCGCTCTTTCTTAATTGGTGTTCGAAATATTCAGAAAATAAAAATTCCTCCCTTCCGCTTTGACAGATCCTAACTCCAACAAGACTACCCTGAGTACATTGAAACAACTGGCAACAGGATACATTAATGATACCCGGAAGGCCGACTTGTTGGAGCATAGGTATGTTATACTGTAGAGTCCAAACGAGGACAAAACCGGTTTATGTTTCCTGCTATACATACAATGAAAATTCACTAAAAATGAAATTAGTGCGACTTACCATGTTTTTACCATCAACGTACGTGTTAATGTAGAAAAGGTTACTCCACCAATTTTTCCTACAACGTCTAAATTCTTGACCAATCAAATCATCCCAAATTGGGCCCCTTGAGACATGCCTTAACCATGTACAATGTATTGCCAAGACAAATACTAACGCAGGAGTCAATCTAAAACAAAATAGTTTACTTTCTAAATTCTAGTAACCCAATCATGTAGAAGAGGCTTTATATATATATATATATATATATATATATATATATATATATATATATATATATATATATATATATATATATATATATATATATATATATATATATATATATATATATATATAAAGTTACATGGCAAGTCTATATCTGTATAAAAAGATAAAATAATGTAATGTCAACAACTCCAAATGTATAAAACATACACACATATATAAAACAACAAGTTATAAACATCTATACCAAATAAAAAACAAAGATGACAGCATATACTACAAGCAGCCTTTAGCGGTCGAAATTCAAGTTCAAGAGTTCAAGTATTCCTGCGTGCTGTAAAAAGAATATTCTAGAAGTAGCCTTTTCGCTTTTCTAGTGAATAGAATGATCGGCATTTGCTTCATACTGTTAGGCAGCTTGTTATGCAGTTTTATGCCCGTATAATTTGTACTTGACTGTGTACTCTTGATGCTTCTACTCCCGGCGATATGATGAAGACAAACACAGTCTAATCCACGACAGGCAGATCAACCGCCGACCTCCTTTCCTTTGCCACCCATTCTTGGAACAAGTCTATGGAACTACACGGTGAATCCCAGATTGTCGCTCTAGACATATCCAAAGCATTTGACCAGGTCTGGCACGCAGCACTGCTTAATAAACTTCCGGCCTATGGCCTCACACCAAAACTCTGTACCTGGACAGCAAATTTCCTCTCCAACCGGAGCATTTCTGTTGTCGTGGATGGCCATTCCTCTAAACTGTATCCAATTAATGCAGGAGTTCCTCATGGTTGAGCTTTAGCCCCTACTTTGTTTATTCTCCACATAAATGACTTCCTGTCTAGCACATCCAACCCAGTTCACAGTTATGCGGACGACAGCACCCTCCACTCAAATATACAATATTCTAAGCCTGTCTCTTTAGCCCAATTAGATGAGGATCGCAGACTCATGGAGGGTTCTGTCTCCGTGGATCTCCAAAAAATATTAGACTGGGGAAGTAGCAATCTTGTACAATTCAACCCCACCAAATATCAGTCTTGCTTTCTATCTCATAATAGATACACCAACCCTAGACCCATTACAATGAACAACCAAGTTATTCAAAGTAATGAGTCCTTTTCACTTGTTGGCATTTCTGTGGATCGAAATCTCAATTGGCACCAACATGTCACATCAATTGCAGAAGCGGCTGCTAAAAAAATTAGGTTTCCTCTTCCGGGCTCGCAAATACTTTTCCATAAGGCTAAACCTCGAATACTGCTCCCACATCTGGGGTGCTTCTGCCGCTTCTACACTCGATATCATGGACTCCATTCAGAAGAGAGCTATACGTCTCATCGGTGACCCCACCCTCACCCAAAGGCTGACGTCGCTTGCCCACCGACGTGCCGTTGGTGACCTCTCTCTCTCTCTCTCTTTTATAGATATCTGCACGGGCATTGCTCAGAGGAGCTTTCTTCCATAGTTCCTCCACCTGCTGCCCCCAACGGATCTACCAGGGTAACAGAGCGAGTGCACCCTTTTACTGTCCAGGTCACCAGACATAGAACATCTTGTTATACCCGCTATTTTGTCCCGAGGACTTCCAAGTTGTGGAATTTCTTGCCGGCATATGTTTTTCCTTCTCCGAACCTTCAAGTCCAAAATTAACAAGTTGACTATTTCTTCCTTGTCGACACCCACAGTACGATAGTATTTAGGCTGTAAGCCTTCGTGCTGTGTTGTTATAATATAATAATAATAATATATAATATAATATTGAATCAGAATTCAAGGTAATTTCATTGTGCAGCTTTTGGTGTCAATTTTGAAAGGTTTGTTTTCAAAATTATATCTTGGAGTTATCAAGTTTAAAACTTATTTGTCAAATGATGCTTTGTACAATTATTTACAATAAATATTATACTACTATATTAGAATATATTATTTAATATAGCCTACATACCTTAGGTATCTATGGACGAAAGCCATAATAAAATAATTCACGTTGAGATTTTTCTTATTATCAAAAGCGAGAAAAAGATGATATGTTAGTAAAAAGCCAGACATAAGAAAAAATGTTGAAACTGCATATCCACCACTAGATAAAAAAATATTCGCAGGTTTATCACGGAGCTGGAAATAAAAATCAGTTATTAGATACGAAAAATTAAATGGTTGATACTTGATAAAAATCTATTTTCGAATATTAACGGAACATTATTATTCTTATTATTACAGGCCGGCCGTTTCGCCACAAAACACAATAAAAGATAATTATATTATACTAGCCGATCCGACAGACGTGTCCTGTCTAAATTTCAATTTGCGCAGGTAGCAAAATAAATCGGAGAAAAAATTACTTGCAGTTTTTTCCGAATTTTCCAATTTTCCGGGCAACTTTTCCGAATTGTGTTTCAATAAAAACCTTACTCGGACTATTACTAGCATTTGAAGAAAGTCTGGACGTAGCAAGTACGTTATGTAAGTAAATTTTGATTATAAGTGAATGTTTTTAATAGCAAATGCGAGCAGGCAGATTGTTACCGGTATAGCCTATGTAGTAGAAACAATTTACTATATTTTATCAAAATGACTTATTGTTTGAGAATATACAAAAATTTTCCGAAAATAAGGTTAAATGTTGGTTTCCTAACCAACAAAACTTACGTTAATAGCAAAATGAGTTGTTGAAATTTGAAATATTTAATTAAAATGCGCTACCAAAACGCACTTACTGCGTCCAGATTTATTTTTTTCTTACAAACATGCATCATATTTCCATAAAAAATGCAAAAATGTATTAACGAATTTGTTCTACGAAAATTAGCTAAAAATTATAGACCGTTAAACCATAAACTTCACTAAACCTACAGTGAAAGCATCAACTAAACTAAACCGACAGCCAAAGCATCAGAAAAAGGGTCCATTTGAAATGAATTTTCTGTAAATATTTTAATGAAATGAAGGGCAATGACGGTTGAATCTGAAACTTAAGGGTTCGCAGAACACTTTTCTTGCAACATTTTCATTTCACAATCCGTATTTCTTCCACGTTCTTTGCCTAAACATTGCCAATTTTGACGTTTCATGTTGCGAGTTTGACGTTTTGAGGAAATCTCCAAAATTTGTTTCTTTAGCTGCCCGTAACTTTTTAGTCTTTAAACTTAGAGACCTAAATTTTGGTGCATGGTTCACTCTATATAATACAAATACGCGTACCAAATTTGGTTGCCTTACTTTCTTATTTCAGGAGATATAAATTTTCTTAGAAAGAAAACACAAAAGGCCTAATTAGCGCTCATTTAACGAAATTTTTTTTAAATTCAAAAGTCGGAATCTCTTCATTGGTGAATTTTTTTTAAAGAAAATTCACTAACATAAAATCAGCCAAATAGATCCAGCCGTTCTCAAGTAATGGCCTTACCACCGAATAGCATTTAATTTTTATTTACATATATAGATTATTATATAAGTTCTCTAAAAAGTATTTTATTCTTATTAACTTGACTACCTCTTAGAACTTAATATATATATATATATATATATATATATATATATATATATATATATATATATATATATATATATATATATATATATATAATATATAATAATTAAACACAGTTTATAATAACAGCACTTGAGCTTTAAATTTCGAGTATTTCTTTCCAAATATGACTCTTTTATAAATCGTTCCATGACAACGTTATCTGTTGTTTTCAATAATTTGTGGTTGTGTGGTATTTTTAGAGAAGTCAATGAATTTCTCGTTAAGAGGCTAAAAAAGTAAACTCTGGTCTATAAGATAAAGTAGTCCTGGAAAACAGCAATGACGATACTAACATTAGACACAGATAAGTACACTTGGAGAACACCCAAATCACCACAACATATATTTCAGAGACCTTACGATCGTTTCATTGACAAAGTCAACATCTTCAGAGGAAGAAAAATTCTAACATAAAAAACTAGATCCCGTATATTTATATCGCGTCAAGGTAAACGTTTACCTTGACGCGATATAAATATACGGGATCTAGTTTTTTATGTTAGAATTTTTCTTCCTCTGAAGATGTTGACTTTGTCAATGAAACGATCGTAAGGTCTCTGAAATATGTGTTGTGGTGATTTGGGTGTTCTCCAAGTGTACTTATTAGTGCTCATCACAGGTTCCAGTTTTCACATAGTGAATTAGATACAGTATAAGAAGACTATTTATGCTGTGCTTTAGAGCTGTCAGTGGTATTATTTTTTATTAGTTGGAAGAATGTTTAGGATTTTAGTAGTCTAACAATATAAGGTTAAGAGTAAAAATTTTGGACGCAGCAAGTGCGTTATGGAAGTGAATTTTTATAACAATGTTTTTAATAGCAACTTCTGTTTAATGCAAGCAGGCATCAATTTGGTCACCGGTATAACCTATATAGTAGGAACAATGTACCATACTTTATCAAAATAACCTGTTTGAAAATGTACAAAAGTTTCCCAAAAATAAACTTAAAACGTTTCCGAGAAAACTCGTTTCCTAGCTGACGAATCTTAGGTTTATAGCAAATTGCCTTATTGAATGTTGAAGCATTTAGTGAAAATTCGCTACCCAAAACTCACTTACTGCGTCTCGATTTTTTTACAAACATGCATCATAATTCGATGAAAAAAATGCAATAAGGAATGTTCAAAAAATGTAGGTATCCCCAACGACCTATGGGCCATCCTGTGGCTGTCAAAATAATTGTATAAGATGCAGCTCAACACCCTATAGGTAACGTATACAATTTTTTTTGTATCTTGCATAATAACAATTATACTGAGCTTTACCGTAGAAATGCGTCACCGTGTATATATGTAAACAGAAAGTAGACCCGGATATGGATTCTAGGGGGCCTACTTTGAGCTCATTTAAAGAAATCCTTTTAGAATTCAAAAGCCGCGGTCTCCTCATTAACGAATTTTTTCTACGAAAATTAGCTAAAAATTATAGACCGTTAAACCATGAACTTAACTAAAACTACTTCCAAAGCACCGGAGAAAGTGTCTATTTGAAATGAATTTTCTGAAAATATTTTATTGAAATGAAGGGCAATGATGGTTGAAGCTGAAACTTAAGTATTTGCAGAACCCTCTTTACATAATCCGCATTTTTTTCAGGGTTCTTTGTCTAATGTTGCCAATGTTGACGTTTCAAATCGCGACTTTTAACGTTTTGAGGAAAACCCCATTTTTTTCTCTTTAAATGTCTCTAACTTTTTTGTCTTTTAACTCAAACCTAAAGTTTGGTACCTGTTTCACCATATATATATATATATATATATATATATATATATATATATATATATATATATATATATATATATATATATATATATATATATGAGACATAATTGGTTCTCGGGTTCAACCTCGTCCAGAATTTATGAACACTCGACGTTTCGGCTCCTGTTTTGGAGCCATTTTCAAGAGGTAAAGGAAATATGTAAGGACACTCTAAGGCCTCAATCTGCCTACTCCCCAAATCTCGCCGGAGATCGTCTGTGAGGTCTCAGTGTGTTCAACCCTAGGCCTCAAAGAGATCTGGCAGTTCGTTGCAAGTCTTGCCTTATATATGTCGTTCCGTCTACCTGCTTCGTTATCAGTCTGTATATGTAAAATTGAAACTGACCCTGGATATGAGTTCTAGGGAGCCTAGTTGGCGCTCATTTGAAGAAACTTTTTCTAAATTCAAAAGTCGGTATCTCCTCGTTAGTGAATTTTTTTACATAAAATTCACTAAAACAAGTACTTGTGAAGCTAAAAGTCTACGACTGTATTAAATATAGAACGGTTTCACTAAGTTAGGACAAGAACAAACAACCATATATGTTATTCAAATTGAAGCCTTCAAACTTTCATCTCCTCTTTATCAAATTATTTTTTATACAAAACCTCGCTCAAAAATTCATCGGAATAACCAAAATCTGATTAGATAACGGTGAAGTGAGATGAGACTAAAAAAATTATAAAAGTAAAGTCACTAACTAGGATTAGAACTCGTCATGTAGGAGTGGATTATCCGATGGACAGCGTTTAGCCCACTTAGCTACGCTCGACATGTATGTACTAACATTTATATCCCATAATACATGTTAACGGTTCAACGTTTTACGATTTACACAAAACAATTTTGATTTACAATGCATTTTTGGCTCATATTTTAACGAAATGACCTAACCTGACCTGACCTGACCCTGGATATGGGTTCTAGGGGGCTTAGTTCGCGATCATTTGACGAATTTTTTTCAAAATTCAGAAGTCGGGATCTCCTCATTAGTGATTTTTTTAAAAAGAAAATGAACTAACAACTGTTTCAAATAAGAAAACCCTGTATTGAACTTCGCTTTGGGCTGTGAATGCGTTAGGTACACTCCTAGTTAAATTTAATTTAATTTTTATATAATATATAGGTGAATTATTAATGCTTACATTTTCTGTAAATTTTGGATTGGAGACAGGTCCAGACATGATAATCATCGCACTGTGTACTAGGATAACTATAACCATGTTATAGAAACGTATACCCTGCATACCTCTTAAAGCTATAACGTCTGGTGTTTCTTTGACAGTTTTTAAGCGTTCCCAGTTTCTGCACATAGAAAATGCTGCCATAATTTTTCCATCTAAAACAAAAAAAATATGAAATTCGTGAAAATAAATTATTAAATTATACAGAGTGTCCAACATAAAATGTAATTTTCCCTATATTTTTTTTTGTCACACAGCAAACTTAAAAAGGCTCTCATCTTACATTGGAGAAGGGCGGATCAAGTGTCAGAGTTGGTTGGGGGGGAACATAATGAATACGCAGGCGTTGATGAAACTGATGACAGTGGCGGCTCGTGACTTTGGAAGTGGGTGAAGCAGAATCCACGCGGCCTTAAAGGGGGGGTCAGGGGGGCGAAGACCCACTCTGCGCCGCAAATGAATATTAAAAAAAAATTCAAGGTCACGCGTTCTCCTGGCACTTCAGTATTTAAATGAAAAATCCATTTGTACAAAAATATAGACTGTCACAAGGAATAATTTTTGGAATAATGACCACGAATACTGGATGAGAGGCCATAAATAAATATATTTATTATCATTTACGTTATTTTTGTCTCACTGTACACGCACGCGCACGGTAATATAATACTATGTGTGTGTTTTTGTTTCTTTAACGTCGGTCTATTTCCGCGACTATGGCCAATCACCCACGCCAAGGAGCAGTTTCACCTCACTATCCTGGAAATTTTGCCGAACCCCTGCCTTTCTGTAAGGAGGGTAGGGATCTATTAACGTGACCAGCATCGCATGGACACGGGACCGACGGCTTTACGCCCCCTCTGAAGGTCGGAACGTGCAGACATTCAACTTGCTCGAATACAGTGCCAGATCCTCGGTTGATGTTAATGTTACAGTTTGTACTGAAAAAGTGAAAGAAGTACGCTGGGATCGAACCCAGTACCCTTCGGTTCAGAGGCACACGTTCTTGCCCCTGAACCACCGAGGCTCTAATATAATACTATGAAAATCTGTTTATAGTGGGACGAGCTACAAGCATATTTTTTTTTCAAATTCAAGGCACTTCTCTCTTTTTATGACTTAAAATTTTGTATCCAATAGTTTGTTATTTTGAAATTATTCTTTTAGAGATGATAATAAACAAATCAATTCCACTTATCAAAAAGAAACATGATAAATCCAGCTTTTCAAAGTCTGTAAATGTGACACATAATAAAAATAAAAAAGGTTCGGGACGCAGCAAGTGCGTTATGATAGCGAATTTTCTTAAAAATGTTTTTAATAGCAAATGTCTTTGTTTGATGAAAGCAGGCATCACACTTGGTTGCCTATATAGTAGAAACAATGTCCCATATTTCATAGAAATAACTTTAATGTTTGAAAATATATAAACATTTTTCTAAAGTCTGGATAGAGCAAGTGTGTTATGGAAGTGAATTTCCATAAAAAAAAATTTAATAGCAAATGCGAGCAGGCAGATTGTTATCGGTATAGTCTATGTAGTAGAAACAATTTACTATATTTTATCAAAATGACTTATTGTTTGAGAATATACAAAAAATTTCCGAAAATAAGGTTAAATGTTGGTTTCCTAACCAACAAAGCTTACGTTAATAGCAAATTGATTTATTGAAATTTGAAGGATTCAATTAAAATTCGCTACCAAAACGCACTTACTGAGTCCAGATTTTTCTTACAAACATGCATCATATTTCGATAAGAATGCAAAAATGCATTAACGAATTTGTCCTACGAAAATTAGCTAAAAATTATAGACCGTTAAACCATAAACTTCACTAAACCTACAGCGGAAGCATCAACTTAACTAAACCTGCAGCCAAAGCATCAGAGAAAGGGTCTATTTGAAATGAATTTTCTGCATATATTTTAGTAAAATGAAAACTCCAAACGTTGTTTCTTTAACTGCCCATAACTTCTTTGTCCTTAAAGCTAGAGACCTAAATTTTGGTACAGTGTTCACTCATTATAATAAAAACGCGCGTAACAAATTTGGTTGCCCTTAATTTGTTACTTCCGGGGATATACATTTTTTTTAGAAAGAAAACACGCCATTTTCTGGGAAAACCTGGTCAGATTTTCCTGGCTAACGAACTTATCCAAGCCACTTGCAAAAGGAAGGTATTCACCAAATTTTATCAAGATCGGTCCATTATTTTTTGAATTATCGGTCGGATACATAATAATAATAATAATAATAATTTATTTACTGATAATATACAGTCTGGCTTTTAACAAACAATACAGCAACAATATAACATAATTAATATTGACATTTTTTTCTTTTTTCTTTTTCCACAATCAGCAAATAATAAGAAACCGACAAAGTCAGAGACTGTGTGTCGGTAAACTTCAACATACATTTGCCTACCTTGTAGGTGATTGAACAGAAATGTGTCCCGAACCAAACTCACACAGTGAACAAAAGAATATTACCACCACATACACCCACACACAGAGAGCCACCTATACACATTCGCAATCCTATACACTCGCATACTCTCTCTCTCTCTTTTTTCTCTCAACACACACACACATGCACACAATTTTGCAAATCCTTCTATTACAATTTTCAAACCAACTGCTCGGCTTTTCAAATCGACACTCGACAATACCCAGTCTGATTTTTAACAACAAATAACAATATCAACATTGCAATTTTTTTTCCACGGTTACCCGTTTCCCCCCTTTTATACACCACCAGCAAATAATAACAAACCGACAGAGTCAGAGACTGTGCGTCGGCAAAATTCAATATAGATTTGCCTACCTTGTAGGTGAGTGAGCAGAAATGCGCCCCGAAAACCAAACTCTCATAGTGAACAAAAGGAAATTACCGCCACATCCACCCACACAGAGAGAGCTACCTACACACATTCGCAACCCCATACATCCATATATATATATATATATATATATATATATATATATATATATATATATATATATATATATATATATATATATATACTTATTAGCTCATATATCTGTCACTGTTACGTCAAAATAATATTTCGGTTGAAAAAGATGTAGAATTTAATTTTAGTCAAGTTTTAAAATATAGAAGTTTTTGATTAAAATGAAGAAATTGATTTCAAGTACCATCCATATTTCTGGAAATTGTAATGGTACATAATGAGGTGAGGTAATTTTGGAGATTACAAGTCAGATGACAGAACTTTAGAACAATTGACATTTAGATTAAAATTTAGTCAAAATTGCATCATTTGCAGCCACAAGTTTAGACTTATTTGTAAGATGCTTTGTACTGGTTATATAACAATAAACTATACTAAATATATATATATATATATATATATATATATATATATATATATATATATATATATATAAACACAGATCTCCTAATTAGCGAATTTTTTTTTAATTTGCGGGCAAAATTTGCAGGCATTTGACTTGTCAAACACAATACCACAACCAACTTGACCGAATGTTAGTTTTACAGTATGTCCTGAAAAAATGAAACCACGCTCCTACTGGGAATCGAACCCACAACCCTTGGCTTCAGAGACAGTTCTTTCCTGCTGGGCCCCCAAGGTAGCTAATTTTGAACTAGCGGTGTCGCACATTGGTCTCTAAACGTGTTAGAATACACAAAAAGGGTAAATTTAAACAATAAGTAGGTACTCACATTTAGTGTTTATTGTTCTCTGGTAATCTTCTTGCTTTTTATATCGGCTCAATCCTTCATAGAATGTTGCGTAGACTACTAAAGTTACGTAAAAAATAAGTACCACCCTAAAACAAATAAAACATAACAATATATTGGTTGCGGTTGCTTTTACTTTGTTGAAATTGTTTCAATAAAGTAAAAAAGTTCGGGACGCAGCAAGTGCGTTATGGTAGTTAATTTTTATTAAATGCTTCAAACTTGGATAACTCAAGTTTTCTATAAGTTTAGAAAGTTGAATTTTGATATGTGTTGCCTTTCCCAAGGCAACATGTCCACCAAATGTCATTAAAATAACTGTGTAATTTTTGGAGAAAAAATTTTTTTCAAAAGAAAATTCAAAATTTGAATAACCAAAATTTCTATAAACTAGAAAATTGAGTTTTGCTACGTAGTAAGGTCTCTCCAAAGGCAATATATACATTGACTTTCATTAAAACAACTTCGTAATTTTCGGAGAAAAAATTTTTTTCGAAAGAAAACTCAAAATTTTATCGGAAAACCTCGTCCGATTTTGCTGGCTAAATAACTCGTTCAAGCCATTAATAAAAGAAAGGCACTTGCAGAGTTTCATTGAAATCGGTTAATTATTTTTTGAGTTATCGGATATATATATATATATATATATATATATATATATATATATATATATATATATATATATATATATATATATATATATATATATATATATATACAGGGTGATTCATAAGTGGTGACCAAAAATGAAACCCCATGTTCTTTGAACAATTTTAGAGAGGGTATGTCCTATAAAAATTTTTCCTATAATGCTTCATTAAAAAGATACAGGGTATTGAAGTTGAATTTCAAAAAAAAATCCTAATTTTTTAAAAAGTAGCACATATATTTTGCTGAAACTTGTGTAGGCTGTTATGGAAGGCGCGTTTTCTACCATAACAATTGAATCGGCTAATTCAGCTGTGGCGCGCGTACCCACATGTCATTGGTTATCCCTCAAGAAAAAAACGGGTACGCTGAAATGCTTCTTTTTCTCCGGTGGGTGTGCATCCGAATCTGAGCCTATATGTGAGATAAGACAGGGCACGTCTGTAAAAGTTTTTGGGGATTTATCTGGATTCTAACTTATCATGGGATGTCCATGTTGACCATGTGGTGGCCTCTCTTGCATTTGGGAATTACGCGTTGCTGCAGCTGAGTGATTCTTTGAGTACTCAGGCGTTGTTGACATGCTAATATGGTAGTGTCAACTGTCTCCTGGCATACGGTTTGCTGTGTTGGGGCGGCTGTGTGCACCTGGGGAGGGTTCTGTTGTTGCAGAAGATAATTGTCCGCACCATGCTTGGCCTGACGTCTTCCGCATCTTGTAGACTATTATTTATACGGTATGGCATTTTAACAGTGACGTGCCTATATATGCTTGAGGCGCTTTGTTATGTCAGAAAAATATTGCAATTTTTAGTACCTGCGGTAATATTACAGCGTATGAAACAAGACAGGCTAAAGATTTGTATGTTCCCCCTTATAGGATCGAACAGATCAATCAGGCACTTCGCAACAGTGCAATATGCTATATAATCATTTACCGGACAGCCTCAAAAATTTGAGCAGCCTCAGGCAATTTAAGCTAGCTTTAAAATCGTTTTTTAGAGAGCATTATTTTTATTCTGTGGACGAATATTTTAATTTCAGCGTTGATAAGCTGTTTTTTGTGTTTTG
Source organism: Tillus elongatus (assembly GCA_964006375.1). NCBI lineage: Eukaryota > Metazoa > Arthropoda > Insecta > Coleoptera > Cleridae > Tillus > Tillus elongatus. Next base: position 13,366,704 of record OZ023264.1, read on the forward strand.
ACTATTTCCGAAATCTTCTAGAGATCTATGGAGCAGTTCTAATAAACAAATACACCTCTTGACATCGAAAATGGTTTTAGTGCTCATTTTAGAAGTGTTTATATGCCAACTTTTTCTAAACCTATCAGTGTCTCTAGAGATGAGAGTGGTATTTGTTTGCCGCCGGTTCTAGATATTACTCACATTAATGAGGATGATATTTCTGCCGCTATAAGGCAATTAAAAATATGTCTCTGTTTCAGTCATGATCAGGTTCCTGCTATTCTGATCAAAATTGTGCGCAAGTCCTGGTAAAGCCCTTACATATTATATATAGCCTTATTTTAAAAACGTCATGTTTTCCAAACCTTGGAAACTAGCAAATATATGTCCAGTCCATAAGAGTGGAGATGTTTATGACGTCAGAAATTATAGGCACTTATCAATTTTGTACTATTTCTCTAAAATTTTGGAAATAATAATGTATTCCTATATTTATCCTTATCAGGCCGTATATTTCACCCTATCAGCATGACTTTATGAAGGGTATATCTACTGTCTCTAACCTGACATGTTTTACACCATACGTGTCTGACGTAGTTGTTAACCACGGGCAGGTGGACGTTATTTACACCGACGTATCAAAAGCATTCGATCGCATAAATCATCATTTACTCTTAACCAAATTAATAAATAAATTTGGTTTTGTTAATTCATTATTGTCTCTGTTTGTCAGCTATCTTTCTGATCGGTTCCAATTTGTCTCTTATAATGGTTCTAAGTCGGATACATTTAGCGCTACCTCAGGAGTTCCCTAGGGTTCCAATCTTGGATCTCTATTATTTTTAATTTTTATTAATGACCTAAAGGAGACCATTGACTGTGAATTTCTGATGTATGCAGACGATGTGAAGTTGTTTCACAAAATATAGTCCACCCAAGACAGCTCATTCCTCCAGGATCGGCTGACATCCTTGAATTCCTGGTGTATTAACAATAAGCTTACTCTTAATGTTTCAAAATGTCCAGTTGTTAGCTAGTCCTTGAACAGCTTGAATTTAATAGATCTTTTTATTTATTTTAATTTCAACAACACACCACGAGGGCTTACAGCCTAAATACTATCGTACCGTGGGTGTTGACAAGGAGGAAAGAGGCAGTTTGTTAATTCTGGACTTGAAGGTTTGGAGGTTCGGGGGAGAAGGAAAAACATGTGCCGGCAAGGAATTCCACAACTTGGAAGTCCTCGAGACAAAGGAGCGGGCATAACAAGATGTTCTATGTCTAGTGACCTGGACAGTAAAAGGGTGCATTCGCTATGTTCCCCTGGTGGATCTGTTGGGGGCAGCAGGTGGGGGAACTATGGAGGAAAGCTCCTCTGAGCAGTGCCCGTGCAGATATCTATAAAAGAGAGAGAGAGAGAGAGGTCACCAACGGCACGTCGGTGGGCAAGGGATGGCAGCCTTTGGGTGAGGGTAGGGTCACCGATGAGACGTATAGCTCTCTTTTGAATGGAGTCCAGGATAGCGAGTGTAGAAGCGGCAACGGCACCCCAGATGTCGGCGCAGTATTCGAGGTTTGGCCTTTTTTGTGAAGTATATAAGGTATAGAGATTAGCTGGTGAAAAGTATTTGCGAGCCCGGAAGAGGAAACCTAATTTCTTAGCATCCGCTTCTGCAATTGATGTGACATGTTGGTGCCAATTAAGATTTCGATCCACAGAAATGCCAACAAGAGAAAAGGACTCATTACTTTGAATAACTTGGTTGTTCATTGTGATGGGTCTAGTGCTGGTGTATCTCTTGTGAGAAAGAAAGCAAGACTTAGTTTTAGTGGGGTTGAATTGTACAAGATTTCTACTTCCCCAGTCTAATATTTTTTGGAGATCCACGGAGACAGAACCCTCCATGAGTCTGCGATCCTCATCTAATTGGGCTAAAGAGACAGGCTTACTACATCTATAAAAGACCTAGGTGTCAATTTTGACCAAAGATTATCATTTATTGAACATATTGATCATGTCATTTCATCAGCTGTGAGACTGTTAGGCTTTATAGTGCGTAATACGAAATCCTTCTTGGGCACTGATGCTTTGATTGTGTTGTTCTACTCTCTGGTTAGGTCCCGATTAGAATATGATTCAGTGGTGTGGAATCCTCTCTATACTGTTCATATTGGTCGAGTGGAAAATATACAAAGAAGGTTTCTAAAATATATTTCGTTCAAGCTCGATGGTGTATATCTTTCTTAAGATCTTAACTATTCGCTTTATCTGGAAATATTTGGGTTTCAGGCTCTTCATCTAAGAATACTGCTCGATGGTTTTTTATACAAGATCTTGCATAATGAGGTTGACTGTTCTTATTTATTGTCTCTAGTCTGTTTTAAAATTCCACGGCTATCTAGCGGAAGCATGGAGCTATTAACTTATCACAGAGGTGCACATACAAATATTTTGGTAAAGTCACCCATATACTTTATTATTAATACCATTAATAAAATATTTCCTTTTCACTTGTTAGCATTTCTGTAGATCGAAATCTCAATTGGCACCAACATGTCACATCAATTGCAGAAGCGGCTGCTAAGAAATTAAGTTTCCCCTTCCGGGCTCGCAAATACTTTTCACCAGCTAATCTCTATACATTATATACTTCATAAATAAGACCAAACCTCGAATACTGCTCCTATATCTGGGGTGCTGCTGCCGCTTCTACAGTCGCTATCCTGGACTCCATTAAGAAGAGAGCTATACGTCTCATCGGTGACCCTACCCTCACCCAAAGGCTGTCATCCCTTGCCCACCGACGTGCTGTTGGTGACCTCTCTCTCTCTCTCTCTCTCTCTCTCTCTCTCTCTCTCTCTCTCTTTTATAGATATCTGCACGGGCACTGCTCAGATGAGCTTTCTTCCAGAGTCCCCAACAGATCTACCAGGGGATCAGAGCGAATGCACCCTTTTACTGTCCAGGTCACCAGAGATAGAACATCCTGTTATGCCCGCTCTTTTGTCCCGAGGACTTCCAAGTTGTGGAATTCCATGCCGGCACATGTTTTTCCTTCTCCTCCGAACCTCCAAACCTTCAAGTCCAGAATTAACAAGTTGCCTCTTTCCTTCTTGTCGACACCCACGGTACGGTAGTATTTAGGCTGTAAGCTCTCGTGGTGTGTTGTTGAAATAAAAAATAAAAAATTTGTCCTACCTGCGGCGTAAATTGCGATTCTTTGAGGAACATTTGCCATTCCATTGCCGATTATTTTGATACATTAAAAAAAAAATTGAAACTGTGTAGCACATGTACATATATATTTTTGCATAACATTTAGGTTGTAGCAATTTATATTATTTGTAAGGTTTGGTTTTGCTACGATTATTATTATACTTAGTGTTAATTTTTTAGTTTTTGTTAGTTAATTATTGATTATGTGATACACCTATTAATTATCCTGTACTATTGTTTTGCAGTAAGTTATATTGATTTTTTCTTTTTTTTTTTTTGTATGCTTTTACCCTGTAATTGGTTGTAACTATAAATAATAAATAAATAAATAAAAATATTAAAAAAAATCACTTGCAGGTGAGCTAGAAAGTTACTATGGAGCTGTAGGTGTCAAATGAGTGAACAGAAAAGTGATTGTGGGCATCAAATTTTGAAAGGAAGCCAGCAGGAAATATATTGTAAAAGTTAAAGCAAGAGAAAAGTTAAATAGGCCAGAAAGCTGCCAAGGAGCAATAGGCTTCAGCTGACTGAACTGACAAGTGACTGGGATGCACCAAATCTCAAAAGAAACCCAACAGTACAGCTTCTACTTCTTTATTTACTAAGAAGCAATAATTTAACTAAATATTTGAAATACTCACGCAACAATAATGTCCACATAATCGATGGGGTAAATTGGATCAGAGGTCTCGCATCGTATTTTTGTTATAGTTCCTCTGAGTCCTAAATGTTTATATTTCTGGTCATAACATTCTGTTATATGATCCTTGACTAAAGAAGTATTTGTCTTCATTTCTTGTGTCACCTTTGGGCAGCTTCTGGTAACACAGACTCCGTGTCTAAGATGATCGTGACGGTAGTTCAGAAGATCTGAACTTATTTCCTATAAAATCAAAGTATAAATTGAAATACAGACGTGGAGACTATTTTCCCGGCTTAAATGTTCGTTTTCGTTTATTTAACCGGTTTAGATGTATTTAGTATGGAACGGTTTCACCAAGTTAGAGCAATAACAATTAAATAAATTTAAAATAGGTTCTAATAAAACCACACATACACTTGACTCATTACATAAATATGGTCATTTTATACAGCAATTTTCTCGATTATTATCAAAAATTTCCGAACGCAGCAAGTGCGCTATAGTATCGAATTTTCATAAGAATTGTACATTATTATTATACGGCATATTAGTTAAGTTAATACTTTAAACTTACACAGACCTTGATGATCGATTTTAGAGGTCCCAGTACGCGCACATTTTAAGAATTCTTTCGAAAGTGTAACCATCGATATCTCTCTATTATCAAAAATTTCTTGCGTTTTAACTTCTTCTGAGAAAAATGCCTAAAATTCAGTTTTCTATGAAGGTAAAGAACTAAATTTTGTTATATCTGTAGATAGTGTAAGTCTCTTTAAAAGAAACAAATTTCATTAAAGTTATACAGAAGATTTCCAGAAGGAAACTAAATTCATATTTAGAAAAGTAAAATTATAAACGTGGCGGTTATTTTTCCTTATTAATTTTTAGTAGTTCGGTGTTTATATACTTTTCCATCACTTTAGAGACATCTGAAAGGAGAGAAATAGGCCTGTGGTTGCTAGGAAGCGCTTTGGATCTTTCTTGAGGACGGTTTGTATTCGAGTAGTTTTCCAGTTACTGGGGTATGTGCTATATTGTAAGATGTCTGAAACAGACGAGTCAGGACAGGAGCAAATTCTGGTGCGCATTTTTTGAGAACAATTGCTGTGATCTCGTCAAGGCCAGAGGCTTTCATGGTATTAAGAGAAGAGAGCATCTTGTAACTCTTTAGTTTTGAAAATGATATCCGTCATTTTATGCGTGACATTGGGGACTGTTGGTGGTTGAACATTTGGAGGTGGGTTGAGAGTAGAATTGCCGGCGAACAACGAGACAAATAGTTCAGCCTTGATCAGGGCGGTAGAAACAATTTCATCCCCTGAAACAAGAGGTGCGAACGTGCTCTTGCAGAAATTATTCCCAATAGATTTAGCAAGAGTCCAGAAGGGTTTGCTGCCGTTGGAGTTTGAGAGGACTTTGTGTTTGATGTGGTTATTCAACGAGTTTTTTGCCTCAGAAAGAATGCGGAGATAGCGGTTTCTTGCGTCGTTAAATGCTTGACGGTTTTCTTGTCTGGGATTGTGTAGAAGCGTTTTGTGACCTTTGACCTTTTCAAGTCTGCCTTCTCGTAGGATTTAGAGAACCAGGCCTTTTGAGTGGCTGAAGAGGTTTTTTGTGTACGTGGAATAAATAATTTCATGCCAGCTTGGATAATTTCGGTGACGTTTTGTGAGATATCAGAGGAGTCAGGATGAGAAAAGTAGACAGACGCCCGTAAAAATGAGGAAAAGTAATCCCGCATTTCGTCCCAGTTCGCGGAGTTGTAGTGCCAAACGCTACGTGGGTGTGATAACTCTATGACCTCGGGTTGCATTGCGCAGGAAGCAGTGGCCATGCCGGGGTCTGAGCGACTAAGGGGGGCGGTGACTAATCTCGTATAGCATTCAGGATTTGAAGATTTGTAAAATCGTCGCTCTCAGAGCATAAACATCTATTTATACCCTTGGCACATAAATAACTATTTGCGGTTAAAATACTAATGGTGGAATAAATCTGACAAAAAAAAACAAATCTCTTTGAATTAGTTTTTTACATAGTTTGCATATTTACTGACGTTAACCCTATTAATATTGCTGTCTATTTGCAAAATTGTAAAATCACTACTAACCTCTACGATTTTCCATGTTTTACTGGTATGATCTGGATCCAGTGGGGCCAATTCATAGGTAATTGAACAATATAGCGCTTCGTCTTCATATAAGATACATTGATCATAGTTATCCTGGTAAAATAATTCCGGCATAAGAGCATATTCCTTATCTGAAAATAAGATTTAGTTATAAGAATTGTTTAACTAGAAGGGTTTGGTCTTGAGAGATGCTGTAGACTCCCTTCTACTTTATTGCTATAAAGACATTTAATTTAAAGTAATAAGAAAATGGGACATTTGTTATAAATCGTCGTAATTATAATTGTGTAAATAGGTTAAATTGGTATTCTAATCAAAAGAAAAAATTCCCGGGAACAAACCCTAAGAAAGTTACGGGACCTGCGGTGAATAGGGTTTCTGGGCGGGGTAAACAGGATTTCAAGTAGATGTTGCTGCAAAATGAGATAAAAGCAGCTTATAGAGGTCCAACTAAGATGGTTATTTCGGATTTTTCGTTTATACTTCCTTTTTATCATCTTCCCCGTCTAGCTCTCCTATTCACGATTGGCCCCGAACTTTCTTGGAAGCTGTTTGTAAGAAATTTATCTTGTAGTTTGTGTCTTCAGAAGGGGTTTGTAGCATGTTTCTGAAATTTTTTTCTCAAAAGCCTCCGTGTGCTAATCTTCAAATATACCGAAATTTTTATTTTTATTTTCAAAAGGAATGTACCTGCCAAATTATAAACGTGGCAGGTATTTTTCCTTATCAATCGCTTGGATGATCCGTTTTAGTCAACTCAATTAAACCAGTTTTTGCCAGGAAAATAAAAAAAAGGTTTTTTAAAACAAATTTGTAATTGCCTGTAAAGCTCATTGTGCCACTTTTTAAATTTAGTATCCACGCTGCTTTTATATAGATTTTGCTATGTATCAAAACTGAAGATTCTAGTTTAGTGAGAAATTGAGTTATCACCATTTGAAATATTTTTACGACAATTCGATACCATAACGTACTTGCTGCATCTAAACTCTTTCGACACTTATTGCTGTATCCGTACTTTCGAAAATAAAATAAATAAATATAAACAAAAATTTTGAAATAAAAATTTTAATAATTTATACTGAACACCTGTTTATATAATTTAAACTAATGTATGATATTAGGTTATGTAGTTTCATTTACTTCAAATTTTCCATAAACTACATAAGGAGTAAAAAATTCACTAAAACTAAAAGTTAAGAAAACAATAAGTACCTATATATTATAAGTACTTACTGTATTAGTTAGAGGTAGGTATATTTCTTCTTGAAATAACTTTGTTTCGCTTTAGTAATACAGTACTTAAATGCGAATCTGCATGAGACACACGCCTTAATTTAACGATTACTTTATTATTTGTTTCATTGGATGTTAGAATCATAATATACTACAGTCGACGGCATATGTTAAAGTTAGGTTAAAATTAAAAGTTGGGTTATTATTTACCTACTATTTGTAACAACGTTAGAATATAGGTATTTGTTTTATATTCTAAGGTATTAGCGGAGTCCATTTTTAGTGAATTTTCTTAGAAAAAATTCACTAATGAGGAGATCTCGACTTTTGAATTTTGAAAAAATTTCTTCAAATGAGCGCGATCTAGGACCCCTATAACCCATATCCGGGGCCAGTTTCAATTTTTATATGTTTATATATATATATATATATATATATATATATATATATATATATATATATATATATATATATATATATATATATATATATATATATATATATATATATATATATATATGTATCACACCGATAACTCAAAAAATAATGGGCCGATTTTGATAAAATTTGGCATGTACTTTTATTTTGTAAATAGCTTGGATAAGTTCGTTAGTCAGGAAAATCGGACGAGGTTTTCCGGGAAAATTTTGAGTTTTCATTCGAAAAAAATTTTTATCTCAAAGAATAATACGCCGATTTTGATAAAATTTGGGACGTACCTTCCCTTTGTAAAAGGCTTTGACAAGTTCGTTAATCAAAAAAATCGGACGAGGTTTTCCAGGAAAATTTTGAGTATTCATTTAAAAAAAAAATTTTATCTTAAAAAATAAAATATCTATGATAACCAAATTTGGTAGGTAGGTTTACGATATAAAAAGCAAACTATATACCAAAATTTAGATTTCTATGTTACAAGAAAAAAAAGTTATAAAATATTTTGTGCCAGATCATTTCTATGAAAATTCACTACCATAACGCACTTGCTGCATCCAGGCTTTTTGAGTTATGCGCAGAGCGCACACGGTTCTCTAATGACTGCTACCAGCTGTCAGTTAGCAGTATAACAAATGACAAATAGCTAGCTGGTGTTGTCAGCTTAAACTAGGAGATGGAGATGGATTTTAAATACCGTGAAGAATAGGAAGCTTAATATTTATACATAATAAAACGTAGTTCTAGATTGCTTTTAAACAAATTGATACACTTTCATTAAAATTTTTCATTATTACCATAAATTTTACTGATGTCATCAGATTCAGATAGGAGTCGTGGCAAATGGCAACCCAGCTGATTGTATATTATGACATATTTAGAGGCCTGTCCGTTTAAAGTTTAATTTTGACATTTTGCTTGCAATGACAGCGGAACCCTGATATATCTGCCTGACCCTGACATTATAGGCACCCATTCAGAGGTAATTTAAGCTCATATCGTAGATTATTTATTTTTTATTTGGTTATAACTCAAGATTTACTGAACCGATTGAGTTGAAATGTAGTACGTAGGACCACGTATACGATATCTACGTGCGTGTAAAGTTTTAGCTTAATAGTTTCTAGTAATTTAAAAGATATTGCATTTTCAAAATGTTTTTTGATTTTTTTCTAAAAGTATTTGAGTGTCAAAACTGTCTAACAAACTCATCCAAGCTATTAGCTATTAACATCATGAAGTTATCGATTGGATACCTACATATATATATATATATATATATATATATATATATATATATATATATATATATATATATATGCCTGAAAAACAAGATAACAGTTGTAGATGACATTCGCAAAGGCTGTAGCAACGTAATTGAGGTTTCAGTTTCGAGTTGCAAGTTTATTTTTACCCTAGCAGCTTTTTACACTGCATATTGCCTAGTACGTCTACACTTGGAATATTATTATATTGTCTGACCTGCTGTCCCAAAGACCACCTTACTCCTCATCCATTTAGAAATATTCGCCCTATAGGAGATTCAATCACGTCCAATCTAACTTCTCTAAATGAAAGGTTGAAGATGTTTGCTTTTTCTCCCGGTACTATCATAGAAACAATTCGCTACGCATCCGTCTTCTTTTCTATAGCATATAAACTTTGGATTGCACTCTAGCTGGACATATTTTCAGAGACATAAGCACAAAGCATTTAAAAAGGATGTAAAGCGTCTATAAACATCAAGTTTATGATATATTCGAGACACTCGTGAACTATTTTATTAAAAAATTCAGTTGGAATTACATTCTTATTTAGAAATATAAGATTAACGCTGTTTTTGACCGAGTATATTTGTAGTCTTTGAAAACTTGCAACTGATAGCAAATTAACTTGCTAAATGGATACCACGCAATAATTAATTGTACTAAAGCATTGAAAAATTATAAAGATCACCAAAATGTCTACTATTAAAAAAATGTCACTTTAAAACGCACAAATTTTCTCAGAGTTAAACATACTGTTTCACATTTTAGTGAATTTGAAAAAAATATATTCACTACTGAGGAGATCCCGACTTTTGAAAAAATTTCTTCAAATGAGCGCGAACTAGGCCCCCTTCAGGGTCAGTTTCAATTTTTATATGTTTATATATATATATATATATATATATATATATATATATATATATATATATATATATATATATATATATATATTGTGTGTGTGTGTGTGTGTGTGTGTGTGTGTGTGTGTGTGTGTGTGTATTACACCGATAACTCAAAAAATACTAGCCCGATTTCGATCAGATTTTCTGAGTGCCTTCCTTTTGCAAGTGGCGATAAGTTCGTTATCCAGGAAAATCGGCCCAGGTTTTCAAGGAAAATGTTGTGTTTTCTTTCCGAAAAATTATATCCGGAAATAACAAAGCAAGGGCAACCGAATTTGGTACGCCTCTATTATAAATACTGACCCACGTACCAAAATTTAGCTATTTATTGTAAAAGACAAAAAAGTTATAGGCATTTAAAAAAATTGGGGTTTTCCTCAAAACGCCAAAGTCGCGATTTGAAACGTCAAAATTCGCAATATTTAGGCAAAGAACTTGAAACAAATACGGATTATGTAAAGAAAATGTCGCACGAAGAGTGTTCCGCAAACCCTTAAGTTTCAGCTACAACCGTCATTGTCCTTCATTTTACTAAACGATTTACAGAAAATTCATTTCAAATAGACCCTTTCTCTGATGCTTTGGCTGTGGGTTTAGTTAAATTGACGCTTTAGCTGTAGGTTTAGTTAAGTTAACGGTCTATAATTTTTATCTAATTTTCGTAGAAAAAATTCGCTAATGAAGAGACACGGACTTTTGAATTTTAAAAAGATTTCTTCAAATTAGCACAAACTAGGGCCCTCTCTAATCCATATCCGTGTTTATTTTCAGTTTTTAGTGAATTTACTTTTAAAAAATTCACTAACGAGGAGATCCCGACTTTTGAAAAAAATTCTTCAAATGAGCGCTAACTAGGCCCCTCAGAACACATATCCGGGGTCAGTTTCAATTTTTATATGTTTATATATATATATATATATATATATATATATATATATATATATATATATATATATATATATATATATATATATATATATATATATATCACACCGATAACTCAAAAAATAATGGGCCTATTTTGATTAAATTGGTGAGTACCTTCCTTTTGCAAATGGCTTGGATAAGTTCGTTAGCGAGGAAAATCTCTCCAAGTTTCCCCGGAAAATTTTGTGTTTTCTTTCGAAAAAAATTATATCTCCGGAATTAACAAAGTAAGGGCAACCAAATTTAGTACGCAGGTTTAGATCCTTATAGGTAAGTTACCTACCAAAATTTTGCTCTGTAGGTCAAACGATAAAAAAGTTATAGTTATATAAATTGGGGTTTTTCTCAACGTCAAAGTTGCGATTTTAAACGTCAAAATTGGCAACATTTAGGCAAATAACTTGCATCTAATACGGGCTATGGAAATAAAATGTCTCAAGAAGGATGTTTTACAAACCCCGAAGTCTTAGTTTCAACCGTCATTGTCCTTCATTTTAATAAAATGTTTCCAGAAAATTCATTTCAAATAGACCCTTTCTCTGATGCTTGGCAGTAGCCTTAGCTATAGAGTTTATCGTTTAATGGTATAGAATTTTTGTCAAATTTTCGTAAAAAATCAATAAAGCTCAATATATCCGTTATTATACAAGATATGAAAAAAAATGTATATATTAATTATAGGGTGTCTTGAGCTACATCTTAAAAAACTATTTCTACAATCACAGGATGGCCCATAAGTCGTTGGTGATAAAAAAAATTCTTTTTAACACGCCTTATTTTTGCATTTTCCATTGAAATATAATGCATGTTTGTAAGAAAAGAAATTCTGGACGCAGCAAGTGCGTTATGGTAGCGAATTTTGATCAAATGCTTCATATTTGAATAGCTCAATTTGCTATTAACCTATAAGGTTGACCAAGAAACGAGTTTTTCGGGAACACTTTAAGTTTACTTTCGGAAATGTTTGTACGTTTTAAAACAGTAAAGTTATTTTGATGAAACATGGCCATTGTTTCACTATATAGGTTATACTGGTAACCAAATTTGATGCCTGCTTTCTTAAAAAAAAACACACATATTTGCTATTAAAAACATTTTTATGAAAATTCACTACCATAACGCACTTGCTGCGTCCAGACTTTTGAGTTTTATTTGTTTGCATATATACAGGGTGACGCATTTTTACGGTAAAGCTCAATATAATTGTTATTATACAAGATACGAGAAAAAACTGTATACGTTAAGTATAGGCTGCATCTTATTAAACTATTTGACAATTGCAGGGTGATCCATAAGTCGTTGGTGATCCCTACAATTGTTTTTTTTTCGAACGCCCTTATATTATTGCATTTTTGCATTTATCATCGAAATATGATGCAGGTGTGTTAGAAAAAAAAATCTAGACGCAGTAAGTGCGTTTTGGTAGCGAATTTTCATTAAATCCTTCAAATCTTAATAACTCAACTGCTATTAACCTAAGGTTTTTTGGCTAGGAAACCAGTTTTCTCGGAAACATTTTAAGTTTCTTTTCGGAAAATTTTTGTACATTTTCAAACAATAAGTCACTTTGATAAAATGTGGTACATTGTACCACATTCAACAAAATCGAGGGTTGTCTTTTATCATCGTTCAAATGAATTCACATAACTGCACTCTTTTTGGCATATCCATTTCTCTCAGGTGTTGAACCAAAGATATTGAATAAGGATGGAAGTTGTGTTTTAACAGAATTCTATAAATCGATCTCTTCGAGAGTCCTGTCTGTAGAGCCACTTGTCTCAAGGATGTCATAGGATATGCCGTGAAATATCCCAGAACTGCAATTTCCACATTTCCATAATTAGGAATAGGTTTTCTTTTATGCATTTTTGGGCTATATGGGCTATACCGGTAACCAGATTGAAATATTTTTATGATAATTCACTTCCAGAACGCACTTGCTGCGTCCAGACTTTTTTGATTTTGGTTAGTTGGTTGTTGTTGTTTGACTATGACAAAAGATCAGTGATATATTAAGAGTAAAGCGCGTTCTGTTATTCTATACAGAAGTCTGAAGTAATCATAAATCTTCAAAATGTGTCTCAATTCCGTTTAGCAAACAGCCTCATAATTAACGTACAACATACTAAGCGTTTATTGAAGAAAACTTATGAAGATTAATTATATTTTTATTCATGTTTTCATAATTGTAAAATGCGTTTGTTAAAGGAAAGGAATACAATTTGAAATTTGGTGATTTTGTATAACTTGGTATGTAGTTACTTTAAAGATAGTCAACAAAAAACCTGAGAATTTTTGTATCCTTAATAATAATAATAATAATAATAATAATAATAATAATAATAATAATAATTATTATTATTATTATTATTATTATTATTATTATTATTATTATTTGGCCCTTTAGTTACAATTATTGTAAATCGGACAAGTCAAAAAACTTACAAGATAAAAAAGATAAAAAACGTATCACAACTTATCAAAGATACGTGCCCAAAAATCTAAAATCTAACGAGCTTCACATCACAACAAAAAACATACGTTCACAGTGCAGCTTCACAAAATTCACTCAAACTATAAAAACTATGAGTAATTAAAGCAACCTTCAGTTGCTTTCTAAATTTTTTTGTACAATTTGTGTTCTTCAGAGAACAAGGCAACTGGTTGTACAAAAAGCAACCCGCATAACATGGCGACTTCTTAAAAAAAGAATGGTGACATTTATTCAGGTGAAAAGTATCTTTTTCACGAGTGTTGTACCCATGAAAATCTGAATTGATAACAAATTTTCTCTTGCTTTTATGAATGTAAGTTAACAGATGGAACAAATAAACTGATGTTAACGTCATAATGTTATTTTTCTTAAAGATGTCACGACAAGAGTGCCCATAAGGTAGATTGTATATTAATTTCAGGATTCGTTTCTGTAGCACAAATATTATATGGCAGTCCGAAGATTGGCCCCAGATAACGATACCGTAACTCAGATGTGAATAAACAGCCGCGTAATAGACTTTTAGCAGATGCTCCGAGCTTAAGGAAATTGCATAAAACGCGTAATTTAATTTCTTGCACACCTAATCGATCTGGTCTATATATAACAAGCTACTGTCAATTCTAACACCCAACAATTTTGTTATCTTTTTGAATTGCACCGCATTTCCGTTCACCAAAATAATGCTGTCGCACATCCTGTCTCTTCGGTGGCAGTTATGGATTTCAAGAGAAAAAGTCTTGTCATAGTTTAAAATTAGTCGATTTCTATAACACATTTCATCAAAAGATTATACTACTGATTTTAATTTTAATTCAGTTTCCTCCACCGTCTTGCCGTAGACAACAATAGAAGTGTCATCGGCGTACATGAAGACTTTTTCGTCTTGTATAAATTGCGGCAAATCGTTTACCTAGAGTGTAAACAAAAGTGGTTCAATGACACTTCCCTGGGGTGTGCCCATACTTACACTATATCTTTGGGAATTGATATTATTCGCTTTTACGAGTAACTGTCTGTTGGTGAGATACGAAAGTAGAAGGTCGTTGCAAGTGCCTCTTATCCCCAAAGCCCACATCTTCTCCTTAACAAAAAAAAAAAGATTTACTGTGCCAAAGGCACGAGACAGGTCAAAAAATAAGGTCACCACAATGTAATTGAGGTCCATTCTTTCATTTACATATTGAGTGTATTCGATAATAAAAATAAACAACGATTTTGCATTTATGTAAAAGTGTTAAATAAAAAAAAAGTTTGACCTTTATTTTATATCAACAAGTTCTTGTTACTACTAAATATTTATACAGATCGTTGTGAACTATTAAAAAAAAGCACTCTGAATAGTAATGAAACTGCTCTAAGTAAAACTTTCAAACATTTTTAGGATGACCTTAAACTAAATTAGGTTTTTCAAAATTTTGTTTATTAAAATAAAGTACTTCAAAAGCTCCACATCCTGGTATGCAATATTTTAAGATTAACTTTTTCCATAGCCTACTGCGCTCACAAATAAGCCCCCAAAAATGACTAAAGCATATTAGGCTTTTTTTTACGAAAAAAAAGCAAATACCCATATCTATTTAGGCACATCTGTAACCCACAAATCCTAGGTTTCAATATCGTTACTTATACCGAGTGTTCACAACTTGAGTGTAAAAAATGAACAAAATCGACGTTTTGAGAGTGCCCTGCCTAAACGCTACTGAAGTGTCTTGCAAATATTAGATTTCCAATCGATTAAGAGTCACCTAGTCTATCAATTCACACAATATCATCCGCATATCTTATACCGAGTGTTCATAACAAATACAAAAACATTGCAATGTATTACCCAATTTGGACTTCGGTCGGGCCAGCATCTTAAACTTCGGGAAAACACCACTCCATTATATCTGAAAGTGAAGATTGGAACCTGCGATGAGCACTGATAAGTACACTTGGAGAACCCAAATCACCACAACATTTTTTTAAAGACCTGACGATCGTTTCACTAACACAGTTGGCGTCATAAGAGGATGAAAATTTATATTTGTATCTTACTTATCAGTGCTCATCGCAGGTTCCAATCTTCACTCAGCTACTTTCAGAAATAATAAATGGTGTCTTCCCAAAATTTAAGATACTGGTCCGACCAATGTCTAAATTGGGTAATACATTGCAAAGGGGTATGCTTCCGTATTTATTATGAACACTCGGTGTAAGATATGCGGATGATATTGTGTGAATTGATACACTAGGTGACTGTTAATCCATTGGAATTCTGATATTGACAAGGCACTAAGTAGCGTTTATAAAGGGCACTTCAAAAAGTCGATTTTTTGATTTTTTGCATTCAAGTTGTGAACACTCTGTATAAATTACGATTTGTGGCTTACAGATGTGCCTAAATCGATAGAGATATTTGTTTTTTTTTCGCATATATATATATATATATATATATATATATATATATATATATATATATATATATATATATATATATATATATATATATATATATATATATATATATATAGATCTGTGCGTGTCACCACAATAACTGAAAAAGTAATGACTTGATTCTAATGAAACTTGGCACTCGTATTCCTTTGGTAAATGGCTTGGACAAGTTTGTTAGACATAAAAACGCGACTAGTTTTTCTAGGAAAATTTAAGTTTTTTTTCGGCAAATTTTCGTATCTTCGAAAATAGCAAACATATTTTAATCACATTTGGTACGCAAGTTGCTCATATACAGGGTGAGGCATTGAAAACGAAACAGACCGATTTGCGTCCAGAGAATTTTTTTTTAAGAAACGCTGAAACACGTCAATTTTAATATTGAGGAGGACATGTTTTGACATAAAACTCATATTTGCCACATCAACCCCTTAAGGATGGTAATAACAACCCTTATATTTTAAATAGGGAACATGGGTCGAGTGTTACATCATTTGAAAGCTCTTTCTTTTCTGAATTAAGCACACTAATTTTTTTGGAAGTTTTATCAACTCGTTTAAAAATTGTTCACAGTTGGAGTTGCAAGAACGTATTTTATTCATTGTGATAAGAAACGCACTAATGAGTAAATTTTTCGTTAAAAAAACTCAAAAACAAAACCAAACTTTCAAAAATGTTTATTCAGTTAAGTAAGTGTTCAAATTGTTGATCACCAGCTTCCATACAAAAGTACAAATTTTGTTCAAAACGAGTTCTGACATTCTGGAGCATTTGTGGAGTTATTAGACGGCATTCTTCAACAAGGCGTCATCGTAATTCTTCCGGTTCTGTTGCGTAAATTCTACTCTTTAAATGGCCATATAGAAAGAAGTCTAAAGAAGTTAAATCCGGTGATCTAGGGGGGCACTCAATAGCACCTCTACGCCCAATCCATTGCTCTGGAAACTCTCTGTTCAAAAACTCTCTAACACGTTGTAAAAAATGCGGAGGAGCTCCATCTTGTTGAAATACTAATTGATTTTCTTGATAGCGATCATCATTTTCAACAATGTCAATTAGTAGAGGGTAAACGATATCTTCCAGTAAGTCCAAATACCTTTCGCCACTCAAATTGCCATTAAGAAAAATTGGTCCGATTAAACGGTCTCCAAAAAGGCCAGTCCAGACATTCAATTTCTGTGGAGTTTGAGTGTGGACTTCGTGAAAATTTCTTGGATTATTATCTGCCCAATAACGACAATTATGACGATTGACTGCAGAGTTTAATAAAAGCGTACACTCGTCTGAAACACAGATATTGAACAGAAAGTTACCGTTATCAGCTATTCGTGCAGTCATAACTTCACAAAACTCCAGCCGCTGATCAAAATCATCTTCATTCAGTTGTTGTACAAGATGAATTTTATACGGGTTAAATTTATGATGCTTTAATATTTGCTGAATAGTTCTTCTTTTGATGTTTGAAACAGTGGTCAATTTTCTCGTGCTCAAATTTGGATCTGCAGCAATGTGTCCTAAAACTTCAATCTCAGTAGTCTCATTTCTAACCGGAAATTCACGTTCAGGATCCCGTTTTTTGTTGGCTACTGTACCACTTTGTCGAAACTTTGCAACTAACTCCAAAATGTGTTTTCTGTTAACATGTCTGTTCGGATGTCCTTCATTAAACAAATTTGCTGTACGGTTGGCACAGTCATCGTTTTTGAAAAAAAGAGTAATTATTTCAACTCTTTCTTTTACAGAATACACCATTGTGAAATTAATTTTCGGTAGTACTATCAAGTATAAAACCGACCAATAAACTGAAATAATAAACCGCATTTCTCTCATTCCGATAAGAAATATCCTGATAGTCAATTTTTTGTTTACAAACCAACAAAACATTGACTATCAGCACATTTCTTATCGGAATGAGTGAAATGCGTTTCTGCATCTTCAACTGTGAATAATTTTAAAATTAGTTGATAAAAAGATTTGTGTGCTGAATTCAGAAAAGAAAGAGCTTTCAAATGATGTAACACTCGACCCATGTTCCCTATTTAAAATATAAGGGTTGTTATCACCATCCTTAAGGGGTTGATGTGACAAAGTTGAGTTTTATGTCAAAATATGTTTCCCTCAATATTAAAATTGACGCGTTTCAGCGTTTCTTAAAAAAAATTCTCTGGGCGCAAATCGGTCTGTTTCGTTTTCAATGCGCCATCCCATAATATGACGTATACCATATACCAAAATTTAGCTCTTTATCTTTACAGAAGAAAAGTAACAAGCATTTAAAGAAACATTTTTTTTTCAAATATATATATATATATATATATATATATATATATATATATATATATATATATATATATATATATATATATATATATATACATATATATATATATATATATATATATATATATATATATATATATATATATATATATGTATGTATGTATTCACACGATAACTCAAAAAGTTATTAACCGATTTTGATAAGACTCGGTACAAATCGTTATTTTATTAATAGCTTCGATGAGTACGTTAGACAGCGCTATTGGACCAGTTTTTCTATAAAAAAATAATTTTTCTTAAAAAAAAATTGTATCTCAAAAAATAACAAAGTTAGTTTGATGAAATTTGGTTGGTATGTTGCTCTCGCAAATACCTTACTACATATCAAAATTCAACTTTTTAGGTTTAAAGAAAATTGAAGCATTTAATGAAAATTCGCTACCATAACGCACTTGCTGCGTCCCGATATTTTTTTTTTACTTTTCGAAGACTTTTCAGATTTGAAAGACTTATAAAAATTTGCTCTATAACGAACTTGCTGCGACAAAACTTTTTTATGCTGGATTAAACGCAAAAAAAATTGGTTGGATATAATACTTACCAAGGTATAATTAAATGGTTATGTATACGGGTCAAGTATATCTGTTTTTAAAGGATAAGTGATTAGTGATAACCAACTCTAACTAAATCACTGTAATTATTTTAAACATTATCTCGTTTCGACCATGGACACTGCACACTGTAACAGAATATTATTGCAAATTCATGCAAATCAGTGAATATATGCATTTTTATATGCACTTATAGCTCACTTTAAACCGCTTCTAAAAACACTAAAAATTTCGGGACACAGCAAGTGCGTTATACTAGTAAATTTTCATAAGAATTGTACACTATTATTATAAGACATCTTACTAAAATTAATACTTTAAACTTACACAGACCCAGTAGAGGTCCTAGTACGCGGACATTTGAAGAATTATTTCGAAAGTGTTACCTTCGATATCTCTCTATTGTCAAAAAAATCTTGTGTTCTAACTCCTTTTGAGAAAAATGCCCAAAACTCAATTTTCTATGAAGCTAAAAAATTAAATTGTTCTATATCTATAGATAGTGTAAGTCTGAAACTTGCATTATAAATTTCATTAAAGTTACAAAAGCTTTTCAGAAGCAAACTTTCTTTGGCCTTATTTGTGAAGTATATAAGGTATAGAGATTAGCTGAAAAGTATTTGCGAACCCGGAAGAGGAAGCCTAATTTCTTAGCATCCGCTTCTGCAATTGATGTGAGATGTTGGTGCCAATTTCGATCCACAGAAATGGCAACAAGTGAAAAGGACTCATTACTTTGAATAACTTGGTTGTTCATTGTGATGGGTCTAGGGCTGGTGTATCTCTTATGAGATAGAAAGCAACACTGATATTTGGTGGAGTTAAATTGTACAAAATTTCTACTTCCCCAGTCTAATATTTTTTGGAGATCCACAGGGACAGAACCCTCCATGAGTCTGCGAGCCTCATCTAATTGGGTTAAAGAGACAGTCTTAGAATATTGTATATTTGAGTGGAGGGTGCTGTCATCCGCGTAACTGTGAACTGGGTTAGATGTGCTAGAAAGAGGTCATTGATGTGGAGAAGAAACAAAGTAGGGGTTAAAGCTGAACCTTGAGGAACTCCTGCATTAATTAGATATAGTTTAGAGGAATGGCCATTCACGACAACAGAAATGCTCCTGTTGGAGCGGAAATTTGCAGTCCAGATACAGAGTTTTTGTGGGAGGCCATAGGCGGGAAGTTAATTAAGCAGCGCTGCGTGTCAGACCTGGTAGAATGCTTTGGATATGTCTAGAGCGACAATATGGGATTCACCGTGTAGTTCCATATAGTTGTTCCAAGAATGGGTGACAAAGGAAAGGAGGTCGGCAGTTGATCTGCGCTGACGGAATCCATACTGCCTGTCGTGGATTAGAGTGTGTTTTTCAAGAAATTTTAGTAATTCGGTGTTTATATACTTTTCTATCAATTTAAAGACGACTGAAAGGAGCGAAATAGGCCTGTAGTTGCTAGGAAGCGTTTTGGATCCCCCTTCTTGGGGACGGATTGTACTCGAGCAGTTTTCCAATTACTAGGGAATCTGCCTCTATTGTAAGATGTCTGAAACAGATGAGTCAGGACAGGAGCAAGTTCTGGTGTGCATTTTTTGAGAACAATTGCTGTGATCTCGTCAAGCCAGAGGCATTCCTGGTATTAAGAGAAGAGAGCATCTTTCGTACCTTTTTAGTTTTGAAAATGATATCCGTCATTTTTGCGCGACATTGGGGACTGTTGGTGGTTAAACATTTGGAGGTGGGTTGAGAGTAGAATTGCTGGAGAACAACGAGGCAAAAAGTTCAGCCTTGCCCAGGGCGGTAGAAACAATTTCATCCCCTGAAACAAGAGGTGGGAACGTGATCTTGCAGAAATTATTCCAAATAGATTTAGCATGAGTCCAGAAGGGTTTGCTGCCGTTGGAGCTTGAGAGGACTTTATTTTTGATGTGGTTAGGAAACGAGTTTTTTGTCCCAGAAAGAATGCGGACGTAGCGGTTTCTTGCGTCGTTAAATGCTTGACGGTTTTCTTGACTGGTATTGTGTAGAAGCGTTTTGTGAGCTTTGACCTTTTCAAATCTGGCCTTGTCTTAGGATTTAGAGAACCAGGACTTTTGAGTGGCTGAAGAGGTTTTCTGTGTACGTGGAATAAATAATTCCATGCCAGCTTGGATAATTTCGGTGACGTTTTGTGAGATATCAGAGGGGTCAGGATGAGAGAAGCAGACAGACGCTCATGGAAATGAGGAAAAGTAATCCCGCATTTCGTCCCAGTTTGCGGAGTTGTAGTGCCAAACGATACGTGGGTGCAACCTCGGGTTGCATTCCGCAAGAAGCAGTGACCATGCCGTGGTCACTTTATCTTCATTGATTTAACTTTATCACTTTATCTTCAAAATTAACAATTTGGATGAAAATATCGGTTATAAACAAATAATTTTAGTTTGGAAGGTATTGGGAAACGATTAAAATCAATGAAGAGTAAAGGCCAAGACTGGTCCATTAGATGGAATAAGTAGAAGCCAAACAAATTTGGTATGTCAAAATTAGAAGTATGTTACATTTGGACCAAGTTTTGAATCAGTTTTTGGTGGAATTTTATTAAATTATGTTAATATACAGCACAAGCCTCAGGCTTATTGTGTAGACATGTTGTACGATTTATGATATTAAGTAAATAAATAAAAAAAAAAAAAAAAAAAAAATTGCTTGACTGGGCTGGTTAGCCCAGCCACACAAATTAGTTTTCTGAAGAAAAAAAACTGCCTTTAAAAATGTATTTTAGACACTAATTAATTATATTGTTATTCTTTGTGGTTCGAAATATTTCTATGAAAATGAGCCACCAGAATGAACTTTATACTTTTAGTAGATTTTCTTAAAAAAATTCACTAATGTTAAGATCTCGACTTTGGAATTAAAAAAAACTTCTTCAAATGAGCGCGAACTAGGCCCCTTAGAACCTATATCCAGGGTCAGTTTGAATATATATATATATATATATATATATATATATATATATATATATATATATATATATATATATATATATATGTATGTATTTATTTATTTATTTGTGTGTGTGTGTACCACACCGACAACACAAAAAAACTGGGCCGATTTCGATCAAATTTGGTGGGTACCTTCCTTTTGCAGGTGGCTTGGACAAGTTCGTGGGCCAGGAAAATCGGACCATTTTTTCCCGGAAAGTTTTGTGTTTTCTTTCGGCATTTTTTATATTTCCGGAAATAACAAAGTGAGGGCAGCCAAATTTGCTACGGTAGTTTATGTCATAGCAAGTAAACTATGTATTAAAATTTAGACCCATATGTTGGGTGCCCCTGATAAACGCACAAAAGTAAAATATTTTGTGTGTATAACAAAATCCAATCTATGTTACAGACAAAGATTAAGTTTTTTTGGAGAAAAAGGTCATTCCTGAAAAATTGAAAGTTTACTAACTATTTCTCTTAAAACGTCAAAGCCGCGATTTGAAACGTGAAAATTGGCAACTTTTAAGGAAATAACCTGAAGATAATACGGGATATGTAGAGAAGGTGTTGCAAGAAATGTGTTTTACAAGTCCTTAAGTTTCAGCTTTAACCGTCATTGTCCTTCATTTTACTACAGTGATTCCAGAAAATTCATTTCAAATAGACACTTTCTCTGATGCTTTAGCAGTAGTTTTAGTTATAGAGTTTATGGTGTAATTCTCTATAATTTTTAGTAAATTTTCGTACAAGAAATTCGCTATTGAGGAAAACGCCACTTTTGAATTTTAAAAAGATTTTTTAAATGAGCGCGAACTAGGTCCCCTAGGACATTTACCCGGGGTTTGAGTTTGAGTTTTTTATATATCCAGGGTGACGCATTTCTACGGTAAAGTTCCATATTACTATTATTATAAAAGATACTAGAAACAATTGTATACATTAATTATAGGGTGTCTTGAGCTACATCTTAAAAACTATTTCTACCATCACAGGCTGGCTCATAAGTCGTTGGTGATACAAATTTTCTTTTTTATTATCGAACACGCCTTATATTATTGCATTTTGCGTTTTCCATCTAAATATAATGCATGTTTGTAAGAAAATAAATTCGGAACGCAGAAATTGCGTTATGGTAGCGAATTTTCATAAAACGCTTAAAATTCGACTGCCTGCAATTTGAGCTGCATCTTATAAAAATTATTTCGACTATCACAGGTGACCCATAAGTCGTTGGCGATACAAACTCTCTTATTTAAATCCAACAACCCTTATATTATTGCATTTCTGCATTTTTGCATTTTCCATTAAATTGTAATGCATGTTTGTTTTCGAGTTATTTCAATTGTTTTGCAATTTTAACATTTTTGGCACATTTTAAAATTGTGCTACGGCGTTTCTACCAACAAAAATCGGAGTCTACAGCAAATGACGCATTCAGAGAGGTTTTCGTTTATATTATTTCATGAAAAAATCGAGATGCCATGCACAGGACGCTCTCAAATAGTGACTGAATTTTAAAAAATCTAACTGTGCTGACTCAATTGTTTCAAATAGAACAGTCTGTGTTTTGTATTTCAGAAGTTAAGGGCACAATAATAAATGTTTAATAAGTTATTTTAAAAAATATTTTCGGATTTTCGTGAAAAATTTTTGGTAATTTTTTTTGGAAGTTTTGTCGAAAAGCTTATTTGATGAAATATGGTACATTGTTTCTACTACATAGGTTATACTGGTAACCAAATTTGATGCCTGATTTAATTTAAAAAAAAATACATATTTACTATTAAAAACATTTTTATGAAGATTCACTACTAAAACGCACTTGCTGCGTCCAGACTTTTTATTTTACATGCGCACATTTCAAAAGCTTCTATTATCTTCATATTCCGCTTAGTCAGCGTCCAGATTTCCGCCCTATACATTACGCCACTTCATAGTGTGACTTGATTAACATCTTTGTAGGTCCAAATTAATTTTTTTTGTTAACGAGAAGAGTATTTAAAAAAATAACACAATAACATCTGGATAACTTATTCAGTGTTTTAATAGTCATGTAATTTATGACTCAGTATTCAGTATTTATTACTATTCCTTTCGGTCGCTTAAAATTTGTGTTTGGTTCCTCTTATCTTTGCAAATTATAATTTGGTAAATATTTTTAACAGAGTTCAAATGTTTATTAGCTAAAGTTGGCAAAAAATACATATACGTACCTGTTACCTTTCCATTAGCACCTATTAACAAAGAAAAATATACAAAAATCCAATACTGCCACATACTGAAATAACGTACTGAAGTTTTTGAGTACCTACTAATCGTCACTTAACCATTCTTGATACTAAGTAACAAATTGTTTTTTCGCTCCCTTCTACAACAAATCGTTTTTTGAGTTCATAGGTAAATAACAAGGTGTATTTTGAAACTGCTAGTTAAATCGTTGTTACTTTATAAAATGTATACCACATACATATACATACATTAATTTAAGATAATTTTAAGGTCAAGCGCAAACCAGTACATAAAAATTCTGTGTTTTCTATGACATGTTGTTCAACATTTACGTAATATTATTACTGTATGAAACATTGGACATACTTATTTTAACACATTTGTAAATTTTATTGTATTCATTTACATATTTTGCGATTTTAGCGAATTTTAATGGAAAAAAATCACTGGTGAGGGGATGGCGACTTGTATATTTATATATACATACAGTGTGTCCTAAACTGTATGGGAATGTATTGCTATCTCCCTTATTATTAGAGATAGGGAAACGGTTATATTAGCAATGTTTTGTAGAATTTCATGCGCGTTTCAAATATGACTTGCATTTTACCCTGCCGCTTTTCGTTTTCGAGTTATTTAAAAAAACAACATTTGTCGGTTTCTTTTTTCTTCAATATCTAAGTAGGCGTTGATCTGACATGTCTAAGACTTGCACATTATCACGACACTTTTTACAAAGTAATCTTTTTGTTCCATTCTCAACATCGGATTGCCATTTGTTTTTGAGCTACAGGTGTCAACGTTTGTTTTTATTATGGTAGCCATATTCGATGTTTTGCTCATATGATAGCCTGTGTAAAGAGCTTTCCAATGATGTACAATATGCTTGAGAAATCTTGTAATTGCACTGACAATTTTGAGAAAAACCTTTTTGAGGATAGTAGGCTATGAAATGCAATACCAGAAAAGAAATGAGAAAAAAAGTGTTCAAAAAGCAGTAGGCCATGGAGTCTAACAATATACTTCTACTTTTAATATAATTTTCCGTAATAATTCACGATAAAAAACTATTGTGATTTAATTTCTAATGCTTAATTAGGTAATAATGCTAAGTAATATTATGTGAAACAGTTTAATAATGAAACCCGGCAATAACAAATAGGAACGTAAACTCCACAAAGCAACACAATTAAAAACGGAACTCAACAAATGTTAAAATAGAAACTAAAAAATACGCTAAATAGTAAATTGTTCAATATGGCCACCGCTTTGTTCAATGCACTTTATACACCTTTTTGAAACATGCCTGCAAACTCTGGTGAGGGTGTTTTGGTTAATATGATTTATAGCTTCCGTGATTCTGTTTCGTAATTCATTGATATTTTGTGGTGGATCGACTTTATACACATCATTCTTCAGAGTACTCCAAAAATAAAAATTCATGGGCGTTATATCAGGACTTCGAGCACACCAATGAACCGGCCCATTGTTAAAAATAACACGATTATTAAAATTTTTGTACAAAAATTCTTTAGACGATCCTAGCATTGTGAGCTGGACAACCGTCTTGTTGGCACCAAATATCGCCTAAATTATCATGAACTCTTCTAATTGTTGGTAAGATATCATTTCTCAATAGATTAAGATACCTTTCCCCAGTTAAATTATGTTTAAAAAAGAACGGACCAACAATCAAGTTACCTGAATTTTTTAAAAATTAACTGTCTAATCTACAAACAAAAATAACAGTTTTTTACCTAATAGGCCGCACCAAACGATTGTAGGTTTGTATGGATGGTAATGACTTTGTTTTAATACACGGTGTATCGTACTTTTTGGAAGGTTAATTTGTTCACCATAAAACCGAACAGATTTCGGAGGGTTTCCGTTTGAAACCTGTAAGACGGTATTATTTCTTTCTTCATTTCTAGGCATTGGTAGTTTCTTTCCGTGGAAGCTACCGTCGTTCAATAGATTAGTCACTATCCTGAGAAATATTTTGGTGTTTGGTTGTCGTCTTTCTGGGTAGTTGTTTTGATATGAATTTGCAGCTGCCTCAGTATTTCGGTTAGAACGAATATAACATTCCAACATGTCAAAATATTCTTCATTACCGAACATATTGTTGAATAATATTTCAAAGAAACAGGAAACAAACTATTTAGTACAAAATTTGAAGCAACGTGTTAAATACACCTCAAATTGTTCAGATAATTAAGAATGACAGTATTCTTAATTGTCGCGATAGTGTTATATTCATAGCAACGTTTCTTCTGTTGTTTTTCAGTTGACCTACGTTTAAAAATCAAACAATTTTCAAAGGCATTTACTTAAATCATTAATCTCCTGTTTACTGAATTCTGTTAGTAAATTTAGTTATTTACTAGGTTTACCTATTTAATTAAATTATAACAATTTTTTGGATAATGTTGTAATGTAAAATATCATTTGTAATAATGGGCCGATTCATTGGTGTGCTCAAAGTTCCTTTTTTTATCGTTACAGAAAATTATGCTAAAAGTAGAAGTCTATTGTTAGACTACATGGCCTACTGCTTTTTGAACACTCTTTTTTGTCATTTGTTTTCTGGTATTGGATTTCATAGCCTACTATCCTCAAAACGGGTTTTCTCAAAATTGTCAGTGCAATTACAAGATTTCTCAAGCATGTTGTACATCATTGGAAAGCCCTTTTCACAGGCTATCACATGAGCAAAACATCCAATATGGCTACCATAATAAAAACAAACGTTGATACCTGTAGCTCAAAACAAATGACAATCCTAAGTTGAGAATAGCACAAAAAGATTACTCTGTAAAAGTTGTCCTGATAATGTGCAAGTCTTAGATATATATATATATATATATATATATATATATATATATATATATATATATATATATATATATATATATATATATAATTGACACTGACCCCGGATATGTGTTCTAGGGTTCCTAGTTCGCGGTCGTTTGAAGAAATCCTCATTAGTGATTTTTTTCAAAGAAAATGCACTCAAAATGTAAATTTCTATCGCGATTGTATTGCAAAATCTAGTGAATCGCCTCTCAATTGCAAAACCCGAAAAAATTGGATTTCCTCGATTACAGCGCCATCTGCCATGAAGAGAAAAAAATGTTTCAAATGAAAGTTACGTAGTTTTCAGCGTAACACACCAAGCTGCAATCAAAAGTAAGGGTTTCTATTTAAGATTTTAAAGATGTCTCTTCTATCACCCACAGGGGTTGGGATGGAGGATGATCATTTTTGATATCATTTGATAGCTTTCAGGAGACCAGGCGAACAGAGCGAATGCACCCTTTTACTGTCCAGGTCACCAGACATAGACCATCTTGTTATACCCGCTCTTTTGTCCCGGGGACTTCCAAGTTGTGGAATTCCTTGCCGGCACATGTTTTTCCTTCTCCTTCGAACCTTTAAATACAGAATTAACAAGTTGCCTCTTTCCTCTTTGTTGACACCCACGGTACGATAGTATTTAGGCTGTAAGCCCTCGTGGTGTGTTGTTGAAATATAAAAAAAGATGATTGCTGCACCACCAGTGACCAAAGTGTGACAAAATACTATCCACCTTACGTATAGCATCAGACAATATCGGATCCGAAACTATGATTGCTATGCCATCCGCGTACATAAACAACAATATATATATATATATATATATATATATATATATATATATATATATATATATATATATATATATATATAGTTCTTAATTGTGAACATACCGGCCATGCATTATTACTTGCCATAAGACACATTCTTCTAAATACTGCATAATATTTTTTTCTGGATAATTAACCAAATAGATAACCTTAATTCATTAAACAGTAAATAGTTAAGAAAGCTACAATAACAAACATTAGATGGTTTATTCAAATATACAAAAACAAAGAAATAAATAATAAAAAGTATATGTATCTAAAATGTACAGAAAATAAAAGCTTCATGAAGTAGCTTTTGTTTCGGTAGGTTCTCCACATTTTTGAAGACTTTTGTAACGAATATTCCTCACTTGTGGTATTATTTCATTCTGAAGTTGCAACATCGGCAATTCTAATATCAAATGTACAAATAAGCCGCTTGGAAACGAGAGAAGAACATCTTGTATAAATGAAGATATCTGTAATAATTGTAAAAGTAAAACACAAAATATAAAATAAAAATAATAATAATATTCTTACCAAAACGTAATCTGAGACATACATCGTAGTCTTGGTTAGAGCTGTCCTTGAAAATACTATACCGTAGTGTGCTAAATATACACTGTACGTACAACTACCAAGGAAAACTGCAAATTTCCATTCGCAGATCGATTTTAGAAATCCTAAAAATAAACAAAATAAAAACAGATTGTTATTAAAAATGAATTCAACCATCGTTTTTAATTTCATAAGGAAACGCAGCATGTACGTTATGGTACTATTATGATTAATGTTTACCTCCAACTTCATGTGACATTCCTAGAATACCTATACCGATTCCTAGTGCAAAGAGCGGCTTCAACATACCAACCAATATGCTGGAGATAATTCTGTTGAACTTAAAAAGGCCAATTACCAGTACTCCTATAGGTAGACCGGGAAATGATATCCACCAAAGCACTTCAAACCACTGGAAAAAAATTGTTATATTTAGTCAGTTTCAATGACAGACATAAGCTACTGAGAACATAAGAAATTAAAACCATGTAACTAATAATAATTTTATGTTTTCTTTTTCTTGTTTGGTCGTTGTTTCTTCCTTTGACCTCTCAGTCCGTATTTTCCTCCTTCTTCTTTCCGATTTTCCCCGCTCTCCACCACCTCCTCATAATCCTCTTCTTCTTCATTTTTTTCTTTTCTTAGTCATATAGTTCTTTTTATGGTTCATCTATCTTCCTCTTATTCATGTTTATCTTATAAGTACACTTGGAGAATCCAAATCACCACATGTCCTCTGATGACGTTAACTTTGCAAAACGATCGTCACGTCTTTAAAAAGATGTGTTTTTGGCGATTTGGGTTCTTCATGTGTACTTATTAGTGCTCATCACAAGTTCCAATCGTCACTTAATGTTTATCTTCGTCTGCTTCTTCTAAGATTCGTATTGGTTAGGTTGTCAATGCAACAGCTTTCGTTTTATTTGCTGCGTACCGAAACAAGCAGTTGCTGTTATACCATACGAATTTACAGGACGTGGCAAGGAAAGAAGGCAATAAAAACAGGTTTGTGGCCATGGTAACATTGGACGTAAAAAACGCGTTCAATACAACACCGTGGAGAGGCATATACGAAGTGTTAAGAAAGAGGCAGGTTGAACCATATATGCTGAAAATAGTATGTAGTTACCTGGAAAATTGACAGCTACTGATTGGACAGAAATATCGGATGCAGGTTACATGTGGCGTGCCACAGGGGTCGGTCCTGGGACCAACGCTGTGGAACTTGTATTACGATAAGGTCTTTAGTCTGGAGTCCGTAGTAAACAACACGGCTATTATAGGGTATGCAGATAATTTGGCGCTGGTTGTAAGCGGAGGAAATAAGGCTGACATAGAAGACAATATCAACTGGTCAGTGGCAAGGGTGGAAACGAGTTTAAAAAAAAGTTTAATATAATCTTACCTTGCTTTTAAAGAATTCGTGATCTTTGTACTTGAAATAGATGTATCCAAATCCAAGTCCTAACATATATGTTGCCATGTTCGAGTACGTGGATGTGTAGGTGGAGTTGAATTCAAAGGACAGGAATTTGTATCTTTTTGAATTCCTGGAAAGTAATTTATGTACAGTTATTTTGAACGTATAAGTTTTAAAAGTGATTAAACTTCCGAAAATGCTTAACCGCGACATCTAACGACGAACTATTCAGTTGCTTTTCAGCAAATGTACCTCCTATGCCCAATTTCACAAAGTTCGATGAAACAATTAAGGGCAGGTTAGTTAATGAAGGTTTAATACAACCAAATACTATATAATGACAATACGGGACACTCCTATGCTTTAGCATTGGTGATATTTGTGACAAGTACACTAGCGCCACCTCGCATGAAGTACTGACAACTGTGCGAGTAATTTAAATTGTATATTTACCTGTATATTCTTAATTTAGACAATTGGTTTATTATAGATGAATATAAAAACTTGTACATGACAAAACAGTGAACATTTTCTGATTATATTATATATATTATAAATAGAATTTGTATCAACACTCAGCTTGAAACCTAAATGAATTCAGCATGAATAATTCTGCAAATTTCTCTTACCCATAATCTTATTTCATCATAATTTAAAATATTACCTTGAAACCGTTGTTAAACTACTATTTCAAGGGTAGGTATAGGAATATACTGAAAGTTGTTTCTGAGGATATTAAGTTACAATCTGTACTTACCTATATATAATTGTTCTAGGTATAAATGGTAGCACAGTACTCAATTTTCTATATCTCTACATGAAAACTGTCTTATTAATCTAATATTTTAAAATATGTAACTGATATACTTAGTACATAATTAGGAAATTCGACAAATGAAAGGTGAGACTAACTCTTACTTCCGTGAATAAATCCATTATATAGGGCTGAATCAGCTATTTCTACTTGTCTCTTTAAAAACTTGTCTTGGGAAGATAATTAAAAGCCTTTACCAAGTTAAATAATTTTAAATGTGAAAAAAATGTGACAATATATGCCATACTGAAATAAAAAAGGACACAGAAGAATATAGAAAAACAGTTTTCTTATATCATTTATTATTAATGCAAAACTTTTTTTGCCTTCATATTTCTTTTTGATGCACTGCAAGACAAGTTATGATTGAAGCCTTTCAACCACCCGTTTACGGAGTTTATCTATAAATAGGTACATGATCGTAAATATTACACAATAAATTCTCTTCTGCGAACTGTACATATTGGCATAAAAGTGATTCTAAATTTGTCTTCTGCTTCAAATCATATTCACGTTTCGCCATCCTTTAAAAACCTATGAAATGTCTTTGATAGATTTAGCACGTTATAATTCGAACAATTATAGATTGCACGCACCCAACCACTAACATTCATTGTAAAAAACACAGCTCAAACTTAATTATACACAGTTAAACACCAGCAATTGCTAGTGTTACACGTTCTCGAACGACGTAACATCAGTACTATCCGCTAGGGGCGCTGATAATCTTGAAACACGAAATCAGCCGGAGTGTCCTGTATTGTCATTATATAGTATTTGATACAACCAATCACAGCTTCAAAATATTTGGTTGTCATGACAAAAACCCTAATCATACCCTGTGTTTGGTTGTCTGTAGCCTTGATTAACTAAACGTCCATTAAATATTTAATTGTGCTTTGTGAAACTGTGAATTAGTCAATTATCTTTTCAGTGACTTGCTTTCTGTCTATTACTTTCTATTAATCCTTGAGTGCATAGTGTATCAGATATGATACACCATCGAAATCTGGTCTTTACTGCCATCTGCCAAGTATCTACCCAATTAAAAGTTGTTGCAGATCTGCAAAACTAGGCACATGTTCCATCCTACACTACTACAATGCAGTTTTCCCGTCTCTTTAGGCCATCATTCACATTCTCAATAAATTTTAGGACACAACAACATCAAGTATAAGTCACTTTTATAGTTTTTCAGATTTTGTTTTAAAAATTAGGCTTTTTTTGTTGCTTTATCTACATGGATCATTTATGATAGACCATGGGGGTGTGGTCTGGTCGTGCGCTGGTCGTTCTCTTGATTGATCGACGCGTGACTTAGCTACTGGACTCCTAGAGGCTGGCTCCGCGCATAAAATGACGGATATAATTTTCAAAACTAAAAAGGTACGAAAGATACTCTCTCCTCTTAACACCAGGAAAGCCTCTGGCCTTGATGAGATCCCAGCAATTGTTCTCAAAAAATGTGCTCCAGAACTTGCTCCTGTCCTGACTTGTCTGTTTCAGACATCTTACAATAGAGGCATATTCCCTAGCAACTGGAAAACTGCTCGAGTACAATCCGTCCCCAAGAAAGGATCCAAAGCGCTTTATGCAACTACAGGCCTATTTCTCTCCTTTCAGTCATCTCTAAAGTAATGGAAAAATATATAAACACTGAATTACTAAAATTTCTTGAAAAACACAGTCTAATCCACGACAGGCAGTATGGATTCCGTCAGCGCAGATCAACTGCCGACCTCCTTTCCTTTGTCACCCATTCTTGGAACAAGTCTATGAAACTACACGGTGAATCCCAGACATATCCAAAGCCTTTGACCAGGTCTGGCACGCAGCGCTGCTTAATAAACTTCCGGCCTATGGCCTACCACCAAAACTCTGTACCTGGACAGCAAACTTTCTCTCCAACCGGAGCATTTCTGTTGTTGTGGATTGCCATTCCTCTAAACTATATTCAATTAATGCAGGAGTTCCTCAAGGTTCAGCTTTAGCCCCTACTTTGTTTCTTCTTCACATCAATGACCTCCTCTCTAGCACATCCAACCCAATTCACAGTTACGCGGACGACAGCACCCTCCACTCAAATATACAATATCCTAAGCCTGTCTATTTGGCCCAACTAGATGAGGATCGCAGACACATGGAGGGTTCTGTCTCCGTGGATCTCCAAAAAATACTAGACTGGGGAAGTAGAAATCTTGTACAATTAAACCCCACCAAATCTCAGTCTTGCTTTCTTTCCCATAAAAGATACACCAGCCCTAGAACCATCACAATGAACAACCAAGTTATTCAAAGTAATGAGTCCTTTTCACTTGTTGGCATTTCTGATCGAAATCTCAATTGGCACCAACATGTCACATCAATTGCAGAAGCGGCTGCTAAGAGATTAGGTTTCCTCTTCCGGGATCGCAAATACTTTTTACCAGCTAATCTCTATACCTTATATACTTCACAAATAAGGCCAAACCTTGAATACTGCTCCCACATCTGGGGTGCTGCTGCCGCTTCTACACTCGCTATCCTGGACTCCATCCAGAAGAGAGCTATACGTCTCATTGGTGACCATACCCTCACCCAAAGGCTGCCATCCCTTGCCCACCGACGTGCTGTTGGTGACCTCTGTCTCTTTTATAGATATCTGCACGGGTAGTGCTCAGAGGAGCTTTCTTCCATAGTTTCTCCACCTGCTGCCCCCAACAGATCTACCAGGGGAACAGAGCGAATGCACCCTTTTACTGTCCAGGTCACCAGACATAGAACATCTTGTTATGCCCGCTCTTTTGTCCCGGGGACTTCTAAGTTGTGGAATTCCTTGCCGGCGCATGTTTCTCCTTCTGCTCCGAACCTCCAAACCTTCAAGTCCAGAATTAACAAGTTGCCTCTTTCTCCTTGTCGACACCCACGGTACGATAGTATTTAGGCTGTAAGCCCTCGTGGTATGTGGTCGAAAAAAAACTTTAGCTCGGCCATTTGCGATGTTTTCCACTGTTTTATGGTTTAAGACAAAATATCATCGCCACCGATAGCTTCTCTGTTCCTTCATTGCGTTACAGCCTTAACAATTTCCATTTTCTCGATTTCATGGAATCCCTCGAAACCGGCATTAGTCGTTCTTTCACTGCTGTTCTTTTCAAGTAATAATTTCCATATTTACTGACGATAAAGTAGAATAAATACGATTTTGGTTATAATATCCTGAAAAATATTACAACCAAATTATCTTACGTAATTTTTAAAAACGACAATTTTCTGTGTTAAATATGATTTAAAATTAACATTGCAATTTAAACCTTCATCATCAATACATTTTGCTTTGTAATTTTTGCAAATAAGATAGCTTTTATAGAAAATTAGGGCTCTCAACTTTTCTTACTATATGACTTTTATGTCAGTATAAAGTCACTGTTTACATAACCGCTAATTGAATACTTCCTTAATTTACAACTATGATATTTTCTAGTTCATCTTTCGTCTAAAAGTAGTTTGATAATATACGTTTTATCTAGGAGGATAGGATAAAAAATAATACTTACTCTGGTGTGATTCTGTAAAGGATATCTGTGTTGTAAATATAAGTGACCACTCCCTGTATCACAATACCCAAGATCATGGATAAAATAATAATGGTTTTTGTGTTTCGTTTCCATATCCATATGATATATAATATTACTAGAGATAACACATAAAGTTGAAAATCTGCTGCTAGATACCAGGTAATAAAGTAGCACTGAAAAATAAAATTTAAAAAATTATACATTTACGTATCTTGCTTAGCATGCAGGATTTTGGTAGCTCTTCCCTGACCTAGGACTTGATAGTTCTCCTGGCCGTGCCTTTCGATACGCCCAGGACCAGTTCTGGTCGCATAAATGGTTGTGCTGATCCTCTCTTTGCGAAACTGTCAGATTCTTTATTGCCTTTAACCCCCGGCCCCCAGATGAGGGTGACCTCATTCTGCCCAGCCAAGTCGCTCGTCTCGTCTCGGCACTCACTCACCAGCCAGGAATTTACCCGTGGGCTACTTAGGGCCTTAAAGACTGCCTGGCTGTTTGTGGCTATAAGGATCCACTTGGTGTAGCCCCTCTTCTTGTTCTCTCACACGCAGTGCAAGATGGCGTACATTTCGGTCTGAAAGACCGTTGCATGGACTCAGAGGGAAATACTGTGACTTACCCTCGGTCCTTCCGAATAAACTCCTGCCCCCGTCCCACGCTCCCCGCCAGATCCCGTGAAAAATGAGGTATGGTGGATTTGGTTGACAAAAATGTTAACAAAGTTACTGATTAGAGTGAATATCGTTTAAACTTATTTGTAATGCACTGAAAACAAGATTTTAAAGAGATTTACCAAGTAAGCGCCAAAATATCTCAACCTGACTATAAAAGAACCGGCGTTGACTCACAATTAAATTATATTTTTCAATATAGTCCCCCCCTAACATCAATGTACTATTATACTGTTTCAGCAACAATTAGATACCCTTAAAACAATATTATTTAGGTTTGTCCTGAAAATGTACCCAAACTACAGCTTTTACCCCTTCGTCGTCACTGCAATGGCGCCCGCGCAGGTCCTTTTCCAAATTTCTAAATAGGAAGTAGTCACAGGGAGCCATATCTGGACTATACGGAGCGTGATCAAATTGTTCGAAAGCGCAGTCACGAATTTCGGCTTGCACCATTTCAGAAAAGTGCACGGGCACATTGTCATAGGGCAAACGCACGCCTGTGGTCAGTTCCTCACGCATTTTCTCCCGAATATTTTGTCGTAATTTATGCAGGATTGTTGCATAATATGCCCTATTGGCTGCGGTTTTGCGTTCTTTAAAGTCTATGAGAAGAATACCGTCACAATCCCAAAAAATTGCACACATCACTTTTTTAAATTCTAGTTGAACTTTCTTGGCGTGCTTCTCCTTTACGCCTCTGTCCCATGGACACCGTTTTGAACAAAGGATCATAGTAGAGAATCATAGTTTCATCCCATGTGAAAATTGTCTGCAACACGTTAACAGGGTTTTCTCCACAGATGTCCAAAAAGGGTCACATTCAATACGACGCTGTCAAGGAACATCTAAAAGATGTTTGTGGACCGAATGGCACTAACTTTATTCATGCCTAAATATTCGTGGAAGATTCGTCGAACGCTTGTATCTGAATACCCCAACATTTTTGATTATTTCACATTCAATATGTAAACAAAAAAACTCTGGACGCAGCAAGTGCGTTATGGCAGTGAATTTTTATAAAAATGCTTTGAATATCAAATATGTCTTTTCAATGCAAGCAGTCATTAATTTGGTTACCGGCATAACCTCTATAGTAGAAACAATGTGCCATATTTTATCAAAATAACTTATTGTTTGAAAATGTACAAAAATTTTCCGACAATATACCTTAAACGTTGGTTTTCTAACCAACAAATCTTAGGTTAATAGCAAATTGAGTTATTGAAATTTAAAGCATTTAATGAAAATTTGCTACCAAAACGCACTTACTGCGTCTTGATTTTTTTCTTACAAACATATTTCAATAAAAAATGCAATAAAATAAGGCTGTTCGAAAAAAAATTTTTGGGATCACCAACGACCGACTTGTGGGCCAGCCGGTGATTGTCAAAATAATTTTATAAGATGCAGCTCAAGACACCCTATAATTAACTTATACAATTTTTTCTCGTCTCTTGTATAATAATAATTATATTCAGCTTTACCGTAGAAACGCATCACCCTGTATAATATCAGCCCTTTTGTAAAACTTCGATCCTTTATATATGTTGATAAAACATAACAAACACTGTTTAATCCACCCACTAACATTAATAAAGGAATAATTAGCACTTGTATATAAAAATTTCCCAAATGACACAAATAATTCGTCGACTCAAACAAATAAACATATAAACGATCTCATATCATACGGTAAATGTCAGTTACAGCGTCTAACAGACCTGCGCAATAATATCAAATGTTCCGTTACCACGGCAACAACATACTAGATCTCGTATAAGTTGTTGACAATGAAAGGCGGTGAAATTAAACATAAATGTTTCAAATTTGAATAGCTCAATTTTCTGTAATCCTAGAAAGCTGAATTTTGGCACATAGTTAGGTGTTTCCCAAAGCAATATGTACACCAAATTTTATCGAAATATATTTGTAATTTTTGGAGAAAAAAAATTTTTTCGAAAGAAAACTCAAAATTTTTCCGGAAAACCGTGTTCGATTTTTCTGGCTAACGAACTCATCTAAACTATTAATAAAAGAAAGGCAGTTGCCGAGTTTTATCAAAATAGGTTAATTATTTTTTGAGTTATCGGTTGGATACATATATATATATATATATATATATATATATATATATATATATATATATATATATATATATATATATATATATATATATATATATATATATATATATAATATAAATATATATATATATATATATATATATATATATATATATATATATATATATATATATATATAAACATATAAAAATCGAAACTGACCCCGGATATGCGTTCTAGGGGCCCAAATTGGCGCTCATTTGTAAAATATTTTGCAAAGTCTCACCATCGATATCTCTCTATTAGTGAATTTTTTTAAATAAAAATTCACTAATAATGGACCTTAACTAACATTGTGGTTACCTTATTTTTTGACCTGTCTCGTGCCTTTGATACGGTACATCCTTTTTCGCTAAGGAGAAGATGTGTACGATGGGGATAAGAGGAACTTTCAACGACCGTCTGATTTCATATCTCACCAACAGACAGTTTCTTGTAAAAGCGAATAATATTAATTTCCGAAGATATAGTGTAAGTATAGTGTACGTATGCACACCCTAGGCAAGTGTCATTGGCCCACTTTTCTTTACACTCTATCTAAACGATTTTCCTCAAGACGGAAAGGTCTGCATGTACGGCAATGCGATTTCTATTGTTGTCACAAAGGTGGAGAAAACTGAAGTAAAATTAAAATATGTAGTATAGTCTTTTGATGAATGGTGTTATACAAACCGATTAATTATAAACTATGACAAGTCTTTTTTTCCTGAAATGCATAACTGCCACCGAAGAGAGAGGATGTGCGACAGCACTATTCTGCTTAACGGAAATGCTGTGCAATTCAAATAATAAAAATTCACTAAAAGGTGACCAACTGGGTGTTAGAATTGACAGTAGCCTGTTATACATAGACCAGATCGATCACGTGTGCAAGAAATTAAATTCCGCGTTTTATGCAATTTTGATCCTTAAAGATTCTTTAAGCTCCGATCGTCTGCTGAAAGTCTATTACGCGGCTGTCTATTCACATCTGAGTTACGGTATCGTTATCTGGGGCCAATCTTCGGACTGCCATAGAATATTTGTGCTACAGAAACGAATACTGTAATATGAATATCAGTATTCGCCCAGAAGGTAGATTGTATATTAATACAATCTACCTTATGGGCACTCTTGCTGTGACATCTTTAAGCAAAATAACATTATGACGTTAACATCAGTATAGCTGTTCCACCTGTTAACTTATATTCATAAAAACAAGAGAAAATTTGTTATCAATTCGGATTTTCATGGATACAACACTCGAGAAAAAGATACTTTTCACCTGAATAAATGTCACCATTCTTTTTTAAGAAGTCGCCGTGTTATGCAGGTTGCTTTTTGTACAACCAGCTGCCTTGTCTCCGAGAGACACAAATTATGCAAAAAAAATTTAGAAAACAGCTGAAGGTCTCCTTGATTAGTCATGATTTTTATAGCTTCAGTGAATTTTTTGAAGCTGCACTGTGAACGTATGTTTTTTGTTGTGTTGTTAAGCTCGTTAGATTTTGGATTTTTGGGCACGGACCCTTGTTATCACAATTGTGATACGTTTTTTATCTTGTAAGTTTTATAACTTGTCTGATGCACAATAATTGTAAGTAATGCACCAAATAAATATTATTATTATTATTATTATTATTATTATTATTATTATATTATTTCAAGCGTCAATCGCTTAATACGAGATTCTCAACAGGGGCAATCTTGTTGTCTGTCCACTTCTATCGTCCTTTCTGTTTTTGCGTCATCAGTCAAGGATTTCTGCCCCATTCAAAACGGTTTTCACCAATATTTTAATATAGAATAAGATGGAGAATTTTCCCAGTACACCCCACCCAGCTCATCTTGGATGCTTTGAAGATGGAAGACCTTCTCGAGTAAGGAATTTAATAACAGCTCTATACTCAATTTTCGTGACTTCTGACATCGTAATAAACAAGTGTCAATTATAACAAAACTAATTGACATAAAACGAATTTTTAGTGAATTTTCATTAAGAAAATTCACTAATAAAGAGGTATCGATGGTAAGACTTTTGGAAACTTTTTTCAAATGAGCGCGAATTAGGGCCTCTAGAACCCATATCCGAGGTCAGTTTCAATTTTTATATGTTTATATATATATACATACGTATATATATATATATATATATATATATATATATATATATATATATATATATATATATATATATATATATATATATATATATATATATATATATATATATATATATCCAACCGCTAACTCAAAAAATACTTTACCGATTTCGACCAAATTTTAGAATTACCTTGATTTTGTTAATGGCGTGGATGAGTTCGTAGATGGGCGCAGTGCGTCTAATTTTTCTTAGAAAAAAATGTAAAAAATATTTGAAAACGCAATATTTTTTGAAATATTGAAGTGTTTCGAATGAAAATTTGCATATATATAAGAGACGTTACAATATAGCTGTTAACCAAATTTCAAATTAAATCGCATACGAGGACAGGAGTTATTAAAAAATAAAAATTATAAATGAATAAACAGTCTAAGATATCAGTTCAAATTTCATACAGCATTTCCAACGTTCAATGTTGATAAGGATGATTAGACTGTGAATGCGTCATTTAGAGTAGATAATTCTAATAGAAACAGTCACCTGACAATTAAATATAAAGGAGCCGGGTTGTCAGATTTAATAAAATTTCATTTGAATCTTAAAATGTAAAACATATGGTAATAACACATCTTGGTACTAATTCATGACAAATAAAAGTTCGTGAAAAAATTAATCCATGCAATAAATGTGGCTTAATATTAATAAATGTTGAGTTACCAATAATTTCTCATTCGATTTATCATAAATTCTAATTTACTCACGCTGACACCGCTGAATGGTAGGTTAAACTTCATCGCGAAACGGGAGCCGCCGACCGACGACTGCCGACGCCGAAACGCGAGACACTCAACGTGTTATTTACATTTATTAAAACTGAAAGGTTTTGTTATATTACAGAATATACCAAATAGAAGTTTCACTTCAATGAAATGGTTTAAAACTATAAGTTCAGTACTAATTTCCGACGCTTCAGCGCCAGTAGCATTATAATACAGAACTCTATTCACTTTTAAATATCAATCTAACCTCAAAACATTCGAAGATTCGTTATTATTGTTTATGGTTTTATTTTGCAAAGCATCCTTACATGGAGTGTTAGCAACTAGCCACATTTGTTGTTATAAAGCTCTTATTATATCTCTACATATTATGTTAGAGTTGTTATTAAAGATTATTCTTTTGATTTGGTGCTAAAGTTTCTGACACAATTGTTGACTAAATGGTAAGTGTGTTCTTCAATATTTTTAATAACCTGGCAAGTGAATCAAATACTAACTTATACTTATTGGTTCCAGTATCACAAAAATGTCGGGACGCAGCAAGTGCGTTATAGTAGTGAATTTTCATAAGAATTGTACATTGTTAGTAAGATATACTATTAAAACTAATTCTTTAAATTTAAATGGACCTTTGAGATCAGTTTTAGAGTCCTAGTTAGCGATTATTTGAAAAAAAATATATGTTTTATATGGAGCTACTAAATTCAAATTTGGTCTTAGATATAATATGTAAATACTAAAAGTGTGTTTAAAAAAATGGTGTTACAAATTTCATTAAAGTTAGAAAAGTTTTTCAGAAAACAATTAATTATTTACAAAGGGAATGTCTCTGTCAAATCATAAATATGACAGGTATTTTTCCTTATTAAATGTTTGGATGGTTTTGTTTTGGTCAACCCATCCAGTTTTTGCTAACAATAAACAACAAAAAAGGTTTTTTAAAACAAAACGAAGCTCAATATATTATTTTTCTTTAATTTATTTGAAATATTTTTACGAAAATTTTCTACCATAACATAAAAAACCTTTTTTGTTGTTTATTGTTTGCAAAATTTGATGGGTTGACTAAAACAAAACCATCCAAGCAATTAATATGGAAAAACACCTGTCATATTTAAAATTTATTTTAAGACACTTGCAGTACTTACATATTTTTAATATTAATTAATAATTCGACAGGTACATTCCCTTTGTAAATCATTTATTTTTTCTGAAAAACGTTTGTAACTTTAATGAAATTTGTAACACCATTTTTTTAAAGGCACTTGTAGTACTTACATATTATATCTAAGACCAAATGTTAATTTAGTAGCTCCATATAACACATAAATTTTTTCAAATAATCGCTAACTGGGACTCTAAAACCGATCTCCAAGGTCCATTTAAATTTAAAGAATTAGTTTTGATAATATTTCTTACTAATAATGGACAATTCTTATGAAAATTCACTACCATAACCTACTTGCTGCGTCAAGAGTTTTTTTTTTCTTCCAAAGCTAGCAGACCAAATTCGGACACGCTACGAAACCCTTAATCTATGCTAAGCCGGGAAATTTTGGCGCTAACCTCGTAGGTAGTACATATTTAAAACACCAGGTGGCATCATGGCTTACCATTTGATCATGATTATAGTGATTATTGATAAATAATATATTGGTCCACCAATTATTTTGACAATTCTGGAAGTTCTTATCGGCATAAATCTCTTTAATGGGACCATAAAATTGCGACATTACCCAGACAGTCCCAGTAAAGCCAATGACAGGTACCACTGTTGGTAATATCCTGCAAAATAATAAAGTTACATTAATGTAATGTCACAAGATTCAGGTAGTGTGTTACGCTTACCTCAAATATCTGTTCAACAGTGTTACCAGGATATATTTTACTTTTCCTGATTCTACTTGTTCAAAAATTTGAAACATGTGATACGACAGCAGCCACGCAGAGAAGAGGAAAAATGCTTGTACCAAAAACATGAAAGAGTTTCTGATGAGCACCTTGTGTGGATACAAACCTAACTGTAACAAAATTTGATTATTTACAACACTTAAAACATAAAATCTATCCAAGACTTATCAAAAGAGTAGAAGTATTTTTAAGTTCCATCCACAGTCTCCAAGCTTGCTCTTTTAAGACTTGAGTTAGATAAAAATCCGTTCTCTATTTTAAGCGAATTTTTATTTAAAAAACCGCTAATATAGAGGTATCGATGGTGAGACTGCAAAAATTTCTTCACATAAGCGCGAATTTGGTCCCCTAGAAACCAAAAGCAAGGTCCGTTTGAATTCTTATATGCTTGGCTACTAAAGGGTTTGGAAGAATGAAGTATCTACGAGTATTTTCCATGTAGTCGTATTGATTAATGGCTAAACTTTAATAAAATAGTACTGAAAATTGAATCATAACTTCCAGATTTCGTGAACATCTCGTACATTTACGATATGGTACGGTGGACAAATCGTGTGTGGCACAACATATATGGGATAATAATCAACACATTGACAAAGAAAATTTGAAACTTGTAAAAAATGTTAGACATCAAACTATGCTTGATTCATTAGATAGTATTTTTATATCAAGGTCGATTAAGAACAAAACTTCATTGAATCGTGCGGCACCTTTAATTTCAAGCCTTTTATTTTCACTTTGCATTTGAGCGCTTAAACACTCCTAATTTGTCTGGTGGAATAAATTACTGTCAATAATTCTGCCGGTCTATACATATACTAATCTCTATGCTTGTCTCGACTTAAAAACCCTTTCGTTTTCGGTGTATCTATGAAGTCAATATAAATACTGTTTACGAAGAATTAAAATCAATATAAATATATTTTTATGTAGTATTTTAGTTGAATTATTTATCCTTTGTTTGAGTTAACAATGTGAGCCAAACACCCGGGTTTAATTTTCTATATAAAAAAGATGAGCGGAGGTTATTTTGTTTATCTCGCCAGATGTGGTTGTCGGCTTGTTCCAATATCCACATAGTAAATTTCTGGATCTCAAGGGAACGTGCAGATTACTTAAATAACTCGGTACCGTTCCTTTAAGCCTATTATCCTTTTATTAGATAAGAGCTTATAAATTTGTCGACCAAAAGATTAAAGCAGGTCTTCGACCTCGTTGTCTCACTACACAAAACACAAAGGATGGGTCTTCGATGACAATATAACTTCGGACTAGTTCGTTTACCTAGACGCGATATAAATACACGGTAGCTAGCAGTTTATTTTTAGAATTTTTCTTCCTCTGAAGATGTTGACATGGTCAACGAAACGATCGTAAGGTCTCTGAAATATGTGTTGTGGTGATTTAGGTTCTCCAAGTGTACTTATTAGTGCTCATCACAGGTTCCAGTTTTCACATAGTTCCACATAGCTGTGACAATCTACTCTTCTCAGAAAGACATTCTCATGAAATCAATTTAGGGTTCATGACTTGACCGCAAAGAAAACAATCGTATTCCTGTGCTCATAAACTTCTGAAACGTGATATTACTCGAGTTTCAAAGAAAAATGTAAATTTTCACCAAATCACCCATCTGAAGCGATCTTACCCAAAAACAATTCGAAGCGTTCACATGTCGGGTGCTAACTGGATAACAAATTTGGAGATGATATCTCAATTCGTTCGAAGGTTATTGCAACTACTAACAGACAGACTTATAGGCCGACAGACAAAAAATGTTCGTTCCAGAATTAAGTTTTCTATATGTTTTGCGACTTTTTTAAGCCGTTTTAGCAAAAAAAAACTTGAAATTTCTGTCACAGATATTCCACCCTCCGTACATTCAACCCTTAATTTAATTTTAGCACAAAATAACAGTTATTTGATAATATTGAAATTTTACTAATAAACAAACCCTAAAACGTTATCTTACTAGAGTTTTAATGAAAAAATGTCAATTTTCTTAAATGCGTGAGGAAGTTAAAGATATATAATTCCGCTGGTATCGATAGTGTCCCAACACATATAATGAAAAACATTATAGACTTAATAGTTATACCACTCACTTTTGTTATCAATGTTTCTCTTGATACCGGACATAGCGGTTTCTTGCGTAGTTAAATGGTTGACGGTTTTCTTGACTGGGATTGTGTAGAAGCGTTTTGTGAGCTTTGACCTTTTCAAGTCTGACCTTGTCACAGGATTTAGAGAACCAGGACTTTTGTGTGGCTGAAGAGGTTTTCTGTGTACATGGAATAAATAATTCTATGCCAGCTTGGATAATTGCGGTGACGTTTTGTGAGATATCACAGGGATCAGGATGAGAGAAGACAGGCGCCCATGGAAATGAGGAAAAGTAATCCCGCATTGCGTCCCAGTTCGCGAAGTTGTAGTACCAAACGATACGTGGGTGTGATGACTGTGTGACCTCGGGTTGCATTGCGCAGGAAGCAGTGACCACGCTGTGGTCTGAGCGACCAAGGGGGGCGGTGACTGATGTCGTATGTCATCCAGGTTTTATAGTAGGAAGGAGATCCAAGGGATCTGAGCTGTGTGTTGGGATGCGAGGAAATTAAGTAGGTTGCTGAACCATGTCGGCTAAATAATTGTTGACTGCAAAGGCCCCGCTGCTCTCCCTTGTGGATCGGTTTTGAAGATCCTAGCCATTCTTTATTATGGACATTGAAGTCACCGAGAATAGTGACCTCGGAGGAAGGATATTCAGAAATCAGATGGTCGGTTTTTTTTAGAAAGGTAGTCGAAAAGCTGGACGAAGTTGTTGTTAGAAGGTGACTGGTAAATGCAACAGATGAATTTAGTTGCAGCCCTGAGAGAGAGTTTCATCCAAAGTATGTCTTTTCTTCCAGCTTCCAAATTGGGGAGTCTGGTGCAGGGTAGATTGCCACGGACGTGTGCGCACACACCTCCATGCAATCTAAAGGAAGTAAACAGCGCATACCCGGGGTAATTAAGGGGATTAGTGGCTGTTTTGGCACTGATTTGGGTTTCGGTGAGGAAGAGGAGTTGGGTCCTATAGCCTGGAGGAAATGGTGGACAGAGTTCAGGTTAGAATTTAGGCCACATATATTCGAGAAGGATATGTTAAATCTTTATGCCGACGCCCCCTGCACACCTCTCTCCAGGAGATCCGA
This sequence comes from Tillus elongatus, assembly GCA_964006375.1. Classification (NCBI taxonomy): domain Eukaryota; kingdom Metazoa; phylum Arthropoda; class Insecta; order Coleoptera; family Cleridae; genus Tillus; species Tillus elongatus. The sequence continues at coordinate 13,411,237 of OZ023264.1, forward strand.
ATGAAGGGGTATCAATCCATTGCTTATTTTGCATAGTTGCGATATAATTCACTAATTCGTTCCTGTGTATAAATATACCTTTTTTCCTAAGAAGCACCCAATATCTCAGTAAATGTTGGTTTTAGGTATAGGGAATACTTCATGAAACTGAAAGAACCTTTTTTGATGTTTCGAATTTGATTATAATATACAGGCTGTGTAACGAGACCTGAGTGAATTATTTAGTGGAACAGATCAACGGATTTACGGAAACGGTCCCGGGCGCCAGATTTTGAAAGGGTTTACACTTGGCGAGGATGTCTGCGACCTCGTCACAAGGCTCTGGCCACGGTTGTGGTCAGAGTGCCTGGATAGCTCTGTGGAGAGGGTCTGGTAGCCTTTGATGTAACAGGCCGTGTAGATACATCCAAGGTTGCGGGCTTTAATCGCTCCTCCGGTATTTCCCTGACCTTCCGAAAGTTTGTATGGGTGTAGCAGATTTATTTGTGGTTATAACATAGACTATATATAATTTCCACACTATTTATTACATTATAAAACGTTACAGTCCACTGGTATTCTTACAAAGTGAAAGTTACTTAACACGCTAATTTATCCTAAAACAAGTTATGTTACTGGTGACGGGTCAACGAAATTAATTAATCCCCCATGAAAAGAAAATGCGGGAGTCATGCGGACGGAAACTCGGAGTGTTGTAGTTTACAACCCGTGGATGCAGCCGTTAAGTGGGTCGATTAGAGAAACGCTCCTCAAATAGTTAAGATGGCGTCTATCTGTCGAAGTCGGTACCACGAGATCAAACGCCTCGACGTCAGGGCGTCGATAAGGAACGGGAGGGTTATAGGGGAACACCCTGTGAAAGGATATTGTCATATACTAACTCGACCTTGGCCTGCTTGTGTACTACAGCGTCCAGACCAGAGTCGAATTGAAACGGTCGTAGGCAACACCCTTGGGAGATCTGTGTTAGTTACAGCATCATCTCCCAGAAGTATTACGACACGTCAACAATGATGATATAGGGTAATGGAGGGGAATTACACTAGATCCCGCAATCTCGACGTCGACGTATAGACGTGTGGGAGTTAGAAAAATATCCGAAAATTCGCTATAACTAAATACAATAAGACAAGCCTAAAATGTTCTTACCTCGGCTGCGTTCGGTAGAATTATTAGAATACGAAATTGTCTCACACAACAACGGGACGGACGGCACTGTATTCTAACGTTTTTTTTTGCAATTTTTACGAACAGACTTTTCATTTACTGAATAAAAATTCAAGTTATAGATTTAAACACGCTACGGCAAACGGTGAACTCTTTCTGCCTTCCGTAGTTATTTTCTCTGCAGTCCCCGGCTGAAAAATCTTAATCGGTGGTAGATACCTTATCCTTATTTTCTGCAGATATGTTTTTACTTCGAAAAAATGCGCACTTTTAAGAAATATTAATGATGAAAATAGTGATTTTTACAGCGTGGAATTTTTACCCGTGTGATTTATATTATATTTATTTTCGAACAGCCGCTTTTAATATCTACAGATGTTCTGAAAATATCTATTTCGTCACAGCTGTTCTATCTGAATGTCTCGAGAAAACTTGACTACAGTGTTATTACTCACCCTGTATACTGTTTTCAAGGAATTTTTTCTGTATTATTATTTATTTAAGTTTAATGGAGAACACTTTTTCAGATTTCTGGCGTGATAGAGTGTTGCATGCTGACATATTAATGAAGATACAGACTGTCAACTGTGTCTCTGATGTTTTAGAAAAGTGGACATGACTTTTGCACGACTCTGTATAGACCTCAACAATTATGCACTGGGTGAATCGGAAAATGAAGAGGAATTCAAAAATGAAACAATATAGGGGTGTACCATTAAAAAAGTTAAGTTTGGGTTGTATTTAACTTATGCAACACCCTGTATATGCAAAAACAATTTTAGTTTGTAGTTAACGTTAATACCTGCAACTTTTGTTGCAATTTTTTTTAAATTATCAAATAATAAAGGACATATTGAACTTGAACCCACTGTTGGACCGCTGTATGTTCACTAAAAACTCTATTTTATGATCAGAAAAAAATAAATAAAAAGTTACCCAAACCTGGTTATGCACTCACATCTTCAAAATATCTAGTATTGGCAATATATCCACCAATATAGCTACAATATGTATGACACATGATTATAGCAAGCATTGTATATGTTCGTAGACCCTGCATGCTTTTTAGTCTCTTGAAATCTGGATTATTGTTTGGCTTGTTTAACTTCTTCCAGTTATGGATAATGGAAAAATACGTTAGATACCTACCTAAAATAAATACATATTAACATTTTATTTTAAGCTTATAGATTAGCAATAGTAATTTTAAGTTTTTCCGGGGGCTAAGGTGGTAGGTCAGGGTACCCAGCGACCTGAAAAACCGCGAGAACCGCAGAAAATCAGGGAATTTGAAATACCCCCTAAAGTGTCAGGGAAATTTCAGGGAAATTTATGTATTCACTCAAATATCACGGAAATTATTCAGTAGATTCAGTAGTAAATTCCGTCACAGGCATATCATTTTGGTTTCAAACGATATTTTACGAATTTTTTTCACCTAAATATTTTTCTTCTACCTACCTAGGGAAATAATATCTGACAACATTGTGGCTGTCAAAAATTTTGAAATTTTTGTCGCCGATGCCATACTTCCACACGTATTGACGATGTGGAAGTAAAATGTACACACAAACAGTATGGATTCCGTCAGCGCAGATCAACTGCCGACCCCCTTTCCTTTATCACCCATTTTGGAACAAGTCTATGGAACTACACGGTAAATTCCCTAGACATATCCAAAGCATTCGACCAGAACTGGCACGCAGCGCTGCTTAATAAACTTCTGGTCTATGGCCTACCACCAAAACTCTGTATCTGGACAGCAAATTTCCCCTCCAACCGGAGCATTTCTGTTGTCGTGGATGGACATTCCTCTAAACTGTATCCAAATAATGCAGGAGTCCCTCAAGGTTCAGCTTTAGCCCCTACTTTGTTTCTGCTCCACATCAATGACCTCCTCTCTAGCACATCCAACCCAGTTCACAGTTACGCGGACGACAGCATTCTCCACTCAAATATACAATCCTGTCTTTTTAGCCCAATTAGATAAGGATCGCAGACTCATGGAGGGTTCTGTCTCCGTGGATCTCCAAAAAATATTAGACTGGGGAAGTAGAAATCTTGTACAATTCAACCCCACCAAATCTCAGTCTTGTTCTCTATCTCATAAGAGATACACCAGCCCTAGACCCATCAAAATAAACAACCGATTTATTTAAAGCAATGAGTCATTTTCACTTATTGGCATTTCTGTGGAGCGAAATCTCAATTGGCACCAACATGTCACATCATTTGCAGAAGCGGCTGCTAAGAAATTAGGTTTCGTCTTCCGGGCTCGCAAATACCTTGCACCAGCTAATCTCTATACCTTATATACTTCACAAATAAGACCAAACCTCGAATACTGCTCCCATATCTAGGGTGCCGCTGCCGCTTCTACACTCGCTATCCTGGACTCCATTCAGAAGAGAGCTATACGTCTCATCGGTGACCCTACCCCTCACCCAAAGGCTGCCATCCCGTGCCGTGCCGTTGGTTATCTCTCTCTCTCTCTCTCTTTTATAGATATCTGCACGGGCACTGCTCAGAGGAGCTTTCTTCCATAGTTCCTCCACCTGCTGCCCCCAACAGATCTACCAGGGGAACAGAGCGAATTCACCCTTTTACTGTCCAGGTCACCAGATATAGAACATCTTGTTATGCCTGCTCTTTTGTCCCGAGGACTTCCAAGTTGTGGAATTCCTTGCCGGCACATGTTTTTCCCTCTCCGAACCCCCAAACCTGCAAGTCCAATATTAACAAGTTGCCTCTTTCCACCTTGTCGACACCCACGGTAGGATTGTATTTAGGCTGTGAGCCCCCGTGGTGTGTTGTTGAAAAAAATAAATAGACTAAGAAGCAAAATTGTAAGTTGGTTAGATTAAAATCAGCTCACTTTAAACTTCACGTGAGCTGAGCAGAGAAGCAGTGCTATTACTAAAAACAATAGAAAAAAGGAAGCTTGAGAAAAATAGAGATACGTTTATTGTTTTTGTAGACGTGTAAAGAGCATTTGGTAACCTGCATTGGAAAATATTGTTTCATAACGAGGGATATTTTTGAATAAGGTCCGTTTTTTAAGAAGATGAGTTTTATGCACAAAAACAAAAGCATTTCGTATACTATTACCATTTTTAACATCCTACCTTTGCGAAACCGGATTTTCTGCGTTGGCTGCTTTGAAGACAAAAAATAACTAAACATAGAAAAAGAGCTTAGAGGGCCATTTTCTAATATTAAACCGTCTGTGTTTGTTTGTAAATATTGGCAATGAATTAGACCAATGTCACTTAAATAACACAGGGATGTTGATGTACGTCTATATTGTTACAAAGCACTTCAATAGATGTAGGTGCGGTGTTGCCACATCTCCAGAACTTCCCCAACATCTGGGAATTTTTGCACAATCTGACAACACCGCCTCCACGCCCCCTGGGGGTGCCTGGGGTGACCCCCCCACAGGCGAAGTCTCAACCCTCTAGGACCAAAAATAACGAAGTTACCAACTTGTACCCCGTCGGAACGGATAACTGAGGTCTGCGCATTCCGAACACCCTGTATATACACCCTGTATACGCAGAGAACCCTTACACCCTGTATACGCAGAGAGATCTTATAGTACGAGAAACACCTCTTGTGTAACATAGAAGTGATGACCACATTTGGATCACCTGTATATACATCCCCCTGTATACACACGGGACCGATCTGTATTCACAAAACCTTCTAGCAAAAGAAGGTCCTGGAACATTCTGGAATAGAACGCTCGAGAAACGAAGTGGGAGGTGCGACGGCTATATAAAGATGGAAGTAAGCCAGTTCAGGCAGTTCAGTAAGATAATGTTGAAGCGACTTGAAGAAGCAGTAACTAGTGTAAAGTGTGTGCAGATTAGTGATTGTAAGGCCAGATAAACTAAGTGTTTTGTGAGAGAGACATTCTAGACCTTTATTGTATCCATATTTAGACAGTAAATTAGGTGTTTTGTGAGAGAGACATTCTAGAACTATTATTGTATCCATATTTAGATAGTAAATAAAGTTGTTTTGTTAAAATTAAAAGTCTCACTTATCCAGAACCCGGAGAAAACGCAACAATATGTTAACAATGAAATAACATGCCGCATAGAATCATATAACAAATTATTCCTTAAATAACACAAAAAAGCAGACAAAAAATTATAAAACACAACCGCAAACAGTGTCCTCTACAAAGACATACAGACAAACTCCCCAGTGTTTAATCGAAAGTCTCTGCATTTAAAATTCCCTTACCTGCTTCTGAAAAGACCGCGTGTTGTTTTAAGTATTCTTCCTAAGAAGATTATGAAGATAACAATTCAAACAACGAACTACACAGAACCTGACCTATCATATTCATCGACAATTTGTTATTCAAATTTCTAACGATAATTTATATAATAATGTATATAAGGTATATAATGTATATAATTTATATAATGTATATAATGTAAGTAAGTTATATAATGTATATATTAACAATGAAACAGGCCAATGTCACATAAATGACACAGGGGTGTTCAGGTTAACAATAAAAATAACATAACAAATACCATCATATAACAATTAATAGAATTTTTCCTTAAATGACACGTAAAAGTTAAAAAAAATGATTATAAAACACACAATATAGTTGAAAAGAAAAGTTGCAGAATACAGATCTAAATCCGATATTGTTTTTTAGAAACACCAGGTGCACAAGGTTTATACCATGGTAACTATATTACTATACGGAGCGCATATTACTAAATAAAAAGAAAATAAAAGATAGTTGAGTTGTAGTTTATATGTAAAAATCATCTACAGGGTATTACGTTTTGTTTAAGATAATGCTTTTTACTCTCTTCTTGAAAGCTGGTAAAGTGTCTACATTTCGTACATCCTCTGGCAATGCACTAAGCAACTTGCAGCCATTATAGAACAGTGACTTTTGGCACAGAACTGTGCGATGTTTATCAGTTTGCAGGTTATTTTTACCTCTTGCAGTATAGCCATGTTCAACTGCATTTAGTGTGTATCTGGTCTTGTTTTGAAAAACATGGACTAGCACTTCCAGGATGTAGATGCTGGGAGTGCAAGGATACCCTGTTTCTTAAAAGTGTTTCTGCCAGTGTGTCTATGCGGGATATTGAATATGATCCTCATTACTTGTTTTGGTTCTTTAGAAACTCTATTTGCTTCACCTGCTAACCCCCAGTGTATAATACCAAACCGTAGTTGTGAGTATAAACACACATAATATAGTGACAACATGGTAGAGGTACTGCATCTTTGGATCAGTTCTCTTATTGCATACGAAATGGATGAGATTCGCGAGCAGAGTTCATCGATGTGGACATTCCACTTTAACTCACCAGCGATATCAAGTCCTAGTAATTTCGTAGATATCTGCAGAGTTACGGTTTGGCCATCAAGTACTTCATATTGTCCAATATCTTTTTTTGATTTAGAGGACTTAAAAAGCACGCATCCTGTCTTATCCTTATTGAGTGCGAGTATGTTTTTATCAACCCAGTTGGTAGGCATTTTAAAAGTTTTGTCAGCATCAGCCACAACGTCCGGAACAATATGTCCACCCATAAGAAAGTTGGTATCATCAGCATAAGAGGTGACCGTCATTCTGTCCTCCGGATTGATGTTGTTTCCAGATTGTGCGCTATGTACTGAAGTAGGCTGTTGGCATAAATAATGTACAGCGTAGGTTCAAGAACTGTTCCTTGTGGCCCCCCAACCGTCACTCCGTAAGTCCTAGATTAGTAGGTACTGGTACAGTTAGACATTACAACTCTTTGTGTTCTGTCCGTAAGATAGCTTCTAAACTAATACAATACAGTGCCTATTGGAGAAGTTCACAAAAACCCCCAAAGCTACCTCCTTTTCATCAATGTGTTCGACAATTTGCTCCACAATTTCAACACTTGCAGTTTCAGTGCTTCGTGCTTGTCAAAAACCATGTTGATATGGCGAAAGAAGTTTATTATCGCTAAGATAAGTTGTCAGCTTATTATTGACTATTTTTTCAAAGGTTATTGCCAAAGTGGGTGTTAGGTTGATTGTTGTTGCCCTTACTTGGTGAAACTGGTCCATACGACATGCAGACTTGGAGACTACTTCTCTGGTTTCACTGTTGGGTTTCGGTTTTGTAGGTGAAGGACGTAGCCAGATATTATAATTAAATAAGTCAAAGAAAATAACTTTAACTATTTTTTCAAAAAAGTTGTAATAAGATAATGAGTTGATGTATGTCGATATTTTCATTGTATTAGAGTCTGCTTTATTACTGTTATTGTTTCGTTATTTTATTATTGTAACTGTTATTATAGTTATTACTGTTATAGGCTTCTTCTATTTTTATGTTAAATATTAACGTACACCACGTAGACATTTTGAAAGCCTCATCTGTCATCTCTGTTTCATTTTATTGTCAATTTTGATGAATTTTTTAATCAAATATCATAACATAGCAACAGATCTTTATTTGTAGTTGTCATGATTTCGTGTTAATTAAATTTTTATCTATCTGAGAATGCTACCAAGCGGCGAAACTAGTCACAAAAAAGTTAAAGAACATCCTAGAACATCTAGAATTAACATGGGTCGCTTGCTCCGGTTAGCTTACGCGCTGGCTACTTGCGTCACCCACAGAAACGAAACCCAACAGTGAAGCCTGAGAAGTAGTCTCCAAGTCTGTATGTAGTTAGGCTGATGAGGCTTGAATAATTTGTGAGTAAACCTATTTTGTATGTCGGTTATATATGAGCTTTTATTTTCGATGGAACAATACCTTTGGCCAACGACATGTTATATATGTGCGACAGTGGCAAAGAAAGAACAAACTTGCAGCGCTTAAGCAATGTGCTTGACACCTCATCCGCCGCTGCAGAACCAGATGATTTGAGGGTATTTATTACGTTCAGAACATTTTCTTGTGTAACACGTGAAAATTTAAATTGGGTGTTCACTTCCTATGTGATCTCCTCAACAAATGCTATATTTACCGTGGTAGCTAGATGGGCAGTTGCATTTCGAACAGCAGATGAGAGAATAAAGTTGCCAAACTGGCCTCGAAGGTTCGCATATATGGCAGGGCATTCAGTTTGACATTTTAGGTTCCTCCCTATTAGTTCGTTAATGGTCTTCCACATAGTTTTTCTCTTGTTGTTGCTGATAATAATTTAATCAGCTTCGGTCTTCCCTACAGCTGCGATGAGTTGTTTATATTGTGCATTTACTGTTTTGAGCATAGGCTTAAGGAAATTCCGATTTCCGCCATCAAGGTACGGGATGCGGAGGACGATATTAGGTTGACTAGGCCATATACGCCCAGGATCTCCAGTAGGGATCAGTGGAGGGAAAATGAGGTTGAATTCCAGCCCGCAAGCCTGGTCTGTTTCACCGACGAATCGCGACTGGAGGATCAACAATCCTCCGGGGCAGGAATATACATCGAGGGCCTGGGGGTGCGCGAGAGTTACGCTCTCGGCGCATATCCCACGGCATTCGAAACAGATGTGTACGCTATCCTGTCTATGGCTAATAGACACGATGTGATGAGGAGCCCCGAGAAATGTGTGTACATTTTCTCGGATAGCCAGGCGGTCCTCTGGGCAGTCTGCGCGGCCAGAATCAGGTCAACACTGATTCAAGAGTGCGCTGACGCCCTCAAAGGACTAGCCAGGACAAAGGAGGTGCAACTGGTGTGGGTTTCGGGACACTGTGGCGTGGCGGGGAATGAGGTAGCGAATAATCTCGCAAGGCTTGGTTTCCGTCGGCAGTTCTGTCGCCCAGAGCCTGCGATAAGCATAAGTAGGTAGACGGTCTCTCTCGCCTTAGACAGGCGAACTGAGGAAGCAATGGAGAGGCACTGGGGGTCGGCTGGTGGCTGTTGGCAGGCGAGCGACATCGTGGAGGGACCGGACAGAGCTATCTAGCTACTCGGTAAGAGTCGACCTACACTTTTCCGCATCCTTGGGGTGCTGATAGGCCACTGTGCCCTCAAAAGACACCTCACATTGATATGCGTAGAGAGGGATCCCATTTGCCAGGAATGCCGCGAGGATGAAGAAACGTCCTACCACTAGCTGTGTGAAGGCGAGGCTTTTGGGAGTCTTCAAGCAGAATTGTTCGGATCGAGGACTCTGCAGGGGAATCAGGTAAGTACCGTCCAATTGAAGACCGTCAGGGCCTTCATTTCGAGATCGAGGCGGTTTGGTGACGGAACCGAGGAAGTGTAGAGCATGGTTGCTGGGGTTGGCAAAAAGGGCCCATTGTGGCCTACTAGCTTGGCGTTGGCCTTCCCACCACTGCTACTTACTAACTGAGCTAGGCTTAAATGCTGAAAAATGTTGGGCAAACACACTATACAGTGCGACGACATGTTTCATCTCCTTAACTTCTGGCGTTGCAGTAGCTCGACATATCTTATCTATTCTAATTTTTCTAATTGGAAAACATGCATTAAAATGGTTGCTGAATGTTGCCAGGAAATTGTTATAAGCACCTTCAGGGGAGGTCTCTTGGAGTACGTTTGTCCATGTTTCGTGTTCAAGCAATCTGATGAAGGTGACTATATTAGCGTCACTAATTATTCGTTTAGTGACTGTTGATCCGCCTGCACCGCACTTGGCATTGGGAATCCGTATGACGGTCACCAAGAAATGTTTCCAAGTGTTGGCTGAGCATTTAGGTAAGGTCTTTTTACTGACAAGGAAATTATCAATGTATGCAGATAATGTGGGCGTCATACGTGTAGGTTCATGTATGGTGATTTTCGTGCCATAACTGTCAAGGTTGTCGCGAAATAGAGAAGTACTATCTACAAGCATATTAATATTAAAGTCACCTCCGATTACAATTTGAGAGTACCGGCTCATTGAGTATATTGTTCGGAGGATTGTAGCTAGGGCACTCAAAAACGCTTCACATATTTCCATGTTATTACCTGGGCGGTGGTATATGTACATAACTAAAAGACCGGAGAAAAGCTCCACAGCGCTGCATTCACAGATATTCTTGATACTCAACTTGTTCAGTGCCTTTGCGGGTGTCGCCTTTACGTGCAGCCTTGCATATATTGCAACACCCCCATGTTGATTTAAATCTCGGCAAAAGTGATATATTAATGTATAATCAGTTATGAGTAATGCATCAAGTTGTTTCCTGGATTGCCAGTCTTCAGATATTAGGAGTAGCTCGGGATCTTCGTCTTGTACAACCATCTCCAGCTGATGAATTTTGGAATGCAGACACTGCATGATCTGGTGTAAGAGCATGATTTGGGTATGATTTGCATTGTCAGGTTGTCTAGTATATACGTATATTTCTTGCTGTTGTAGAAGTGCTTGGTGGTGGTGACATAGGTAGGTAAAGGTAGGTGAAGGTGACATAGGTAGGTGATACAATCTTGAGAGTTCTCGACACCGTTGCAGATAGCTCGTACATTTTTTTGTTCGTTCTTGCGAAAAACTTTGCTCAGCAAGAGAGGCCCAAGGGAGTCACATTATTCATATAGTTTTTAATTTAATATTGATAAGTTAATTTTTAACTACATCGTGCATTACTGATATAATCCTATATAAGTACATTTTGTTGCTTTTTTTAATAAATTAAACAGGTTTTTTGGTAATATATTTTTTATTATTGTTTCTCAATATGCTTGCGCCTCCCATTTCGGTTTAGCCCCCCCCTCCTCCCCCAGGAGGACGCGCTTCACAGTTTGAGAATCGTTGAATAATTGTTAAATTTCCAGGCTAATTAGATATTAAGGTATTTTCTAATTTTGGAAATATATACTGATTAAAAACATACCTGTGGTGGATTTTGCTAAACTAGTATTGTCACTAAAGGTTTGAAAGTAATCACAGAATGTTGCATAAACAACAACTGAAATATAAATTACAGCGACAAACCTAAAACAAACGGTCACAAACACAAATTAGTGAAAATTAATAACGTATACATTAAAACAAAAATAACGAAAATAAAGAAAACATCAATAAACAAAAATTAGAGAGTTAAACAAAAATAAAGATAATCATGTAGTAGTAAACAAAAGTTAGGAAATCTAAAAAAAAAATATTTTTCTGAAAAATAAACTAGTCACAAATACTTACAGGACTATAACGTCAATTATTCTCACTGTATAAATATTATCATAATTCTTACAATCTACTTCAAGTATGTTGGCGCTTAAACCAATGTTTCTGTATTTACTGTTGTAACATTCCAAAATAGAATTGTTCATGTTATTAGGACTGAGGAAATAATCTTCATTAATGAGAATCTGATGTCTGCAGAAATCTTCAACACAAATGGCGTGAAATAACTCATCGTGATTATAGAAACGTGACTCATTTTTAGTTCTCTGTAAGAGAAAAATTAGTTAAAAGAACGCTTAAAATAATATGATATTTTATGTCAATGAAAGAACACTTTATACCTTATATTAAAGAAGTTTGGGAGTTCGACTCTGTACTTAATACAGAACGGTGTGTTTATTGTTATCTCCAACAAAAGCAAAATTTACAGAAGCAATATTGGTTATTAATTTTGAACAATGCAGTTAAAGTTAACTAGTGCTTAGCTTGATCACACAGTTATCTATCCATCCATCTATATATATATATATATATATATATATATATATATATATATATATATATAGGCTGTCCCACGATGAACGCCTGCGATTGATTTCTCGGAAACTAAATTTTGGAAAATTTTGAAATTTTGCAGCTTACTGAAGTCGATAAGGGCAACTCGGCTAAAATATTTAGAAGATGGTGGCACTTCCGGTTATACAGGGCGTTGATGTTAACTTGTTTATTTTAAATAGGACACTCTATATATTATAGGATTTTTAGATAACACGTAAAATTTTCGAAACATTTTATGTATAATGTCCTATACCTAAGTCCAGTCGTTTTTGACATATCTCAATTTTTATGTCAAAAATGACGTTTGCAGGAATAAACACAACTGTCAATTTTTCCTATATGAAAGCCATTATCATTTAATTAGATTTGATTTCCTTGTAGAAGGGGATCTACTTTAGTGGCTTGTAATGTTATTTTGATAATAAATAAATACAGGTGATCAAAACTAACATTGAAAATTGATTTGAAAAATCGTTAGAAGTCTTTTTTTTCAAATGGAGACCCCCTATTTTCATAATTTTATCTTATTCAGCATTAAAAATAAAGGGTAACTTTGTGTAAGGTTGTCTACGCCAAAAATTTCAGTTTTCGAAATATTGCCACTTTAACATTTCTAAATTGTAAAAATGTTATACGGCTTTAAGTTTTGTTATTAGTTAGCCATGACGGTGAGGCACGTTAAAAGCAAACTATCGAGCACTACAGAAACGTCACCATTTGTTGTCATTTGACAATTATTAATTAAAATCATGCCGTGGCGACTGAATTATACCCACGAAGATTATTTCAATTTGTTCACTATCTATGGCAAATATAACAAAGTTTTATCGAAAGCTTATCTCCAAATTCAATTAGAGCGGCCACCCCTGAAGAACTAACTCGGAGATGCCAAAAATGTAACGATTCACTTCTTATCTGAAATCATTACTGGTGCAAAATACACTTAGAAAGCTTCCAAGTATCTAAATAATACCAAAAACACTATCTATAATAAATATTGCAAGTTTTAGGTTTCAAAATAATTTTGATGAAAATTCGCTAAGAAATTCTGTATCGTAAGAACCGTACTGAATCCCCTATAATATACGTCGAAATTTAAATATTGAAAGACGTTGCATTTTTGTTGGGGAAAATGAATGTCTCTATTGTCCTGAGATTCTAGGTAAATAACAGCTGACGTAATTATGATGAAATCTAGAAAAACGGTTACAGAACGGTGGACCAAGTCGATTATTGTTTGAAGGTATGTATAGAAGACGGCGTGGCTTCGCCACCGATTCGAGGTCTCGTTTTATCTCATTCGAAGAATGGAGGCTAGAAAGAGCTCGCGCACAGCCACTAACAGGTCACGGTAATAATTTTTGCGTGCAGCGGTTAGGAATTGCAGAACTCGACACATTAGCAGAGAGTCTCTGCCTGACGCTGGTCGGATAAACACCCCTTAGTTTCGGTGGCCATTAAATTGTCTTAAAAGGGGGTGATAATTTTTTTTCTGTTATCTGTACTACCTTATGATTATTGTCAGTGATTTTAGAGTTTAAATAAACATCGTATTGATTATAAAAAAGCGAATTTAGTTGTGGTTCCTTGTTCCGACCTGCTGATTTCTTGCCTTATTCAGAAAGACTTCCTGGTTATTACCTAGCTTTAAGTCAATTGGCAGTGAATTTCACTTGGGCCAATTCACGTTTTAAATTGCGATTTGCAAAGTTTCCGTCAAGGGAATTTAGAACATCGACATAGTTGTCAAATGGTTTCCTAATATTGGAGCAATAAGTCCACCAACCCAATTGGAGTCTCTCAACCTGTCTCAGGTGCTCATAGTTGATCCTACTTGAAAAGCATCTTCATAGGGTCATCAGGTAACTCAATACAGGAACATTGGCTGAGTCTGTGTAACTCCTTTTTCTCTGAACCGGTAGAAATTTTCATGCAAGCAATCCAATATCTGAAGCCTCATACATTGAACTTTCCAAAATAACGTAAACAAATTCGAACTTGAACAGTGTCAGCGGGATGCTATGAGAATGACTAAATTTGCTGTTTAATCTGTTGAATTTTGTCTGTAAATTTAAACACATAGTTTTTGAAATTGTATTTAGTAAATTTGGTCTGTAAAATATATATTATTTCTAAATGTCATAACGTCTGGCTTTGACATGGGTAAAGGAATTTAAAGGCTTTTACTACCAGACAAACTGATTTATTCTCAAAACCCTACGCGTTTCAACACATTATCGTGCCATCTTCAGGGGTTTAGACAAATTTCCTGTCTCAATTACAGAAAAATGCTGTATAAAATGTTGTCAAAGTTTGGCTTTTCATCTGACTGAAGATCTCGACAACTTTCCATAAGTTTTGGTGACGTCAGCCAACCTCGCTGAGGTGATATAATTTACAAACGTCATAACGTCTGGGTTTGACATGGTTAAAGGAAATTAAATGCTTTTACTACCACACAAACTGATTTATTTTTAAAACCCTACACGTTTCAACACATCATGCCATCTTCAGGGGTTTAGACAAATTTCCTGTCTCAATTACAGAAAGATGCTGTATGAAATGTTGTCAAAGATTGGCTTTGAAGAAACTTTGACAACATTTCATACAGCATATTTCTGTAATTGAGACAGGAAATTTGTCCAATTTGAAAACAGTAGCTTATGCAGACGACCTCGCAGTGCTCGTAACATCAGATGACCCAGAAGGCCTAGAACGGGATGTCAACGAATATTTCTGCTTTCTGCAGGATAAGTGTCTGGATGAGGGGACACCATCTCGATCTAGCCCCAGCCAAGACTGAAGCTGTCATCCTTAAAGGCAGCAGAAGGTGCCAAAACCTAACATTTCAACTGCACGGAGTCCGAATAGCCCCGAAGGCGTTCATAAGTTATCTGTGAGTTGTACTGGGTGAGCGCCTCACCTTTGGAGAACACGTGAAATATGGAAGAAATACTCCCAAATATCGGAGGACCTGGAAGTCAAAAGAAAACGACACTGTGCGGTGTCATGCACTCTCTTCTCCTATATGGAGCGGCGATATGTCACACAGTGGTTGAAACCCAGAAATACGCCAGTCTGTTGGAGAAAGCCCAGAGGAAGATGCTCCTAAGGATGTCACGCGGATACAGGACGACGTCCACGGCGGCACTTCAAGTGGAGGCAGGCGTGCCGCCTGTTGATCTTCTAATACATGAACGTAGGGAGGAAAACAAGGAAGAAGCAAGAAAAACAACGCTTGCCAGATGATAAGACCGATGGGAGACGTCGACTAAGGGCCGATGGACAGAGATGCTGATCCCCAATATTGAAACTTGGAAAAGCCGAGGACATGGGGAAACTGACTATTTCCTAACCCAGGTGCTGACAGGCCACGGTTACTTCAGGGCATACCTACAACGATTCAACTTGACAGAAGACCCGAGATGTCCATATTGTCTAGAATATGATGACACGGAGCACACAATTTTCTATTGCCAGAGGTGGGGTCAAATAAGGTCAAGGTGCCAGATACACATTCGGGGAACTACTCACCACTGGTAAGCTAATCGCAGTGATGCTCAGCTCAAAGCGGAACTGGGAGGAAGTAAGGACGATGGTGAGACATATCATGGAAACATGCTGAGAACTCACCTTGGATTCACAAGCCATAAGGCAAATTTGGTGCAAACAACCCCTAAGAAACTTAAGGGGCCAATAATGAATAGGGTTGCCGGTCGGGGAGGAAATCTGAGCGGAAAATGCTAAAAACAACTTTTAGTCGGACTTTGAAAAAATGCGTTTTTCAAATTTTGCAGCAATACCTTCTTTAAACCCTGTCTGCCCCGCACAACACCCATATTCGCCCAGGCCCAGTAACTTTCTTGGGGGTTGCACCCAAGAAATTTTCCTTGTGCTTTATGCTTTGAAGGTAGTTTTATGCATGCACAAAGGTAAGGAAACCACCCCGTGTTTTTGGGTGAGGGGGCAGAAACCCTTTTCGTCCTAAGGGTTCTTCTTCCCCTTCTGCATGCATACAATCACCATCAAAGCATGAACCACAGGAATCTTGTTATGTTCAGCTTTCTAGTGTATTTTTTGAATATATTTCCTGTTTATCAACTGTTTTGTTTGCACAGCAAATTTGGTTGGCATAGTTTTTTATTGTTGGATATACAATTTTCTGCAAAGGAAGACCCAAAATCTTTCTGGAAAACCTGGTCCGATTTTCCCGCCATTTACAAAAACAAATTTTATCAAAATTGGCATATTATTTTACTTCTACATTTTCAAAACGTGTGGAAGTATCGCATCGGCGACAAAAATTTCAAAACTTTTTTTCCCTTAAACGTCGTAAAAAGTGTTAAAACGTATAGAAAACATTATTTGGGAACGAATTTTTTTTGTCTATCAGACTGTCGGTCTGTCGGTCACCATGTCTGTCTGTTTGTAGCCACGAAAACTTTAGAACGAATTGAGATATCGTCTTCAAATTTGGTATCAAATTTGGTACCCGACAAACTAACGGTTCGGATTGTTTTTGGGGAAAATCGGTTTAGTGGGTAGGGAATGAATTGGAGGTGATTTGGTGAAAATTGATATTTTTTCGTCAAAACTCGATTAATATAACGTCTTAGGGTTTATTTATTAGAACACTTTGACTTTCATCTGGTATTCTGTAAAGAAATTAAATTAATGGTTGAATGTGTGGGGGTGGAATATTGTTGACCAAAATTTCGACGTTTTTTCTTCTAAAACGGCATAAAAAGTCTCAAAACACATATAAAACACGATTTGGATTGCTTTGGGATAAAATCACTTTAGGGGGATAGGGGATGAATTGGGGGTGATTTGATGAAAATTGACATTTTTTCATCAAAACTCGGGTAATATAACGTTTTAGGTTTTATTTATTAAACAGCTTTTAATTTCATTAAACATCTGGTATTCTGTGCACAAATTAAATTATGGGTAGAATGTGTGGGGGTGGAATTGAGAAATATGTCGATTTTTTTGGTGATAAAACGGCGTAAAAAGTTTCAAAACACATAGAAAACTTGTTTCTGGAACGAAATTTTTTTTGTCTGTCGGTCCTTCAGACAGTTGGACTGTCAGTCTGTCGGCATGTACGCCTGTCTGTTAATAGGCGCAATAACTTTCGAACGAATTGAGATATCATCTTCAAATTTAGTATTCAGTTAGCACCAGACAAACGGACGCTTCGAATTGTTTTCGGGTAAGATCGCTTTAGGGGGTAGGGGATAAATAAGGGGTGATTTGGTGAAAATTGACATTTTTTCAATAAAACTCGAATAAAATAAGGTTTCAAAAGTTTATGGATACAGGAATACAAATGTTTTCTGTGTGGTCTAGTCATGGGCCCCAAATTCATTCCACGAGAATGTATTTCTGAAGCGAATAAACTATCACAGCTATGTGGAAGTTATGATCCAATTTGCAGCACTATTTTTTTAGCAAAAATAAAAAAAAATTCTTAACTTGTTTTGGACTCGAGCAAAGCTCTTTTAGCCACGGTCACTCCAGGTCAACAACTAGTGCTACAGCTCCCTACTATAATACGATGTTTTACATAAAAAACACACGCACAAAAGGGATTCTCTATGCTATCGTCTACCAAGCTCAGCAAACAAACCCTCAAATTTCCTTTTCTTCATATAAACCAATAATAATTTACGAAGAGAGACTATGCCCCTCATAATTTACATTTTGTTTTTGTGGGTAAGGTGTATGTGTTTAAGTCTTCTTAACTAGGATTATAATTAAGGAAAAACGACATGGGATCACAAACTTCACGCCTAGGGGTCCACCAAGGCGTCTTTATTTGAGGCAAACTAGACTGAACCACGGTAAATATGGGTTAGACACAGGGACATAACTAAAACTAGTATCCCACATTTGTATAATAACTTGATTACGTGATTAGTTACCATTTTAGTAGTTAAAAGTATAAAGAGACATCAGTGTGTTTCCTTATTACCTACTAATGTAGAACGAAAGTGATTTACCTGAATATTTTTCCATATTTGACTAGAATCTTCTCCATCTAAAGATGTAAGTTGAACTGCTACCTTACAAAAATGTTTGTTATCTGCCTTACACCTATCATAGTCATCAATGTGGAATATTGGGGGTAATTGGTTATATACTTCATCTGAAAATAAAAAAAAGGTTACATAAGACAGTTATAATTAGTCACAAAAAAATTCACCAAAGACTCAAATATTGTGCACGTTTTGGTACGTATGCTTCGTCAAATAGGTGGAATGTATTTATTTGTCGTTTTGTCCTGTCTTTTAAGAGCTCCAAATTAGAGAATAGAAAACTTGATGGAAACAAAGATTTGATGTTCACCCACCCAAACCCCCCTCCCCCCCCGGGGGGGGGTCCTCAATAAGTGCGCCCGTGCGCGCGCACTGCCGCCTGCCTTGAAAAAAAATATATTTTTGCTATGCTATATTTCAATAAATTTTTATTTACTTTTTTACCTCCTGCATTCAACAAACAAAATTAGTATATCGAGGGTCGCAGTGAGTCTGCAGCCATTAATACAGAATACAGAATAAGTATAGTGTTAATCGTTGCAGACGTTATATACATTCATATCCATATAAAGCAGGCGGGCGGCGGTGTGTATTTTTCGGCGCCCTCACGAAATGCGATACTTCAGTGTGAAATGATCGCCGAATCTTGATGATCTTCGTCGAAAACGACCGAATATGCAATCTGTTGTGCGCTATAAAATTACACACTTTCGACTTTCGACAGAGCGTGTGTACCTACTACGTAGTAATTTTCGTCTTCGCGTCATATTGATTTTTAATTATATCATTTCGTTGTTGTTTGCATGTTCTAACAAAACAATTATTATTATTATGATGGTTACTACTTCGGGTTGCTTAATAAGTGGACAAAATAATTTTGATACTGTAATTAATTCAGTGGATATTTTAAATTTAAAGCTAACTTTTTAAGGGACTTTTTAACTACTATAACGTATAACTAACTAGAGGAAAACTTGATAAATAGTTAATAATTATTAAGTTTAGTAAGTAGGTTTCTTTATAATACATTTTCGGGGAGGATGGAGATACTTTGCAAAATTTAATATATATATATATATATATATATATATATATATATATATATATATATATATATATATATATATATATATATATATATATATATATATATATATATATATATATATATATATATACAACCGATAACTCAAACAATAAGCAACTGATTTCGATTAAACTCGGCAAGTGCCTTTCTTTTATTAATGGCTTGGATGAGTTCGTTAGTCAGGAAAATCGGATAACGTTTTCGGGAAAATATTTAGTTTTGTTTCAAAAAAAACCTTTTACTCCGAAAATTACAAAGGTATTTTAATGAAATTTGGTGGATATGTTGCCTTGTAAAAGACCTTGTTACACATGAAAATTCAACTTTCTACCTTTTATAGAAAATTGACCTATTCAAATTTTAAGTTTTATATCGAAAAAAAATTTTTTCTCCGAAAATTACAAAGTTATTTTGATGAAATTTGGTGGATATGTTGCCCTGGGTAAGGCCCTACTACACACCAAAATTAAACTTTCTAAGTTCGTAGAAACTTAAGTTATTCGTATTTGAAGCATTTAATAAAAATTTACTACCATAACGCACTTGCTGCGTCCCGAACTTTTTTTTTCTTGCGCACCCCCAGTGCATTAAGGCACGAGCCGCTACTGTGTTCACTCTCCATTATCATCACAGTCTAAAGGCCAATTCGCCTGCCGCCGGAACCATTACTATTTGTATTGTAATGGTTACGTTGCAAATTAAGATTTAATAAGTACATAGTTTAAAATTATTAGCGGGATATAATAGGCCAGGCGGCAAGCAGTTAAATATGGAAATTATTCCAGGAAATCTGGAAATTGATTTAATCTCTTTATTCTTATCTCATGATAGATATACTAAGTTTTCCCCCTCGAGAAAGATCCGCCTTAGCCGCCATATTGAAAAAAAGCCTGGACGCAGCAAGTGCGTTATGGTAGTGAATTTTCATAGAAATGATCTGACACAAAATATTTTACTATAACTTTTTTTTCTTGTAACATAGAAATCTAAATTTTGGTTTATAGTTTACTTTTTATATCGTTAACCTACTTACCAAATTTGGTTATCATAGCTTTTTTATTTTTTGAGAATTTTTTTTTTCGAATGAATACTAAAAATTTTCCTGACTAACGAACTAATCCAAGCCATTTACAAAAGGAAGGCACTTGCCAAATTTTATCAAAATCGGCCCATTATTTTTTGAGTTATCGGTGTGATATATATATATATATATATATATATATATATATATATATATATATATATATATATATATATATATATATATATATATATATATATATATATATATATATATATATATATATAAACATATAAAAATAGAAACTGACCCTGAATATGGGTTCTAGGGGTGCTAGTTCGCGCTCATTTGCAAAAATTTTTTCAAAATTCAAAAGTCGAGATCTCCCCATTAGTTAATTTTTTCTACGAAAATTCACCAAAAAGACCTATTTGCCATTATAAACATTTTTATGAAAATTGACTACCATAACGCACTTGCTGCGTCCAGACTTTTTTAAGTATAATATCTAGAAATCAAGGGATAGCATCCAAAGTTACAATTGCTTCACTAAGTAACTACTAATTAAATACTATAGCAGCGTTCTATTGCTTTCCGAAGATTTATTCCCACCAATTTTACAATTGAAAATATTAGCGCTAGCAACAAAAATAGAATCACTTCCTTATCTTCAGATATTATCCAGAATTAAGATATTTCATAAAGGATGTTATATTGCTATTGAGCCCAATATATTTCTTCACATAAATGCTAATAAGGAAATGACTATGTGGAGTAATATCTGGGATAACCACTCGATCTATAAGCTATATCGTTATTTATTTATATGCATTTGATTCCGGCTAAACTTTAAACTTGCTGGAGGCGAAACGTACAATTTCTTGTAACAAAACATTACACTGTTTTCGATTAAGCATTTGTTCAAGTATTTATCGGTGAAAGTGACCACTTTATGCCAAGTCAGGCTGCCTTATAAAGGTACGACCAACAGAATTACGCAAAAGAAAGTAGTTTCTTTGTTTATGTTGATACATTTAAATAGTTCAGATAAACTATCAACAATAATAGATATTTATTACGATTTTAATTAAAATACGCTATTACAATTAATGATGTTTTTCATCAGACGCCGCAAAAAAATTAATTAATCCCTCAATTGCTTTTCGTAACATGAGAGTAATGTCCGGAAATTATGCGTCAAGACTTCAGGGGGGGTGATTCCCCACAAGAACTTAGCGCCACAAAAAAAAAATCGAAAATTCAATTTTAACGGAGATACAGGTGTCAAAAAAATATTTTTTTACAGTTTCTTTTTAGATATTTTTTTTATTAGTGATTTGATTTTTTTAAAATCTTCCACATGTATTACTAGTGCCCTTTAAGACCAATGTCAGCGCAGATCAACTGCCGACCTTCTTTCCTTTGTCACCCATTCTTGGAACAAGTCTATGGAACTACACGGTGAATCCCAGATTGTCGCTCTAGACATATCCAAAGCATTCGACCAGGTCTGGCACGCAGCGCTGCTTAATAAACTACCGGCCTATGGCCTACCAGCAAAACTCTGTACGTGGACAGCAAATTTCTTCTCCAACCGGAGCATTTCTGTTGTCGTGGATAGCCATTCCTCTAAACTGTATCCAATTAATGCAGGAGTTCCTCAAGGTTCCGCTTTAGCCCCTACTTTGTTTCTTCTCCACATCAATGACCTCCTCTCTAGCACATCCAACCCAGTTCACAGTTACGCGGACGACAGCACCCTCCACTGCAATATACAATATTCTAAGCCTGTCTCTTTAGCCCAACTAGATGAGGATCGCAGACTCATGTAGGGTTCTATCTCCGCGGATCTCCAAAAAATATTAGACTGGGGAAGTAGAAATCTTGTACAATTCAACCCCACCAAATCACAGTCTTGCTTTCTTTCTCATAAGAGATACACCAGCCCTAGACCCATCACAATAAACAACCAAGTTATTCAAAGCAATGAGTCCTTTTCACTTGTTGGCATCTCTGTGGATCGAAATCTCAATTGGCCCAAACATATCACTTCATTTGCAGAAGCGTCTGCTAGGAAATTAGGTTTTCTCTTCCGGGCTCGCATATACTTTTCACCAGCTAATCTCTATACCTTATATACTTCACAAATAAAACCAAACCTCGAATACTGCTCCCACATCTGGGGTGCCGCTTCCGCTTCTACACTCGCTATCCTGGACTCCATTCAGGGGAGAGCTATACGTGTCATCGGCCACCCTACTCTCACGCAAAGGCTGCCATCCCTTGCCCACCGACGTGCCGTTGGTGACCTCTCTCTCTTTTATATATATCTGCACGGGCACTGCTCAGAGGAGCTTTCTTCCATAGTTCCTCCACCTGCTGCCCCCAACAGATCTACCAGGGGAACAGAGCGAATGCACCCTTTTACTGTCCAGGTCACCAGACATAGAACATCTTGTTATGCCCGCTCTTTTGTCCCGAGGACTTCCAAGTTGTGGAACTCCTTGCCGGCACATGTTTTTCCTTCTCCCCCGAACCTCAAAGCCTTCAAGTCCAGAATTAACAAGTTGCCTCTTTCCTCCTTGTCGACACCCACGGTATGATAGTATTTAGGCTGTAAGCTCTCGTGGTGTGTTGTTGAAATTTAAAAAAAATGTTCCAAATATGATGTAAGTGCCTAACCTAACCTTAACCTTCGATCTATGGCCCACAACTTTTTTGTTTTCACCACTTATGATTTTAAACAGTACCATGATGTTTTGATCAAAAAATTCATTAAATTTAAAATAAAATGAAATGAAACACAGATGACTGATGAGGCTTTCAAAATGTCTTCGTGATGTATGTCAATATTTAACATAAAAATAGAAGTAGCGTATAATAACTATAATAACATACTAAGTTAGTGGTGGACGTGCCGCCACCTAGTTGCGGAACCAAGTAGTATGTTGTCACGCCAGCTCCAAATAACACAAAGTGTTAAAAAATAGAGACTGTATACAACTAACTAACAATTTAGAAAATTGTCAGCCCTGGCCCATTTTTTGCTACAATTAGTATGCCGTACTGAAGAGCTCTAATGAGAGCGAAACCGGTCTACGGTTCTAATTGTTGCGAGAATGCATCTAGTCTTACGAACTATAATAACAGTTATAACAATAAAATAACTAAACAATAACAATAATAAAGCAGTCTCTATACAACGAAAGTATCGACATACATCAACTCATTATCTTATTACAACTTTTTTGAAAGGATAGTTAAATTTATTTTCTTTGACTTATTTAATTAGAAAGAAGAATATCCAAGAAAGGGGAATTCATTAAATCAGTTTGCTCATTTAAACCAAGGTAGCTATTGTCGTGTGTGTGCTTTTTGACTTCCAAAGCTTCAAAAAAGTCTAGAGACTGCTTTATTACTGTTATTGTTTAGTTATTTTATTGTTATAACTGTTATTATGGTTATTATATGATAGTTCTATTTTTATTTTAAATATTGACATACATCACGTAGACATTTTGAAAGCCACATTCGTCATCTGTGTTTCATTTTAAATTTGATGAATTTTTTGGTCAAAACATCATATCATAACATAGCAACAGATATTTATTTGTAGTTGTCATGATTTCGTACTAATTCAATTTTAATCTGTCTGACAATGGTGTCAAGTAGCGAAACTAGTCACAGAAACATTGAACAAGATCCGAGAACATCTAACCCAACAGTGAAGCCAGAGAAGTAGTCTCCAAGTCTGTATATAAAAAGTATAAATAACCTGAAAGCTATTGCTCTTGGGTATAGGGAACCATAGTGTCATATGGAAGGTAATTACTTTTTCTATAAGATGGATCAACAAAATACGGGCTGTTCCATTTACTATAAACAAGAGAATCTACTTTGATTGGGTCAATAATCGAACTTGAATTTTTCAACACCCTGTAAGTTATTACGAAGTCTTGGCTACAGTGGTTGATGTACTAATAAGTCCATCGTCGCAGGCTAGTGAGTTTTTCTTTCGATATTATCTCACATGGAAGATGGGATTTTTTTTCGAAAACCTCATCTTTATCGAAAAATCAAGATATCTGACAAACGGTAATAGATAGTTAAAGTGATCCTTTAAGAAAGTGGGACTTCTTGTTCCGTAGAGTTCAAATACATGGTGTTCTTTTTTTAAATTTCAACAACACACCGCGAGGGCTCACAGCCTAAATACTATCGTACCGTGGGTGTCGACAAGGGGGAAAGAGGCAACTTGTTAATTCTGGACTTGAAGGTTTGGAGGTTCGGGGGAGAAGGAAAAACATGTGCCGGCAAGGAGTTCCACAACTTGGAAGTCCTTCCGTAAAAAAGAACATAACTTTGAGGTGTCACACTGTATTGGACCACTTTGTATATTTGAAAATAATGTTAAATTGTAGCCCTTGTTGATCTAGATCTAGATAATCCTCTGTCATTAAAAATTTGATAAAAATAAATATACAGGGTGGCGCATTGAAAACGAAACAGACCGATTTGCGGCCAGAGAAATTTGTTTTTTTAAGATACGCTGAAACACGTCAATTTTAATATTGGGGGGGGGGGACATGTTTTAAAATAAAACTCAAATTTGTCACATCAACTCCTTAATGGTGGTGATAACAACCCTTATATTTTCAATAGGGAACATGGGTCCAGTGTTGCATGATTTGAAAGCTCTTTCTTTTCTGAAATCAGCACACTAATTTTTTTGGAAGTTTTATCAACTCGTTTACAAATTATTCATAGTTGAAGATGCAAAAACGCATTTCACTCATTCCGATAAGAAATATCCTGAATGTTTTGTTGGTTTGTAAACAAAAAATTGACTATCAGAACATTTCTTATCGGAATGAGAGAAATGCGGTTTATTATTTTAGTTTATCGGTCGGTTTGATACTTGATAGTACTACCGAAAATTAATTTCACAATGGTGTATTCTGTAGAAAAAAGAGTTGAAATAATTACTTTTTTTTTCAAAACCAATGACTGTGCTAACCGGACCGCAAATTTGTTTAATGAACGACATCCGAACAGACATGTTAACAGAAAATACATTTTGGAGTTAGTTGCAAAGTTTTGAGAAAGTGGTTCAGTAGCCAACAAAAAACGGGATCCTAAACGTGAATTTCCGGCTAGAAATGAGACTACTGAGATTGAAGTTTTAGGAGAAATTGCTGCAGACCCAACTTTAAGCACGAGAAAATTGGCCACTGTTTCCAACATCAAAAGAAGAACTATTCAGCGAATATTGAAGCATCATAAATTTCACCTGTATAAAATTCATCTTGTACAACAACAGAATGAAGATGATTTTGATCGGCGGCTGGAGTTTTGTGAAGTTATGACTGCACGAATAGCTGATAACGGGAACTTTCTGTTCAATATCTGTTTTTCAGACGAGTGTACGTTTTTATTAAACTCTACAGTCAATCGTCATAATTGTCGTTATTGGGCAGATAATAATCCAAGAAAATTTCACGAAGTCCACACTCAAACTCCACAGAAATTGAATGTCTGGACTGGCATTTTTAGAGACCGTTTAATCGGACCAATTTTTCTTGATGGAAATTTGAGTGACGAAACATATTTGGAGTTACTAGAAGATATCGTTTACCCTCTACTAATTGACATTGTTGAAAAATAATGATCGCTATCAAGAAAATCAATTAGTCTTTCAACAAGATGGAGCTCCTCCGCATTTTTCACAACGTGTTAGGGAGTTTTTGAACAGAGAGTTTCCAAAGCAATGGATTGGGCGTATAGGTGCTATTGAGTGGCCCTCTAGATCACCGGATTTAACTTCTTTAGACTTGTTTCTATGGGGCCATTTAAAGAGTAGAATTTTCGCAACAGAACCGGAGTCTCTGGAAGAATTACGACGACGCATTGTTGAAGAATGCCGTCTAATAACTCCACAAATCCATCAGAATGTCAGAGCTCGTTTTGAACAAAATGTGTACTTTTGTATGGAAGCTGGTGGTCAACAATTCGAACACTTACTTAACAAAATAAACATTTTTGAACGTTTGGTTTTGTTTTTTAGTTTTTTTAACGAAAAATTGACTAATTAGTGCATTTCTTATCACAATGAATGAAATACGTTCTTGCAACTCCAACTGTAAATAATTTTTAAACGAGTTGATAAAACTTCCAAAAAAATTAGTGTGCTGAATTAAGAAAAGAAAGAGCTTTCAAGTGGTGTAATACTCGACCCATGTTCCCTATTTAAAATATAAGCGTTGTTATCACCACCCTTAAGGGGTTGATGTGACAAAGTTGAGTTTTATGTCAAAACATGTCCCCTTAATATTAAAATTGACGTGTTTCAGCGTTTCTTAAAAAAACTCTCTGGACGCAAATTGGTCTGTTTCGTTTCAATGCGCCATCCTGTATATTTATTTATATACAATTTTTAATGACGGAGGTATATCTAGATCTAGGTCAACAAGGGCTACAATTTAACATTATTTTCAAATATACAAATATACAATGCGTCACCCTATATATATATATATATATATATATATATATATATATATATATATATATATATATATATATATATATATATAATAATTTAAAAAATGAAACTAACCGCTAATATATTATAGTGAGTTATTTATACGAAAATTCACTATAATTAAAAATGTATTGTCAAATAATTTGAACAAATTTACATACCTGACGGATAAAATCCAGTTTGACAATTAACAGCACTAACAAACAGACACAGGAGAATAATTATCATTATTTTCTGGCATCAGAAGACGACTGTTCAGAAAAACAAACAGTGCATCCACATAACACCATAAGGTTATGCCAATGTAAACTAAACTGTTATTATTAAATTATTATTATAAAATAACCACGGACTTCACCGATATTTATTTATTTATTTTACCAAACGAATAACCTCTAAAACCGCATCGAAAATCTCTACTACACATGCACACACGTTCCTTACAAATATTTGATTGTGTTTTGTTTTCACTTGTGTCCGCAGAAAATATTATCAGGGAGACTGTATAAAAAGTGCATTGGCACTTGTGTCTAAATCAATGACGGGGTTTCTGCAAGAACAGCAGTTTTCAATGGGCATAGGCATCATTATTTACTAACTAGGTGATTACATAGTCTCCGCTGTATCGCGCGCTTATAGGTGAATTATGTACCAGTTATCTAATTGAAGCGGATATTCTTCCGTGAAACGAGTTGTTTATAGAAAGGTGGGAATTACAGTCGAAATGGGAAAGTGAATTTTGATCTACATATTCGTCGGAGATCCACCGAATTCTGGTATTTACATGTAAAGGCCATTAATTAACGTTCAAAATCTATCCATAAGGCATTATATAACACATTAACTTATATAATTTAAGATTAATAAAGCTTGTATCCAATCTATGAAACTTTCTACGAAATGCAAATAATGTACGAGATTGTTTGAATAAAATATTAGTGTCTTTTTGTTTTATGGAAATGTAAATAATAATTGATGAGACGTGATTATTGTAATGATTGGGTAAATACAAGGAACAGAAATTAAAACGGGGCAAATTATATAAATCCGAGTTTCGTATCAACAAAATTGTGAAATATGTCACTTTTTAAGGTTTAGGGATTTTTCATGGACTTTGGCAGTAATCTCATCACCGTCAGATGAGGTGACTGCTGACAGTTTAACATATTTTTTCTGTCACTTATACACAAATGAACTATTGGGACCTGCGATAAGCACTGATAACAGTAGCGGCTCGTGCCTTAATGCATTGGGGGTGCGCAAGAAAAAAGTTCGGGACGCAGCAAGTGCGTTATGGCAGTAAATTTTTATTAAATGCTTCAAATTTGAATAACTCAAGTTTCTACGAACTTAGAAAGTTGAATTTTGGTGTGTAGTAGGGTCTTACCCAGGGAAACATACCCACCTAATTTCATTAAAATAACTTTGTAATTTTCAGAGAAACATTTTTTTTTCAAAAGAAAACTTAAAATTTGAATTACTCAATTTTCTAAATACATAGAAAGTTGAATTTTAGTACGTAGTAAGATATTTTATAAGGCAACATATCCACCAAATTTCATTAAAACATCTTTGTCATTTTCGGAGAAAAAGATTTTTTTTGAATTAAAACTCAAAATTTTCCCGGAAAACGTTATCCGATTTTCCTGACTAACGAACTCATCCAAGCCATTAATAAAAGAAAGGCTCTTGCCGAGTTTCATCGAAATCAGTTGCTTATATATATATATATATATATATATATATATATATATATATATATATATATAAACATATAAAAATTGAAACTAACCCCGGATATGTGTTCTAGGGGTCCTAGTTCGTGCTCATTTGAAAAAATGTTTGCAAAGTCTCTCCATCGATACCTCTTTATTAGTGATTTTTTAAAATAAAAATTCACTAAAAATGAAGGGCTCGCCTATTTTTTCCCCGAAAATGTATTATAAAGAAACCTACTTACTAAACTTAGTAATTATTAACTACTTACCAAGTTTTCCTCTAGTTAGTTATACGTTATAGTAATTAAAAAGTCCCTTAAAAAGTTTATCTTTAAATTTAAAATATCCACTGAATTAATCACAGTATCACAATTATTTTGTCCACTTATTAAGCAACCCGAAGTAGTAACCATAATAATAATAATAATTGTCTTGTTAGAACATGTAAACAACAACGAAATGATCTAATTAAAAATCAATTCGACGCGAAGACGAAACTTACTAGGTAGTAGGTACACACGCTGTGCTAAAAGTCCACTACAAACTGGAAGTGTGTAATTTTATAGCGCACAACAGATTGCTTATTCGGTCGTTTTCGACGAAGATCAAGATTCGGCGATCATTTTGCACTGAAGTATCGCATTGCCTGAGAGCGCCGAAAAATACACACCGCCGCCCGCCTGCTTTATATGGATATGGATGTATATAACGTCTGCAACGATTAAAACTATACTTATTCTGTCTCTGTATTAATGGTATTTTGCCCTGCCTCCTTTTGTTTTAGAGTTATTTCGAAAAAAGCAAAATTTGTCGATTTATTTTTTCTTCAATATCTAAGTAGGCGTTGATCTGACATGTCTAGGACTTGCACATTATATTATGTAAAACAGTTTAATAACGAACCCTGGCAATAAGAAATAGAAACTTAAACTCCACAAAACAACACAATAAGAAACGAAACTCAACAAATAATAAAATAGAAACTTAAAAATACACTAAATAGAAAATTGTTCAATATGGCCACCGCTTTGTTCAATGCACTTTATACACCTTTTTGAAACATGCCTGCAAACTCTGGTGAGGGTGTTCTGGTTAATATTATTTATAGCTCCCGTGATTCTGTTTCATAATTCATTGATATTTTGTGGTGGATCGAATTTATACACATCATTCTTCAGAGTATCCCAAAAATAAAAATCCATGGATGTTATATCAGGACTTCGAGCACACCAATGAACCGGCCCATTGTTACAAATGACACTGTTATTAAAATTTTGGTACAAAAATTCTTTGACGAGCTGGACAACCGTCTTGTTGGTACCAAATCTCGTCTAACTTATCATGCACTCTTCTAATTGTTGGTATGCTATAATTTCTCAATAGATTAAGATAGCTTTCCCCAGTTAAATTATTTTCAAAAAAAAACGGACCAATAATGAAGTTACCTGACATTTCTTAAAAGTAACTGTCTAATCTACAAATAAAACTAACAGTTTTGAGCTAATAAGCCCCATCAAAAATTAATACCAAATCTGTCTTGCAATCGTCTTTCTTCCTTTAGATGGGGATTTTCATTTGGCCAATAGTGCCTATTATGGCGATTATACACACCACAATTTGCAAATCTGGATTCATCAGTCCATATTATTTTCAAATGATAATTTTCATCTTGCTGACATTGTCCTTGATACCATCTGCAGAATTGAAGTCGCTTAGGGTAATTGTCAACATTTAAGCCTTGGACGATTGTAGGTTTGTATGGAGGGTAATGACTTTGTTTTAATACACAGTGCACCATACTTTTTGGAACGTCAATTTGTTCACCATAAAAACGAACAGATTGCGGAGGGTTTTCGTTTGAAACCTGTAAGACGGCATTGTTTCTTTCATCATTTCTAGGCATTGGTAGTTTCTTTGCGTGGAAGCTACCGTCGTTCAATAGATTGGACACTATCCTGCGAAATATTTTGGTGTTTGGTTCTCATCTTTCTGGGTAGTTGTTTTGATATGAATTTGCAGCTGCCTCAGTCTTTCGGTTAGAACGAATATAACATTCCAACATGTCAAAATATTCTTCATTACTGAACATATTGTTGAATAATATTTAAAACAAACAGGAAACAAACTATTTAGTACAAAATTTTGAGCAACGTGTTAAATACACCTCAAATTGTTCAGATAATTAAGAATTACAGTATTCTTAATTGTCGTAATAGTGTTATATCCATAGCAACTATTCGGTTGTTTTTCAGTTGACTTACGTTTAAAAATCAAACAATTTTCAAAGGCGTCTTCGTAAATCATTAATCTGCGTTTTATTGAGTTCTGTTAGTAAATTTAGTTATTTACTAGGTTTTCCTATTTAATGAAATTATAACAATTTTTTAGAATAATATAATGTAAAATATCATTTGTAATAATGGGCCGATTCACTGATGTGCTCAAAGTTCCTATTTTTTTATCGTGAATCATTACGGACAATTATGTTTAAAGTAGAAGTCTATTGTTACACTTCATGGTCTACTGCTTTTTAAACACTTTCATTTGTTTTCTGGTATTGGATTTCATAGCCTACTATCCTCAAAACGGTTTTTCTCAAAATTGTCGGTGCAATTACAATATTTCTCAAGCATGTTGTACATCACTGGAAAGCTGTTTTCACAGGCTATAACATGAGCAAAAAATCCAATATGGCTGCCATAATAAAAACAAACGTTGATACCTGTAGTTCAAAAACAAATGACAATCCAAAGTTGAGAATAGCACAAAAGATTACTCTGTAAAAAGTGTCCTGATAATGTGCAAGTCTTAGACATGTCATATCAACGCCTACTTAGATATTAAAGAAAAAAAATCGACAAATTTGTTTTTTTCCAAAATAACTCGAAAACAAAAAGAGGCAGGGCAAAATACAAGTCATATTTGGAACGAGCATGAAATTCTATAAAATATTGCTAAACCGTCTCCCTATCTCTAATGATAACGGAGATAGCAATATATTCCCATCCAGTTTGGGACACAGTGTAGAGTTCGCTGTCATAAAATAATAATAATAATAATAATAATAATAATAATAATAATAATAATAATAATAATAATAATAATAATAATAATAATAATAATAATAATAATAATAATAATAATAATAATAATAATAATAATAATAATAATAATAATAATAATAATAATAATAATAATAATAATAATAATAATAATAATAATAATAATAATAATAATAATAATAATAATAATAATAATAATAATAATAATAATAATAATAATAATAGTACAGAGACCTCGAGACACAAGTAAAGACAGATAGTGTCCTAGTTATTCCAATAGTCATGTCGTCAACTTGTGTAGTTTCTAAGAATGTTCGCGAGAACATTAAGAGACTGGGTCTTGGGCAGCATCTTTATAGGGTTAGGCAGAAGGCGGTAATACCTGCAACTGTCCACACTGTGCGGAGATTCCTGGAAAATAAGGATGTGTCGTTAACAGCCCGATAACTTCGAAAGGGCTCCAACTGAGCTCAGTCCATTTGTTGTCTGAGATACCTGGGATACTCCTTTTGAGGGAGTGTGAAAGCTCTTCAGGCTAAAGTCTATAATAATAATAAGAATAATAATACCTCTCTCTCTGTCTCTCTCTCTCTCTCTCCCAATATATATATATATATATATATATATATATATATATATATATATATATATATATATATATATATATATATATATATATATATATTGTCAGCCGAAAAAAATCGAGATGCCGTATACAGGGAGCTCTCAAATAGTGACTGCATTTGGAAAAATTCAAACCGCAGTAACTCAATTTTTTCAATTCAAACAGCCTGTATTTTGTGTTAAAGTGAATGGCATGCCCTCTGCTTCAAGTTGTTTATACAGACTTTAAGTTTGAATATATTTACATTTATAATCACATACCACGAATCATGTAGGGATCACTTCTAAATTTTCTTTGTTTTTTTATTTGAAAACCCCAGCTGAGAATATCTTAGATAAGTCATAATTTAGGGAGTTGGTAGAAGTATATATTGTGTCGGTAAGCATATGCTCTGGAGAGTGCGAAGAATCAGCAATAATTTTTAAATCATCTGATGAAACTGTTGAGTATTGTGTCAGTTGTCACGTCAATTCAATAATAGTGTTAATAAATAGTAGGTCGTTTACTTCAGTAGTTGTAGTGTCATATTTGTCAGTAGATATAAGTAATTATTAGTATGTAAAATATCGTATGAATAACGTGTTGTGTTGTTATATAGTTGATTGGATTCTTATAAAATAAAGCCATTATTTAACATCAAATAAGTGCACTCCTTTATCCACGGAAAATATACAACAGAAACACCATCAAAAACAATATGCAAGAAGGGCTCTTTCAGAAAACTAGATATGGTTTCAAAGGCAATTCGTATGATGGAGGTTTATTGAGAAGTGTCAAATCGATCGAGTGCTTTAGAAATATCCAATAAAATAGCATGTCCTTCTCCAAAGTTTTTGAGAGCAAAACTCAAAAGATGAGTGAGATTTCGTATTGCCGATCATTTGATTTTTGACGTATTTAATACTGGAACCGATTTCCATAACCTTAAGCAAAGCGGAAATTGGGCGACAGTTCCTCACATCGGACTTGTCTCCCTTTCGAGGAACAAGTTTGTTTCAAGGACAATGGACCTACTCCCATCTTCTATGGAATCGAAAGAAGGCTACACAAAAGTGGAGTCAACACAGTGGAACATATTTTAGGAAATTTTGCTATGATTCCATCGTGTCCTGATAAGTTTTTGATGTCTAAATGTGTGTTTAACAAATTGCCTAAAAAATATAACGTCATGTGACAGAGCAATCTTTCTTAAACAATTTTGAGGGTAGTAATGTTAGAGAAACAGGTACCATTCTGAATTATCTAACGTCAGTAGTAATATTTTAAGTTTATTTTTATGTTAATTATTGTACTTACCATCTACAACAATATGTGTCAGTATCAGTAGTGGCGTTAGTAAAAAGAGAGTGCAAAGGAAACTCATAATACTTCTATAATGAAATGAGTGAAACAAGTGATTGTAAAGATGGGTATACATTAAAACAAGTGATATAATAATTAGACTGAATTATATATATACCGTGACGTAGCCTAATTGTACTTAAGTTTTAACATAAATAAAATAAATGACATGAAATTTATTATGTCTTTATTGCAAATTTATTTAAAAAAAAGACTCATTTAAATTGACTATAAAATTATTTAATTTTTAAAAATAGGCATAAGCTATGAAATTACTGTTCCTAAATTATTTACCATCTCATTTGTACATTAGCTATTGATATAATTTGCCGAATCAAGTACTCTATAATTGTTATGTTTTTTTAAGTTATGTTTTTTTGTATTTTAATATTTTCTATTATCTTATAGTGAATTGTTTAGGATTGTCTGTCAATTAAATACTCCGTGTTCTGGTTCCACAGCTGAGAACTATTATTATACAGGCTGTCCCACGACGAACGCCCGCGGTCGATCTCGGAAACTAGACTTTGGAAACCTTTGAAAATTTTGCAGCTTGTTGATGTCGATAGGGACCACCTCGGATAGAATATTTTCAAGGTGGTGGCACTTCGGGTTATACAGTGTGTTGATGTTAACCTGCTTATTTTAAATAGGACACCCTATATATTATTACATTTTTAGATAACACGGGAAATTTTAGACACATATAATGCATAATGTCCTAAACCTAAGTCCAGCCGTTTTTGACATATCCCAAATTGTATGTCAAAAATGACGTTTGCAGGCCTAAACATAACTGTCAATTTCTCCTATATAAAAGCCTTTATCATTTAATTGGATTTGATTTCCTTGTAGAAGGGGAACGAATTTAGTGGCCTGTGATGTTATTTTGATAATAGGTAAATACAGGGTGAGCAAAAATTGACATTGAAAATTGATTTAAAAAAACGTCAAAAGTTTTTTTTTTCAAATGGAAACTCGCTATTTTTATAATTTTTTTTTAAATTTTAACAACACACCACGAGGGCTTACAGCCTAAATACTATCGTACCGTGGGTGTTGACAAGGAGGAAAGAGGCAGCTTGTTAATTCTGGACTTGAAGGTTTGGAGGTTCGGAGGAGAAGGAAAAACGTGTGCCGGCAAGGAATTCCACAACTTGGAAGTCCTCGGGACAAAAGAGCGTGCATAACAAGTTGTTCTAAGTCTGGTAACCTGGACAGTAAAAGGGTGCATTCGCTCTGTTCCCCTGGTAGATCTGTTCGGGGCAGCAGGTGGGGGAACTATGGAGGAAAGCTCCTCTGAGCAGTGCCCGTGCAGATATCTATAAAAGAGAGAGAGGTCAACAACGGCACGTCGCTGGGCAAGGGATGGCAGCCTTTGGGTGAGGGTAGGGTCACCGATGAGACGTATAGCTCTGTTTTGAATGGAGTCCAGGATAGCGAGTGTAGAAGCGGCAGCGGCACCCCAGATGTGGGAGCAGTATTCGAGGTTTGGCCTTATTTGCGAAGTATATAAGGTATAGAGGTTAGCTGGTGAAAAGTATTTGCGAGCCCGGAAGAGGAAACCTAATTTGTTAGCAGCCGCTTCTGCAATTGATGTTGGTGCCAATTAAGATTTCGATCCACAGAAATGCCAACAAGAGAAAAGGACTCATTACTTTGAATAACTTGGTTGTTCATTGTGATGGGTCTAGGGCTGGTATATCTCTTGTGAGAAAGAAAGCAAGACTTAGTTTTGGTGGGGTTGAATTGTACAGAAATTATTCCCAATAGACTTAGCAAGAGTCCAGAAGGGTTTGCCGTTGGAGCTTAAGAGGACTTTGTTTTTGATGTGGTTATTAAACGAGTTTCTTGGCTCAGAAAGAATGTGGACATAGCGGTTTCTTGCGTCGTTAAATGCTTGACGATTTTCTTGACTGGGATTGTGTAGAAGCGTTTTGTGAATTTGACCTTTTCAAGTCTGGCATTGTCACAAGATTTAGAGAACCAGGGCTTTTGAGTGGCTGAAGAGGTTTTCTGTGTACGTGGGATAAATAATTCCATGCCAGCTTGGATAATATCGGTGACGTTTTGTGAGATATCAGAGGGGTCAGGATGAGAGAAGCAGACAGACGCCCATGGAAATGAGGAAAAGTAATCCCGCATTTCGTCCCAGTTTGCGGAGTTGTAGTGCCAAACGATACGTGGGTGTGATGACTGTGTGACCTCGGGTTGCATTGCGCAGGAAGCAGTGGTCATGCCGTGGTCTGAGCTACCAAGGGGTGCGGTGACTGATATCTTATAGCATTCAGGTTGTGTAGTAAGAAGGAGATCCAAAGGATTTAAGCTGTGTGTTGGGATACGAGGAAAGTAAGTAGGTTGCTGAACTATATTGGCTAAAGAATTGCTGACTGCAAAGACATCTGCTGCTCTCCCTTGCGGATCGGTTTTTGAAGATCCTAGCCATTTCTTATTATGGACATTGAAGTCACCAAGAATAGTGACCTCGGAGGAAGGATATTCAGAAGTCAGATAGTCGGTTTTTTCAGAAAGGTAGTCAAAGAGCTGGACAAAGTTGTTGTCAGAAGGTGACCGGTAAATGCAACAGATGAATTTAGTTGCAGCCCTGATAGAGAGTTTTATCCATAGTATGTCTTTTCTTCCAGCTTCTAAATTGGGGAGTCTGGTGCAGGGTAGATTGCTACGGACGTATGCGCACACGCCTCCATGCAATCTAAAGGAAGTAAGGAGCTCATATCCCGAGAAATTAAGGTGATTAGTGGCTGTTTTGGCACTGATTTGGGTTTCGGTGAGTAAGAGTAATCAGATAGTCGGTTTTTTCAGAAAGGTAGTCAAAGAGCTGGACAAAGTTGTTGTCAGAATGTGACCGGTAAATGCAACAGATGAATTTAGTTGCAGCCCTGATAGAGAGTTTTATCCATAGTATGTCTTTTCTTCCAGCTTCTAAATTGGGGAGTCTGGTGCAGGGTAGATTGCTACGGACGTATGCGCACACGCCTCCATGCAATCTAAAGGAAGTAAGGAGCTCATATCCCGAGAAATTAAGGTGATTAGTGGCTGTTTTGGCACTGATTTGGGTTTCGGTGAGTAAGAGGAGTTGGGGCCTGTTAGCCTGGAGGAAATGGTGGACGGAGTTCAGGTTAGAATTTAGGCCACATATATTCGAAAAGGATATGTTAAATCTTGATGCTGGCGCCCCCTGTACACCCATCTCCCGGAGATCCGAATGGAGGGGTATTTTGCCTCCAGAATATTTTGTACAAGGAGGAGCCATCATCATTTTTCCTTATAAGGGAAACCGACTCATACACCAGAACCGGAAACGTCCGTTGGGACTTCACCGGCGGCCCCTTGATGCATGGGGTGGTACCTCCTCGGGCGTGAATAAATCATTTACTATTACGTAAAGGAAAATTCCACTACCACCTGCTATGGATTGGATTGGATCAATGTCTACCCCTTTAAAAATAAGATTAATAAAGGGACTATCAATTGTCCAATAGTTATGCTTTTCGACATAGTAGGCGGATACAAAACATTATCATTTTGCCTACATGCCTATTGTCGGCAATTGTATCTTATTCAGCTTTAAAAAAGAGGGGAACTCTGTATAAGGTTGTCTATGCCAAAAATTTGTTGTTTTTGAAATATTGGCAATTTAACATTTTTATATTGTAAAAATGTTATACGGCTTTAAGTTTTGTCGTTAGTCAGCCATGACGGCGACGTGCGTTAAAAGAAAACTATCGAGCGCTATAGAAACGCCACTATTTGTTGTCATTTGACAATTATTAATTAAAATCATGCCGGGCGACTGAATTAATTATACAAACGAAGATTATTTAAATTTGTTTATTATCTGTGGGGAATGTAACAAAGTTTGGTTCAGGGGTAAGAACGTGTGCTCCTGTACCGAAGAGTACTGGGTTCGATCCCAGGGTTCTCCTTTCACTTTTTCAGTACAAACTGTAACATTAACATCAGCCGAGCTATTTATCACAGAGAAGCGTGTACGCTCGCGGTCTGCGCATCGCATAACCTAGAAATCGACTCCGCTGATGATTCAGGTAATTTTTAGTGAATTTTCTTTAAAAAAATTCACTAATAAGGAGATCTGGACTTTCGAATTTTGAAAAAATTTCTTCAAATGAGCGCTATTTAGGACCCCCGGAACCCAAAAAAAATAATGGACCGATTTTGATAAAATTTGGCACATACCTTCCTTTCGCACGTCGCTTGGATAAGTTCGTTAGCCAGGAAAATCCGCCGAGGTTTTCCCGGAAAATTTTGTGTTTTCTTTCGAAAAAAATCGAAACAAATTTATATCTCCAAAATTAACAAAGTAAGGGCAACCAAATTTCACACGCGGGTTTATATTATTAGAGGCAAGTAACCTACCAAAATTTAGCTCCGTAGGTTAAATGACAAAAAAGTTACAGGCATTCAAAGAAAAATAAATTTGGGTTCTCCTCAAAACGTCAAAATCGCGATTTTAAACGTCAAAATTGGTGAGTACCTTCCTTTTGCAAGTGGCTGCTTGGATATGTTCATTATCCAGGAAAATCCGACGAGGTTTTCCCGTAAAATTTGGGGTTTTCTTTCGAAAAAAATTTATATCTCCAAAATTAACAAAGTATAGGCAAGTTACCTACCAAAATTTAGCTCTGTAGGTCAAAAGACAAAAAAGTTATAGGCATTTAAACAAAAATAAATTGGGGTTTTCACAAAACGTCAAAGTTGCGATTTAAACGTCAAAATTGGCAACATTTAGGAAAAGAACTTGAATCTAATACAGGCTATGGAAATAAAATGTCTCAAGAAGAATGTTTTACAAACCCTGAAGTCTTAGTTTCAACCGTCATTGTCCTTCATTTTAATAAAATGTTTCCAGAAAATTCATTTCAAATAGACCCTTTCTCTGATGCTTGGTAATAGTCTTAGCTATAGAGTTTATCGTTAATAGTATATAATTTTTGTAGAATTTTCGTAAAAAAATCAATAAAGCTCAATATATCTGTTATTATACCAGATATGAAAAAAAATTGGATATATTAATTATAGGGTGTCTTAAACTACATCTTAAAAAATTATTTCTACAATCACAGGGTGACCCATAAGTCGTTGGTGATACAAATTTTCTTTTTTTCTTAATCAAACACGCCTTATGTTAATGCATTTTTGCATTTTCCATCGAAATACAATGCATGTTTGTAAGAACAAAAATTCTGGACGCAGTAAGTGCGTTGTGGTAGCGAATTTTGATCAAATGCTTAATATTTGAATAGCTCAATTTGCTATTAACCTATAAGGTTGACCAAAAAACGAGTTGTTTCGGGAACACTTTAAGTTTACTTTCGGAAATTTTTTTACATTTTCAAACAATAAAGTTATTTTGATGAAACAAGGCACATTGTTTTTACTATATAGATTATACTGGTAACCAAATTTGATGCCTGCTTTCTTAAAAAAATACACATTATTGCTATTAAAAAATAGTTTTATGAAAATTCACTACCATAACGCACTTTCTGCGTCCCGAGATTTTTAATTCCCGTTTCAATACTAGCATAGACATTTAAAAGTTCGTCTTTTTGTGACTGCAAAGCCAATTTTAACCCTTTGTTTAAGAGGCCAACCTCATTTTTGTTAAACGACTGCGACGAAAGATTTTCTACAAGGTCAATTTTCCGAGAAACAAATTTTTCGTTTTTAATCTGATCATTTATACGTTTTTAAATTTTTTTATTCTGTATATTGATTTTTTTAATTAACTTTCGTTAACGACTACATACATGTTCCTCTGAAAATTGCACCAGTCATCGTACTCTAAGTTACCCAACTTAAAAGTTAACTTTTTAAACAAACTATTGCCTGTATTTCTAACAAACTACGTTTAGAGTACAGATATTGCATTTATGAATCCAACCATTTTTGTTTAGCAACATTTTTAGCTTTTTCACCCACTTTTGTGTTAATAGAAATTTTAATATTGAAATTAATGAAATTAGGAAAGACTGATTTGTGTTTGCAAGATTTTAGAAAGGCGATATCTGCACCTAATAATCTAATTTTAGTACTTAGCTTTCGATAAAGATTCAGTTCCGTGAAACTGGGAGCTATAATGCACTAAGTGAAAATTGGAACCTGTGATGAGCACTGATAAGTACACTTGGAGGACCCAAATTACAACACATATTTTGAACGACTTAACCATCGTTTCGCTAACAAAGTTAGCGTCCTCAGAGGATGAAAAATTCGAACTAATTTCTACAGCTCATCTATTTATATTGATTTTTAGGTAACTTGACGATACGAAGGGGGAGATTTAAATCTCAGGCAGATTTTCTGTTTATTGTATCTTTATTGCCCGACGAGGTTATTTAACTTCTTTTATTACTTTAGCTAACAGATTTAGGAATGTTTATCTGATTCAGAGAACGAGCGAAAAGAGAGGGCTTTGACGGGGCTAGATTTAAGGATATAAGGTTATTTATTGCTCTAGAAATATAAATGCTCTCATACGTATCAAGCATCTATTGCTGTCTAATATTTTTGTAAAGTTTCAGATTTTCCTTATCGATGTGGTGTTTATTATGCCATATATGTTGTGCCACGCATGACTTGTCTACACTACCATATCTCAAATGTGCAAGATGGTCTCGCAATCTAGTCCCTATGTTTCTCTTAGTCCCTCAAACGTATTCAAGATAGCAATCTTTACAACCTATCTCATAGATACCCGACATTTCAGTGGCTTTATCTGTATCTGTCGTATTACCTAACAAATTTCTTAAGTTATTTTTTGTCGAAAAAGTTAGCCGCAACTCGGCTTTTTAAAAAATTATCTCGAGACCCCTTGTGATACACTGTTCAAAAGGTAGGCAAACGATGTTTTTCTCTATTTTATCTTTCCTCAATATCGTGCATTCCGCTATCATTTTCTTTGTTCTGTGTCTACTAATTAATTTTTCCACTAATCAATCCGAATTCCCGTTATATTGAGCCACGTTTTTAATATATTCTAATTCTAACTATATCTACTCTTACTTAAGGGAAAATTTATCAATCTATTTACTAAGAAATTTAATACTGGCCGTTTTTTTGTAAGTCATTTGAAATGTAACGTAGAGTGGTGGTTCCTTTCCTGTATATATCGAATTCAAGAGTGTCATTATTTTTAATAACTAGTAAATCTAGAAAGGGAAATTTATTATTAACTTCTAATTCGAGGGTGAATTTTATTGAATCAAATTGACAGTTTAGTTTTTTAATAAATTCGTCTACCTTGCATGTATTTGTGTTAAACACTGCAAAAATATCGTCCACACAACAAAAGCATACTCTAGGAAAATACTCACTTTCATTTTCTAAATCCGTCTCAAGTCTACTCATGACTATAGACGGAAGGTGAAAAAATTCTCTGAATTTGCAAAAGCTGATTTTTTGATAGTTACTTAGGTATGCTGTGCACGTACACATATTCAGGTCAGTCAAGCAAATCTTAGAACAGATGCCACAGGTGCGCCAACAAAGATGTCGTTTTTACCGAGGTAATAAAATGAATTTACAAAAGCTGATAATTGTTATACAGATTCTATATTGTATAACAATAAAAGTTATGTCAGTCAGTCAGCTGCATACTGGAACAGAGCTGGTCAGTCAGTTCAAATGTGTGTATGAAAAATAAATAATGTGTAATTTATTTACAAAGCTTGGAAATTTTTTGTGGGTATATATTGATCTGTTAAACATTAAAAAATAGTCAGTCAACTGTTTTGTAGAACATCGCCCGCCAATCAGCTAAAAAAGATTTAAAAATTTCGTGCGCGTCGGCGGCGTTACAGGCGATATGCTCGCTCTTCTCCTCCCATTATTATGATTTAAAATATCAGAAAACTATGTGAAATTATAATTTGTAATTATAAGTTATTAATTGGTATTTTTATTAATAATAATATATATATATATATATATATATATATATATATATATATATATATATATATATATATATATATATATATATATATATATATATATATATATAAATTATATTAACAGACAATTTATTTATTTAATAGAGTGTAACGGGATAACATTCAATAAAGAAATAAATTGTCTGTTAACATTATTAATATACTTATATGTTTTAATAAAACAATAAATTACTAATTAATAATTACAACTCATAATTTCATATAGTTTTCTGATATTTTAAATAATAATAATGGGAGGAGAAGAGCGAGCATGCCGCCTGTAACGCCGCCGGTAAATAAAGTGCACATTATTTATTTTTCATACACACGTTCGAACTGACTGACCAGCTCTGTTCCCGTATGCAGCTGACTGACTGACATAACTTTTATTGTTATACAATATAGAATCTGTATAACAATCATCAGCTTTTGTAAATTCCATTTATTACCCCGGTAAAAACGCCATATTTGTTGGCGCACCTGTGGCACCTGTTCTAAGATTCGTACACAGCGTACCTAATTAACTATCAAAAAATCAGCTTTTGTAAATTCAGAGAATTTTTTCGCCTTTGGCTCATAGACTAATAGGTTTGCAATAAATAGAGACCGTGGGTTTAAATAATGTCAAAATCTCGTCTTCCACCAAGTTACCATCTTTAACTTTATTAATGAATTCAAGTGAATTTGTCACTGAATCAGTTTTTTGTTTAATAGGCAAGCTTTTAAACCCATTTGACAGCCACTTTGCTAGATTATATGTCGGAGAATCTATAGACGAAATAATAGGCCTCATTCATTTTCCCGGTTTATGAATTTTTGGGAGACAATATTTATTGGGGACTTTCGGCTTTGAAACCTCCAACGATCTTCCAAAGTCCTTTGTTATCTATCGTTTTGATAATGTTTTTGATGTATTCTAATTCTCTACTATATCCACTCCCACTTAAGGGAAAATTTATCGATCTATTTACTAAGAAATTTAAACTGGCTATTTTTTGTGCAAACGTATGATGTTAATCATTTTGGGTGTAACTTAAAGTGGTGGTTTCGTTCCTGTAAACATCGAATTCAAGAGAGTCATAATTTTTAATAACTAGTACATATAGAAAAGGAAGTTTATTGTTGTGTTGTGGTGATTTGGGTTCTCCAAGTGTACTTATCATGAGTCTACATTGTTTTAGTTATTACTTGATACAATTATATTTTCCATATCTTCGAAAATGTGCTCATGGTCTTCGAAATGCTTTGGGTGGCTGCTATTCCCGCATTCTACCCTAAGAGTTTGTGAAGCCAGAGAAAAAATCTTTACGTTTGTATTTATTACTGGACAGTTTCATTAAGTTAGGCAACAATAATAAACGAATTCGGGGATTGTACTTGTGTAAATAATGCAAATCGACAAGTGTTTAAATAATTCTTTATTTTCTTAAATTATTAGCAATTTAATGATATTAAATGATATTAAATTAGAAATTTCTGACAAACCAGTCAACGAATCGCTCTGCAAATTGTTATTGTTATTTGTTATTTTCCATAAACAGGTAGGCTTTATGAGTGTCGACGGAATCCTTTGATGAACACTGATAAGTACAACTTGGAGCCCCCAATTAGTCACGATAAAGTTTTTAGACCTGACGATCGTTTCTATAACAAAGTTGGTG
The DNA here is from genome assembly GCA_964006375.1 of Tillus elongatus. Taxonomy (NCBI): domain Eukaryota; kingdom Metazoa; phylum Arthropoda; class Insecta; order Coleoptera; family Cleridae; genus Tillus; species Tillus elongatus. Next base: position 13,454,129 of record OZ023264.1, read on the forward strand.
TCATCAGAACGCTGAATAAACTAAACGAATATAGGTTCATTTAATTTATTCATCCTTCCGATGAGGCTAACTTTGTTAGCGAAACGATCGTCAGGTATGAAAATTGTATTGTGATAAATTGGGTTCTCCAAATTGTACTTATCAGGTATCCTCTAGCTAGCTAAAACTTTTACAAAAAATGTGATGTCGCCAGTTCTGCTAAAAAATAGTGGCTATTTTAAATGGGACAGACTGTATTTTATCTCATTTTTAGAATCCCTATTCAATACCTAACAACTTCCTCCATGCGTCTATACCTACCTTCAGCGCTGGTCCTTGGGTACAGAGAAAGGAGCGGTCGCTCTAGGCGCCAGATGACAAGGGGTGCCAAAAAACCAATTGCGAAAAATAATTTCCAGCGATACGATGACGAGTACGACGCTTTTCGTTTGCGCGTAATAATTTGTTTTGGTCACTGAACGGCGCGATGCACAAAGTAACAACGCGCGCATGCTTCCTACGTATCACATAGTGAGATGTAAGACAAGAGTCGCCATCTCGTTGCGGAACCAGGTAGTATGTTGTCACGGCAGCTCCAAATAACACAAAAATGTTATAAAATAGAGACTGTGTACAACCAACTAACAATTTTGTAAATTGTCAGTCCTAGTCTATTTATTCCCTAATATGAGGGCAATGTATGTATGGCTAGGTGTATTCTCACCACAGTCAGAACTGTAGACCGGTTTCGCTCTAATTAAAGCTCGTCAGTACGGTATACTAATTGCAGCGAGAACACACCTATAAAGTAATAAGGCTATGGTAGTCATCACGCGAGCTAGTGCATTTACTGGTGCTTCATTTATTTCTCAGTTTTTACTTAGTGTTATTAAATGTGGTTAATCTAACAGTTGTATTTATTATCGAACCATGATTACCCAATATAAAATCAATTATTAAATTGTTAGTAAAATGCCTTTATCAATAGCTCAAGGAATTGAAGTTCTAATGGTGATTGGTTATTGTAACAGGATCCGAAGTCAGGCAGATGTGTATTCTGTTTAAAACTAAATATCCGGATAGGTCTATCAATCAATCAACAGTCAGTCGGATATATAAAAAAGGTCTAGTCTGGAAGATTTGCCAAAAACAGATCGCCGGTCTATAAGTGAAGAATTGAAACTAAAGGTGTTATTGGCAGTGGAAGAGTGCCCCACAGTAGTGTTCGGCAAATTGGCCGAGACAATGGGATTCCATTTGAGACGGCACATAAAGTATTAAAACTTGAAAGGCTTCATCCTTATGTGTGTGTGTTTTTTGTTTTATTTCTTTAACGTCGATCTATTTCCGAGACTATGGCCAGGAAACAGTTTCACCTCACTATCCTGGAAACTTTGCCTAACCCCTGCTTTCCTGTAAGGAGGGAAGGGGCCTTTAACGTGCCCAACATTGCATGGACGGGGGACGTTCGGCTTTATGCTCGTCCGAAAAACGTGCAGACATTCAACTTGTTCAAATACAATGCTAGAACCTCAGATGATGTTAATATTACAGTATGTACTGAAAAAGTGAAAGGAGAACCCTGTGATCGAACCCAGTACCTTTTGGTTCAGAGGCACACGTTCTTACCACTGAACCATCGAGTCTCTGCTTCATCCTTATAAAATACAGCTTTTGCAGGAGTTATCCGATGACGATCCAGACCAAAGGGTGCAGTTTGGTGCAACCTTAATAGATAAATGTAATGACAACTCTTTGCAAGTATCGAATATTCTGTTTTAGGACGAATCAACTTTTACACTAAATCGAGAAGTTAACCGTCAAAACTGCGGATATTGGGTAAGAGAAAATCCAAGATGGTTGCGACAGAATCACACAAAATATCTACAAAAGGTAAATGTTTGGGCGGGAATTGTTAGGAGTAAGATAATTGGTCCCTACTTTTTTCATGGAACTATAAGTGGACCACGACATCTACAATTTTTACAGGAATATCCCATTTGGACGTTATTGAACTTATTTCCTTCATTAGAAAATATGGGCACAATGCCGGTATGGTAAAGCATAACTTGTGGTATTAACAAGATGGTGCTCCCGCGCATAATGACGTTACTGTTTGATAGTATCGGGATCATCAGTTTCCCAACAGAATGATTGGCAGGCGTGGTGCAATCGAGTGGACAGCAAGTTCACCCTACCTAACTCCCATAGATTTTTTTCTGTGAGGTAATTTGAAGGATCTGGTATTCAAAAGTGAACCAGATTCCGTCGAAATTTAGCGTGTTATTGTTTTTGAAATCAAAGATATCAGCGTTTGTTGAAGCCAGATCGATATATCGAAAACAGTAAATGGTAGAATTATAGACGCATGTTACGAGTTGAAAAAATGGTTAGGAATTGAATGGGGATTCCAGACAAGGAGTCATGGTAGGTGTGGGGGGTACGCCGGGGCTACAGGACGCACTCGTCTGGTTCACGATGGATCCGGTAGGGAGTCTGGGATGGGGGCAGGCGTTTATTCCGAAGGGGCGAGATTAAATCACAGTATTTCCTTCGGAGCTCTTGCGAGAGAACAAGAGGAGGGGCTACACCAACAAGCGGATCCTAATAGCCACAGCCAGCCAGGCAGCCCTTAAGGCTCTAAGTACCACACGGGTAAATTCCAGGCTGGTAAGTGAATGCCGAGACGAGACGAGCGACCTGGCTGGGCAGAATGAAGTCATCTTCATCTGTGTCACTCCGGAGTCAATGAAAATGAAGAAGCTGACAGTCTCGCTAAGAGAGGATCAACAGAACCATTTATGGGACCAGGCGTATCGAAACGCACGGACAGGGGAACCATCAAGTCCTGGGCTAGGGAACAGCATAATGCATACTTGGCAGATTGTCCAGGGCTCAAACACGGGAAGGCAACCCAGTTCAAAGGGAGCTGTGGAGCTGCTAAATCTTAGTAGTGGGCAGCTCAGAAACATAACAGGACTCTTGACGGACACACGGCTGTCAAGAAACACCATGCAGACTCTGCGGTGAGGGGAAGGAATCAGCTCAGCACAACTTGTGCGAGTGTAAAGCTCTGGACCGCAAAAGACAACTGACCTACGGACAACCTAGACCGGAGACAGAGCAATATAAAACTTCACCCTACCAATCGCTGTGCAGACTAGTTCAAGGCACAGTGATTTTGGAATGAGTGGAGTAGAAAGGGCAAAGGGCATGCACAATAAGCCAAAGGCTGCGGTGCTATCGTGGCGGCAAAGACGCGGACGAGCACTAAAGAAAAAGAGGGATTCCAGATATAAGATAATATTCATGATGTTTCATTTAAAATGATAATATTGAAGAAACGTCGAACATCGCATTTTCAAAAATATTTTAGCTAGATAGATTATATCTGTTGTGTAAAATTTGCAGAGCGACCCGTTAACTGGTTTGTCGGAAAACTAAGTATCATCCACCGCGAATCACCCTGTATAGCAAATAAAATATATTTAAGAAATGCAATTCTTTTTGTATATCAATATTATTAGGGTGACTAGTATCTTAATCAAAAAATGTTTAATCCATTGTGTCCATATACTTCCTTCACAATTTCTTCTCTGTGCCTGACTTTGCTTTCTTCACCTGAGGCACGTACAGTTTTTGTAGTACGCTAAAAGGCCTCTCAACTGTCATATGCATAAAAGCTCCAAACATAATCGCCATAATAACATCTTGCGGATAACTCAACGCCTGCAACAAATTAATTGGTTTATTGATAAATAGATATAAAAGATCGATGTCGGACACTGTGAAAGGAAACTGAAACAGAAAGCAGAATCATCCAAAAAACACAAGAATAGTAAGGTTGGGTTTAGTGAGCGATAGCTACTGTTGAAGTCAATGTCATTGTGAAAATACGTGTCAAGCACATGACTTCCTGTTAGTATTTTTGTGGTTTAAGGAGTGATTCGGATTTATGTTTCGGTAAATAGTGGTGGTTGTAAGCAAGCCTCGAAAGTTTCCTTTCATTTGCCACAGATTTTTGGTACTAAAAAGTCTATAAACAGTCACAATACTTGCCTCGCCCCCCATTACAATACTTTTGTTTCTTTTTGGTGAATTTTTATTTTAAAAAATTCACTAATAGAAAGGTATCGATGGCGAGACTTTGCAAAAAATTTTTCAAATGAGCGCGAACTAGAACCCCTAGAACCCATATCCGGGGTCAGTTTCAATTTTTATATGTTTATATATATATATATATATATATATATATATATATATATATATATATATATATATATATATATATATATATATATATATATATATATATATGTATCCGTCTGAGAATTCAAAAAATAATTAACCGATTTCAATGAAACTTGTCAAGTGCCTTTCATTAATTAATGTCTTGGATGAGTTTGTTAGCCAGGAAAATCTGACGGGGTTTTCCGGGAAAATTTTGAGTTTTCTTTCAAAAAAAAATTTTTTTATCCGAAAATAACAAAGCTGTTTTAAAAAAATTTACTATGTATGTTCCCTTAGGAGAGGCCTTACTAAGTATCAAAATTCAACTTTCTAAGTTTATAGAAAATTGAGTTATTCAAATTTTAAATTTTCTTTCGAAAAAAATTTTTTTCTCAAAAAGTTACAAAGTTATTTTAATGAAATTTGGTGGATATCTTTCCCTAGGAAAGACCTTACCACACTCCAAAATTACACTTTCTAAGTTTATATGAAACTGAGTTATTCAAATTTGAAGCATTTAATAAAAATTCACTGCCATAACGTATTTGCTGCGTCCCGAATTTTTTTAACTTTGTTACATAATAATAGATCGCCCGGCATAGCAATAGAACCCATTCATTACAAATTTATATGTTTTTACATACAGTTTGTTCGTATATAAAAGTATTTCCACATAAATCATTTAATTAGACATAAATAAACATGTTTTTTGTTTATATATATATATATATATATATATATATATATATATATATATATATATATATATATATATATATATATATATATATATATATGTATATATATACATACATATGCACACACCCTTTTTTTTCAAATTTTGTATTTAGGACAAACAGGGATACAGTGAGTCCAGGGGCCCTTCAGGACGACAACACAGACGAGACTGAAGGGAAACAGTAGTACTTATCAGCTATTTGTACAGATTGTAAGTTTCTAAGGTTAACTTTTTTTTATAACTACCTATAGGTCTATCTTAATATCTCTACAAAACCTAGCCACTGCTACCGATTCATTGGTGTGCTTAAAGTTCCTATTTTTTTATCGTGAATCATTAAGGAAAATTATGTTAAAAGTAGAAGTCTATTGTTACACTACATGGCCTACTGCTTTTTGAACACTTTTTTTTGTCATTTGTTTTCTGGTATTGAATTTCATAGCCTACCATCCTCAAAACGGTTTTTCTCAAAATTGTCAATGCAATTACAAGATTTCTCAAGCACGTTGTACATCATTGGAAAGCTCTTTTCACATGGGCAGAAAATCCAATATGGCTGCCATAATAAAAATAAACATTTATACCTGTAGCTTAAGAACAAATGACAATCCAAAGTTGAGAATAGCACAAAAAGATTACACTGTAAAAAGTATCCTGATAATGTGCAAGTCTTAGACATGTCAGATCAACGCCCACTTAGATATTGAAGAAAAAAAAAATCGACAAATATTGTTTTTTTTTCAAAATAACTCGAAAACGAAAAGAGACAGGGGAAAAATGCAAGTCATATTTGGAACGACCATGAAACAACGGAGATAGCAATACATTCCCATCCAGTTTGGGACACACTGTATATATATATATATATATATATATATATATATATATATATATATATATATATTTATATATACATATGTGTGTCATGCAGATAATTAAAAAAATGGGCCGATTTTAATCAAATTTGGTACCTACCTTCCTTTTGTAAGTGGCGTGGATAAGATCGATATCCAGGAAAATCGGACCAGGTTTTCCGGGAAAATTTTGAGTTTTCTGTCGAACAAATTTGTTTTCTCAAGAAATAAAAAAGTTATGGTAACCAAATTCAGTTGGTAGATTTACGATATAAAAATTAAACTATACACCAAAATTTAGATTTCTTAGTTACAAGAAAAAAGAGTTATAGTAAAATATTTGGTGCCATGGTAATTCACTACCATAACGCACTTGCTGCGTCCAGACTTTTTTTTATTATTGGTTGATTATTATTAATGGGACGCAAGCTCTGCAATATGAAACATAACACTGTAAAATATGCTAAAGAACTGGATGTAATGTTTTATGGGCTCACACGGGACGCATTCCAGAAACTTGCTTTTTTTTTAATTTTAACAACACACCACGAGAGCTTACAGCCTAAATACTATCGTACCGTGGGTGTTGACAAGGAGGAAAGAGGCAACTTGTTAATTCTGGACTTGAAGGTTTGGAGGTTCGGAGCAGAAGGAAAAACATGTGCCGGCAAAGAATTCCACAACTTGGAAGTCCTCGGGACAAAAGAGCGGGCATAACAAGATGTTCTATGTCTGGTGACCTGGACAGTAAAAGGGTGCATTCGCTCTGTTCCCCTGGTAGATCTGTTGGGGGCAGCAGGTGGGGGAACTATGGAGGAAAGCTCCTCTGAGCAGTGCCCGTGCAGATATCTATAAAAGAGAGAGAGGTCACCAACGGCACGTCGGTGGGCAAGGGATGGCAGCCTTTGGGTGAGGGTAGGGTCACCGATGAGACGTATAGCTCTCTTTTGAATTGAGTCCAGGATAGCGAGTGTAGAAGCGGCAGCTGCACCCCAGATGTGGGAGCAGTATTCGAGGTTTGGCCTTATTTGTGAAGTATATAAGGTATAGAGATTAGCTGGTGAAAAGTATTTGCGAGCCCGGAAGAGGAAACCTCATTTCTTAGCAGCCGCTTCTGCAATTGATGTGACATGTTGGTGCCAGTTAAGATTTCGATCCACAGAAATGCCAACAAGAGAAAAGGACTCATTACTTTGAATAACTTGGTTGTTCATTGTGATGGGTCTGGGGCTGGTGTATCTCTTATGAGAAAGAAATCAAGACTGGTGGGGTTGAATTGTACAAGATTTCTACTTCCCCAGTCTAATATTTTTTGGAGATCCACGGAGACAGAACCCTCCATGAGTCTGCGATCCTCATCTAATTGGGCTAAAGAGACAGGCTTAGAATATTGTATATTTGAGTGGAGGGTGCTGTCGTCCGCATAACTGTGAACTGGGTTGGATGTGCTAGAGAGGAGGTCATTGATGTGGAGAAGATCATTCTAACAAATAACATCGAAACCTGTTCCAGAACATCTCGGCAGGGAGGAAATGGATTGAAGGTTTTATGTAGAGGAATGCCCAGGTTGCTTCCAGATTTCCAGAACCGACTAACATAGCTTGATCGGCAGTTTTTAACAGACGCAAAGTTGGGGAGTTTTTCGACAATCTTTGGCAGTTATAAGAGTTACATAATCTACAATATGGATAAGCAAGGATTAAAACAAACCTCCGAAGTTGATTTCAGCAAAATTCTCTCTCTTCACGTGCTAGTTTGCTCAAGTCTGTTATTTGATTTTGCAAAGTATTTTGTCCCGCAGAATTACTAGGCTTGAAAAACTTGAATTTTGACGTTATCTTAAGAAATAGTGAGTTACAGGCCGAAGGCCAATTGCAAGAAAGAATTTACTAATCCAGTCAAAAGGCCCGCTTATCTGTATTAGTGAATTTTTTTTAAAAAAAATTCACTAATGAGATCACGACTTCTGAATTTTGAAAAAAAATTCCGGGGTCAGTTTCAATTTATATATATATATATATATATATATATATATATATATATATATATATATATATATATATATATATATATATATATATATATATATATATATATATATATATATATATATATATATATATATATATATATATGAGACATAATTGGTTCTCGAGTTGAACCGCGTCCAGAATTTATGGAAACTCGACGTTTCAGCTCCGGTTTTGGAGCCATTTTCAAGAGGTGAAGGAAATATGTAAGGACACTCTAAGGCCTCAATCTGCTTACTCCTTAGTGTGGTGGACAAAGGTGGGTAAAGGAAATATGTAAGGACACTCTAAGGCCTCAATCTGCCTACTCCTTAGAGTGGTGGACAAAGGTGGGTAAAGTAAATATGTAAGGACACTCAAAGGTGGGTTGGGTTGTTGTAGCTCGATTACGGGGACTCAATCTACTCCCCAAATCTCGCCGGAGATCGTCTGGGAGTAGGCAAATTTAGGCCCCGTAATCGAGCTACAACAACCCAACCCACCTTCGTCCACTGCTCTAAGGAGTAAGCAGATTGAGGCCTTAGAGTGTCCTTACATATTTCCTTTACCCACCTTTGTCCACCACCCTAAGGAGTAGGCAGATTGAGGCCTTAGAGTGTCCTTACATATTTCCTTTACCTCTTGAAAATAGCTCCAAAACAGCAGCCGAAACGTCGAGTTTTCATAAATTCTGGACGTGGTTCAACCCGAGAACCAATTATGTCTCACATTAAAGACCGCGGAAATCTTTCTGAACATTTATATATATATATATATATATATATATATATATATATATATATATATATATATATATATATATATATATATATATATATATATATATATATATATATAGAAACATATAAAAATTGCAACTAGGTGGCCTAGTTCGCGGTCATTTGAAGAAATTTTTTCAAAATTCAAAAGTTGGGATCTCCGGATTAGTGATTTTTTAAAAGAAAATTCACTAAAGAAAGCCTGGATGCAGCAAGTGCGTTATGGTAGTGATTTTTCATAAAAATGATCTGGCAACAAATATTTTATTATAACTTTTTTTTATCGTAACATAAAAATCTAAATTTTGGTGTATGGTTTGCTTTTTATAGCGTTAACCTACCTACAAAATTTGGTTATCATATCTTGTTTATTTTTTGAGATAAAATTGTTTTTCGAATGAAAACTCAAAATTTTCCCAGAAAAGCTCGTCCGATTTTCCTAACGAACTGATCCAAGCCATTTACAGAAGGAAGGTACATGCAAATTTTTATCAAAATCGGCTTATTATATATATATATATATATATATATATATATATATATATATATATATATATATATATATCACTGATCTCAAAAAATATTAGGCCGAATTTGATTAAGTTTGGTATAAAATCGTTAACCAGGAAAATCGGCCCAGATTTTCCTGGAAAATTTTGTCTTTTCTTTCGAAAAAAATTTATCTCTCCGGAAATAACAAAGTAAGGGAAACCAAATTTGGTACGCAGGTTTAAATCAATATAAGTAAATTACGTAACGAAACTTAGATCTGTAGGTAAAAAGACGAAAAAGTTATACGCATTTAAAGAAAAATAAATTGGAGTTTTCCTTAAAACGTCAAAGCCGCGATTTAAACGTCAGAATTGGCAACATTTAGGCAAAGAACGAGAAACTAATACAGGATATGAAAAGAAAATGTCTCGAAAAGAATACGGAAGTCAGCTTCAACCGTCATTGTTCTTTATTTTACTAAAATATTTCTAGAAAATTCTTTTCAAATAGACCCTTTCTCTGATGCTTTGGCAGTAGTTTTAGCTATAGAATTTATCGTCTAATGGTATATAATTTTTTCGAATTTTCGTAAAAAATCAATAAAGCTCAATATATCAGTTATTATACAAGAAACGAAAATAAATTGTATACATTAATTATAGGGTGTCTTGAGCTACATCTTAAAAAATATTTCTGCAATCAGAGGTGGCCCAAAAGTTGTTGGTGATACAAATTTTCTGTTTTTTAGTCGTATACGCCTTATGTTATTGCATTTTTGTATTTCCATCGAGATATAATGCATGTTTCTAAGAAAATAAATTCGGCACGCAGCTAGTGCGTTATGGTAGCAAATTTTCATTAAATGCTTCAAATTTAAATAGCTCAACTTGCCATTAACCTATAAGGTTGACCAAGAAACCAGTTTTTTTCGGGAACACTTTAAGTTTACTTTCGGAATTTTTTGTACATTTTCAAACAATAAAGTTATTTTGATGAAACATGGCACACTGCTTCTACTACATAGGTTATACTGGTAACCAAATTTTATGCCTGCTTTCTTAAATAAAAAACACATATTTGCTATTAAAAACATTTTAATGAAAATTCACTACCATAACGCTCTTGCTGCGTTCAAGCTTTTTTGAACTGATAACGTATATGTAAGTTTAAAAAAATTTGGGGCGCAACAAGTGCGTTATGGTACCTAATGTTTATTAAATGTTTCAAATTTGCTATAAACCTAAAAAGTTGAATTTTCGTAGACAGTTAGGACTTTACTGACACACTATTAAATTTTACCAAAATAACTTTCTTGCTTTTTGAGATCCAAATTTTTGTAGAATATTTATAATTTTTTTAAGAAAAAGTGGATCGAATCTTTTAAATAAAAATTCGCTAAACGGTTATATTAGAGAAACAGACAAAACTTACCACTTCATTGAGTGAATAGTTCACAAGTTCCTTTGTAGTTATTAGTTTAAGAAAGACAACGCCAAAATGAAAAACGTAGGTACTATATGTAATTTTTGCTAACACCTGAATAACGTGGCAAGCATAAATACTCCTTAAAAAGCCTGAAAAAGAAAAAAGAGATCGATTAATAAAATACTTTTTCCATTCATGTTTTTTTAAATGTTTGACTTTTAAATTAAGAAGTACGTTTAGACCATGATACAAATACCGAGAGATATGATATTCAGACAACCTATTTTTAGATCTGTCACGCGCATGGCGTCATGTGGTGAGTCCAATGCAACAATAATATGCTGTCGTGCAGTGGGGTTTGACGTTTCATCACAAACTCTTAACAAATTACGTATTTTACTAATATTTAAGTGCATACAGTTGGAAGTAATAAAAATGAAAACGATTAAATTTAGTGCTGCGATCTTTATTATCTGAAAAAGACAATATAGGCGTAACTTCAACCGCATTAAACTGACGTATAGAAACTTTTTGATTGCGAATGACTTTGTTTTAAGTGTGTAGTTGGACTTCTCTATGTGATATCTGAATGTACGACATTTAAGAATGATAAAATAGAGAAAAAAATTGTGTGTTTACCTTATGAACCACGAATCACAAAGGGTTTGGAAAGTATTTTTTAAGAAAGCCGATTTACATTTGACGTTTTCGACGAAAAGTAATTTAAAAACTTTGTTGGGTAATACGAAAGACAAAGACAAAGTCACTGAAATGTCGGGCATTTATGAGATTAGTTGCAAAGATTGTGATCTTAAATACGTGGGCCAAACTAGGAGAAACATAGCCACCAGATTTCGTGAACATCTCGCACAGTTATGATATGATACGGTGGACAAATCATGTGTGGCACAATATATATGGGATAATAATCACCACATTGACAAAGAAAATTTGAAAATTGTCAAAAACGTTAGACATAAAACTATGCTTGATTCATTAGAAAGTATTTTTATATTAAGGTCTATTAAGAACAAAACTTCATTAAACCGTGCGGCACCTGTAATATCAAGCCCTTTATTTTCTCTTTGCATTTGACCGCTTAAACACTCCTAATTTGTCTGGTAGAATAATAAAGTACTGTCAATAACTCGACCGGTTTATACATATACTAATCTCTACGTTTGTCTCGACTGAAAGACCAGTTCGTTTTGTTTGTATCTATGTAGCCAATATAAATACTTTCACGTATAATTAAAATCAATATAAATATAGTTTTTATGTAGTATTTTGGTTGAATTATTTATCCTTTGTTGGAGTTAACATGGTGAGAGAGACACCTGGGTTTTTATTTTTCTATTTAAAAAAGATGTGTTAAGTTGATGTTGTTTATCTCACCAGATGTCTTTGTCGGCATGATCCAATATCCACATAGTAAATTTCTAGATCGAAAGGAAACGTGCTGATTCTTTAAATAATTCGGGTCCTTTTAAACCTATATTAGATAAGGGTCACAAATTTGTCGACCAGAAGATTAAAGCAGGTTTCCGACGCCGTAGTTTCACTGCGCAATAAACAAACAATCGTTCTTGGACGACAACTTTACTTCGGACTAGTTGGTTTACCGTGACGCGATATAAATACAAGGGACCTAGTTTTTTATGTTAGAATTTTCTTCCTCTGGAGATCTTGACATTGTCAACGAAACGATCGTAAGGTCTCTGAAATATGTGTTGTGGTGATTTGGGTGTTCTCCAATTGGACTTCTATAACGTTACTCACCGCGTGGCGTCTTAGGAGGGGCGGGGCATATGCGCAATATCATATCTCTTCTAAGTCATTATATCATGCGTTTAGGCTATTATTTTACAACACCTAACATAACAGAGTAAACATCTTGGCACTCGTCAGTTGAGGTTAAGGCAATTGTGACAATATTAAAATTTTAATAAAATATTACTATTCCTCAAACGGCAAACACGTAAAAATACAACCAGCACAGGACGATTACTGTACAGAGTCACGTAGCAAATATTCTTTAGATTATAGTAAAAAATAAAATGAGAAGCAACATTAAGAGTTGCTTGGGTGAAGATCAGTTCGGATTTCGACCTGGCCAATGAACTAGAGAGGCAATACTAGCACCTAACGCAATGGGAGAAATGAGGCTTGAGAAAAATAGAGATACATTTATTGCTTTTTAGACAAAAAAGAGCATTCGGGTGCACACGGGGTGTTTCATTGGGAAAGGTAAATATTTTAACTTTTGATAGGGGTCACTGAGGTGATTATAAATAACCCATAATTAGTTAGTCTTTGGTCGTTTTTAACCGAGAAACAGGTTTTTTTTTCAATTTTGCCCATATCTTTATTGCCTCATAACTTTTCAACCACCCTGTATATTTTTTTGATATTTGGTACACGTACTCAGCCTGCGCCGTTAAATCGATTGAAGTATTATTTCAACACCACACCACGAGGGCTCACAGCCTAAATACTATCCTACCGTGGGTAACGATTGATTGCAATTGTTGTGACATGTTGGTGCCAATTGAGATTTAGATCCACAGAAATGCCAACAAGTGAAAAGGACTCATTACTTTGAATAACTTGGTTGTTCATTGTGATGGGTCTAGGGCTGGTGTATCTCTTATGAGATAGAAAGCAGGACTGAGATTTGGTGGAGTTGAATTGCACAAGATTTCTACTTCCCAGTCTAATATTTTTTGGAGATCCACAGAGACAGAACCCTCCATGAGTCTGCGATCCTCATATAATTGGGCTAAGGAGACAGGCTTAGATTATTGTATATTTGAGTGAAGGGTGCTGTTATACACGTAACTGTAAACTGGGTTGGATGTGCTAGAGAGGAAGTCATTGATGTGGAGAAGAAACCAAGTAGGGACTAAAGCTGAACCTTGAGGGACTCCTGCATTAATTGGATACAGTTTAGAGGAACGGCCATCCACGACAACAGAAATGCTCCGGTAGGAGAGGAAATTTGCTGTCCAGGTACAGAGTTTTGGTGGTAGGCCATAGGCCGGAAGTTTATTAAGCAGCGCTGCGTGCCAGACTTGGTCGAATGCTTTGGTGAGTCTAGAGCGACAATCTGTGATTCACCGTGTAGTTCCATAGACTTTTTCCAAGATTGGGTGACAAAGGAAAGGAGGTCGGCAGTTGATCTGCGCTGACGGAATCCATACTGCCTGTCGTGGATTAGACTAGGTTTTTCAAGAAATTTTAGTAATTCGGTGTTTATATACTTTTCCATCACTTTAGAGACGGCTGAAAGGAGAGAAATAGGCCTGTAGTTGCTAGGAAGCGCTTTGGATCCTTTCTTGGGGACGGATTGTACTCGAGCAGTTTTCCAGTTACTAGGGAATATGCCTTAATTGTAAGATGTCTGGAACAAACGAGTCAGGACAGGAGCAAGTTCTGGTGCGCATTTTTTGAGAACAATTGCTGGGATCTCGTCAAGGCCAAAGGCTTTGCTGGTATTAAGAGAAGAGAGCATCTTTCGTACCTTTTTAGTTTTAAAAATGATATCCGTCATTTTATGCGCGACATTGGGGACTGTTGGTGGTTGAACATTTGGAGGTGGGTTCCCTGAAACAAGAGGTGGGAACGTGCTCTTGCAGAAATTATTCCCAATAGGTTTAGCAATAATTCAGAAGTCCCTGCTGCCGTAGGAGCTTGAGAGTACTTTGTTTTTGATATGCTTATTAAACGAGTTTTTTTCCTCAGAAAGAATGCGAACATATCGGTTTCTTGCGTCGTTAAATGCTTGACGGTTTTCTTGACAGGGATTGTGTAGAAGCGTTTTGTGGGCTTTGACCTTTTCAAGTCTGGACTTGTCACAGGATTTAGAGAACCAGGGCTTTTGAGTTGCTGAAGAGGTTTTCTGTGTACGTGGAATAAATAATTCCATGTCATCTTGGATAATTTCGATGACGTTTTGTGAGATATCAGAGGGGTCAGGCTGAGAGAAGCAGACAGACGCCTATGGAAATGAGGAAAAGTAATCCCGCATTTCGTCCCAGTTCGCGGAGTTGTAGTGCCAAACTATACGTGGGTGTGATGACTGTGTGACCTCGGGTTGCATTGCGCGGGAAGCACTGACCATGCCGTGGTCTGAGCGACCAAGGGGGGCGGTGACTGATCTCTTATAGCATTCAAGTTTTGTAGTAAGAAGGAGATCCAAAGGATTTGAGCTGTGCGTTGGGATGCAAGGAAAGTAAATAGGTTGCTGAACCATATTGGCTAAAGAATTGCTGATTGTAAATGCCTCCGCTGCTCTCCCTTGTGCATCGGTTTTTGAAGTTCCTAGCCATTCCTTATTATGAACATTGAAGTCACCAAGAATAGTGACCTCGGAGGAAGGATACTCAGAAATCAGATGGTCGTTTTTTTTTTAGAAAGGTAGTCGAAGAGCTGGACAAAGTTGTTGTCAGAAGGTGACCGTGACCGGTGCAACAGATGAATTACGTCACCCGGTGCTACGTCATCCGGTACTGAGGCTTCTCATGTTGCATCATACGGTGTTGCATCATAGAAAAGTATTTTGTAAAATTAAACGAATTATGTTGTTCATCAAAATTTATTCTTGGAAAACAAGTGCAGTAACTATAGAAAAAAATATTTTGTACTTAACTTACCCCCATACCCAGACATCAGTCCAAAGATCCAAATCCCGCTTGCTAGTGCATATGATGGTTTCAATAGAGGTCCAACAATAGCTGCGCTTAATCCTGTTATTTTTATAGACTTTGCTATTAGGACAGCTATATAGAGCACTATGGAGAATATCCACGTAGTTTTACTGACAAGTTCTTTCTTCTCTTTTTTACTGTGATAATAAAACGCAAATACAATCCCTAGTAAATACGAGGCTAGGTTGGCCTTTGTGTGAAAATATAGAAGAAAAGCATCCGAGGCATAGATTGTATCCAATCGTGCATTGCTAAAAGGGTAAATAAAAAGAAACGTAATTTTCTATAATAAATTTAAAAATCCACAATGTCGAATGATGTGTATCATTCCTGCACAGATAAGCAATTTTTTGTACAATTTGGCAAATGTGTTGCTCTTATTTTGTTGATTTCAATAATAATTTCAAAGTGGCAGATTTTTAACTTAGCCAGGGTTACTTTTTTACTGTCCTTAGCATTAATAAAGTTTTATATACATAATATACGTATACGGCGCACAGTGGGTTAGAGGCGGCAAAAATATATATTTATTCTGTGTCATATAAGCCATATTATTTTCTTTTTGTGTTCTTAGAGAGCGAATGTGATTTATTTTAGCCGGTATGTTCGAATTCACTTTCAGTTGACATAACTTTATGTTTTCAAGGTTACCTAAAATCGTACTTAAAAAATTTGGAAAAGTGCTTTCAAGTTGAACGTTTTAATTTGTGTATTAGAAAATTGGCAGCATTTAGACAAAGAACTTAGATCTAATACGGGCTATGCAAAGAAAATGTTTCAAGAAGAATGTTTTACAAACCCTGAAGTTATAGTTTCAACCGTCATTGTCCTTCATTTTACTAAAATATTTCCAGAAAATTCATTTCAAATAGACCCTTTCTCTGATACTGTGGCAGTAGTCTTAGCTATAGAGTTTATCGTTTAATTGTATATAATTTTTGTCGAATTTTCGTAAAACATAAATAAAGGTCAATATATCCGTTATTATACAAGATATGAAAAAAAAATGTATACATTAATTATAGGGTCTTGAGCTACATCTTAAAAAATTATTTCTACAATCACAGGATGGCCCATAAGTCGTTTTTTTCTTTTTTTTTGTCAATCAAACACGCCTTATGTTATTGTATTTTTGCATTTTCCATCGAAATATAATGTATGTTTGTAAGAAAAGAAATTCTGGACGCAGCAAGTGAGTTATGGTAGCGAATTTTTATCAAATGCTTCATATTTGAATAGCTTAATTTGCTATTAACCTACAAGATTGATCAAGAAACGAGCTTTTCCGGAACACTTTAAGTTTACTTTCGGAAATTTTTGTACATTTTTAAACAATAAAGTTATTTTGATGAAACATGGCACATTGTTTTTACTATATAGGTTATACTGGTAACTAAATTTGATGCCTGCTTTCTTGAAAAAACACGCATTTGTTATTAAAACATTTTAATGAAAATTCACTTCCATAACGTACTTGCTGCGCCCAGAGTTTTTATATTTTTTCACTTAAATTTTGCTCAATTAAAAACAATCAGCATTATGTAGCTTCAACAATTTTTAATAAATCGATTTTTAGTGAATTTTCTTAAAAAAATTCACTAATGAGGAGATCCCGACTTTTGAATTTTGAAAAAATTTCTTCAAATTAGCGCTAATTAGGCCGCTCAAAACACATATCCGGGGTCAGTTTCAATTTTTATATGTTATATATATATATATATATATATATATATATATATATATATATATATATATATATATATATATATATATATATATATATATGTATGTATGTATGTATGTATGTATGTATCACACCGATAACTCAAAAAATAATGGGCCGATTTTGATTAAATTTGGTGAATAAATTCCTTTTGCAAATTGCTTGAGTAAGTTCGTTAGCCAGGAAAATCTGCCCAGGTTTTCCCGGAAAATTTTGTGTTTTCTTTCGAAAAAAATTTATATCTCTGGAATTAATAAAGTAAGGGCAACCAAATTTGGTACGCGGGTTTATATCCTTATAGGTAAGTTACCTACCAAAATTTAGCTATGTAAGTCAATAGACAAAAAGTTATAGGCGTTTAAAGAAAAATAAATTGGGGTTTTCCTCAAAACGTCAAAGTTGCGATTTAAAACGTCAAAATCGCCAACATTTAGGCAAATAACTTGAATCTAATACAGGCTATGGAAATCAAATGTTTCAAGAAGGATGTTTTGCAAACCCTGAAGTCTTAGTTTCAACCGTCATTGTCCTTCATTTTACTAAAATGTTTCCAGAAAATTCATTTCAAATAGACCCTTTTTCTGATGCTTGGCAGTAGCCTTAGCTATAGAGTTTATCGTTTAATGGTATATAATTTTTGTCGAATTTTCGTAAAAAATCAATAAAGCTCAATATATCCGTTATTATACAAGATATGAAAAAAATTTGTATATATTAATTATAGGGTGTCTTGGGCTACATCTTAAAAAAATATTTCTACAATCACAGGGTGGCCTATAAGTCGTTGGTGATACAAATTTTCTTTTTTTTTAATCAAACACGCCTTATGTTATTGCATTTTTCATCGAAATATAATGCATGTTTGTAAGAAAAGAAATTATGGATGCAGCAAGTGCGTTATGGTAGCGAATTTTGATCAAATGCTTCATATTTGAATAGCCCAATTTGCTATTAACCTATAAGGTTGACCAAGAAACGAGTTTTTCCGGGAACACTTTAAGTTTACTTTTGGAAATTTTTGTACATTTTCACACAAAGTTATTTTTATGAAACATGGCACATTGTTTCACCTATACAGATTATACTGGCAACCAAATTTTATGCCTGGTTTCTTGAAAAAAACCCGCATTTGCTATTAAAACATTTTTATGAAAATTCACTTCCATAACGTACTTGCTGGGCCCAGAGTTTTTATACTTTTTCACTTAAATTTTGCTCAATTAAAAACAATCAGCATTATGTAGCTTCAACAATTTTTAATAAACCGGTTTTTTATTTTACTCCTGATTTTTATTTGTGCATTTTAAAACCCACCGAGTACAAATGCTAAAGCCCACGCCCTGCGTTTAATTTATATTACAATTTGTGCTTCGACTGAGTAGCCAAGTTAAATGTCATTTATTAATTCTTTAATTAATACGCAGGGTATTAATTTAAGTTATACCCTTGTAACGCTTTAAAAAAAAACTCACCCGTTATATAGTCCACATCTTCCACAAAATGATAATTTTATACACACCCAGAATGACTATTAAACATAACATTGTATTTTGCGTATGATTTAGTAAATAATTATTACTTACTGCGCTGTCATCCGATAGGTGGCTTCCAATCCATTACTGTATATAGTCCAGCCCTGATTGACAAGCACTAATCCCAAGCAAGTCAATAGTATAAAGTTGGTAAATCTTCTTATTTTAAAGATGATATAAAGAACAGCTAGTGACATAAAATACATTTGGGTATCAGCTGAAATGTACCAACCTCCACCACAACACTAAAAAAAGCAGATGAATTACCAACTAGGACTAGTCAGAAATCATGTAAATAACTTGGAGAATCATCATCAAATATGCTCATCAGGTTAAATACTATGTCGCCGTGTGGCACCCATTACTCTGTCTCCTCTGAGCTTTCTTCAATTAGCAACAGCTTTCGCGCTATTTCAAACTCGCCAAGTTTGGTCTACCTCTTTCTTTCTATGTATGTTTTCTTTTATTATTATTTATTTTATTTAATGTGGCATCTCAGCCATCAGTGCAATTCTCCTATTTTTATTTGATTATTTTAGAATTGTCCCGACAAGGTCAGCTTCTCGTTGGCTAGCCTGGATATCAAACCCGGGACCTCTGGCTTAACGCTTAACCACTAACATACGAACTAGGTGAGTATTGTTTCACTAACCAAGTTAGCGCCCCAAAAGCCTGGCCCTGGGTCAAGGGTGTCTTCATTCCTAAACCGGTAAAGGAGGACTACACGGTGGTCAAGATGAACAGGCTAATTAGCCTATGCCCTTTCGCCTGGAGACATTGGAAAGGATGACAGGTAGTTCTGCGCTGAGGGGGATCCTCAAGGATTACCTCTTTTTATTATTTCAACAACACACCACGAGGGCTTACAGCCTAAATACTATCGTACCGTGGGTGTCGACAAGGAGGAAAGAGGCAACTTGTTAATTCTGGACTTGAAGGTTTGGAGGTTCGGAGGAGAAGGAAAAACATGTGTAGGCAAGGAATTCCACAACTTGGAAGTCCTCGGGACAAAACAGCGGGCATAACAAGATGTTCTATGTCTGGTGACCTGGTAGATCTGTTGGGGGCAGCAAGTGGAGGAACTATGAAAAAAAGCTCCTCTGAGCACTGCCCGTGCAGATATCTATAAAAGAGAGAGAGAGAGAGACGGTACGTCGGTGGGCAAGGGATGGCAGCCTTTGGGTGAGAGTAGGGTCACCAATGAGACGTATATCTCTCTTCTGAATGGAGTCCAGGATAGCGAGTGTAGAAGCGGCAGCGACACCCCAGATGTGGGAGCATTATTCGAGGTTTGGCCTTATTTGTGAAGTATATAAGGTATAGAGATTAGCTGGTGAAAAGTATTTGCGAGCCCGGAAGAGGAAACCTAATTTCTTAGCAGCCGCTTCTGCAATTGATGTGACATGTTGGTGCCAATTGAGATTTCGATCCATAGAAATACCAACAAGTGAAAATGACTCATTACTTTGAATAACCTGATTGTTCATTGTGATGGTTCTAGGGCTGGTGTATCTTTTATGAGAAAGAAAGCAAGACTGAGATTTGATGGGGTTGAATTGTACAAGATTTCTACTTCTTTAGTCTAATATTTTTTGGAGAACCACAGAGACAGAACCCTCCATGTGTATGCGATCCTCATCTAGTTGGGCCAAAGAGACAGGCTTAGAATATTGTATATTTGAGTGGAGGGTGCTGTCGTCGGCGTAACTGTGAACTGGGTTGGATGTGCTAGAAAGGAGGTCATTCATGTGGAGAATAAACAAAGTAGGGGCTAAAGCTGAACCTTGAGGAACTCCTGCATTAATTGCATATAGTTTAGAGGAATAGCCATCCACAACAACAGAAATTCTCCGGTTAGAGAGGAAGTTTGCTGTCTAGGTACATAGTTTTGGTGGTAGGCCATAGGCCGGTAGATAGACCTCTTCCACAAAGACCAACACGCGTACCAGCGTGTGAAATCGACGGAAATGGCACCCCACGCTGTGACACGAAAGGTAGAAATGTCGCTACACTATGGGGAGAGCACACTATCTGTGTTTTTTTACGTTGAGGGGGCCCTTTGACAGGACAAAGACAGATACTGTCTGTGCCGCCCTACAGGACAGGGAATCACCTAGATCCCTTATAAGTTGGGTGGAGAACATTCTTGAAGACAGGAGAGTTTCACTGAGTTTGAGAGGGTTTGGGCTGGACGTTGAGGTAACCGGCGGCTGTCCCCAGGGCATCTGCATTTCGCCTCATCTATGGTGTCTGGTTATGGACTGCGTCATGGAACGGCTCTCCGAGAATGAGATCTTTGCCCAGGCAGCATTTGCTGATGATGGGCTTGTCTTAGTCACCGCCAAATTCCTTAGCGTGGTCTGTGCATGGATGCAAACAGCAGTATAATTGAAAGGTGAATGTATTTATACTGCGATTGTCAGACCGAGGGTCCTTTATGGGGTAGCGGTCCGGTGATGTGGTGTGAACCAAACTGCTACCCAGAAGCTGGCCAAACTTCAATGGGTGGTAAGTCTGTGTATCGCCGGCGCTGTGAAGACGACACCCTCAGCCGCGATAGAGGCCACCTGATGCTGTCACCACTTCCCACATGTGTCAGAATGAAGGCTATGGCGCCCAATTCCAGATGAGAGCCTGGAGACTGGTGTGGGGAGGGCACGAAAAACTTGTTAAGGAGATAGAAAGGGAAATTCCAATTTCCACCATCAAGGTACGAAATGCAGAGGATTATATTAGGTTGATTAGGACATACACCCTCAAAATCCCCAGAAAAGACCATTGGAGAATGAAGTTGCTTTCCAGCCTGCTAGCCTGGTCTGTTTTACTGACGAATCACGGCTAGAGGAGCACCACTACTCCGGAGCGGGAATATACATCGATAACCTGGGGGTGCGCGAGTTATCCTCTAGGCGCCTATAATACGGCATTCGAAACGAAGTCCTGTCCTATCTGTAGCTACTCGACAGAATGAGTGCCGAGGAATTTGTATACATTTTCGAGCCCAGGATTAGATCAAGGCTGGTTCTGGGGTACGCTGACGCTCTTGCAGGGCTGTGCAGCACAGAAATTATGTGGGTTCGGGACACTCTGGCGTGGCGGGGAATGAAGTTGCGAAAGACCAAGAGTCGGTTCCCAGCGGTCATTCTGTAGCTCGGAGCCTGCTATAGGCATTAGCAGGAAGGTGGTCTCCGACTACCCATATATATGGACTGAGACGGCCATAAAGAAGCACTGAAGGTCGATCAGTGGCTGTATAAAAGCGAGGTACTTCATGGAGAGGCCGGCAAGGAGCCAGACTGTCTGGCTTTTTGGTAGAAGTCGGTCTGCATTTCGTCACATCATTGGGGTGCTAACAGGCTACTGTACTCTCAGAACACACCTTGCATGTGTAGGCGTCGAGAACGCGGCGAGACTGAAGAAATTTCAAACCACTACCTGTGTAAATGTGAGGCTTTTGGGAGGCTTCGAACAGAATTGTTGGTTCGAGTACTCTACACAGGAGGCAAATTAGTTCCGTCAATGGAAGATCGTCATGACCTTTATTTTGAGGTCGATTAGGTTTGGTGACGAAACCGAGGAGGAGTAGGGCATGGTTGGTGGATGCTGAGGTTAGCAAAAGGCCCCGATGTAACATACTTCCCTGGCGCTAGCCTTCCCAACGTTGTTGATATTATTACTAACCAAGTTAGTGTCATCGGAGGATGAACATTTTTTTCTTGGGTTATCCAAGTGTATTTCACTAACGTGCTGAGAGAATGTGCAAATGTGCATTCTTTTGCATGTTACTGGCGACTGTGCATGTACGCCTGTTCTTCCAGGTACTTTCAATCCACTTGGTCTGTAAAAATTAGAGGCGTGTGCGGTGTACGAGAGTTACATTAAATTAGTATAAAATCTTGAAACCGTCTCTGAGGCGACACGTTAGTGGTTACGTAACTCTTTTCTAGCTTTGCCTTATATATATAATAAAATTTCGTTTACGTTTATAAACAATGAGGCGATACACGGAAGTGTATCGAAGAAATCAGTGGTACAATGAAATAAGATCAGGCAGTGACACTAACAACTTCGACTTTATTGTAAGCAACCATGAAACCGACTCCAAATTATTGCCAGATGAGGGCAAAACAGTAAATAATGTAGAAACGCAGGAAATTGAAATAACACCAGAAGCTGAGAATGACAACGAAGAAGGTTCAGAGGAACAGAAAGATAAGATCGCAGAACACAGATAATCTGAAGAAGACGACCACACACATGAAAGCGTCTATGGCAAAAATAGATTCAAGTAGTCCAACGTACCCTATATTAGCAGATCCAGAACACAGAAGCATAATATTATCCTCCATCCTCCTGGTCTGAAACCTGCAACACGTATAAAGGGAACGTTTCCCTTTAAACGTGCGGCAACTTTTAACATGTCTTTTATCAGTAGTCTCCATACTTTTAAACGCTACACACGCGGATGATGAATGACGACATGTCTGTCACGAGATATCAATCGCGGACAACCATCAAATAAATATACTCGAGTTTTTGGGCTTAAATTGGCACAAATGTTCAAAATGCTGGGCTTCTTGTACAAAAAAAACTCTAGAGATTTTGTTGTATAATATGTCGTATATGTAATAATTGACTGATGTTAACAATTGTCTGCTGTGTGACATGCCTCAAAAATGAATCAAGCATAAGTTTGATATTTTTTTTGCAATACAATCTACAGATAATAGTAGTGAATTTACGTTTTGGTTGTCGTGCAAATTGAATACGTATAATTTTGAACTTTTGCTTTTTCAAATTATTTATTAACTTGTTAGTAAAATTTGTTTATCAATATCTCAAAGAATTGAAATTCTATAATCATGATTGATTATGGTGACAGGATCCGAACACAGACTTACTTGTGTATTCTGTTTAATACTAAATATCTGGATACGTCTATCAGTCAATCAACAGTGAGTCGAATAGATAAAAAATTTCAAAAAACGTGTAGCATGGAAGATTTGCCAAAAACAGGTCACCAGTCTATAAGTGAAGAAGTATACTAAGTGAGTGGTGGAGTTGCCGCCACCTAGTTGCGGAACCAAGTAGTATGTTGTCACGCCAGCTCCAAATAACACAAAGTGTTAAAAAATAGAGACTATATACAACTATAGCCGTCTTACTTTTGGTGCATTTTTGCTACAATTAGTATGCCGTACTGAAGAGCTCTAATGAGAGCGAAACCGGTCTACGGTTCTAATTGTTGCGAGAATGCATCTAGTCTTACATACTTTGTCCCTATATTGGGGTAGAAAAGGGCCAGGGCTGACAATTTTCTAAATTGTTAGTTAGTTGTATACAGTCTCTATATTTTTTAACACTTTGTGTTATTTGGAGCTGGCGTGACAACATACTACTTGGTTCCGCAACTAGGTGGCGGCACGTCCACCACTCACTTAGTATTTTAAGGCTGGCTATACCATAGCCGTATTACTTTTGGTGCATTTTTGCTACAATTAGTATGCCGTACTGAAGAGCTCTAATGAGAGCGAAACCGGTCTACGGTTCTAATTGTTGCGAGAATGCATCTAGTCTTACATACTTTGTCCCTATATTGGGGTAGAAAAGGGCCAGGGCTGACAATTTTCTAAATTGTTAGTTACTTGTATACAGTCTCTATATTTTTTAACACTTTGTGTTATTTGGAGCTGGCGTGACAACATACTACTTGGTTCCGCAACTAGGTGGCGGCACGTCCACCACTCACTTAGTATTTTAAGGCTGGCTATACTATAGCCGTATTACTTTTGGTACATTTTTGCTACAATTTGTATGCCGTACTGAAGTGCTCTAATGAGAGCGAAACCGGTCTACGGTTCTAATGGTTGCGAGAATGCATCTAGTCTTGAAGAATTATAATTAAATGTCTTATTGCCAGTGGAAGAGAATCCCCACAGTAGTGTTCGGCAAATTGGCCGAGACAGTGGAATTCCACTTCAGACGGCACATAAAGTATTAAAATTTGAAAATCTTCATCCTTATAAAATACAGCTTTTCTGGGAGTTATTCGATGACGATCCAGACCAAAGGATGCAGTTTTGTGCAACATTAATGGATAAATGTAATGATAACTTGCAAGTACCGAATATTCGGTTTTCGGACGAATTTACTTTTACACTACATGGAGAAGCTAATCGTCAAACTGCAAATACAATGTCCCCAAAAGGTAAATGTTTGGGCGGGAATTGTTAGGAATATGATTATTGGTCCCTATCTTTTGATGGAACTATAAATGGACCACGATATCTACAATTTTTACACAACGCTAGTATGGTAAATCATAACTTGTGGTAAAACAAGATGGTGCCTCCGCGTATTATCACGTTAATGTTCGACAGTATCTGAATCAAGAGTTTCCCAGCAGAGGAATTAACAGGCGTGGTGCAATTAAGTGACCAGCAATCTCACCTGACCTAACTCCCTTAAATTTTTTTGTGGAGTGATTTGAAGAATGACGTATTCAAAATTAAATCGGATACTATCCACGAATTAAAAACAAGAATTAGAACTGAATGTACCAACATTTCTCCAAATATTATAAATAAAGTCCAGTTACTGGTAATAAAAATGTTTTTTCCCTAAGGACGCGTCCGCGTCTTTGCTTATTGTGAATGGCCTATAAAAATGTTACTACTCACTCTACTTTATTCCTACAAAAAAATTGTGCTGCTGAATAGAGATTTGATTAGCTTTAAAAAGATGTATCACCTACCCACCATCCAATTTCAAAATTTTGAAAGTGTAGCTACCCCTGGAAGAGGTATAATGATAGGGATATGCACCCTTTCAGGATAAAGAAATGTATATAATACCTACCGATTTTGGTTGTCCATACAAGTTGCTTATAAAGAAAATATTACGCCACCAACTTTGGTTACAATTCCTACTTTCTCGGTCCACCACGAATATATTTACACCATCTAATAGAAGTCTATATAATTTGCTTCCTGTGACTAAAATCACTATAACCACCACTGGCAACAACCTGCAAAAAGTTACGTCTTAGCTTTTCCATTCTCTCAACGAGTTTAATTCAATGAGTGAAAATTGGAACCTGTGATGAGCACTCATAAGTACAACTTGGACTACCCAAGTTATCACAATACAGTTTTCAGACCTTTCGCTAACAAAGTTGGAGTGATCATAGGGATGAATAAACTAAACGAGTGAAAGGATAATGGCGAACAGACTCTAATACGAAGGTATATGGACAAACCCCTACTGTTTAGTAACAAATCCCTGTAATTAAGGTGCTATTATCTGCATTTGGAAAACCGCTTGTCGTTATTAAATATTCCTTTTAAGAAAGCGATACTGATTATTATGATAACAATTCAAATAATGAACTACACAGGAACGGACCTGCTCTATTCATCGAAGCATTCTTGTTTCAATTTCTAACGAAATATATACTTTCGTAAGCGTCTAACTATCGCGATTGCCACTTTTAGTGAATTTTCTTTTAAAAAAATTATTAATGAGGGGATCCCGACTTTTGAATTTTGAAAAAATGGTTTCAAATTAGCGCTAATTAGGCCCTCTAGAACACGTATCCGGGGTCAGTTTAAGTTTCTATATGTTTATATATGTATATATATATATATATATATATATATATATATATATATATATATATATATATATATATATATATATATATATATATATATATATATATATATATATATATATATATATATATATATATATATATATATATATATATATATATATCCGACCGATAACTCAAAAAATAATGGACCGATCTTGATCAAATTTGGTGAGTACCTTCCTTTTGCAAGTGGCTTGGATAAGTTTGTTAGCCAGGAAAATCGAACCAGGTTTTCCCGGAAAATTTTGTGTTTTATTTATAAAAAAATTCATATCTCCGGAAATTTGGTACGCGTGTTAGTATTATACAGAGTGAACTCTGTACCAAAATTTAGGTCTCTAGCTTTGAAAGCAACGAAGTTATGGGCAGTTAAAGAAACAAATTTTGGAGTTTTCCTCAAAACGTCAAACTCGCAATTTTAAACGTCAAAATTGGCAAAGAACGTGAAACAAATACCGATTGTGAAAAGAAAATGTTGCAAGGAGAGTGTTCTGCAAACCCTTAAGTTTCATATTCAACCGTCATTGCCCTTCATTTTACTGAAATATTTACATAATATTCATTTCAAATAGACCTTTTCTTTGATGCTTTGGCTGTCAGTTTAGTTAAGTTGATGCCTTTTTGGATATTTATTTGCAGGTTTAGTGAAGTTTACGGTTTAACGGTCTATAATTTTTTTCAGCTAATTTTCGTAAAACAAATTCGTTAATGCATTTTTGCATTTTTTATCGAAATACGATGCGTTTATAAGAAAAAAATCTGGACGCAGTAACTGCGTTTTGGTAGCGAATTTTCGGTAAATTTGCAATTAGCTCTCGAATGCCTTTCAAAAAACTGTTATCAGTAACTTGCCTAGACACTCCCCCTGGATGCACAAACCCCAAGAAAAATTTCTTGTTCACACCTTCAAGGAAGCTACGGGACCAGGAGTGAATAGGGGTGCTGGGCAGGGTAGGTAGTAAAAAGGAAATATGAGCAGAAAATGCGAATAAAACGGGCATGAAAGTTGTCTTTTTCACATTTGGAAGCCATATCCCCCTTAAACCCTGCCTACCCTGCACCGTAACTTCCTTGGCGGGTATGAACAAGAAATTTCTCTTGTGGTTTATGCAACGAGGGTGGTTATATGCACGCGAGGGGGGAAGGAAATTCCTCACCACGAAGCAGCCACCCCCAACCCCCCAACCCTACCGCAAGTCAAAGCGGGAGGGGGGGGGGGGTCTGCTTCGCGTAGGCATTTTCCTTCCACCCTCGTGTGCATACAACCACCCTCGTTGCATAAACCACAAGAAAAACTTCTTGTTCATACCCCTTAAGGAAGTTACGTGACCTGGGGGCGAATATGGGTGCTGAGCGGGGTAGGCGGGGTTTAATGGGGATATGGCTTCAAATAGACAGCTTTTAAGCAGTTTTCTTCGCTTTTTCTGCTCATATTTCCTTTTTACTACCTACCCCGCCCAGCACCCCTATTCACTCCTGGTCCCGTAGCTTCCTTGAAGGTGTGAACAAGAAATTTTTCTTGTGGTTTGTGCATCCAGGTGGGGTCCTTGTAATATTTCTGAAAACAATTTTTTGAAAAGCGTTCGGGAGCTAATCTGCAAATTTACCGAATTTTCATTAAATCCTTCAAATGTCAATAACTCAATTTGCTATTAACGTAAGCTTTGTTGGTTAGGAAACCAACATTTAAGTTTATTTTCGGAAAATTGTTGTATATTTTCAAACCATAAGTAATTTTGATAAAATATAGTACATTGTTTCTACTACATAGGCTATACCGGTAATCAGATTGATGCCTGCTCGCATTTGCTATTAAAAACATTTTTATGGAAATTCACTTCCATAACACATTTGCTGCATTCAGACTTTTGAAAAATGTTTATATATTTTCAAACAATAAATTTATTTCGATGAAATATGATACATTGTTTCTACTATATAGGCAACCAAGTTCGATGCATGCTGTCATCAAAGGAAGACATTTGCTATAAAAAATATTTTAAAGAAAATTCGCTACCACTACGCACTTGCTGCGTCCAGAGATTTTTCATTTGTATTACTCGAAGATAGATATGAACACTCACTCGATAGTGACTGATTCATGTTTGAAGAACCTTCAACATTAGTAGATATTTATTTAGCTTTCACAAGGTCTGGTGAAGCGTTACTCTCATGTACTTACTAGCCTAGCTGTTGGTGGTTTCCTTTTTCGTTTTAATTTGGAATAAGTGAATATCGTAGGTACTGCGTTAGATTTTAATTTACGTTTTCCGTCTATTTTAGTAACCTCCCAAGGGTCAGCATCAAAATTAACTTCACAAAGACCTTAATAATTGGTGGGTCTCCATCCAACTCATTAACTTTATCCGCCCAAATACTTCTACGAGCAGGGTCTCGAGGAAAGACTTTGATAATAAAACTTTTCCTTGCAGAATTACTGCAGCCAATAGGGATGGGCACATTTCTTGAAACATCGATGTTAACATCGATGTTTAACATCGAAACCTACTATCAATGGTAGGAAAAACATCGGCTGGAAAACATCGATGTTTTCAAAATAATTGTGAATTTACCAATTCTCTAATTCTATGTTCTTTCGAGAAAAAAAATAGTTTGTAGTTTTGTAGGCATTAGAAAATGGAAACATATTCCGATGCAGATTATGGCAGGTGCAAGTAATACAAAAAATAAGTGGTAACAAACATAAATAAATGTTTATTGTGCTGCAATAAAATAAGAAAGAATGTGTAAAACAAAAATAGAAAAACTTAACTTCTAATGACCTTAATAATAAAAAGTAAACTTCAAATTTAATTCTAAACTGTTAATAACTCTGTTTATGTTTATATATATATATATATATATATATATATATATATATATATATATATATATATATATATATATATATATATATATATATATATATATATATATATATATATATATATATAATTCACCAATATTAGTGATAATACTGCTAATCTCACCATACAGTTTTATATACTCCAGTAATCTCTGTCAATGGAATGAAGGAATTATATTTTGCCCAAGTGTTCTCCAGTTAAACGGTTTCTTTCTTGCGTGGCTGTCTGTCCAGCTTTGGAAAAAAAATCTGCTGGTGCAGAAGTCGCCACTATGGACAAGAATTTTTTCGCGAAAGGGTATAAATGGGGACATATATTTTTATTATCTGACCACCATTTCAGTGGATTCTCGGTAAGGTTAATTAGATGATTCTTTAAATACAAAGACATTTCGCTTAATCGTTCTTTCTCTTGTGAAGCACTCTTTTGAACTAACTGAGAATGATACGCCCATATATTGCCCTTTGGAGTAACTATATTTATGTTAAAATTTTTACCAAACATCATTGTGACAATCTAGCCTACTTACCCGTGTCCTGTTTATTATTTGTCGTTTCACTTTCTATTATTTCGCGATTGTGGTCATCATCTTGCGTTTCTGCTAACAGTGATAATTGTTGTATTAGATTAACTGCTGCTGCAACATTATGAGGACTCTTAAAATAAATCTTTTTGAACCTCGGATCCAGCAAGATTGCCACGGCTAATTGTTGGACTTGTTCAACAGCAGAAAATCGTTTCCTACATTCTTGGAGAAGTGCTTCTTTTAGTGAAATACCTAAGGTGTCGTTTACATCACATTCAATGTGTGAAACTTCTTTTTCCAAATTATACGTGAGAGGGATTACAAGACTCGAACTAATATACTTTTGACCACAAATTTCTGTTGTTACTGCTTCTAACGTCTTTAGAAGTTCAATGATTTTATTCAGTCCAAAAACTTCCTTGGCTGTAACCATTGTGGGGGCAGAAGGATGTCTGTTCACTATGGTATTTATGTATTCCCGCAGTTCAAGCAAACGATTAATCATGTAGTATGTGGAATTCCAGCGGGTGGACACCTCTTGTATATTTTTTTTCAGGTTTATGGTCGCTTGTTTGTGCCTTCCGTAATTCATCAGCAGCTACTACTGAATGCCTAAACCACGTTACAATTGTTTTAATTTAGATATAACTGATCACAACTCCGAAATAGATTTTATAGCTCTGTCAGCAACTAAATTTATTTGATGAGCGAAGCAATGAATGTGCCTTTTTTTGGAAAACGTTTCCTCAATACCTTTTGTCATATTGGCCGCTCCATCCGTAACAACAGTAGTAACTTTAGTTTCTAGGATACCCCATTCCTCACATATACGTTTTAACACTCCTGAAATGTATTCGGCTGTATGCCGTTCTTCTAAAAGATATACACCTAAGTCAACAGAATTTATGGAATTGTTATCTTCAAAGTGCATAGTAACACCAATAAAACTTCTACGTTGCATATCTGTCCATATATCTGTCGTCAAACAATAGCAAGACAATTTTTTTAATTTGCAAACGATATGCATTTGCAACAGGATTTGTGGGATACGTAACGATGTTTCGTTGATTACAAGTAACATCGATGTTAAAAATATAACATCGAAATTACAACATCGATGTTTTAAACATCGATGTTAAATGGAAAACATCGATATTCCAAAAACATCGATATTAGGTGCCCATCCCTAGCAGCCAACAATGGATAAATTATGTGAGATGCACGTCGGTTCTACTCATGGACAGGTAATTATGGTAGAAGCGGTACACGATTCCTTGCATAAAAGTAAATAAATCCGACTAATACTCAACATAAATGCCATCTACTACTTGGTAGAACACCATTACTCACATTTTAACTAATAATTAACATTGTAAATATGAGAAATTCAATACAAGCGCATGGAAACGAATACAATTTCAATGCGAAAATAGCCTAAATATGGCGACAGCCTCGGAAAGCGTTCACGCATATGTCTTAAGTATCTCTATCGAGTAACTATAGTGAACAGAAAGCTTCAGTAATTAGTTTGCCGTACTGACGAGCTCTAATTGGAGCGAAACCGGTCTGCGTTTATAATTAAGGCGAGAATACATCTGGCCTTCATTTCTACACATGGTAAATATATTTTTTTACTTACCTTAAACATCTGTTCAGAAGAATTAGTAAAATATCTTGAAAAGTTAATCCCTTATTTAATTCAGTCAATCGAATCACCTGTTGCGATAGAAGGAATCCAGAAATAAAGAAAAAAGTGTGCACCAAGGCCATACCTTCAGCAAGTATCACTTGTAAAAATATATTAGAACATTTCTAGAAAATAAAGAACATGATTAACTTGTTATTCTAGAGGTTTTGCAATACATTACTAATGAAATATTAAATATTATCTTGGCGAAACTTAGCCGCGAAGTGAAAAATTGTTACGGTCGACTTTTTAGCTACCGTACCTTTTTGCTGATCGAATTTTTGTAAAAATATTTCAAATAGTGATAGCTCAATTTCCCATTAAACTAGATTCTTCAGTTTTGATACATAGCAAAACCCATATAAAGGCAGCCGGGCTACTATATTTGAAAAATAACTACAAATTTCTTTTAAAAATCTTTTTTGTTATTTTGTTTGTAGAAACTGGTTCGATTGAGTTGACTAAAGTGGTTCATCCAAGTGATTAATAAGGAAAGATACCTGCCACGTTTATAATTTGGCTGGTACATTCCTTTTGGAAATAAAAATGACATTTTCGGTAAATTTGCAGTTTAGCACACGGGGGACTTTTAAAAAAAATTCAGAAACATGCTTAGAACCCTTTCTGTATGCACATACCACAACAAAAATTGCTTGCAAACGGCCCCTAAGAAAGTTACAGGACCATTAGTGAATAGGGGTGTTGGGCGCGGAAGAAGATAAAAAGGAAATGTGAGCGGAAAATTCGGAAAAAACAGCTTAGTTGGACCTCTACAAGCTACCTTTTACCCATTTTGCAGCTATACTTCCTTAAAATCCTGTTTACTTCGCCCAGAACCCTTATTCACCGCAGGTCCCTCAACTTTCTCGGAGGTTGTTACGGAGAAATTGTACTTGTTTATATTGTTCTTGTTTATGCATTGAGGGTGGTTGTAGGCATGTAAAAGGGGGAGGAAAACCCCCGTGATGAAGCCGCGACCCAAGATTTTCAATTTATGTTTAAATTGGTACCTGATTTCTATTGTTTAAAATATTGTTCCAAAAATGAATTTGAGGTTGCCTTGTTTGTCAGGCTCACATAGAGAGCTACAATGTTTTATCATTTAAACAAGTATGTATACAGCAACAGGTAATAAGATATGAAGAGGGTCTGGGTGCAGCAAGTACGTTGTTGTAGAGAATTTTCGTTAAAAGATTGCAAATCCGATAACTCAATTTCCCATTAGTTATAATCTTCAATCTTGAGCCATAGTAAAACCTATGTAAAATACCTTTTTGGGTGTTTTGTTTGCAAAAACTAGTTCGATTGGGTTGACTAAAACAAAACCATCGAAATGAAAAATACATGCCATATTGATAATTTGGCACGTACATTCTGTTCGTAGATAATCAATTTTTTTCTGGAAAACTGTTGTAACTAATGAAATTTGTAACACAATTTTTTAAAGCGACTTACAGTATTTACATATATGTACCAAATTTTCATTTTCTTGCTCCATAGAAAATAGAAATTTCTTGAAGTAATCGCTTACCGGGACCTCTAAAACCAATCTCCAAGATCCATTTAAATTTAAAGAATTAGTTTTAATAAATATACCTTACTAATTGTGTACAATTCTTATGAAAATTCACTACAATAATGCACTTGCTGTGTGCCATACTTTTTAAATATGTTGTTAAAGATATTCTTTAAATACTTCTACCGCTTGACTGATTTTTTGTGTGTTCATTCCTGCGTTTATTTTATTTATCAATTGTTTATATTTTATTCATTAATTTTTGTAATTTTGTTTATTTCAACAAGTCCTGTACATTGTATGTTGTCTTAAGGAAATATATCTTATTACATATTATTATTATTATTACAGTTGATAAGGTGAAAAACATTTTATTTAAAGATTATTGAAAATAACATACATGAAATATACTTTACCTGGTTTATACTCTCCGGGTTTTCCAAGAACATAGACAAGTAAGCCAAACTGGTATGAGTTGCTATAATCTTTAACATTGTGAAAACTCTAACTCCTTGTATGTATGGAGTCTTCGAATTTTCTTCTGCAATTAAGTGTCTCCAGTTTTCTGTTATGGAGAAAGCTCGTATTGCTTCTTTCGCTTAAAGAATAATAAATAATTCCATTTATACGTATTTTACACATATCTAGGCTAATAAATATAATGTATCTTTACGAGTTCCTATTAGACGTTTTGGAGAAACTAGACTGATTTGGATTCCGAAAATTTGTAGTATCAGAGCAGCAAAATTCGAAAAGTAGTAAATTATCTTGCCAAAGGCATTATAATATACAGGGTGATCCATTAAAAAAAAGAAATATCAGCGCATATGCGTTTTTAATCACCCCGTAGACAAAAATCAATTTGTCGGAAGATTGTGTGTACTAAGTTAAAATATATAATAATGAAAAAATTATGCATAACAAAGAATTTCCAATTTGCATCCATTAATAAGATACAGGGCGTTGAAAGGGACATCTTTTTGTAATAAACACAGCCATATCTCGTGAAACACTCAGTATAAAGTAGCAAAACCGTATATTGGGAGAATTGTCAAGATCAGATGTATCCGAATCTGTAATAATATACAGAGCGTTCTGTTTAACATAAGCGAGTTAGTGTGCACTTCCGGTATAACCGGAAGTCGCGGGATGTTCTAAATATTTTAGATGGATTGGACATATTGGTAAACCACATACTACAAATTTTCAGAATCCAAATCAGTCTAGTTTCTCCAAAACGTCTAATAGGAACTCGTAAAGAATCACCCGGTATATGAATTTACTAACTGATAAAAACATAATTTGCTATAAACTGAAATATTTTCTGAAAAAAATAACCACTTGTAATTCAGTCTCATATAAGAATATGACGTCACTGAGATCTGCAAATTAACATCTATTATAAAAGTGTTATCTATTATTGTTTTTTTTTAGCATACATAATATAATACCATGTCGTCGCATTAACAAAAAAGTCTGAACGCAGCAAGTGCGTTATTATGGTGAATAATTTTGAACCTTTCAAATATTAAGGATCCTCAAAAAGTAAAAGAAATTGTATCTACAGGCCTATTTCTCTCCTTTCAGTCATCTCTAAAGTGATGGAAAAGTATATAAACACCGAACTACTGAAATTTCTTGAAAAACAAAGTCTAATCCACGACAGGTAGTATGGATTCCGTCAGCGCAGATCGACTGCCGACCTCCTTTCCTTTGTCACCCATTCTTGGAACAAGTCTATGGAACTACACGGTGAATCTCAGATTGTTGCTCTAGACATATCCACAGCATTCGACCAGGTCTGGCACGCAGCGCTGCTTAATAAACTTCCGGCCTATGGCCTACCACCAAAACTTTGTACCTGGACAGCAAATTTCCTCTCCAACAGGAACATTTCTGTTGTTGTGGATGGCCATTCCTCTAAACTGTATCCAATTAATGCAGGAGTTCCTCAAGGTTCAGCTTTAGCCCCTACTTTGTTTCTTCTCCACATCAATGACCTCCTCTCTAGCACATCCAACCCAGTTCACAGTTACGGGGACGACAGCACCCTCCACTCAAATATACAATATTCTAAGCCATGGAGGGTTCTGTCTCCGTGGATGTCCAAAAAATATTAGACTGGGGAAGTAGAAATATTGTACAATTCAACCCCACCAAATCTCAGTCTTGCTTTCTTTCTCATAAGAGATACACCAGCCCCAGACCCATCACAATGAACAACCAAGTTATTCAAAGTAGGGAGTCCTTTTCTCTTGTTGGCATTTCTCTGGATCGAAATCTTAACTGGCACCAACATGTCACATCAATTGCAGATTTTCCTTCTGCTCCGAACCTCCAAACCTTCAAGTCCAGAATTAACAAGTTGCCTCTTTCCTCCTTGTCAACACCCACGGTACGATAGTATTTAGGCTGTAAGCCCTCGTGGTGTGTTGTTAAAATTAAAATAAATAAAAATCTTCGAAAACAAGTTTGCTTTGATGAAATTCTGCATACAATGTTGCCTTTATGAAGCCTTTGTTAGATACCAAAGTTGGATTATCTACTCACTAGTTTAATTGAGAGAAAAATGATTTTAAAATTAAAAAAAGTTTATGAAAATGCGCCACCATAACACACTTACTGCATCCAAACTAACACCAGTTTTTTAGCGGATTTTAATTAAGAAAAATTCGCTAATAGGGAGGTCACTATGAAAAGGTTTTGAAAAAATGTCCTCAGATGAGCGCGAATTTGGGTTCATAGAACCCAAAACCAAGGTCCCTTAAAATTTTTATATTGATTGCTGTATGCTGTAATGCTATGTATTCGAGCGATAACTCAAAACTGATTTTAATCAAATTCGGCAAAAATGTTGTTTGGGCGAAAACCGAGGTCAAGTTCGTTAATCAGCCTTTATGCTCAAGTTTTTCCGGTGGAAAATCGGGGAAAACTTTTTGAAAACGCTATATTTTTGTAAGTATCAGAGTAACTGGAATGAGATTTTACATGTGGCTAGAAATAGTGCAAATAAACCTATGTTGTGAATTTTAAGTAATTTGCAGTTTTTTCCACACAAAAAAAATCCCAAAGACATGCGTTGAAAAGACTTAGTGATTAAAGTCAAATTCCTGACAGACATAGTAATTAACTACCACGCGTAGATTGATTCATACAACAGGTATAGGCCATACATCAACGATAACCCAACTAAATATATACCGGGCAGAAATCATACTACCCGAACCAACAATCGTGAAACCTCGGCCGCAATTATGGAAAATGGCAGACGACATAAAATTAAAAATTTGCCTAGTGATTGTTATTTAACTGGGGGATTCAATCAATTATTATATACACTATATTTGTAGCTTCATTAACGGCCCCAAATACAGTTTTAGCGCAGCATAGATATATTATGCTGTCACATGACACAGCAGAAATGTAAAGAAATTGAAGTCAAGTCTATAAATGTGATTCTAAAATAGTTTCTTTTATCTTTAAACTTAAACATAAAACGTTATATAAGACCGAAACAGTCGTGGGATGTGTTTCAATGGAAATTATAATAATTCTGTAATTAATTGTTACGTATACTTTGAATATAACATCCCGGGCATGAAGCCGATCTAAAGTGTCACACAAATAAAACTTTAGTTGAGGTGTGCCTAGATGGCGCAGGGGGCATCGTGCTTGCCTCCTAAGCAGAAGATTATGCGATATAATCCAGCTCGATGAATGTATGTTTTTTTTAAATGTTTTTTGACATCTCATTTTTGTTTAAAACGCCTAAATAAGTTTGTCACCTTTGAGTCTGAAATTATAATTTTCCTATTGTTGATATTGAAAAAACCGGTTCGACTAGGTTGACTAAAACGAAATCATACTGGCGATTAATAAGGAAAACTAACTGCTACGTTTATAATTTAGCAGATACTTCACTTTTCTGAATATGGATTAAGTTTCCTTCTGGAAATCTTCTGTATAACCTTAATGAAATTTGTAATACAAGTTTCTTTTAAAGAGACCTGCACTAGCTACAGATAAAGCAAAATTTAGTTCTTTAGCTTCATAGAAAATTGAGTTTTGGGCATTTTTCTCAAAAGGAGTTAGAAGGCAAGAATTTTTTTGATAATAGAGATATTGATGATAACACTTTCGAAAGAATTCTTCAAGTGTGCGCATACTAGGTCCTCTAAAATTGATCTTTAAGGTCTGTGTAAGTTAAAAGTATTAACTTTACTCATATGCTGTATTATAATAATAGTGTGCAATTGTTATGAAAATTCGATACTATAACGCACTTGCTGCGTACCGAAACTTTTTAACTTCAACGTCGGTCTATTTCCGGGATTATGGGCAATCACCGACGCCATGGAGCAGTTTCACCTCACTATCCTGGAAATGTTGCCGAATTCCTGCCTTTCTGTAAGGAAGGTAAGGAATTTTAGCGTGCCCAACATCGCACGGACACGAGACCGACGGCTTTATGCCCCCTCCGAAAGGCGGAACGTGCAGACATTCAACGTGCTCAAATACAATGCCATAACCTCGGTTGGTGTTAATTTTATAGTATGTATTGAAAAAGTGAAAGAGGAGTCCTGCGAATCCAACCCTGTACCCTTCGGTTCAGACGCACACGTTCTTACCCCTGAACCACCAAGGCTCTCTTACAACCAGTTGTATATAATTTTACCGCTTATCGATTTATTGATTAAATAGAGAAGTGTTATTTATTTCGTTAAAAAAATTAAAACACATTTAAACCACAAAATCCGTAGTTACGCTGCTGTCATAAAATCGAGAAAGAGTCTATTTAAAATTAATTATCTGTAAATATTTTAGACAAACGAAGAACAAAAGCCATTGAAATATAAATGTAAGACCCTGTTAAACACACTTCTTGCAATATTTCTATAAAGTAAAGGACAATTACAATTAAAGTAGAAACTTAAGGCTTTCTAAAACACAGTCCCCATGACATTTCTTCTACATAACCTGAATTTGCTTTAGGATATTTACCCAAATGACGCCAATTTTGACGTTTCAAATCGTGACTTTGATCTTTTGAGAAAAACTACAAAATTTTCAATGTATTTTTTCTCTTATTTCTTGACTTTTGCACCAAGAAAACGTACCTTATTTTCGTCTCTAACATTTAATACATTTTGCATACAGACTTGGAGAATACTTCTCTGGCTTCACTGTTGGTTTTTAGTGGTGAAGGACGTAGCCAGCGCGTGAGCTAACTGGAGCAAGTGGCCCTTCGAATTCTGGAAGTTCTAGGATGTTCTTCAATGCTTCTGTGACTATAGTTTCGCTGCTTGACAGCATTTTCAGACAGATTAAAATTGAATTAGTACGAAATCATGACAACTACAAATACATATCTGTTGCTATGTTATGCTGTCAGCCTATCATTCTATGATACATCGTGCATTTTCAATACCTATGTCATAAAACAATTTTGAAAAAGAAATTTCAATAATTAAGCAAACAGCATTTAATAATGGCTACTCTGTTCAAATAATAGATAAAATGATAGAGAGAAAAGAATACAAATTAGCGATTAATTTAATTTATCCAAATATTAGAGACAAAGAAGACAACAGATACGTTTCGATAACTTATTTTGGAACCATTTCAGAAAACATTTCAAAAATTTTAAACACTTGTACAAATACAAAGGTAGCTTTTAATTCTTACAACACGACGCGTGATTTGTTATTTAACGCGAAAGAAAAATCTTGTTCCTGACAAAAGCTGGAGTTTATAAATTAGCTTGTACACATTGTAACGCAATCTACATAGGTCAAACTTCTAGAAATTTTAACACCCGATACAAAGAACATATTTCTGCATTTAGAAATAACCACGCTGACAAATCTACATTTGCAAAACATATTATTGATACCGAACATAGACCTACAATAAATAACCGCATACAACCACTACATTTTTATAATGACAAACGTAAACTAGACTTTTTTGAAGCTTTAGAAGTCAAAAGACACACACACGACAATAACTACCTTGTTTTAAACGAGCAAACTGATTTAATGAATTCCCCTTTCTTGGATATTCTTCTTTCTAATTAAATAAGTCAAAGAAAATAAATTTTAGTTATTCTTTCAAAAAAGTTATAATAAAATAATGAGTTGATGTATGTCGATATTTTCGTTGTATAGAGACTACTTTTATACTGTTATTGTTTAATTATTTTATTGTTGTAACTGTTATCATAGTTATTATAGGCTAGTTCTAGTTTTTATGTTAAATATTGACATACATCACATAGACATTTTGAAAACCTCATCTGTCATCTGGGTTTCATTTTATTTTCAATTTGATAAAATTTTTTGATCAAAACATCATATCATAACATAGCAACAGATATTTATTTGTAGTTGTCATGATTTCGTACTAATTCAATTTTAATCTGTCTGAAAATGCTGTCAAGCAGCGAAACTAGTCACAGAAGCATTGAAGAACATCCTAGAACTTCCAGAATTCGAAGGGCCACTTGCTCCAGTTAGCTCACGCGCTGGCTACGTCCTTCACCACTAAAAACCAACAGTGAAGCCAGAGAAGTATTCTCCAAGTCTGTATGCAGTATGGACAAGTTTCACCAAGTAAGGGCAACAACAATCAATGAATTTAATACATTTTGTTAACCACACAGCATATTTTGGTTTTGTGCCCTGCTCTGACCATCAATGGCACCTAATTTTTCAATACCTATAACTTTTTGTTTTAGTGAATTTTCGTAGAAAAAATTAACTAATGAAGAGATCCCGACTTTTGAATTTTGAAAAAATTTTTGCAAATGAGCGCGAACTAGGACCCCTAGAACCCATATCCGGGGTCAGTTTCAATTTTTATATGTTATATATATATATATATATATATATATATATATATATATATATATATATATATATATATATATATATATATATATATATATATATATATATATATATATATATATATAAGTAAGCTACCTACCAAAATTTAGCTCTGTAGATTAAAGGACAAAAAAGTTACAGGCATTTAAAGAAAAATAAATTTGGGTTTTCCTCAAAACGTCAAAGTCGCGATTTCAAACGTCAAAATTGGTAATATTTAGGCAATGAACCTGAAATTAATATTAGCTATGGAAAGAAAATGTCTCAAGAAAAATGCTTTACAAAGCCTGAACTCTTAGTTTCAATCGTCATTGTCCTTCATGTTACTAAAATATTCCCAGAATATTAATTTAAAATACACCCTTTCTCTGATGCTTTGGCAGTAGTGTTGGCTATAGAATTTATCGTTTAATGGTATATCATTTTTGTCAAATTTTCGTAAAAAATCATTAAAGCTCAATATATCCGTTATTATGCAAGTTACGAAAAAAATGGTATACATTAATTATAGGGTGTCTTAAGCTACATCTTAAAAAATATTTCCGCGATTACAGCTGGCCCATAAGTAGTTGGTGATTCAATTTTTGTTTTTTTTTCGAACACGCCCTATGTTATTGCATTTTTGCATTTTCCATCGAAATATAATACATGTTTGTAAGAAAAGAAATTCGGGACCCAGCAAGTGCGTTATGGTAGCAAATTTTTTAATCGAACACGCCCTATGTTATTGCATTTTTGCATTTTCCATCGAAATATAATACGTCTTTGTAAGAAAAGAAATTCGGGACGCAGCAAGTGCGTTATTGTAGCAAATTTTCATTAAATGCTTTAAATTTGAATAGCTCAATTTGCTATTAACCTATAAGGTTGACCAGGAAACCAGTTTTTTCGGGAACAATAAAAGTTTACTTTCGGAAATTTTTGTACATTTTCAAACAATAAAGTTATTTTGATAAACCATGGCATATTGTTTCTACTATATAGATTGATGCCTGCTTTCTTAAAAAAACATGTTAGCTATTAAAAATATGTTTATGAAAATTCACTACCATAACGCACTTGCTGCGTCCAGAAGTTTTTTAACTTAGAAATCTTGGGACCGGCTTACAACTTCAAAACGAGAATTATCCGCGAAGCAATGGAGATCGAAAAACGTCCCGATTGTTTAAATAAGAGAGATGATGGTCTTCGCCTTCCGTTTACTTGGAAACCTATTATATCTTAATTACAAACACACAGAAAGGAAATAAATTCAATAAACAATTTCATTGCCCCCTTATCTGTCTCAACAAATGCCTGTAATCCTCTTAATCCTTTAAGTACCGTGACAAAAGCCCCTGACTTAATTGACCGTGATCCGACTACTTTCACTGATAACGAAGCAGGTTGAGGGAACGATACATACAATACAAGACTTGCAACGAACTGCCAGAGCTCTCTGAGACCTGGGGTTTTGAACATACTAAGACCTTAGAAACAATATCCAACGAGATTTACGGAGTAGGCAGATTGAGGCCCCGTAATCGAGCTACAACAACCCAACCCTCCTTTTTCACGGCTCTAAAGAGTAGGCAGATTGAGACCTTAGAGTGTCCTTATATATTTCGTTTACCCCTTGAAAATGGCTCCAAAACAGGAGCCGAAACGTCGAGTTTTAATAAATCCTGGACTCGGTTCAACCCGAGAACCAAGTATTAAAGAGCGCGGAAATATTTCCGAACATATATATATATATATATATATATATATATATATATATATATATATATATATATATACATACAAAAATTAAAACTGGCCCCGGATATGTGTTCTAGAGCTCATTTGAAGACACTTTTTAAAATTCAGATTCGCGATCGCCTCAATAGTAAATTTTTTGGGCCTCCTGTTTCTATTGTAGAATATCGTTAAGTCAATGATTTTACATAGTGCTAATATCGTGAAAACGGTTCAAGAACTGATACAATAGGTCCTTAAGCGGATACTTCTACAACTGCGGTTTTTGAACTAATTTAATTTGAAATTAGGCATTATTGATTTATTTACTTACTTTTAGACGTAAAAGTGCATCTTGATGGAAACCTTGTCCATCTAGAGTCTAACCATGTAGCATAAAATACTACTGAAAAATAAGATATTAGAAATAACCTGAAATTAAAAAAAATGCTCTTGTTTACTAGCTTTTCAAACTCTAAGCAGAAATTACATTTAAATATTACTGACTTTTTGGTACAATTGGAAGTCATGGATTTAATAAACACTAAAAAGAAATCAGTTTAAATTTAATGCACATTTATTTATGGTTTAAATGACAATAAAAAGTACGAGATGTTTAGTTTTTGCTAAAACTGTTTTGTTTAAGTCTCCTAACATTTACGTCATATCAATTAATTAATTTTTAATTAAGAGTAATCCATTATTCAATTAATTAATAAATAAACAAACTTAAGCAGGTGACAAAATGCAACAATATTTATAATTTGTGTTGACATTTCATACATTTTTGATGTGGACAATTGTTTTAATAGCTACTACAAATAATGACAAGAAATATCATTAATATATTAAATAAACTATAACAATCACAATAACTTAAAAACAATAAGACGTAGGTATAGGACATACTTAGGAAAAGTTGTGGGGTTTTTGCTTTTCTTTAACATACATAAAAATATACAGCGTGTTACAATTGAAATATCTCTCCATTCTGTATTCAAAAATGCAGTGGTTTTAAAACACAGAATTTTCCGGGAAAAACTTATCAGATCTTCATGGGTAACGAAATTATCCAAGCGACTTGCGAAAGGAAGGTACTCACCAAATTTTATCAAAATCGTCGCATTATCTTTTGAGTTAGCGGTGCGACACACACACACAGAAAATTCACTAAAATGTTTTTTATTTGGGAAAACCAAATCAGTACGCACCCCACTGTTAAAGCTGAAAATTATACAGGGCGATTCTTTACGAATTCCTATTAGACGTTTTGGAGAAACTAGACGAACTTGGGTTCTGAAAATTTGTAGTATAAGGTTTTTCAATATGCCCAATCCATCCATAAGATATTTAAGACATCCTGCGACTTCCGATTATACCGGAAGTGGACAGTAACTTGTTTATTTTAAATGGAATACCCTATATATTATTACATATTCGGATACAGCTGATCTTGACAATTCTCCCAATATACGATTTTGCTACCTTATACTGAGTGCTTCACGAGATATGGCCATTTTTATTACAAAACTATATCCCTTTAAACGCCCAGAATCTTATTAATTGATGCAAGTTCGAAGTGTTTTGTTATGCATAATTTTTTTCATTATTGTATATTTTAACTTAGTATACCTACTCTTCCGACACATTGATTGTTGTCTACAGGGTGATATTCGCGGATATCTATTTTTTTTTTCAAATGGATCACCCTGTACATTAGAATGCCATTGGCAAGATCTTTTGCTACTCTTCTCAGTTTGACAGTTATGTTTTGAGTTGAGTAATACAACTAAGTGAACTTTACTTCTCTGCACAAAAAAATCAGCTTGATCTCAAAAAAGCAATGGCAAGATCTGGATACTC
Organism: Tillus elongatus; assembly: GCA_964006375.1. Taxonomy (NCBI): domain Eukaryota; kingdom Metazoa; phylum Arthropoda; class Insecta; order Coleoptera; family Cleridae; genus Tillus; species Tillus elongatus. Next base: position 13,497,313 of record OZ023264.1, read on the forward strand.
AAATCAGGATTTTATCAATCTGCTACTAATTCACGGAGAATGCTGACGGATGTCAGCAAGAACATGTCTTGTGTTTGCAGAACGATATTCAGCTTTACCTCCACCTTCCCACAAAATTATTGATGCCGTTATGAGAAACTTACAACATGGATCATTTACAGCAAAAAATGTCAGAGCAAAACGTGAAATTGATAATGAAGAGAATGAGGATATTTCAGCGTTTCTGACTGCATATCCTAATGCCTCTATAAGAGAATTAATGCGTCACTTGCGACTCTCATTTTCACCGATTCAAAAAATTTTGAAAAAACATAAATGGAGACCTTTTTTTCTCAGGGCTCGTCTGCGGCCTTGCCGCCCCGATAGCACTGCAACCTTTGGTTGATTGTGCATATGGAGACCTTACTGCTACAGCACAGTACATGCCCCGGTAAGCACTGATTTGGGAAAAAGAGTCAACTTTTGTGAATGACTTATAATGCAGAAAGAAGGATGGGAATTTTTTGAATGATGTCATTTGGGTTGATGAGGCGAAATTCACGAATAACGGAATGTTCAATAGACACAACTGGGCTTTCAAGAGGATTTTAAAATAGGTGGTCCTTCAATGTACTCTGTGCAATAAAAGGTACGTAGACATGAAAGTTTTATTTCAGACTTTTTTCTAACACACTAAGTGAAAAGTACGGCTTACTCCTTTTCTTCAATTCTGATTCCACATTGCGAAATTCAAGGTATCACAACCCACTCATTATTACTCGTTATTATTATGATTTGTTATGCTTTCTAGGTGATCGAATTTTATGTGTTCATTTCTATGACGAGAATCTTACTGGGGAAAGTTATTTAGAACCGTTATTGAGAGCCGTCATTCAACTACAATTAGCTGGAATGTCAGACGAGGAAAGGAGTCAGACAGGGTACCAGCAAGATGGCGCGTCGCCATACAGTACCAGGGCTGTTACTGATGCACTGGAACGAATGTTTTCTGGCAGATGGATAGCAAATAGAGGTCCTTACGTCTGGCCCCTACGTTCTCCGGAATTTTCACCCCTAGACTACTTGATTTGGGGATTGATAAAGAATGTAGTGTATGGACATCCGGTTAAGACTAAGGAAGATATTATCAGACACGTTTAAGATGCTTTTGCGTTGCTGACATCAAACTAGATTGAACAGGCCATCGCTGAAATAATCCAGCGAGCACATAAGTGTTTGCAACCGCAGGGAGATGTCTTAGAGCATTTATTATAATATGTATACATATAATTTTTTTCATATGTCAGTGCTCAATTGTTTGAATTTTATTTTTATCTTTAATTTTTCGTTGTTTAGTTCATTTAGTTCGTTTGTTGACTAACTGATTCACAGTGTGGTAGGTTTCTAATAACGGCATCAATAGTTTCATGGGAAGGTGGTACACATATGGTTCTGCACATACACATGTTCTTGCTAACATTTCCCAGCATTTTCTGTGAATTAGTAGCAGATTAATAAAATTCTAATTTATATAATTTGAGTACATCATATTTTTTTGAGATCACACTGAATTTTTGTCGAGGAAGTAAAGTTCACTTAGTTGTATTACTCAACTCAAAACATAACTATCACACTGAGAATTTCGTTACTGCTCAAGCCTGCTATTTTCCATGGCACTCTACAACAATCATAATACATACCCATATTGCATATTTCGAAGTTGAATATCTTAAAAACCGGACGGTTTGGGTATAGGGAATGATTAACAAAATTCAAAAAGTAGTAAAAGATCTTGCCAATGGCATTAAAATATACAGGATGATCCACTTAAAAAAATTATCCGCGCATATGCCTTTTTTATCACCCTGTAGACAACAATTAATTTGTCGGAAGATTGTGTGTACTAAGTTAAAATATACAATAATAAAAAATTGTGCATAACAAAGAATTTCCAATTTGCATCAATTAATAAGATACAGGGCGTTCAAAAGAACATGTTTTTGTAATAAAAATGGCCATATCTCGTGAAGCACTCTCTATATAGTGGCAAAACTATATATTGGGAGAATCTTCAATAGCAGCTGTATCGGAATCTGTAATAACATACAGGATGTTATATTTAAAACAAGCGAGTAAGTGTCCACTTCCGGTATAACTGGAGCTCGCAGGATGTTCTAAATATTTTACATGGATTGGGCGTATTGGAAAACCTGATACTACAACTTTTCAGAATCCAAACCAGTCTAGTTTCTCCAAATCGTCTAATAGAAACTCGTAAAGAATCACCCTGTATTTGAATTGAAAAATAGGCATCCTTATTAGCTGTTTCTAGGTACTAAATACCACTGAAATATCTCGAGTGGTTTCGGAAATATTAATTAATTTCCATTTTGCTCCTAAAACTTTAACACCCCGTATTTTCGTAAAGGAATATTTTTGGACCATAGTTTATAAAGCAAACTATTATTAATTTTTCATGTAGATCCATTTAGAATTCGCCTATTCTTAAGGAACACCCTGTGTACATCTTATCTTAAAGTTTCCCATAAACGATCAGCTTTAAACGATAAGTTTACTTTATTTGTCTGATGTGGTTTTTGAGGGAAAAAAAATCAACTCAGAATGCCGTAAATGATCTAACCTCTGGCATCTTTGACAGTCTGGAGAAAGGCAATCATCCGTTATTATGCGCTTTTATAGATTTGAAAAAAGCTTTTCACACTGTCAGACATGTGAAGCTGCTGGAGGTTCTGGTGAGTATTGGCGTAATAGGTGAACAACATAAGTTGTTTAAGAGCTATATGACTGACAGATTTCAAGTAGTTAAGATGAATGAGACAGTGAGTAGCCATTAAAGAGTGGAGTTCGGTGTCCCTTGCTTTTTGAAATATATAGTTAGGGTACGCGGATGATAGTGCAATTTTCTATACGATTGACAGTTGGTGGTCCCTAAAAAAACTAGTTGAGATGGATCTTGAGGCGTTTATGACAGGGTTTTCTGATAGATGGTTGACCGTGAACTTATCAAAAACCGTGTTTGTCCCTTTCTCATCTTGCGTCCACTGTTTGCCCTCTTATGATGCAATCAGTATTGGTAGTGACTTGGCAATACGAAAGGTGAGCAAAGTATCCTATCTGGGATTTGATATAGATTGCCATATGAGATGGGATTTCCATATTCAAAAATTGGTTCAAAAACTTAGGGTATTGCTGTATAAATTGAGATTCATTAAAGATATGCTGGGTAATAAACATCTGCGTATTGTATATCATGCATTGATTGAGAGTGTTCTACCTTACGACATATTAGTCTGGGGCGGTGCGTTTGAGTCACATCTCAGATTCCTGCCCACTACCCAAAACCGTATTGTTGAGGTGATACATGGTAAGGATTATGCTTATCCTAGTGATCGCCTATACAAGGACACTTGCTTGATGGATATTAGTGAGCTATTTTACTTTACGGTTGCAAAATCTGAGCATGATCAGGGAGAGTGTCGCTGTTTTTATGTTTATTTTAATGAATTTTCTTAGAAAAAATTCACTATTGAGGAGATCCCGACTTTTGAATTTTGGAAAAAAAAATTGAAATGAGCGCGATCTAGGACCCCTAGAACACATATCCGGGGTCACTGTCAATTTATTATATATATATATATATATATATATATATATATATATATATATATATATATATATATATATATATATATATATATATATACATATATATACATATATATATATATATATATATATATATATATATATATATATATATATACATATATATATATATATATATATATATATATATATATATATATATATATATATATATATATATATATATATATATATATATATATGTATATATGTATCACACCGATAACTCAAAAAATAATTAACCGATTTTGACAAAATTTAGCATGTATCTTCCTTTTATAAGTGGCTTGGATAAGTTCGTTATCCAGGAAAATCTAACCAGGTTTTCCGGGAAAACTTTGGGTTTTATTTCGGAAAAATTTTTTATATCAACAAATAGAAAAGCTATGACAACCAAAATTAGTACGTAAGTTTACGATATTAAAGGGAAACTATATACCAAAATTTATATTTCTATGTTAAAAGAAAAAAAAGTTATAAAAAAACATTTGGTGCCAGATAATTTCTATGAAAATTCACTACCATAACGCACTTGCTGCGACCAGACTTTTTTTGGGTGGAGAGGGAGCAGTGTGTTTAAACTGGGGACGGGCAGATCGGAGTGGATATCGGTATGAGGCATGTGTGCTGTGATTGGAGACTGGAAACTGAGTTTTTTTTAGATGTTAGTATTTTACAATGCGTATATGCGCTTTTGTTTTAAGATTTTGTTTTTGCGTAGCAGATGCGTTACGATGTTTTGATCAATGACTTCTTTAGAAGAAAGCATATGATAAAAATGATTTTTTGTCGTTTCTGGAGTTCTGTTTTTACTATACTGCCAACAAGTCTTTGACTTAGGCAGTTTTTTTTTCTCTCCATTTATTGGGGCAGAGTTTTTTTTTGTTGTAAATTGTGCATTATTGTATATTTAATTGTATTTTTCTGTATGGAGGGAAATCTACTCAATAAAGGTGTAATATTTGTATTATTATTATTATTCAATCGTTTATTCACCCTGTACCTACTGTCATGGGTTACTTTGATGAAAAAAAATTAATGAAAAGCTTGCCCGGCTTCTAGCCCGTTACAATTTAGGAAAAGGGAGGTTTCAGAAAAATAAAGAATGAACGAAAAGGAAATTAAACAAACCACAGGGAAGAGTAAAAGAGAAAGAATAGAGAATTGTTACGCTACACCCGGGAATTGGGAACTTCAGCGTCTGCAGTTGGTACCAGGCTCCGCAGGTAGATCACGACTATTTGCCTACTTCTAGTGACAGGTACTATACCCTTCATTATAAATAATAACATATTACAACAGGTCAACCATTATAAATACTTGGGATGCTGGATAGACAGCCAATTAAACCCAGAAAAATAAATAAATTCCAGAATTTCACAAGCCAAAAGCAACTTTACAAAAATACGAAGCCTTCTTTGCGATTCGCATCTCTACATAAACCCAAGATTAAGGTTAGCAAAATGCTACATATGGTCAGTCCTTCTGTATGGAGTAGAGACATGGACTTTAAAAATAAAGAGCATGAATAAACTGGAAGCTTTCGAGATGTGGGTCTATCGGCGCATACTAAAAATACCATGGACAGCAAGAGTGCGAAATGAAGAGGTCTTACACAGAGTGAACAGAGACAGAGAGCTTCTCCAGGTTGTCAAGCGGAGGAAGGCAGCATATCTGGGCCACTTACTGCGCAATCCCAAATATTATATCCCCCAGCTCATAATTAAAGGTAAACTAGAGGGGAAAATAAGTGTAGGCAGAAAGAAACTGTCATGGCTGAGAAACATAAGATATTGGACAGGTCTGGGCTTTGAGGACTTGATGAGAGCGGCGGGGGATAGAGAGGAGTTTTCTGTTGTAGTCGCTAACCTCCATTAGTGGAGATGGCACCCAAAGAAGAAGTAACAGGTGCCACAGATGTTAAGAGAACGGTTTTGGGGGTTAGAAGTTTAAAAATTAATAAATTATTCGACAAAGTATTTTAGTTGATTATCTGATAGTTAAATAAATACAACGACATTAACGGTAAGTGAAATTTAATAGCTGGAATCACAACGCCATAAGTGAGGAATGGTTACATTAATTAATTGTTGTATTTTAGGCTGACACTCAGCGATGGTAAAAATGTGTTATTGTGTCAGAGATGTAATTATTAATTTAATTTAACAAAGGTGCAGAGATCCCCCTTACAGTCGACTGTTCGAATTTACACACAAAGACAAGGTTAAAACATCAACTTCAACGTATGTATAGCTTAATAATGATCTGATTGTAGTTACACAAAACAAACAAACAAAAAAACTTCGTGGACTTATCTGGAACTTAGTCCTTGTCCTTTAACTTATTGGGGCTCTGAGGTGTGAGTGCTGACCCAGTTAAAGGAGAAAACACCACCAGATTTCAGCACCAGACAAAAAACCCTACAATGAACAAATAGCTCTCTCAGCAGATACAAGATATTTCAATTTTTTTTATTAGGCAGAATAAATGTGGGGAAAATTTAATAATTAAATAATAGAAGCTTACCCAAATGTGTGAGGTTTCTTTTCTGACAAAAATATAAATAATTTCCACTGAAGTTTAATAATTAAATTAATTAATTAATTAATTTCATATCCCAAATAATTGTAAAGTTGTAACAAAATTCAGCTTCTAGCTGCAGTCAACTTTTTTAAGATCTTTCTGAACGCAACCTTATTGTTCAGTCACAGGAATATTAGTAAAAAAAATCTCGGGACGCAGCAAGTGCGTTATGGTAGTGAATTTTCATAAAACTATTTATTAATAGCAATAATGTGTGTTTTTTTAAGAAAGCAGGCATCAAATTTGGTTACCAGTATAATCTATATAGTAAAAACAATGTGCCATGTTTCATCAAAATAACTTTATTGTTTGAAAATGTACAAAAATTTCCGAAAGTTAACTTGAAGTGTTCCCGAAAAAACTCGTTTTTTGGTCAACCTTATAGGTTAATAGCAAATTGAGCTATTCAAATATTAAGCATTTGATCAAAATTCGCTACCATAACGCACTTACTGCGTCCAGAATTTTTGTTCTTACAAACATGCATTATATTTCGATGGAAAATGCAAAAATGCAATAACATAAGGCGTGTTTGATTAAAAAAAAAAAGAAAAAAAAATTGTATCACCAACGACTTATGGGCCACCCTGTGATTGTAGAAATAATTTTTTAAGATGTAGTTTAAGACACCCTATAATTAATATATACAATTTTTTTTCATATCTGGTATAATAACAGATATATTGAGCTTTATTGATTTTTTTTACGAAAATTCTACAAAAATTATATACTATTAACGATAAACTCTATAGCTAAGACTATTTCCAAGCGTCAGAGAAGGGGTCTATTTGAAATGAATTTTCTGGAAACATTTTATTAAAATGAAGGACAATGACGGTTGAAACTATGACTTCAGGGTTTGTAAAACATTCTTCTTGAGACATTTTATTTCCATAGCCCGTATTAGATTCAAGTTCTTTTCCTAAATGTTGCCAATTTTGACGTTTAAATCGCAACTTTGACGTTTTGTGAAAAACCCCAATTTATTTTTGTTTAAATGCCTATAACTTTTTTGTCTTTTGACCTACAGAGCTAAATTTTGGTAGGTAACTTGCCTATAATGATATAAACCCGCGTATAAAATTTGGTTGCCCTTACTTTGTTAATTTTGAAGATATAAATTTTTTTCGAAAGAAAACACAAAATTTTCCGGGAAAACCTCGTCGGATTTTCCTGGATAACGAACATATCCAAGCCACTTGCAAAAGGAAGGTACTTACCAATTTTGACGTTTGAAATCGCGATTTTGACGTTTTGAGGAGAACCCAATTTTTATTTTTTGAATGCCTGTAACTTTTTTGTCATTTAACCTACGGAGCTAAATTTTGGTAGGTAACTTGCCTCTAATAATATAAACCCGCGTATGAAATTTGGTTGCCCTTACTTTGTTAATTTTGGAGATATAAGTTTTTTTCGATTTTTTTTTAAAGAAAACACAAAATTTTCCGGGAAAACCTCGGCGGATTTTCCTGGCTAACGAACTTATCCAAGCGACTTGCAAAAGGAAGGTATGTGCCAAATTTTATTAAAATCCGTCCATTATTTTTTGAGTTATAGGTGTGACACATAAATATATATATATATATATATATATATATATATATATATATATATATATATATATATATATATATATATATATATATATAAACATATAAAGTCTGAAACTGACCTCGGATTTGGGTTCCGGGGGTCCTAAATAGCGCTCATTTGAAGAAATTTTTTCAAAATTCGAAAGTCGAGATCTCCTCATTAGTGATTTTTTTTAAGAAAATTCACTAATATAATTTCATATGAATATTAATCTTTAACCAAAGAACAAAAACTTGTCGGAATTTGATAAGAAGTGATCAGAGAAATGTTAATATTTCCTTTAAAAATGAATTTTATTAATTTCAGAAATTATATCTGGGAGAAAAAGAGAGAATGAAAAAGATGACACTATACACTGAAAAGTGAGATAGAAAAACATGGATTGTCATAAGAGAGAAGGAGACAGTACATACCTAAGGGCAATTGCTATTATTAAAAATGTAAACAGAACGTCAAATAGAAACTTGTTTACTGTTTTGGACTTAGGTTAATTCTTTACAAGTGAACTTAGATGAACAGGGCTGTTTATTTGTATTAAACCTTAAACTACAACAAAAGTGAAAGTGTAATTGTCGTCCAAGGTTTTACAAGTGTGCATTACAAACAAACTGTTTATACACCAAAACATGCAAACTGTTAGCTACAGGGTGTTCACAAGTGAGTATTATGTCCATATATTAGCTATGTTTTCACCCCTAAAGTCAACAAGCTGTGAGAAATATAAAGAGAGGTTTAAAACCGTCTCACTACATATTTTTATTCTAATCACATACCCTAAAAATATGTCGTATGGATTGTAATTCCATTTCCATTTAGCTGCACACATATGTTCATCGACAGTTACAGAAAAATACTTATTTTCGTTCACTTCGTTAAATGCCCCTATAAACAAATTTTCAGGCTTGCTATCATTTTTGGAAGGGATGCACAATCCATAGTGAGCTTTGTAATTATGGTCATCTTGCCTTGAATACTGAAAAAAAAATCATTTGAATAAATCTGTAAAAAATTGAGGCAAGAAATAAAAGAGAGTGAATTTGCGTTCGGCTCTTTGTGAGACATATTGTGTGTGTTTGAGTTGAAATAACTATGGTGAATGCCTTTGGCCACAAAATGATAAAAGTCTGAACGCACCAAGTGCGTTATGGAAGTGAATTTTCATAAAAATATTTTTAATAGCAAATATGTCCCTCTAATGCAAGCAGGCATCACTCTGGTTACCGGTATAGCCTAAACAGTGGAAACAATGTACCATATTTTATCAAAATAGCTTATCTTTTGAAAATGTACAAAAATTTTCCGCAAATACACTTAAAATGTTTCTGAGAAAACTGATTGCCTAGCCAACAAACCTTCGGGTCACAGCAAGTTGAGTTATTGAACTTTGAAGCATTTAATGAAAAATCGCTACCAAAACGCACTTACTGCGTTTCGATTTTTTCTTACAAAGATGCATCATATTTCGTTAAAAAAATGCAAAAATGCAATAATATAAGGATGTTCAAAAAAATTTTAGGTATCACCAACGACTTATCGGCCAGCCTGTGATTGTCAAAATAATTTTATAAGATGCGGCTCAAAACACCTTATAATTAACGTATACAACTTTTTCTCGTCTCTTGTATAATAACAATTATATTAAGCTTTACCCTAAAAATAACTCAGCCTGTATATATGTAAGTCGCGGTCTCCTCGTTACCGAATTTTTTCTACGAAAATTAGCTAAACACACACACACAGATAAATAAATATATATACCTATATATATATATATATATATATATATATATATATATATATATATATATATATATATATATATATATATATATATATATATATAAATATTCAGGGTGGCGCATTGAAAACGAAACAGACCGATTTGCGTCCAGATAAAATTTTTTAAGAAACGCTGAAACACGTCAATTTTAATATTGACGTTTTGACGTTTTGACATAAAACTCAACTTTGTCACATCAACCCCTTAAGCGTGGTGATAACAACCCTTATATTTTAAATAGAGAACGTGGGTCGAGTGTTACAGCATTTGAAAGCTCTTTCTTTTCTGAATTCAGCACACTAATTTTTTTGGAAGTTTTATCAACTCGTTTAAAAATTATATACAGTTGGAGTTGCAAGAACGTATTTCATTCATTGTGATAAGCAATGCACTAATTAGTCAATTTTTCGTTAAAAAAAACTAAAAAACAAAACCAAACGTTCAAATATGTTTATTCAGTTAACTAAGTGTTCAAATTGTTGACCACCAGCTTCCATACAAAAGTACCAATTTTGTTCAAAACGAGCTCTGACATTCTGGAGCATTTGTGGAGTTATTAGACCGCATTCTTCAACAATGCGACGTCGTAATTCTTTCAGAAACTCCGGTTCTGTTGCGAAAATTCTAATGTTTAAATGGCCTCATAGAAAGAAGTCTAAAGGAGTTAAATCCGGTGATCTAGGGGGCCACTCAATAGCACCTCTACGTCCAATCCATTGCTATAGACGCTCTCTGTTCAAAAACTCCCTAACACGTTGTGAAAAATGCGGAGGAGCTCCATCTTGTTGAAACACTAATTGATTTTCTTGATAGCCATCATATTTTCAACAATGTCAATTAGTAGAGGGTAAACGATATCTTCTAGTAACTCCAAATATGTTCCGCCACTCAAATTGCCATCAAGAAAAATTGGTCCGATTCAATTCAATTCAGACATTCAATTTCTGTGGAGTTTGAGTGTGGACTTCGTGAATATTTCTTGGAATATTATCTGCCCAATAACGACAATTATGACGGTTGACTGTAGAGTTTAATAAAAACGTACACTCGTCTGAAAAACAAATATTGAACAGAAAGTTCCCGTTATCAGCTATTCGTGCAGTCATAACTTCACAAAACTCCAGCCGCCGATCAAAATCATCTTCATTCAGTTGTTGTACAAGATGAATTTGATACGGGTGAAATTTATGATGCTTCAATATTCGCTGAATAGTTCTTCTTTTGATGTTTGAAAGAGTGGCCAATTTTCTCGTGCTCAAAGTTGGGCTGCAGCAATTTGTCCTAAAACTTCAATCTCAGTAGTCTCATTTCTAACCGGAAATTCACATTCAGGATCCCGTTTTTTGTTGGCTACTGAACCACTTTGTCGAAACTTTGCAACTAACTCCAAAATGTATGTTCTGTTAACATATTTGTTCGGATGTCGTTCATTAAACAAATTTGCGGTACGGTTGGCACAGTCATCGTTTTTGAAAAAAGAATACACCATTGTGAAATTAATTTTCGGCAGTACTATCAAGTATCAAACCGACCGATAAACTGAAATAACAAACCGCATTTCTCTCATTCCGATAAGAAATGTTCTGATAGTCAATTTTTTGTTTACAGATCAACAAAACATTGACTATCAGCACATTTCTTATCGGAATGAGTGAAATGCGTTTTTGCATCTTCAACTTTGAATAATTTTTAAACGAGTTGATGAAACTTCCAAAAAATCAGTGTGCTGAATTCAGAAAAGAAAGAGCTTTCAAATGATGTAAGACTCGACCCATGTACCCTATTTAAAATATAAGGGTTGTTATCACCACCTTTAAGGGGTTGCTGTGACATAGTTGAGTTTTATGTCAACACAAGTCCCCCTCAATATTAAAATTGACGTGTTTCAGCGTTTCTTAAAAAAATATTCTCTTGACGCAAATCGGTCTGTTTCGTTTTCAATGCGCCATATATATATATATATATATATATATATATATATATATATATATATATATATATATATATATATATATATATATATATATATATATATGGTGGTCCACTTCGCGGAAAAAGACTAGTTTTTTATATTAAACTCAGTTTTATCAAAAAAGTGTCAACTGAAAGTTGTTCCTATCAATCAAATGCGTAATTCAAAAATATTTTAATTTATACAGGGTGTCCTCCGTGGCAGACCAAACTTACCTTTTTTAAAATAGAACACCCTGAATTTTATATCATTTTTAAAAAGATGGTATCGCAACAAGCAAATTGATACCCCACATGATGGGTCTAGGCCCAACTATTTCAGAGTTATAAGTACACTTGGAGAACACCCAAATCACCACAACACATATTTCAGAGACCTTACGATCGTTTCGTAGACAAAGTCTACATCTTCAGAGGAAGAAAAATTCTAACATAAAAAAACTAGAACCCGTATATTTATATCGCGTCAAAGTAAACGAGCTAGTCCGAAGTAAAGTTGTCGTCTAACAACGATCATTTGTTTATTGCCACAGTGAAACAGGTCGGAGACCTGCTTTAATCTTTTGGTCGACAAATTTATGACCCTTATCTAATATAGGTATTACAAGGACCGGAGTTCTTTAAAGAAACAGCACGTTTCTTTTCGATCTAGAATTTACTATGTGGATATTAGTTCATGCCGACAAAGACATCTGGTGCGATAACAAACCGTAAACTCAACTCATCTCTTTTAAAAATAGAAAACTAAAACCCAGATGTCTGTCTCACCGTGTTAACTTTAACAAAGGAAAATAGTTCAACTAAAATACTACATACAAACTATATTTATATTGATTTTAATTCTACGTGAAAATATTTATCTTGACTACATATATACAACAACCGAAACCGGTATTTAAATCAAGAAAAACATACTAATTAGTATATGTATAAACCGGTCGAGTTATTGGCAATAATTTATTGTTCTACCAGACAAATTAGGAGTATTTAAGCGGTCAAATGCAAAGAGAGAACAAAGAGCTAGAAATTACAGGTGCCGCACGATTTAATGAAGTTTTGTTCTTAATAGACCTTAATATAAAAATACTTTCTAATGAATCAAGCATAGTTTGATGTCTGACATTTTTGACAAGTTTCAAATTTTCTTTGTCAATGTGGTGGTTATTATCCCATATATGTTGTGCCACACATGATTTGTCCACCGTACCATATCGTAACTGTGAGAGATGTTCACGAAATCTGGTGGCTATGTTTCTTCTAGTTTGGCCCACGTATTTAAGATCACAATCTTTGCAACTAATCTCATAAATTCCAGACATTTCCGTGACTTGGTCTTTGTCTTTCGTATTACCCAACAAATTTTTTAAATTACTTTTCGTCGAAAACGTCAAATGTAAATCGGCTTTCTTAAAAATACATTCCAAACCCTTTGTGATTCGTGGTTCATAAGGTAAGCACACAAATTTTTTCTCGATTTTATCATTCTTAAATGTCGTACATTCAGATATCAACTTCTTTGTTCTGTGTTTGTTAACTAATTTGTCTATTAAACCATCCGAGTAACCGTTATATCTCGCCACATTTTTTATGTATTTTAATTCTGTATTAAATCTATTTTTACTCAACGGAAATTTGATCAATCTATTTACTAAGAAATTTAAACTAGCCGTTTTTTGTGCAAACGCATGATGTGAGTCATTAGGAATATAACTAATAGTAGCCGTTTCCTTCCTATAGACATCAAATTCAAGCGAGCATTTATTTTTGATAACTAGTACATCTAGGAACGAAAGTTTATTGTTGTTTTCTATTTCGTGGGTAAATTTTATTGAATCAAATTGACTATTTAGTTTTTCAGTAAATTCTTCTACCTTACATGTATTTGTGTCAAACACTGCAAAAATATCATCGACATAACGAAACCAAACTCTAGGGAAATATCCACTTTTATTTTTTAAATCCGTCTCAAATCTGCTCATAAACAAATCTGCAATAAAAGGCGATAATGGATTGCCCATAGCTGTGCCTTCAGTTTGTTCAAAGAACTCATTGTTAAATTGGAAAATATTTTGTTTTATACAAAGGCTAGTTAGAGTTAAATATTCTTTGCAGACGTCTTGACTTATATTGTTCAATTTTAATAATTCTTCCAAATACTCCAACGTTTGTTTTGTGGGTACACTAGGAAATAATGACGTCACGTCGAATGAAATCAAAATCTCTCCTTCCAATAATTTAACATTTTTAATTTTATCAATAAAATCAAGAGAATTTAGCACCGAACTACTTTTCTGTTTAATAGGTAGTCTTTTAAACTCGTTTGACAACCACTTTGCCAAATTATATGTTGGAGAATCTATAGCATAGATTTAATACAGAATTAAAATACATAAAAAATGTGGCGAGATATAACGGTTACTCGGATGGTTTAATAGACAAATTAGTTAACAAACACCGAACAAAGAAGTTGATATCTGAATGTACGACATTTAAGAATGATAAAATCGAGAAAAAATTTGTGTGCTTACCTTATGAACCACGAATCACAAAGGGTTTGGAATGTATTTTTAAGAAAGCCGATTTACATTTGACGTTTTCGACGAAAAGTAATTTAAAAAATTTGTTGGGTAATACGAAAGACAAAGACCAAGTCACGGAAATGTCTGGAATTTATGAGATTAGTTGCAAAGATTGTGATCTTAAATACGTGGGCCAAACTAGAAGAAACATAGCCACCAGATTTCGTGAACATCTCTCACAGTTACGATATGGTACGGTGGACAAATCATGTGTGGCACAACATATATGGGATAATAACCACCACATTGACAAAGAAAATTTGAAACTTGTCAAAAATGTCAGACATCAAACTATGCTTGATTCATTAGAAAGTATTTTTATATTAAGGTCTATTAAGAACAAAACTTCATTAAATCGTGCGGCACCTGTAATTTCTAGCTCTTTGTTCTCTCTTTGCATTTGACCGCTTAAATACTCCTAATTTGTCTGGTAGAACAATAAATTATTGCCAATAACTCGACCGGTTTATACATATACTAATTAGTATGTTTTTCTTGATTTAAATACCGGTTTCGGTTGTTGTATATATGTAGTCAAGATAAATATTTTCACGTAGAATTAAAATCAATATAAATATAGTTTGTATGTAGTATTTTAGTTGAACTATTTTCCTTTGTTAAAGTTAACACGGTGAGACAGACATCTGGGTTTTAGTTTTCTATTTTTAAAAGAGATGAGTTGAGTTTACGGTTTGTTATCGCACCAGATGTCTTTGTCGGCATGAACTAATATCCACATAGTAAATTCTAGATCGAAAAGAAACGTGCTGTTTCTTTAAAGAACTCCGGTCCTTGTAATACCTATATTAGATAAGGGTCATAAATTTGTCGACCAAAAGATTAAAGCAGGTCTCCGACCTGTTTCACTGTCGCAATAAACAAATGATCGTTGTTAGACGACAACTTTACTTCGGACTAGCTCGTTTACTTTGACGCGATATAAATATACGGGTTCTAGTTTTTTTTTTATGTTAGAATTTTTCTTCCTCTGAAGATGTAGACTTTGTCTACGAAACGATCGTAAGGTCTCTGAAATATGTGTTGTGGTGATTTGGGTGTTCTCCAAGTGTACTTATTAGTGCTCATCACAGGTTCCAGTTTTCACATAGTGTATTTCAGAGTTATTCATTTGTTTATTAAAAATATTGGTCTAGTTTGGTACGTAAATACTTCGATTCTGTACAATGTTTTGGCTGCATATTTACTGGAGTTAATTTTATACACTCCTCACTATAAGAAAATGCAACATGGTAATTCTTAACGCAACCTACAGAGGGTGTTAAATTTCGAAAAACTTAAATTTTCCAAATGGAACGCTCTGTATATTAAAAGGTTATTAGATGCGCATTCTCATGGTATTTTCAGCACTATAACGTTTGCTGACATTCTTTTCAACGGTTTCAAAGATATAAAGCATTAATTACAAAATTTATTATTTTCCAATATTTATGAAACTTATCTCAAACTCTAAGCGCTATTTTGACAACGCCACTTGACATTTGAAAAATTAGTTAAATTATTTACAGGTAGCTTTCTTAGTTTTTTATTGAAGAACTTATGTCAATGCTGTACGTGATTGTTGAAAGTGATGGAAATTTGGCCTTAGCAAAGAGAATCTATAGGCAGAAATACTCTAATCGACAACAACCTCAGTTGAAAGCATTTAGATTGGTAAAAGCTCGTTTTGATGTATACGGCAGTGTACAGTATCGGGCTCCCGTAAGAAACAAAACTGTTCTAAATGAAGGTACGTCTGTAAACATCATAGCCTCAGTCATTGAAAATCCACATATCAGCCAGCGACAATTAGCTTCGAATTTAAATATCAGTAAAACTTCTGTCCAAAGATGTTATAAAGCAAACAAATATCACCCATACCATGTTAGAAAAGTTCAAGAGCTGTCTGCAAGCGTTAAGCAGCAAATATTGAATTTTTGTATTTGGGCTCTACAGAATGACAACCAGGAACCAGGATTTCTCGAAAAAGTGCTACTTACAGATGAAGCAAATTTTCAAACTGTGGAGGAATTAACATGCACAATTTGCATTATTATGCTGATATAAATTCAAATTCTTCGTGGTCAGTGGATCGTCAGCATAGGTGGTCCATAAATGTGTTGGCTGGAATTTTGGGTCCGTATTTAGTCGGACCGTATTTTTTCGATGGGACTCTCACTGGTGAGTGTTATCTCAAGTTATTGAATAATGATCTACCAGAGCTGTTAGAAGAAATTCCTCTACAACTCCGGGGTGAAATGTGGCATCAACACGATGGAGCGCCTCCACATTCAACAGGAGCTGTTAGAGCATTTTTAAACCATAATTTTGAAAAACGATGGATAGGTCGAGGTGGACCAACCACTTGGCCAGCAAGATATCCTGATCTTTCCAAAATAGATTTATTTTTGTGTGGTGACATTAAAGGTAAAGTGTATGTGACTCCACCAACAACCAAGGAGGACATGCGCGCAAGGATTTCAGAAGCTTTCAATTCTGTACGCGAAGCAACATTGGTGAAGGTGCAAAACAATTTAGGACAGAGATTACAAATTTGTATCGATAATGACGGCTCCCAACTTGAACATTTGCTGCGTTGAATTTTTGTTGTTTATTTTGATTTAAACCTTGTTAATATATGCATTAAATGTTTTGCTCTTTTACATCACACACATTTTAGTTTTTTTATGCAGTATGAATTAAGGATATCACGTAAACTATTTGAAAATAATATAAAATACAGGGTGTTGCATATTAACGTGAAGTGTTTACTTGAATTTATATAAAGATGGGTAATTCCGTAATTAAGCATTAATATCTTTGAAACCGTTGAAAATAATGTCATCACACATGGTATTGCTGAAAATGCTATGAAAATGCGCATCTAATAACGTTCTAATATACAGGGCGTTCCATTTGAAATTTTTGAGAAAATTCAGTTCTGCGAAATTTAACACTTTGTATAGACAGATTACATCAAGAATTACCATGTCGCATTTTGTTATAGTGAGGAGTGTATAAAATTAACTCCAGTGAATATGCAGCCAAAACATTGTGCAGAATCGAAGTATTTACGAACCAATATTTTTAATAAACAAATGAATAATTAAGGCTAGATGCATTCTCGCAACAATTAGAACCGTAGACCGATTTCGCTCTAATTGGAGCTCGTCAGTACGACATACTAATTGCAGCGAAAATACACCTATAAAGTAATACGGCTATAGTAGCCAGTAGGCATGGGCACATTTCTGAAAACATCGATGTTAACATCGATGTTTAACATCGAAACCTACTATCGATGGTAGGAAAAACATCGGCTGGAAAACATCGATGTTTTCAAAATAATAGTGAATTTACTAATTCTATAATTCTATGTTCTTTCGAGAAAAAAAATAGTTTGTAGTTTTGTAGGCATTAGAAAATGGAAACATATTCCGATGCAGATTATGACAGGTGCAAGGGATACAAAAAATAAGTGGCAACAAAAATAAATAAATGTTTATTGTACTGCAATAAAATAAGAAAAAATGTGTAAAACAAAAATAGAAAAACTCAACTTCTAATGACTTTAATAATAAAAAGTAAACTTCAAATTTAATTCTAAACTGTTCATAACCCTGTTTATATATATATATATATATATATATATATATATATATATATATATATATATATATATATATATATAATTCACCAATATTAGTGATAATCTCACCATACAGTTTTATATACTCCAGTAATCTCTGTCAATGGACTGAAGGAATCATATTTTGCCCAAGTGTTCTCCAGTTAAACTATTTCTTTCTTGCGTGGCTGTCTGTCCAGCTTTGGAAAATAAACGTTCTGCCGGTGCAGAAGTCGCCACTATGGACAAGAATTTTTTCGCGACAGGGTATAAATGGGGATATAAATTTTTATTATCTGACCACCATTTCAGTGGATTCTCGGTAAGATTAATTAGAGGATTCTTTAAATACAAAGACATTTCGCTTAATTGTTCTTTCTCTTGTGAAGCACTCTTTTGAACTAACTGAGAATGATGCGCCCATATATTGCCCTTTGGGGTACCTATAATTATGTTAAATTTTTTACCAAACATCATTGTGACAATACTTACCCGTGTCCTGTTTATTATTTGTCGTTTCACTTTCTATTATTTCGCGATTGTGGTCGTCATCTCCTCGCGTTTCTGCTAACAGTGATAACTGTTGTATTAGATTAACTGCTGCTGCCACATTATGAGGACTCTTAAAATAAATCTTTTTGAACCTCGGATCCAGCAAGGTTGCCACGGCTAATTGTTGGACTTGTTCAACAGCAGAAAATCGTTTCCTACATTCTTGGAGAAGTGCTTCTTTTAGTGAAATACCTAAGGTGTTATTTACATCACATTCAATGTGTGAAACTTCTTTTTCCAAATTATACGTGAGAGGGATTACAAGACTCGAACTAATATACTTTTGACCACAAATTTCTGTTGTTACTGCTTCTAACGTCTTTAGAAGTTCAATGATTTTATTTAGTTCAAAAACTTCCTTGGCTGTAACCATTGTGGGGGCAGAAGGATGTCTGTTCACTATGTATTCCCGCAGTTCAAGAAAACGATTAATCATGTAGTATGTGGAATTCCAGCGGGTGGACACCTCTTGTATTAATTTTTTTTCAGGTTTATGGTCGCTTGTTTGTGCCTTCTGTCATTCATCAGCAGCTACTACTAAATGCCTAAACTACGTTACAATTGTTTTAACTTTAGATATAACTGATCACAATTCCGAAATAAATTTTATAGCTCTGTCAACAACTAAATTTATTTGATGAGCGAAGCAATGAATGTGTCTTTTTTTGGAAAACGTTTCCTCAATAGCTTTTGTCATATTGGCCGCTCCATCCGTAACAACCGTAGTAACTTTAGTTTCTAGGATACCCCATTCCTCACATATACGTTTTAACACTCCTGAAATGTATTCGGCGGTATGCCGTTCATCTAAAAGATATACACCTAAGTCAACAGAATTTATGGAATTGTTATCTTCAAAGTGCATAGTAACACCAATAAAACTTCTACATTGCATATCTGTCCATATATTTGTCGTCAAACAATAGCAAGACATGTTTTTTTATTTGCAAACGATATGCATTTGCAACAGGATTTGTGGGATACGTAACGATGTTTCGATGATTACAAGTAACATCGATGTTAAAAATATAAATCGAAATTACAACATCGATGTTTTAAACATCAATGTTCAATGGAAAACATCGATATTCCAAAAACATCGATGTTAGGTGCCCATCCCTAGTAGCCAGCCTTTTAACACTAAGTGAGTGGTGGACGTGCAATGCAATCAGTTAAGAACAAGATTTTTAAGACGTAAAAAATTATCAAAATTTTTATGTTGAAGTAAAAATAATAATATGCATGTCTTGCTTACCTCAAAGTATTTTTGGCAAAAGCTCTCGAAACCTTTCTTCACTCTAAGGTTTAGCGTCACCTTGCAATATAGATTATCGTTGTTTAGACATAAATCGTAATTATCTAGATGAAATATCTTTGGTAAATTTTCTTTGGTTCCTGAAATAAAATGTCTAATTAATAATTGTCATCAACTGGCTTCATTATTTTGATAATAACATAAAAATAGTACTGCAAATTGAATCAGAACTTCCACACAGCTGTGATAATCTACTCTCCTCAGAAAGACATGCTCGTGAAATGAATTTAGGGTCCATGACTTGACCACAATGAAAATATTCGTATTCCTGTACCCATAAACTTCTGACACATTATACAGGGTGAGGCGCCAAGAGTTTCTGTTAGGAGTTTCTCAATAACCGAACCGAGTTTAATTCGGAAAATTTCAATTCCAGGGGTTTCGGCCAAGCCCAATTAAACTAAAATATTGTTGCTCACATGCCACTTTCGGTTCTACCGAAAGTGTCTATCAACTTCGTTATTTTAAATACAATATGCCACTTTTTAATAGAATTTTGAATTCTACTTGTATTTTAAGGTACTTTTACTAGCATACTATGTGTCTAAAATTAACCATTTTCAAAATATTTAGTTTTTTCGAAATTTTTTGCAGAATCATAGTTGCACTTTATACCTGATAACTTGAAGGAAAATAAGCTACAAGATTCATCTTTTGCACGCAATACACCAGTATGTGTACCTTCACCACATGTATTACAGTTTTGCGTTGCAAAGTACAGGGTGATAAAAATTGGCTTGGGAACTTGACAAAATTCAACTGATCAAAACTTGCTTTTTTCAAATAGGACACCCTGTATTTTATTAACCAAGTGAATTGACATTTAGAATCTCTTTCGATTTACATTAGCATTCTCTATACCTAAATCTAACCGTTTTGGAGATAAATACATATTTATTCGAATCGTGGTTGCAAGCTTGTAACAATAGTAGCTTTTGGAATTTATTTGTCAACCAAGTGACGTTTGCATGCTGGAAGTGCACGCCGTGAAGTTTGTTATCGTAATTACAAAATATGCCCTTAATAGTAATAAAATGGCCAATTTAGGGTGTGCAAACTATGATTTTATAGAGCTATTAATTATTTATGGTGAATGTCATCGAATAATTGGTCGCACATGTGCTTTCTCCGAAAAGTATCCAGATAGACCAAAGCCTAGTCCGGACACAGTAAAAAGGTTATTGAAGAATTGTTCAAGTTACGGGAGCTTTATACGAAAAAAAGAGAAACCAAAGCCAAGTGTTGATAATGAGGTAAACGAACAATTTTTTAGGGCACAAAATACATTAAATGACCAACGGTCTTGACAATAGTTGGTTCTTGTGACGTGAGGATTTTCATCCGGCTAAAAGTGGCTATTATGACGGTTGAACAATTCATTTTGATAGGATGTGAGAATCATAATATACTACAGTCACAGTGGACGGCCAAAAGCATTTGATAAAGTTATGTTAAAATTAAAAGTTGGGTTATTATTGTTTGTAGTAACCTTAGAATATAGGTAGTTGTTTTATATTCTGAGATCCTAAGGTATTAGCGGAGTCGATTTTGAGGTTATGCGTAGAACGTACACGCTTATCTCATGACTCCTGTCAGACAACAAATGACAAATAGTGGTATTGTCAGATTAAACTAGAGAGATGGAGATGGCTTTTAAATACCGTGAAAATAGGAAGCTTAATATTTGTACATAATGAAACGTAGTTCTAGATTCCTTTTAAACAACTTAAATCACGTTTATTAAAATTTCTATTTATTTACATTTTTCTGAAATCTACAGATTTAGATGAGAGTTGTCGTAAATGACAACCCCGCCGATTGTTTATTGTGACATATTTTCGTAGCTTGTCCGTTTGAACCTTAATTTGGAGATTTTGTTTGCAATGGCAGCGGCATTCTGATTTATCTGTCCGAACTTGTCTAACATTATAGGCATCCATTTAGAGGTAATTTCAGGTGATATAGTAAATTATTGATTTTTTATTGAGTTATAACTCACCATCTACTAAACCAATTGAGAAAAATTTTTGTAGGTATGACCACTTGTACAATGTGTACGTGCTTGTCAAGTTTTAGTTTAACATTTCTAGTAAATAAACAGATATTGCGTTTTCAAGCAGTTTTTGGCATTTTTTCTATTTGATTGTCACAGCTGTCTAACGAACTCATCCAAGCTATTAACAAAATGAAAGGAATTGCCAAATTTGGTTTCGATTGGTGAAGTATTTTTTGAGTTATGGGTTGGATACATATATACACACAAATATATATATATATATATATATATATATATATATATATATATATATATATATATATATATATATATATATATATATATATATAAATTTGTATATCGGAGGGTGTTCTATTGTTATTTGGTTTGTTTGTGTGTAATTATTGTATATGAGGGTGTGTATATTGTATAATTTAAATTATAGTTTGTATACTTATGTTATTTTTAAGTATTTTAAGTGTTTCATTATTGATTTTTGTATTTATAATGTATATTTTGTATTCAGATGTTTATTTTGTAAATAAATGACAATATGTGGTAATAATATTTTATGTATAGTTTTAGATTTTAAATGTTGGGCGCCTTTTGTTAGTCAATGGAACTATAATGCATCTTCCTATTAATGTACAACCTTGATCATTTATATTATTAAAAATAAAATTTTATCTTTATTTGTTCGTTTATCTTTGCCACAGTTTTAATAACTTACTCTCTCTCTCTCTCTCGCTCTCTCTATCTCTCTCTACAGGGATTATTTTATTTTAAGACTCTAATGAAAATTCTCTGACAGGAATTACACCGTTTAATATAGTTTATTCCCCTTACAGTTTTCTCTACCTGAGTTCTTATGCGTTCAACTACATATACCCTTATTTGGTCAAAGAAATTAAAGAGGTCGTTAGTTTAAAGAAAACAACATAAACTTTATTACTTTGTTTGAGAAATAATTTTGAATTATTTATGAACAAACTATTCTTGTGGTTAAATTTACTTATTTGGGATCCCTTTTCTAACTATTAAAATCTCTTTTGAGCTTATAATTTATTGAACAATGATGGTTATTATAATTATTAAACTACACTCGGGTGTGTTTGAATTCCCACTCAATTGGTTATGTTTAGAGATTCTCACTCAATTCGTTATGTTTGAAATGGTTGTCATGACGACCTCGCTTTGGAGTTTAGGTTCCCATACATACTCATTAGTTTTAATGGAAGAATTTATATAATTTATATTACCCAAGGTTGTCCGTAGCTCGATCTAGCGACTTCTCTACTCACTACTTGCTTCTGCTTTATAATTATCCTTTTTCTTTAAAAATATTTACTTTTTTTCAAAGGCTAATTTTACCTCGACTGCATGTCGTTGGTCTGTTTGAGGTTATCTGTCATTTATTTTCTACATTAAAACTGAAATGTTTTAAGTTATAGGATTCAATACCTTTGTTTGGTGTAGCGTCGGTTTGGATAGATGTAATATTTGATATTATAACTGGTTCGGTGGATTTCTGGTGTATTCACTATATATCTGACATCAGGTACTGTTTCTATTATTTCTTTTACTTTTATATTTCGGGATACATTGTCGATTTTTGCTTTTTTGTGACTTTTTCAAACAGCCTAGTTTTTAAAAACCTTTCACTTCTCTCGATATTCACCTTCGTTCTCCCTAATTAGTGGCCGGATATTCTCAGTTGTTTTGTTATCACCAATCAACTTTGACAATTAGCGTTTCAAATATGTTTTAACCACTTGATTTTCTTCTTTTTCAGATAAGTTCCAATCACATGGCAGATTCACAAAATGATTCAAAAACAATCATTTTCTTCCAAATATTAATTACTAAACGTTAAATGGGTCTACATTAGTCAAAAATGTGTTACTTTGAGCGGTAAGTTTAAACCCAGTTAAATACAATATTCTAACCTTTTTTGTACCAACCTCAAACAAATTCTTTAAAGTCTGCGTGGAAATACATAAACTTTTTTTAAATAAATTATTCATAATTCAACATTTTTTTACATTAACAAACTCAAGCATATAATGTTACTTACTCTATTTATAACAAATTGATTACTAAAATTAATGAACATTTTTCTGAACTTATTAATACTACACCGGTCTTTTTTAAAACGTTTTGCATTCAGACTTTAGAGTTTTTATTTTGTTGCTGTTCTGAACGCATTATCACTCCAAGTTTTGATATTGTTTGTCACAAGTTATGTTAATTATACATCCACGGTCTGGTTACATGCTTTTTAGCTTAAAACTTACGTTATGCTTCATCTCAATTGCTTTGATCTTCTAAATATATTTAGTTGACCATTGCTTTGAACTTAAGCTGTATGTATTTATCGTTTGTCTATGTATTAATTGAAAGCTTTAGAATTAATGTTATTTACTTTTCATTTTAGGTTATACTAGATAATTGACTCTGTCACTACCCTGACCTGGAGTATGGCTGTGTAGAACATGGATTGTACATTTTTTGCTATTTGCTTTATTTTTATTTTTATATAGCAGGGGTCAGCTATATGAATGCAATAATATATTATATATATATATATATATATATATATATATATATATATATATATATATATATATATATATATATATATATATATATATATATATATATATATATATATATATATGCTTTATTTTTATTTTTATATAGCAGGGGGTAGCTATATGAATGCAATAATATATTATATATATATATATATATATATATATATATATATATATATATATATATATATATATAAATTGAAATTGACCCCGGATGTGTGTTCTAGGGGTCTAGTTCACGCTCAATTAAAAAAGTGTCAAAATTCAAAAGTGCGATGCTTTCAAGAATGAGTTTTTTCTACGAAAATTCACTAAAAGTGCGTCCCAGTAAACAATCCCTTCTAAATGTCGAGAATTTTTATGTCATATTTTTCCCTATAATATAACTAATAGACCACCGGGGTTGTGCATAAGTCCCACCAAAGCAAACTAATACATCGATGGGCCTCATGATCAGAATCTACTTAATATAAGCTGGAAAAAATACACCTTGCCAGCAATGTTAAAATATTCATAAAAGTGTTTTTACATACCTTTGACAAGTTCGATTGAGATTAACAGGTAACTAACTGTACTTAATATAACGACTTTCATATTGGTAGATAGTCAATGAATAACTGCTGTTTCCAAGGATTAGTAGATTATTATAAAGACGTATGGTGCTAAAAAGTAGACGCAATGGAAATTCAACACACTTGTAATTTTTTTATGTACCTAATTAATAGCTCTGAACTTGGTCTTTTCAGTTATACATATTGTTTAAAACAAGTGTAACTTCATATCAGAAGATATACAAACAAACTCAATTAGCACAGAAAAAAGCTGTTAACCTGTGTTCCTGCATTGATAAAACTATAAACAATTGCATTGCACGTTTCTTAATACGAGTGTATGTTGATATATAACGAGAATATACTATAACAAGTTGCTAGCCAAAAGTGTGCTTTTTTGCAGGACAACGTTCTTGCTCACAATTAGTTGAATAAACATTTGTGGAGTTATTAGACGGCATTCTTCAACAATGCGTCGTCGTAATTCCGGTTCTGTTGCGTAAATTCTACTCTTCAAATGGCCCCATAGAAAGAAGTCTAAAGGAGTTAAATTCGGTGATCTAGGGGGCCACTCAATAGCACCTCTACACCCAATCCATTGTCCTGGAAACTCTCTGTTTAAAAACTCCCTAACACGTTGTGAAAAGTGCGGAGGAGCTCCATCTTGTTGAAACACTAATTGATTTTCTTGATAGCGATCATCATTTTCAACAATGTCAATTAGTAGAGGGTAAACGATATCTTCAAGTAACTCCATAC
Organism: Tillus elongatus; assembly: GCA_964006375.1. Classification (NCBI taxonomy): domain Eukaryota; kingdom Metazoa; phylum Arthropoda; class Insecta; order Coleoptera; family Cleridae; genus Tillus; species Tillus elongatus. Next base: position 13,522,856 of record OZ023264.1, read on the forward strand.
GTTTCGCCACCCAAATTTCCATGCAGAAAAATTGGTCCGATTAAACGGTCTCCAAAAATGCCAGTCCAGACGTTTAATTTCTGTGGAGTTTGAGTGTGGACTTCGTGAAAATTTCTTGGATTCTTTTCTACCCAATAACGACAATTATGCCGATTGACTGTAGAGTTTAATAAAAACGTACACTCGTCTGAAAAATAGATATTGAACAGAAAGTTCCAGTTATCAGCTATTCGTGCAGTCATAACTTCACAAAACTCCAGCCGCCGATCAAAATCATCTTCATTCAGTTGTTGTACAAGATGAATTTTATACGGGTGAAATTTATGATGCTTCAATATTCGCTGAATAGTTCTTCTTTTGATATTTGAAACAGTGGCCAGTTTTCTCGTGCTCAAAGTTGGGTCTGCAGCAATTTGTCCTAAAACTTCAATCTCAGTAGTCTCATTTCTAACCGGAAATTCAGGTTCAGGATCCCGTTTTTTGTTGGCTACTGAACCACTTTGTCGAAACTTTGCAACCAACTCCAAAATCTATTTTCTGTGAACATGTCTGTTCGGATGTCGTTCATTAAGCAAATTTGCGGTACGGTTGGCACAGTCATCGTTTTTGAAAAAAGAGTAATTATTTCTACTCTTTATTCTACAGAATACACCATTGTGAAATTAATTTTCGGTAGTACTATCAAGTATCAAACCGACCGATAAACTGAACTAATAAACCGCATTTCTCTCATTCTGATAAGAAATGTTCTGATAGTCAATTTTTTGTTTACAAACCAACAAAACATTGACTATCAGCACATTTCTTATCGGAATGAATGAAATGCGTTTTTGCATCTTCAACTGTGAATAATTTTTAAACGAGTTGATAAAACTTCAAAAAAAAATAGTGTGCTGAATTCAGATAAGAAAGAGCTTTCAAGTGATGTAACACTCGATCCATGTTCCCTATTTAAAATATAAGGGTTGTTATCACCACCCTTAAGGGGTTGATGTGACAAAGTTGAGTTTTATGTCAAAACATGTTCCCCTCAATATTAAAATTGACATGTTTCAGCGTTTCTTAAAAAAATTAACTTGACGCAAATCGGCCTGTTTCGTTTTCAATGCGCCAGCCTATATATATATATATATATATATATATATATATATATATATATATATATATATATATATATATATATATATATAAACACATATCTCCTCAGTGAATTTTACGTTTCACGAAAAATTCGATAAAATGTCAGAAGTTTGCGTGAAAGAAACGCGAGCATGAGGAGATGTATTGATGTGGAGAAACTGATAGGAAATAAGAGACATTTGCCCAGTTTCACAAAGCTCGATCAAACATTTAACGGCCGCATAGTTAATCAAGGCTTCGGACAACCAATCACAGACTATAATTCGGATTTTTGCCATGCCAACCAAATATTTCAAAGCTATAATTGGTTGTAATAATCCTTGATTAACTAACCGGCCGTTAAATATTTAATCGAGCTTTGTAAAACTGGGCATTAGTGGTGTGCGAATGACGTGACGGGTAGTAGTGGTAGTAGTAGACAATTCAGTCGAAGGCCTCAATTATTCGAAACGTTACAGGTTTTCGTTCTAAAATTCCCGTGCCAGTCACGTCAGAAGCCAAGATAAACGACAGTAAACATTAAATAGAGACACCAGCCAACTGGTGATAATAATTCTGGTGGCAGAGATAAGCGAGAAAGATATACACATACACATTTGTTATTCCCACAAAGAATTTATTAGAAAACTGAGATAAGATTGTAACCGATGCGCACGCAGTCTTATCATCCATGAATTGTAAAAGAAGAAATAATATCGTTCCAGTGACATTTCTTTAATTTCTTTTATAGTCGGCCATGATTTGTGTGGATAATTGACGAAGGCTGCAACACAAGTGACAGTAGAGGTTTTTAAAGATTAAGCTGGTGTTAAGTGAACGGCCGTGGGAGAACAAGGGAGTGACTGGAGTGAGTGCGCGAAACTTGGAATTCCGCGTGACCTTTGTTCTTTTACCAAGGACTCGAAACAGTCATCATGGACGAAGAACAGGTGATCCTGACCCTGGGAAGCAACAACGAAACGTCGGTTATCGTGCAGAATGCTTCAGTTATTGCCACACAACCCACCGGTATGATTTCATATGCTATTATGCATTATTTATTTCATTGCATTGTTCCAGTTGCTTGAGAAATTGTTTTGATTTTTTGTCTTTGGTTGCCTTGATAAATATATTTATCATGCGGCATTTCGTAAATATGAATATAGCATTATGACACAAATCTAGCACAGAAATACATACCCGTTATCTCTTATAGGAGCGGAGATAACGAAACATATCACAAACTTGTGGTAAAATATAAAACATTATTCTAAAAATATTTAAATTTTGTATGTCCTATATATACAGGGTGTGACGCCAAGACCTTTAGTTAGCCGTTTCTCAATAACTACTTCTATTTGAAATTTAAAAATTTACGCACATACCATTGAGACAAATTCCACTTTGGTGAAAATAGTTTAATTTATGTCAGATTTCCGGTTTAACCGGAAGTGATCATCAACTTGCTTATTTTAAATACAACATGGTGATTTTCATTATATTTTCGAATTCTGCATTGAATTTGAGATAAATTATTACTAATATACCATATGTGAAAAATCAACCGTTTTCGAAATTTTTCAATTTTTTTGAAAATTCTCGCGAAAACCAAGGTGAACGTTGCATGCTATCTCTCTCTGTGGAAATACAAATGAGAAGACTAAGTTTTTGCACAGATGACCCTCAGGTTGGCACCTACACGACACGTTTGATAGCGTTTCTTTTAAATGTACAGGGTGATGAGAATTAGACATCATCATCGACAATAGGCATGGATGCAAAATGATGATAATGTTTTGTATCCTCCTACTATGTCGAAAATCATAACTACTGGACAATTGATAGTCCCTTTATTAATCTTATTTTTAAAGGGGTAGACATTGATCCAATCCAATCCATAGCAGGTGGTAGTGGAATTTTCCTTTATGTAATAGTAAAGGATTTTTTCACGCCCGAGGAGGTACCACCCCATACATCAAGGGGCCGGTGAAGTCCCAACGGACGTTTCCGGTTCTGGTGTATGAGTCGGTTTCCCATATAAGCAAAAATGATGATGGCTCCTCCTTGTATAAAATATTCCGGAGGCAAAATACCCCTCCATTCGGATCTCCGGGAGAGGGGTGTACAGGGGGCGCCAACATCAAGATTTAACATATCCTTTTCGAATATATGTGGCCTAAATTCTAACCTGAACTCCGTTCACCATTTCCTTCAGGCTAACAGGCCCCAACTCCTCTTCCTCACCGAAACCCAAATCAGTGCCAAAACAGCCACTAATCACCTTAATTTCCCGGGGTATGAGCTCCTTACTGCCTTTAGATTGCATGAAGGCGTGTGCGCATACGTCCGTAGCAATCTACCCTGCACCAGACTTCCCAATTTAGAAGCTGGAAGAAAAGACATACTATGGATAAAACTCTCTCTCAGGGCAGCAACTAAATTCATCTGTTGCATTTACCGGTCACCTTCTGACAACAACTTTGTCCAGCTCTTTGACTACCTTTCTGAAAAAACCGACTATCTGATTTCTGAATATCCTTCCTCCGAGGTCACTATTCTTGGCGACTTCAATGTCCATAATAAGGAATGGCTAGGATCTTCAAAAACCGATCCACAAGGGAGAGCAGCGGAGGCCTTTGCAGTCAGCAATTCTTTGGCCAATATGGTTCAGCAACCTACTTACTTTCCTCGTATCCCAACACAGAGCTCAAATCCCTTGGATCTCCTTCTTACTACAAACCCTGAATGCTATAAGATATCAGTCACCGCCCCCCTTGGTCGCTCAGACCACGGCATGGTCACTGCTTCCTGTGCAATGCAACCCGAGGTAACACAGTCATCACACCCACGTATCGTTTGGCACTACAACTCCGCAAACTGGGACGAAATGCTGGATTACTTTTCCTCATTTCCATGGGCGTCTGTCTGCTTCTCTCATCCTGACCCCTCTGATATCTCACAAAACGTCACCGAAATTATCCAAGCTGGCATGGAATTATTTATTCCACGTACACAGAAAACCTCTTCAGCCACTCAAAAACCCTGGTTCTCTAAATCCTGTGACAAGGCCAGACTTGAAAAGGTCAAAGCTCACAAAACGCTTCTACACAATCCCAGTCAAGAAAATCGTCAAGCATTCAACGACGCAAGAAACCGCTATGTCCGCATTCTTTCTGAGACAAAAAACTCGTTTAATAACCACATCAAAAACAAAGTCCTCTCAAGCTCCAACGGCGGCAAACCCTTCTGGACTCTTGCTAAGTCTATTGGGAATAATTTCTGCAAGAGCACGTTCCCACCTCTTGTCTCAGGGGATGAAATTGTTTCTACCGCCCTGGGCAAGGCTGAACTTTTTGCTTCGTTGTTCGCCGGAAATTCTACTCTCAACCCACCTCCAAATGTTCAACCACCAACAGTCCCCAATTTCGCGCATAAAATGACTGATATCATTTTCAAAACTAAAAAGGTACGAAAGATGCTCTCTTCTCTTAATACCAGGAAAGCCTCTGGCCTTGACGAGATCCCAGCAATTGTTCTCAAAAAATGCGCACCAGAACTTGCTCCTGTCCTGACTCGTCTGTTTCAGATATCTTACAATAAAGGCTAGTAACTGGAAAACTGCTCGAGTACAACCCATCCCCAAAAAAGGATCCAAAGCGCTTCCTAGCAACTACAGGCCTATTTCTCTCCTTTCAGTCATCTCTAAAGCGATGGAAAAGTATATAAACACCGAACTACTAAAATTCCTTGAAAAACACAGTCTAATCCACGACAGGCAGTATGGATTCCGTCAGCGCAGATCGACTGCCGACCTCCTTTCCTTTGTCACCCATTCTTGGAACAAGTCTATGGAACAACACGGTGAATCCCAGATTGTTGCTCTAGACATATCCAAAGCATTCGACCAGGTCTGGCACGCAGCGCTGCTTAATAAACTTCCGGCCTATGGCCTACCACCAAAACTTTGTACCTGGACAGCAAATTTCCTCTCCAACAGGAGCATATCTGTTGTTGTGGATGGCTATTCCTCTAAACTGTATCCAATTAATGCAGGAGTTCCTCAAGGTTCAGCTTTAGCCCCTACTTTGTTTCTTCTCCACATCAATGATCTCCTCTCTAGCACATCCAACCCAGTTCACAGTTACGCTGACGACAGCACCCTCCACTCAAATATACAATATTCTAAGCCTGTCTCTTTAGCCCAATTAGATGAGGATCGCAGACTCATGGAGGGTTCTGTCTCCGTGGACCTCCAAAAAATATTAGACTGGGGAAGTAGAAATCTTGTACAATTCAACCCCACCAAAACTAAGTCTTGCTTTCTTTCTCACAAGAGATACAGCAGCCCTAGACCCATCACAATGAACAACCAAGTTATTCAAAGTAATGAGTCCTTCTCTCTTGTTGGCATTTCTGTGGATCGAAATCTTAATTGGCACCAACATGTTACATCAATTGCAGAAGCGGCTGCTAAGAAATTGGGTTTCCTCTTCCGGGCTCGCAAATACTTTTCACCAACTAATCTCTATACCTTATACACTTCACAAATAAGGCCAAACCTCGAATACTGCTCCCACATCTGGGGTGCAGCTGCCGCTTCTACACTCGCTATCCTGGACTCCATTCAAAAGAGAGCTATACGTCTCATCGGTGACCCTACCCTCACCCAAAGGCTTCCATCCCTTGCCCACCGACGTGCCGTTGGTGACCTCTCTCTCTCTCTTTTATAGATATCTGCACGGGCACTGCTCAGAGGAGCTTTCCTCCATAATTCCCCCACCTGCTGCCCCCAGCAGATCTACCAGGGGAACAGAGCGAATGCATTCTTTTAATGTCCAGGTCACCAGACATAGAACATCTTGTTATGGCCGCTCTTTTGTCCCGAGGACTTCCAAGTTGTGGAATTCCTTGCCGGCACATGTTTTTCCTTCTCCTCCGAACCTCCAAACCTTCAAGTCCAGAATTAACAAGCTGCCTCTTTCCTCCTTGTCAACACCCACGGTACTATAGTATTTAGGCTGTAAGCCCTCGTGGTGTGTTGTTGACATAAAAAAAAAAGACGTGCCATTTGGTAAAATTTAAATCAAAATTACTCGCTTATTTCAAATGGAACATCCTTTATTTTATGAGCTATTTCGGTTCGCATCCGGTTTCCCTTTCAACGTGTATTAGCATTCCCTATACCCAAATTACACCGTTTCCCCAATATTGCAATTTAATGGATTCACTTAATTCAATTTGTCACAATAGATTTAAAGCAGGCTTTGGAACTTGATAATATGCTTGTTGACGTCTACATGTCAAAAGAGCGTTAAGCGAAGCTTATTGTCATAAAAATCGAGATACTATCAGTCAGTGCGGTGCAAAAATGGTAAATTTGCATTACACAAACGACGATTTTTTGGAGCTTCTAGTTATTTATGGTGAGTACCAACGAACTGTGGCCCGAACATGTCGTGCATTTGGAGAAAAGTACCCGAATAAACCGAAATCCATCCACGACATGATAAAGAGGTTGCTGCAAAACTGTTCACATCATGGAAGTTTTCGCCCAAACCTACAGAAGCGTAAGCCACTCGTCGATAACGAGGTTAACGAAGTGAATGATTTGGCATTTTTTGTTGCTGACCCCAAGGCATCCATCAGGGATTGCGAAAAAGAATTACGCTTGTCAACGAGAACGGTTCACAAAATTTTGCAAAGGCATCATTGGAGACCCTTGTCTTACCACCCGATACATGGTTTGCAACCAAACTATCTTCCTAGACTTGTTGAGTTCTTTGAATGGTTGCTATTGAAAACGCAAGAAGATGAGAATTTCTGCAAGAGAATTATTTGGTCTTTTTAACATGACACAAGTAATACAAGATTTCTTGAATGTGTGACAATAGACCTTACTCAGTCAACGTTATTCGTTATTTTTTGGATGATTCTGAGGTCCGAGTTTTGGCAGGTCCTTTACAGTATATGTTTCTCGTGATCTCGACGGTGTTTTACACACCACTGACTCTGTAATTGGTTCTCTATATAAGGCCAGGTGCATTCCGACTATAATTGGAAACGCATACCGGTTTCGCTCCCATTAGAGCTCGTCAGTGCGCTATACCGAACTACAGCTGGAATACACCCAACAGCAAGTTCGAATAAATATAGCCAGCCTCGTAGAACACAGTGAGATGTACAAGTGTTGCCATCGGTGGCGTATCCAGGTAATACATTGTCACGACAGCTCTAATAAACACCACGAGTTATATACATAGAGACTGTGTACAACTAACTAAAGATTTAGGAAATCGATAGCCCTGGTACATTCTTCCCTAATTAGGGACATGTATCTATATAAGGCCAGGTGCATTCCCACTATAATTGGAAACGCATACCGGTTGCGCTCTCATTAGAGCTCGTCAGTGCGTTATACCAAATTACAGCCAGAATACACCCAACAGCAAGCTCGGCTAAAGGTAGCGAACCTCGTAGAACATAGTGAGATGTACGACAAGTGTCGGTATGCGTTTCCAATTATAGTCGGAATGCACCCGGCCTTATATGGATACATGGTCCCTAATTAGGAAAGAAAGGAAAATTTTGGGTTTTCTTTCGGAAAAAAATTTTATGTCCGAAAATAACAAAGCTATGAGAACCAAATTTGGCATATACGTTTACACTATCAAAGTTACCCGAAGCGCAAAAATTCAGATCTCTGCGTTAAAAGGAGAAAAAGTTATGGGCATTTAAAGAAAATTGGGTACAACTGGTGATCAAAGGAAAGCACAGGAACAAAATATTTTGTGTGGTTAACAAAACCAACTGAATATTACCTACATACAACGGTTAAGTTTTCTTGACCCAAAAAAGTCAAGAAATGGTAGAAAGATTATTTTGAAAATTTTATAATTTTTCTTCTTAAAACGTCAAAGTCGCGATATGGAAAGTCAAAATTTGCAATTTTCAGACAAATAGTCTAAAGCAAATAAGGACTGCGCAGAAGAAATGTAGGTAATAGAAATAGGTATGTTTTACAAAGCCTTAAGTTACAGCTTCAACCATCATTGTTTTTCATTTTACTAAAATATTATAGCCATTTCAAATAGACCTTCTTTCTGATGCCTTGGTAGTAGTTTCAGCTATAGAGTTTATGGTTTAATAGTCTATATTTTACCAAATTTTCGCAGACTTATGAATTTGAAAATACTTCTTTAAAGGAGCGCGAACTAGAACCCGTAAAACCCATATACGGGGTAAGTTTCAGTTTTTGTCTGTTTACACATATACAGGGTGAGGCATTTCTACGGTAAAACTCAATATTTTGTTTATATACAAGATATGAGCAAAGACGTTGTATACGTTAACTACAGGGTGTTTTGAGCTGCATCTTATAAAATTATTTTTATAATCACAAGGGGGCCCATAAGTGGTTGATGATACACATTTTCTTTTTTTTTAATAGAACAATCCTTATGTTATTGCATGTTTCCATTTTCCCTTGAATTATAATGCATGTTTGCAACGAAAAAATTTATGTCGTTCATCGTTTTTGAGTTATTTCAATTGTTTGTAACTTTTCACGTTTTTGGCACATTGCACAAATACATGCCACAAATTATAAAAAAGCGTTTGTACCAATAGAGAGCTGAGCCCTATGGAAATTACGCATTTAGAGAGCTTTTGGTTTGTATTAGTCGTCGAAAAAATCGAGCTGCCGTTATACAGGCACTCTCAAATAGTGGCTGAGTTTAAAAAGTTTTCGCACTATTGTTTCTATTGTTCTCGTAGAAATAATTTTTTGTCACATTTTTGTGATATGTTCGTAATTTTTTGCAAGAGCACGTTCCCACCTCTTGTTTCAGAGGATGAAATTGTTTCTACCGCCCTGGGCAAGGCTGAACTATTTGCGTCGTTGTTTGCCGACAATTCTACTCTCAACCCACCTCCAAATGTTCAACCACCAACAGTCCCCAATTTTGCGCATAAAATGACGGGTATCATTTTCAAAACTAAAAAGGTACGAAAGATGCTCTTTTCTGTTAATACCAGGAAAGCCTCTGGCCTTGACGAGATCCCAGCAATTGTTGTCAAAAAATGCGCACCAGAACTTGCTCCTGTCCTGACTCGTCTGTTTCAGACATCTTACAATAGAGGCATCCAAGAAAGGATCCAAAGCGCTTCATAACAACTACAGGCCTATTTCTCTGCCTTCAGTAGTCTGTCTCTAAAGTGATGGAAAAGTATATAAACACCGAATTACTAAAATTTCTTGAAAAACACAGTCTAATCCACGACAGACAGTATGGATTCCGCCAGCGCAGATCAACTGCCGACCTCCTTTCCTTTGTCACCCATTCTTGGAGCAAGTCTATGGAACTACACGTGAATCCCAGATTGTCGCTCTAGATATATCCAAAGCATTCGACCAGGTCTGGCAAGGAGCGCTGCTTAATATACTTCCGGCCTATGGCCTACCACCAAAGCTCTGTACCTGGACAGCAAATTTCCTCTCCAACCGGAGCATTTCTGTTGTCGTGGATCGCCATTCCTATAAACTGTATCCAATTAATGCAGGAGTCCCTCCAGGTTCAGCTTTAGCCCCTACTTTGTTTCTTCTCCACATCAATGACTTCCTCTCTAGCACATCCAACCCAGTTCACAGTTACGCGGATGACAGCACCCTCCATTCAAATATACAATATACTAAGCCTGTCTCTTTAGCCCAATTAGATGATGATCGCAGACTCATGGAGGATTCTGTCTCTGTGGTTCTCCAAAAAATATAAGACTGGGGAAGTAGAAATCTTGTACAATTCAACTCCAGCAAATCTCAGTCTTACCTTCTATCACACAAGAGATACACCAGCCCTAGACCCATCACAATGAACAACCAAGTTATTCAAAGCAATGAGTCATTTTCACTTGTTGGCATTTCTGTGGATCGAAATTTGAATTGGCATCAACATGTCACATCAATTGCATAAGCGGCTGCTAAGAAATAAGGTTTCCTCTTCCGGGCTCGCAAATACTTTTTATCAGCTAATCTCTATACATTATATACTTCACAAATAAGGCCAAACCTCGAATACTGCTCCCACATCTGGGGTGCCGGTGCCGCTTCTATACTATGTATCCTGGATTCTATTTAGAAGAGAGCTATACGTCTCATCGGTGACCCTACCCTCACCCAAAGGCTGCCATCCCTTGCCTACCGACGTGCCGTTGGTGACCTCTCTCCCTCTTTTATAGATATCTGCACGCGCACTGCTCAGATGAGCTTTATTCCATAGTTCATCCACCTGCTGCCCCCGACAGATCTACCAGGGGAACAGAGCGAATGCACCCTTTTACTGTCCAGGTCACCAAACATAGAACATCTTGTTATGCCCGCTCTTTTATCCCAAGGACTTCCAAGTTGTGGAATTCCTTGCCGGCACATGTTTTTCCTTCTCCTCCTAACCTCCAAACCTTCAAGTCCAGAATTAACAAGTTCCCTCTTTCCTTCTTGTCAACACCCACGGTACGATAGTATGAGGCTGTCAGCACTAGTGGTGTGTTGTTGAAATAATAATAAAAAACAACGGTACAAATTTCTGATATCTCAGTTTAAGCACAATTCCCATAATAAACCCCCAATTTACTCGTATATAAAAGCTTTTCAGACAATAACGGTATGAATAACAAATTATTTTTTACAATGTGAATATCTTTTTAAGAAAAAAAAAACACAAATATTGGCCAGAGATATTAAATTTAATATTTCGCAGATTAAGTGATAAAAATGATAACTTTATTTAATTTACTATTAATTTTTTTTTATGTCGATCTGTTAAACTTTCTAAATGACTCATTTAATATTTAGGATTATATCAATTAGATGTCTCATAATATCTTTTATAATAATGATAACTTATCAGTCTTATATCAGTTTGTAACTATGTGCTCCACATAACATAATACTTCAAATCGTTAAGTGAAAATTGGAACTTGTGATGAGCACTGCTAAATTGCAAGTTTTCTTTTTTTTTCATCGAATTTCCGTAAGAATGCACTTTTAGTGCATTTTCGTAGAAAAAATTCACTATAGGGGAGATCCCGACTTTTGAATTTTGAAAACATGTTTGCAACTGAGCGCGGACTGGGACCTCTAGAACCCACATCCGGGGTCAGTTTCAATTTGTATATATATATATATATATATATATATATATATATATATATATATATATATATATATATATATATATATATATATATATATATATATATATATATATACTTATATACAGTGTATCACAAACTGGATGGAAATGTATTGCTATCTCCGTTATTACTAGAGATAGGGAGACAGTTAAATTAGCAATGTTTTGTAGAATTTCATGCTCGTTCCAAATATGACTTGTATTTTGCCCTGTCCCTTTTCGTTTTCGAGTTATTTTGAAAAAAACAAAATTTAACGATTTCTTTTTCCTTCAATATCTAAATAGGCGTTGATCTGATATATATATATATATATATATATATATATATATATATATATATATATATATATATATATATATATAATGAGATAATTCGTAGCTAAATGTTATATTAAGTAATAAATTGTGTTATTAACTCGCGAGTATCAGATATTTAAAAATTGCTTTTGAAAGCTTCTGCAATTATACTTTATTGCTTCGTCAATCACTAAAAAGAATAGGTACATGTAAAGATACAATAATTAATATAGGAATGCACAAAATACTTACCTACAAGGAATTGAGTAAGTATTTTGCACCTTTCTATCATAAATATGGTATATTTGCTTGTATTTTAGTGAATTTTTATTTTAAAAAATTCATTAATAGAGAGGTATCGATGGTGAGACTTTGCAAAAAATTTTTCAAATGAGCGCGAATTAGGACCCCTGGAACCCATATCCGGGGTCAGTTTCAATATATATATATATATATATATATATATATATATATATATATATATATATATATATATATATATATATATATATATATATATATATATATATGTATGTATGTATGTATCCGTCTGATAACTCAAAAAATAATTAACCGATTTAAATGAAACTCGGCAAGTGCCTTTCTTTTATTAATGGCTTGGATGAGTTCGTTAGCCAGGAAAATCGGACTTTCCGGGAAATTTTTGAATTTTCTTTCAAAAAAATCTACGAAAATAACGAAGCTGTTTTAATGAAATTTACTACATATGTTGCCTTCAGAAAGGCCTTACTACATACCAAAATTCAACTTTCTAACTTTATAGAAAATTGAGTTATTCACATTTTAAATTTTCTTTCAAAAAAATTTTTTTCTCTGAAAATTACAAAGCTATTTTAATGAAATTGGGTGGATATCTTGTTTATATTTGGTTACCTGCGACTTTGACCCTTAAAAGCTTTATCTATGGCTAAAATCCTTTACATGTACTATTTTAAGATTTCTCGCATTGCAAACTGACGTCCAAACTGCGACACATTACATAGAGCAACACTTATAAGAAGTAACACAATGGTTTTATATATTGTGTATTGTGTGTTGCATAAGATATCATACTAAGTTCAGCAGGTCCCGTTCCAACACTATGGGATTAAAAATGCATTGCCACAAAAAAAAACTGCTTATCCTTTAACCAAAATATTAGTGAATTTTTATTTTTAAAAATTCAGTAATAGAGAGGTATCGATGGTGAAACTTTGCACAATTTTTTTCAAATGAGCGCGAATTAGGACCCGTATATATATATATATATATATATATATATATATATATATATATATATATATATATATATATATATATATATATATATATCCATCCGATAACTCAAAAATTAATTAACCGATTTCGATGAAACTCAGCAAGTGTCTTTCTTTTATTAATGGTTTGGATGAGTTCGTTAGCCAGGAAAATCGGAAAGGTTTTTCCGGAAAAAATAATTTTTCCCCGAAAATTACAAAGCTGTTTTAATGAAATTTAAAGGGTATGTTGCCCTTGGAGAGACCTTACTACGTATCAAAATTCAACTTTCTAAGTTTATAAAAAATTGAGTTATTCAAATTTTGATTTTTCTTTCAAAAAGATATGTTCAACGTATGGAAAAATAAATAAATAAATAAAAGAGGATGTCAGCTTAGTCGCAATTCGATTCCACACACTCCTAATGTAATAATACACAAATGGCTATATTGCCAACTTGAAAATAAGTGGGTTTAGAAAAGAAATGAAACAAGAGTGTATATTTAAAATTGTATATTAATATTTGCAAAATTAATAACGAATGTATTTTCGTGTCAAAAATTAAAAACAAACAGCTAAAAAAGGTAGAGTAGTTATGCCAATCAGGTTGGTTTTATAATCACCGTACTCTAAAGTATTGATTGCATACGCGCGAAAAACGGTTAAGTCAGGCTCAGGTATTTAATCTTTTAGAGAGTTATTGGGTTTACATAATCGTCATTTAATATTCATCAGTCGCGTTTTATAGCTAAGCTATTTCATGGTTTAACACGTTCTGGAAATAAAATAAAAAAGATGCCTGTTACAATATATCTTAATTATATATTCGTCAAATATAAAATAAAACGCATATTCTAGTAAACACTAGAGTACAACCTCATTTAAAACTTATGTCTACATAAGGGTAGAACGGTGTTGCTTACATTTTATCCATCTGATTATGAACTGGAATAGGGAAATCTAATATTCATAACATTGTTTTAAGTTTTTTCTAATTTATTAATTTGTTTAATTTCCACCTTAATAATAACAATTAAGATTTGTAAGCATTGGAATACTTATTTAGTTACGGGATACCGAACATTATGGAATTGCTCAGGGTTATAAACATTATATTTTGCTTTCTCTTTTGGAACTTTGTTATAAGTAGGTTGAATCTCGCGCCACATGTTTCGTAGTATTTGATTGGTTCTTCTTACTGTCAGATTTGAAGGAAGGGATGTCAAATTTCTCGTTCCGCTGTAGAATTGAAATACGTTTATGCAGTGATAATATTATAATATAATAGTTGGCTGGTGTGGTAGACTTTCAATATGGTAGGTGGTGGTGGAATTTTCCTTTACGTGATAGTAAAGGATTTTTTTCACGGCCAAGGAGGTACCACCCCTTACATCAAGGGCCGGTGAAGTCCCAACGGACGTTTCCGGTTGTGGTGTATGAGTCGGTTTCCCTTATAACAAAAATGATGAAGGCTCCTCCTTGTACAAAAAATTCCGAAGGTAAAATACCCCTCCATTCGGATCTTCGCGAGACGGGTGTACAGAGGGCGCCAGCATCAAAATTTAACATATCCTTCTCGAATATATGTGGCCTAAATTCTAACCTGAACCCCGACCACCATTTCCTCCAGGCTAACAAGCCCCAACTCCTCTTCCTCACCGAAACTCAAATCAGTGCCAAAACAGCCACTAATCACCTTAATTTCTCGGGGTATGAGCTCCTTACTTCCTTTAGATTTGCATGGAGACGTGTGCGCGTACGTTTGTAGCAATCTACCCTACACCAGACTCCCCAATTTGGAAGCTGGAAGTAAGGATATACTATGGATAAAACTCTCTCTCAGGGCAGCAACTAAATTCATCTGTTGCATTTACCGGTCACCTTCTGACAACAACTTTGTCCAGCTCTTTGACCACCTTTCTGAAAAAACCGACCATCTGATTTCTGAATATCCTTCCTCCGAGGTCACTGTTCTTGGTAACTTCAATGTCTATAATAAGGAATGGCTAGGATCATCAAAAACCGATTTACAAGGAAGAGCAGCGGAGGCCTTTGCAGTCAGCAATTCTTTAGCCAATATGGTTTAGTAACCTACTTACTTTCCTCGCATCCCAACACACAGCTCAAATCCTTTGGATCTCCTTCTTACAACACAACCTAAATGCTATAAGACATCAGTCACCGCCCCCCTCGGTCGCTCAGACCACGGCATGGTCACTGCTTCCTGCGCAATGCAACCCGAGGCCACACAGTGATCACACCCACGTATCGTTTGGCACTACAACTCTGCGAACTGGGACGAAATGCGAGATTACTTTTCCTCATTTCCATGGGCGTCTGTCTGCTTCTCTCATCCTGGCCCCTCTGATATCTCACAAAACGTCACCGAAATTATCCAAGCTGGCATGGAATTATTTATACCACGTACACAGAAAACCCCTGCAGCCACTCAAAAGCCCTGGTTCTCTAAATCCTGTGAAAAGACCAGACTTGAAAAGGTCAAAGCTCACAAAAAGCTTTTACACAATCCCAGCCAAGAAAACCGTCAAGCATTTAACGACGCAAGAAACCGCTGTCCGCAGGCAAAAAACTCGTTTAATAACCACATCCAAAACAAAGTCCCCTTAAGCTCCAGCGGCAGAAAACGATTCTGGACTCTTGCAAAATCCATTGGGAATAATATCTGCAAGAGCATGTTCCCACCTCTTGTCTCAGGGGATGAAATTGTTTCTACCGCCCTGGGCAAGGCTGAACTTATTGCCTCGTTGTTCGCCGGCAATTCTACTCTCAACCCACCTCCAAATGTTCAACCACCAACAGTCCCCAATGTCGCGCATAAAATGACAGATAACATTTTCAAAACTAAAAAGGTACGAATGATGCTCTCTTCTCTTAATACCAGGAAAGCCTATATAAACACAGAATTACTAAAAGTTCTTGAAAAACAGAGTTGAATCCACGACAGGCAGTATGGATTCCGTCAGCGCAAATCAACTGCCGACCTCCTTTCCTTTATCAACCATTCTTGGAACAAGTCTATGGTGAATCCCAGATTGTCGCTCTAGACATATCCAAAGCAATCGATCAGGTCTGGCACGCAGCGCTGCTTAATAAACTACCGGCCTATGGCCTACCACCAAAACTCTGTACGTGGACATCAAATTTCCTCTCCAACCGGAGAATTTTTGTTGTCGTGGATGGCGATTCCTCTAAACTGTATCCAATTAATGCAGGAGTTCCTCAAGGTTCAACTTTAGCCCCTACTTTGTTTTTTGTCCACATCAATGACTTCCTCTCTAGCACATCCAACACAGTTGACAGTTTTCGCAGATGACAGCACCCTCCACTCAAATATACAATATTCTAAACCTGTCTCTTTAGCCCAATTAGATGAGGATCGCAGTTTCATGGAGGGTTCTGTCTCTGTGGATCTCCAAAAAAATCAGACTGGGGAAGTAGAAATCTTGTACAATTCAACTCCACCAAATCTCAGTCTTGCTTTCTATCTCATAAGAGTTACACCAGCCCTAGACCCATCACAATGAACAACCAAGTTATTCAAAGTAATGAGTCCTTTTCACTTGTTGGCATTTCTGTGGATCGAAATCTCAATTGGCACCAACATGTTGCATCAATTGCAGAAGCGGCTGCTAAGAAATTAGGTTTCCTCTTCCGGGCTCGCAAATACTTTTCACCAGCTAACCTCTATACCTTATATACTTCACAAATAAGACCAAACTTCGAATACTGCTCTCACATCTGGGGTGCTGCTGCCGCTTCCACACTCGCTATCCTGGACTCCATTCAGAAGAGATCTATACGTCTTATCGGTGACCCTACCCTCACCCAAAGGTTGCCATGCCTTGCCCACCGACGTGCTGTTGGTGACCTCTCTCTCTTATAGATATCTGCACGGGCACTGCTCAGATGAGTTTTCTTCCATAGTTCCTCCACCTGCTGTCCCCAACAGATCTACCAGGGGAACAGAGCGAATGTACCCTTCTACTGTCCAGGTCACCAGACATAGAACATCTTGTTATGCCCGCTCTTTTGTCCCGAGGACTTCCAAGACGTGGAATTCCTTGCCGGCACATGTTTTTCCTTCTCCCCCGAACCCCCAAACCTTCAAGTCCAGAATTAACAAGTTGCCTCTTTCCTCCTTGTCGACACCCACGGTACGATAGTAATTAGGCTGTAAGCCCTCGTGGTGTGTTGTTGAAATAAATAAAGAATATATATATATATATATATATATATATATATATATATATATATATATATATATATATATATATATATATATATATATAGATCTTTGTAAATCGGTAAAATGAATATGGGTTACTAAGTTACGGCTCGCGTTGCTAAGTAATTTATGCGTCACCTAGTAACGTAGGATACACACAATGTAAATTGCTCTTTCATTCATAAACCTTTATTTATAGGCGATTGGAGTTCATACCTATTGAATAAACATGTTATCTCTCATGGTTCTGAGGAATGCTAATAATTTTAAAATATTCAATTATTAATACAGTAGCACCCCACACGGAGATTTCTACAACTACCACCTTCGAATCCTGCTCTTAACAAAATATTAGTTTATTTTTAGAATAAAGTTAGTTTATATTGTAATCTGTTTCATAATATGATTAACGCGTAAAATGAGAATAATCATCAAAGAAGTTACCTATATGTCTTTAAATCATAATTTCTTGTAATTCCATAACGTACGTATAGGTCTAATAAATTGGCCAGGAACTGCATCATAGTGAGATGGACGACAGGGTCGCCATCTCGGTGCGGAACCAGGTATAGTATGTTGTCACAACAGCTCCAATTAACACAAAATGTTATAAAATAGAGACTGTGTACAACCAACTAACAATTTTGTAAATTTTCAGCACTGGTCCATTTCTTCGCTAACATATAGCGCCAATGTATGTAAGGCTAGATGTATTCTCACCATAATTAGAACCGCAGACCGGTTTCGCCCTAAGAGATCGTCATTAAAATATACTAATTACAGCGAGAACACAGTCTCTATTTTATAACATTTTGTGTTATTTGAAGCTGTCGTGACAATATACTACCTGGTTCCGCGCCGAGATGGCGACCCTGTCGTCCAGTTCACAATGTTCTAGGAGACTGGCTACCATAGCCGTATTACTTTATAGGTGTGTTCTCGCTGTAATTAGGAACTGTATGTTTTATTATTATTTTCTTGTTTTTACGTTATTTTAAACCTTGTTCCTGTAAGTAAAACTTTATTATAGAAAATTTTTTGGTAATTCTTTATTCTTTCTTCATCGAAATAATAAGAATTTTAGGTGCACTTAATTTATGTTTTAATTTCACTCCGGTTGTATGAAAAGTATATAAACAACAAATAAGTTAATATAAATTCAATATGAGAACTAAGAGAGGAAATGCTTATTCATGTATTTTTCACATCTAGATAATAAAGGTCACGACATATGAAAGGCAATTATTTACACGTTCTATAAACACTTGCAAAATCAATATTTAACATATTTGTTGTATATTGCCAATTTCTACTGGTAAACTAAATTCCTACATACACTATCTTGCAAACACGTTTTTGTATAACTGGCTGCATAAGCAAGATATTTTAAATTTTAGAATTAGTGGTTGCGTTCTTTGACTATATATATATATATATATATATATATATATATATATATATATATATATATATATATATATATATATATATATATATATATATATATATATATATATATATATATATAAGAGAATAGACTAGGCACACAGCCGAATTGTTTAAAGCCAACATTCAAGGGACTCTATATTTACATCGGTCCTCTGCTCTGATTGGGTGGTGGATCAAGCGTTGCCGCTATGTGATAATTCATCCTTAAATCGCGGAATATGATGACAAGTTGAGAATGATAAATGTATTACTTTTTTGTTACTTAAGACATTACACTTACATTAGAGCTTATTTATAAATGTAAATATTTATTAACGTTATATTACTTGGTTTCTCCCTTCTTTATGTAAATATAACCAGAAAAATCAATTTAAAATCTTTATCTTGCTGCATGTGAAGTATCTAGATTTGTATTAATCGACAGTTGTGGCTTGTATTTGTCTGTGAATAGTATGCAAGTATACTGAGAATTTATTTTTGTGTTACCTTGATTTGCAATAAAGTTTTTGAGTTTTGTTTTTGCAAAATGATGAAAAAGTATATTGCTTGTAGAAGATTATCTGGGGATGTGGCAACGATGTCTCTGCATGCGTAAGGACATTGCTGTTTGCGATTTTCAGTGGCGGCACGTCAGTTTGGCACTATTTTTAGGTTTCCATCTACTAAAGAAACGAGATAAACATGGTGCACTGCCTTGAATATAAAATCGGATACGCTGCCGAAATATTCTTATTTATGTTCATAGCATTTTCATAAAGACTTTTATTATTTACCCAAGTGGAAGAAGGGTATTAAAAAACGCAGCGTCTCCGTCAGTGCCTTCTACTTCTGGCATGAATAAGCTCTTGCTCATGCGGAAAGAAGGTGAAGAATTCTTCTTAGCTTCCTATTTTGTAAACCTTTCTTATTGTTAAAATTAATAGATTACCCGATAAAAATTGCAGTCATAGTTTTGAAGAAAATAGAGATAAATCATCGTTATCATTAACTCTCACTGCCTTGGAACTATCGTGTTCAACAGGTGCGGCACTTGTCAGTCCTCCTGAATTAACACCCAAAGCTAACATTACTCCAGGAAACTTATCAAACATCGTCCATTTTTTAGGAAAAAACTCCGTTATTTTGTAGATATTTCCAGTTTATCAGGAACTTCAAAAACTTCTTTAAAAAATGGTCTATTGCTACACGAGTAATAAAAAAACAAAAGAGGAATATAAATATATTGCGCCAACAGAAAATTCGTTATAAGAGTTTGTCACTAAAAATCGCTGATTGAGCATTTTAAAAGTCGTATTGCTTTTACGGAAAATACAGAAACATCCCTGAACGTCTCACTTTTGAGTATTATTGAATTTATATCATTGCTTGTAATATTTTAGGCCTTTTTGCCCACACAAATAGATCTGATTAAACAGCTTTTAAAATGTCCACAACGGAATTATTCACCAGACGTAAGGTCGTTTGCTATTACCCTAAATGTTTATTCAAACGAAGCTTATAATAACGTTCGAGAAAAATTTATGAAATCTTTGCCACATCCTTGAACAATTTCTAAATTGTTCCTGGATTCTGCAAAGAAGCATTAGCGGTTTTGGATTCAAAAAGACGAGAAGCAGCTGAAAAAGGTCGCAAAATACTTTTTTAAATACCTAGTCATCGACTAGATGTTCATAAGACGTCAAGTTGAGTGCACAGGAAAAAAGTTTTGTGGTAACGTAGATATTGGCGTTGATATGAATAATTCAAACGAGCTTCCAGTGGCTAAAGAAGTTTTGCTTCTCTTATTAGTTGCTTCAAATGGCTACTGGAATGTTCCAGTGGGTTATTTCTTCCTATCTGGCATTTCTCGTGAAGAAAAAGCAAGCCTATTATTTAATCTGACTTTAAGTTTTATCCATCAAACAAAAATAGTCGTTACTTCCGTAAGTTTTGATGGAGCAGCTGCAAATATAAGCTTGAATAAATGTTTGGGAGCAAATTTAGATCCATTTATTCAAGAAGGTTTAAAGGCTTATTTGCCGCATCCTGTAACCAATGAAAATGTATATATTTTCCTAGATGCTTGCCACATGATGTTATTAATAAGAAATTATCCGGCAAGTTGTAGATCTATAAAACATGGCAACAGACAAATCAGGTGGTCATTTCTAGAAAAACTGGTAGAGCTGCAAGGTTTTTTCTTAATTGTTTTCTTAAATATTTGTTGAAAACACTTTTTACTGAATTTGCATAGAAAAAAATAGCCTGTGACGAGATCACAACATTACAACATTGAGACTTTCGAACATTTTATTCGAGAAATCATTTCCATAAAAATTCAAAGGTAGTCGAAAAGCTGGACAAAGCTGTCAGAAATTGACCGGTAAATGCAACAGATGAATTTAGTTTCAGCCCTGAGAGAGAGTTTCATCCAAAGTATGCCTTTTCTTCCAGCATCTAAATTGGGGAGTCTGGTGCAGGGTAGATTGCTACTGACGTACGCGCACACGCCTCCATGCAATCTAAAGGAAGTAAGGAGCTTATACCCCGGGAAATTGAGGTGATTAGTAGCGGTTTTGGCATTGATTTGAGTTTCGGTGAGGAAGAGTGGTTGGGGCCTATTAGCCTGGAGGAAATGGTGGACGGAGTTCAGGTTATAATTTAGGCCACATATTTTCGAGAAGGATATGTTAAATCTTGAGACCGGCGCCCCCTGCTCGCCCCTCTTCCGGAGATCCGAATGGATGGGTATTTTACTTCCGGAATCTTTTGTACAATGAGCAGCCATCATCATTTTTGTTTATAAGGGAAACCGACTCATACATCAGAACCGGAAACGTCCGTTAGGACTTCACTGGCCCCTTGATGTAAGGGGTGGTACCTCCTCGGGCGTGAAAAGAATCCTTTACTATCACGTAAAAGAAAAGTCCACTACCACCTGCTAACTGTTGTGGAGTCTTTCGCTACTCTTGACACTCTCGTATGGTAACACATACACAGAATCCCAAATTTACCCAGAACTCACTATGGGGAGGTATCTGCACCTGGAGTTCTGAAATTTACAGACGTAAATAACGGTTTCTATAATTTATCAATGCTGTTTCCTGCCGGTGTGAACATATCATCGGAACATCAACTGGATGTCCAGTGGACATCTAATAGGTATCTGTTGTATATCCATTGGATATCCACTGGATATTTGATGGATATATACATATTTGAATAAAATATATACACCCAAAAATTCTAATGCATTATTGATTAGATTTTAATGAATAAGAAATGCTCGTATGTCCACATTATTTAAGTTTGATTAATATCTTTCTGCTCTAACAATATCCATTGGATGTCCATATGATATCCATCATTCGTTGTTCCCTCAGGGCTCGTCCGCGGCCTTGCCGCCCCGATAACACTGCAACATTTGGTTGATTGTGCATACCCTTAGTCTTACTCCACCCATTCCAAAATCACTGTGCCTTGAACTAGTCTGCACAGCGATTGGTAGGGTGAAGTTTTATATTGCTCTGTCTCCGGTCTAGACTGACCGTAGATCAGTTGTCTTTTGCGGTCCAGAGCATTACACTCGCACAAGATGTGCTGGGCTGATTCCTCCCCCTCGCCGCAGAGTCTACATGCGAGGTCCCCTTCGAACTTCCCCATTTTATGCAGGTGTTTATTGACGGCCATGTGTCCCGTCAAGAGACCTGTTGTGTTTCTGAGCTGTCCTCTGCTAAGATTTAGCAGCTCCACAGCTCTCTTTGAACTGGGTCCGTCAATTATTGACTTACCATGTCTGAGCCCTGGACAGTCCGCCCAGTACACCTTGTGTTGGTTTCTGACCCAGGACTTAATGGCTCCAGTGCTGTTTGACACGCCCAGAGCCGGTTCTGGTCCCATAAATGGTTCTGCTGACCCTCTCTTCGCGAGACTGTCTGCTTCTTCATTGCCTTTGACCCCCGAGTGACCCGGCACCCAGATGAGGGTCACCTCATTCTGCCCAGCGAGGTCGCTCGTCACGTCTCGGCACTCACTCACCAGCCAGGAATTTACCCGTGGACTACTTAGTACCTTAAGGGCTGCCTGGCTGTCTGTGGCTATGAGGATCCGCTTGTTGGTGTAGCCCCTCCTCTTGTTCTCCCGCACACAGTGCAGGATGGCGTACATCTCGACCTGAAACACCGTTTCATGGGCTCCGAGGGAAATACTATGACTTACCCTCGGTCCTTCCGAGTAAACACCTGCCCCCGTCCCACGCTCCCCGCCGGATCCATCCCTGAACCAGACGAGCGCGTCCCGTGGTATGCCCGGCGTCTCCTCCCGCCATGCCTCGCGGTCGGGGATTTCCACTGTAAAGTTGTTTTCCCTGATATCCATCATGGTCATGAACGTAAAATGGATATTATGTATATCTAATGGATATCCATTGGATGCCATGTGCTGTGTGGGAAGCGACGCGTTTTTATTATGATCTATGTGCAAAATATGTATCACATTGCAGGTATTGCTCTCTTGTTTGTAATAAAAACTAGGTTCTTACCGGCCTGTGTCCTGGTGATGATCAAAATGCACGCCACCAAAAATCAATTTTGTGAATACGAGGTGTAAATTCAAGCAGTAAAATTTCACTACCATAATACACTTAATGTATATAACAGGATTTAATATTTCCGTAAGTACAGTTCCTAAGATATGAACATCCTAGTGATACACCAGTCATATTATGTAATGTGAAATAAATAAGATTGCTGTTATATCTAAGCGAAGAAAATTGACTTATGGTGAGTTACAACGAATTAGTTATTGTAACAATAACGATATCATTCCGTGTATTAGTAATTGTTAGTGTTTCTAGCTTTAGATGCACAGATCCGGGGTCTTAAGGAGGTCGATTGCTGATAACCTGGTTTTTTCTTATCTTAGCTTTTGTCTACATATATATTTTGTGTATTATCTCAATCATTGTGTAGGGTATTATAAGGTATTTAAAAAAGTAACTAGTTTTCTTGAAAATTATTATCTAACACTTATGTTGACTTTAGGTTTTTCTACAGTAAGCCCAAGAATAAGTGATCTTAATATAATTCAAATTACAGTATTTGTTTTTATATGCAGATTAACTTAATATATTTCCAGTGACCACATGGCAATAAAATAAGAAAATCTCGAAAGACCGCCGCTACGACATTGAATACCTTCCTCGCAAAAGAAAGGAGAAAGCAAAGTTTTCAGACGGTGAGACAAAATGCAATTGTTTTGCACGAAAATTCACTAAAACATTATTTTTAACGAATTTCATGTTTTTAGTGAATTTTCTTTAAAAAAAAACTAATGAGGAGATCCTCTTCAAATGAGCGTTAATTAGCCCCACTAGAATACATATCCGGGGTCAGTTAGAATTTTTATATGTTTGTATATATATATATATATATATATATATATATATATATATATATATATATATATATATATATATATATATATATATATATATATATATATATATATATATATATATATATATATATATATATATATATATATATATATATATATATATATATATATATCACACCGATAACTCAAAAATAATGGGGCGATCTTGATTAAATTTGGTGAGTAACTTCCTTTTGCAAGTGGCTTGGATAAATTCGTTAGCCAGGGAAATTGACCCAGGTTTTCCCGGACAATTGTCTGTTTTCTTTCTAAAAAAATGTATATCTCCGGGAGTAACAAAGAAAGGGCAACCAAATTTGGCATGCGTGTTTGTATTATAAAGAGTGGACCATGTACCATAATTTAAGTGTCTAGGTATAAAGACAAAAAAGTTATGGGCAGTTAAAAAAATTGGAGTTTTCCTTAAAACGTCAAAGTCGCGATTTGAAACGTCAAAATTGGCAATGTTTAGGCGAAGAACGTGAAGCAAATACGGATTGTGAAAAGAAAATGTTGCAAGAAGAGTGTTCTGCGAACCCTTAAGTTTCAGCTTCAACCGTCATTGCCCTTCATTTTACTAACCCTTTCTCTGATGCTTTGGTTGATGCTTTCGCTGTATGTTTAGTTAAGTTTATGGTTTAACAGTCTATAATTTTTAGCTAATTTTCGTAGAACAAATTCGTTAATTTTTGCATTTTTTATCGAAATATGATGCATGTTTGTAAGAAAAAAATCTAGCCGCAGTAAGTGCGTTTTGGTAACAAATTTTCATGACATCCTTCAAATTTCAATAACTCAATTTGCTATTAACATAAGGCTTGTTGGCTAGGAAACCAACATTTAAGTTTATTTTCGGAAAATTTTTCTACATTTTCAAACAATACGTAATTTTGATAAAATATAGTACATTAGTTCTACTACATAGGCTTTACCAGTAATCAGATTGATGCCTGCTCGCATTTGCTATTAAAAACATTTTAATGAAAATTCACTTCAATAACGCACTTGCTGCGTCCAGACTTATATATATATATATATATATATATATATATATATATATATATATATATATATATATATATATATATATATATATATATATATATATATATATATATATGAATGTATGTATCTATCACACCGATAACCCAAAAAATAATGTGCCGATTTTGATAAATTTCGTGAATACTTTCCTTTTGCAAGTGGCTTGGATTAGTTCGTTAGCCAGGAAAATCGGCCCAAATTGCTATTTCCGGAAATAACAAAGTAAGGGCGCAGGTTTATATCATTATAGGTAAATCACTTACCAAAATTTAGCTCTCTAAGTTAAAAGACAAAAAAGTTATAGGCATTTGAAGAAAAATAAATTGGAGTTTTTCTCAAAACGTCAAAGTCGCGATTTACAACGTCAAAATTGGCAACATTTAGGCAACGAAGCTGGAGTTAATACGGGCTATAGAAAAAAAATATATCAAAAAGAATCTTTTACAAACCCTGAAGTCTTAGCTTCAACCGTCATTGTCCTTCATTTTACTAAAATATTTCCAGAAAATTCATTGCAAATACACCCTTTCTCTGATGCTTCGGCAGTAGTCTTAGCGATTATCGTTTAATCGTATATAATTTTTATCGAATGTTCGTAAAAAATCAATAAAGCTCAACTTATCCGTTTTTATACCAGATACGAAACAAAATTGTATACATTAATTATAGGGTGTCTTGAGCTACATCTTAAAAAAATATTTCTACAATCACAGGCTGGCCCATAAGTCGTTGGTGATACAATTTTTCTTTTTTTTTTAATCTAATACGCCTTATGTTATTTCATTTTTGCATTTTCCATCGTAATTAATGCATCTTTGTAAGAAAAGAAATTCTGGACGCAGCAAGTGCGTTATGGTAGCGCATTTTCATTAAATGCTTCAAATTTGAAAAGATCAATTTGCTATTAACCTATAAGGTTGCCCAAGAAACCTGTTTTTTCGGGAACACTTTAAGTTTACTTTCAAAAAATTTTGTACATTTTCAAACAATAAAGTAAACATGGCACTTTGCTTAATTCAATTTGAATAGCACATCTGGTTGGATGGAAACCGTTCCATACTTAATACAGCCGTAGACTTTACCCGTGGCTTCTTCACAAGTGCTTGTTCTGTTCTGCAACCGATTTCAATTTTAACTGGACGCAGCAAGTGCGTTACGGTAGCGAATTTTCATTAAAGTTTCAAATTTCAATAGCTGAATTTGCTATTAACCTAATGTTCGTTGGCCAGGTACCAGTTTTTTCGGGAACATTTTAAGTTTATTTTCGGAAAATGTTTGTACATTTTCAAACAAGAAAGCCATTTTGATGAAACATGGTACATTGCATCTACTATATAGGTTATACTGGTAACCGAATTTCATGCTTGCTATCTTAAAAAAAATACATATTTTATATTTAAAACATTTTAATGAAAATTCACTATCATAACGCACTTGCTGCGTCCAGACTTTTTTAAATTCCATGAAAACTGTGCAAACACTTTTCCACACAAAAATTTAAAACAAACTATTCTTTCAAGAAAATTATCTGAAAACTTATTGCAAAAAAACCGCTTTTCAAAAATATTTTATGCATGAAAATTTGCTAGCGGGCTGCAGCACCAAGCTCTTTGAAACTTTTCCCGGATAATGTAGCAGTGTTATGACCAGCGTACAAAGTTAAGTAGTAGTGTGGGAGATCATAAACAATGTCGGAAACAAAACAGGACTACCCTCACTTGACACGCTTGAGAAACTAGACAATATAGTTTCTATCTGCTTTACGTAGCTACCCTGACAGCTTGTCTCCTCCCAGAAAAGTAGCTTTGCAGCGTTACCTCTTATGCCATAATGATCAAATGTTTGCAATCAAAGTGTATGGTTGACTGCATCAGACGCTTTCGAAATGTCAAAGAACAGGCCCGCAAATTTGGATCAATTTCTCAGATAATTCAAGATTGTCAGGTAAGTGTTAAGTACGGCAACCTGTGTTGACAGCCGTTTACAAAAACCAAACTGACAGGAAGGCAGCCAAGTCTGAGCAGGAATACCTTTTCAAGGATCTTGGAAAAAACCAGTAGTACAGTCGCCCTGTAGTTGTCCAGAAGATGTGACTCTCCTTTGTTAAAGAGAGAGAGAGAGAGAGAGAGAGAGAGAGAGAGACAATAATGGCGGTCTTTAGTCGCTCAGTCTTGCTTCCTATCTCATAAGAGATACACCAGCCCTAGATCCATCACAATGAACAACCAAGTTATTCAAAGTAATAAGTCCTTTTCACTTGTTTTTTCTGTGGATTTCTGTGGATCGAAATCTCAATTGGCACCAACATGTCACATCAATTGCAGAAGCAGCTGCTAAGAAATTAGGCTTTCTCTTCCGGGCTCGCAAGAACTTTTCACCAGCTAATCTCTATACCTTATATACTTCACAAATAAGGCCAAACCTCGAATACTGCTCCCACATCTGGGGTGTCGCTGCTGCTTCTTCACTCGCTATTCTGGACTCCATTCAGAAGAGAGCTATACGTCTCATTGATGACTTTTCTCTCACACAAAGGCTGCTATCGCTTGCCCACCGACGTGCCGTTGGTGACCTCTCTCTCTCTCTTTTATATATATATATATATATATATATATATATATATATATATATATATATATATATATATATATATATATATATATATATATATATATATCTGCACGGGCACTGCTCAGCGGAGCTTTCTTCCATAGTTCCTCCACCTGCTGCCCCCAACAGATCTATCAGGGGAACAGAGCGAATGTACCCATTTAATGTCCAGGTCACCAGACATAGAACATCCTGTTATGCCCCCTTTTTGTGTTCCGAGGACTTCCAAGTTGTGGAATTCCTTGCCGGCACATGTTTTTCCTTCTCCTCCGAACCTCTAAACCTTCAAGTCCAGAATTAACAAATTGCCTCTTTTCTCCTTGTTGACACCCACGGTACGATAGTATTTAGGCTGTAAACCCTAGTGGTGTGTTGTTGAAATATAAAAAAACTCGGGACGCAGCAAGGGCGTTATGGTAGTGAATTTTTATTAAATGCTTCAAATCTAAATAACTCAATTTTCTATAAACTTAGAGAGTTCAATTTTAATACGTAGTAAGGTCTTTCCTTAGGCAAGATATCCACAAAATTTCATTAAAATAAGTTTGTAATTTTCAACAAAAAAAATTTTTTTCTAAAGAAAATTTAAAATTTGAATCACTCAATTTTCTCTAAACTTAGAGAGTTGAATTTTGATACATAGTAAGATCTCTCTTGAGGCAACATATGTAGTAAATTTCATTAAAACAGCTTTGTTACTTTCGGAGAAAAAAAAATTTACGAAAAATAACTCAAAATTTTTCCGGAAAACCGCGTCCAATTATTCTGGCTAACAAACTCATCCAAGCCATTTATAAAAGAAAGGCACTTGCCAAGTTTCATCGAAATCAGTTGATTATTTTTTGAGTTATCAGATGGATATATATATATATATATATATATATATATATATATATATATATATATATATATATATATATATATATATATATATATATATATATATATATATATATATATATATATAAACATATAAAAATTGAAACTGACCCCGGATATGGCTTCTAGGGGTCCTAGTTCGCACTCATTTGAAAGAATTTTTGCAAAGTCTCACCATCGATACCTCTTATTTTTTTAAAATAAAAATTCACTAATTATTCATATTGTGCTTTCTCAATATTCTGTGTATTGCCCAGATAGATAAACCCAAATCTTTAGACTTACTTCTTAACGAACTTTGTAGACATCATGCTTCAAAATATGGAAGAGCTATAATTTCATTCATTTCATTGTCTTCAATTTTGAAACGTTTAACAACGCGTTGTGTCAGTATTATTCCATGACTTGACGACTTACTTTTAATTCTGCTGAATTTTGTTCTATTCATTGGAGCCAAATAAAGGAATCTGCTGTTAATTGTTCGAACTGTTGTCTCAACTATTCTGTTACATTCACCATATATTCAAAACAAATTGAAAACATCATCTGCAGAATAACAAGCTAGCATGTACAACATTAGTTGCCTACAGATGTGGAAATCGTCTCGTCGTTTCTACGATTTCTGTGGTAAAAACTTCATGTTAAATATTAAATGCTTCAAATTTGAATAACGCAATTGTCTATAAACTTAGAGAGTTTAATTTTGGTGTGTAGTAAGGTCTCTTCTAACGCAAGATATCTACCAAATTCCATTAAAATAATTTTGTAATTTTCGGAGAAAAAAAAAATTTCGAAAGAAAATTTAAAATTTGAATAACTCAATTTTTTATAAACTTAGAAAGTTGAATTTCAGTATGTAGTAAGATCTCGCCCAAGGCTACATATATAGTAAATTTCATTTAAACAGCTTTGTTACTTTCGGAGAAAAAAAAATTTTCGAAAGAAAACTCAAAATTTTCCCGGAAAACCCCGTCCGATTTTTCTGGCTAACGAACTTATCCAAGCCATTAGTAAAAGAAAGCCGCCAAGTTTCATCGAAATCGGTTAATTATTTTTTGAGTTACCAGACGGATATATATATATATATATATATATATATATATATATATATATATATATATATATATATATATATATATATATATATATATATATATATATATATATATATATATATATATAAACATATAAAAATTGAAACTGACCCCGGATATGGGTTCTAGGGGTCCTAGTTCGCGCTCATTTGCAAAAATTTTTGCAAAGCCTCACCATCCATACCTCTCTATTAGTGAATTTTTTTAAAATAAAAATTTACTAAAAAAAGAATGCATGGGTTGCGCGTATTATTATGCCTATAGTATTTTATTTAAGCATGTGCAAAGAAAATTAGCAAATGAATTGCTGTAATTATCTTTCTACTTTTTACCCACAATCTAAAATACAAAATAGCAAAAAAAAATCCTATAAGATATAGGTGTTCAAAAAAGTGTTCCCCTAACATTGTTGACCAGTTCATTTCAGTACGATGCATTTAACAGACATGCATTTAATTTTTTTAATCCTCTCGTTTATTAATATTTAACCCCGTATCAGTATATATTAAGATTAATTGTCATTATCACAATTTAAGGTAGTTTTTAATAAAAATATTGCGGTTCAAAACTCGCAATTAAATATTTGCTATAATAAAAGTCATATAAACTTGATTCTGAAAAGATGCACGGGTCACCTTATGCAAAAAATTAAGGAATCATCAAAGGAAACGTGAACGTAATAATTGACGTAATAATTGGTAGTGTTGCTACAATATTAATCTATTTTATCTTATTTTAGAAACATTTCCTAATATTTTTTAGTTACGTAATGTTAAGAACATTCGATATTTTGCTGCTTTAAAAATAAGACTAAAGCAATTTTACTTTTTGGAGATGATATGCAACTTTTGTTTCTTATTCAGCCTGTTTCAATTCATTGTAAATTTTCCGTTTGATAAGTAGAGGCAGGCAGTGAAGTACAGACAAATTAGCAAAGTTATCTGTTAACATATTACTTTAATAATATAAATGTTTAAAAATGTGTGCAAAGCAATAGCTTCGTTTTACGAATATGTCTCGATAGCTTACTGTCTTGAGTATAACGTAAGTGACAAAATAATTTTTAAAAGTCCGCTTTGAAGGAAGTATTTAAATTTCAGGACGCAGCAAGTGCGTTATAGTAGCGAATTTTCATAAGAATTGTACACTATTTTATACGGCATATTAGTAAAGTTAATACTTGAAACTAACACAGACCTTGAAGATCGATTTTAGAGGTCCTAGTACGCACACATTTGAAGAATTCTTTCGGAAGTGTTACCATCGATATCTCTCTATTATCAAAGGAATTGTGTGTTCTAACTTCTTTAGAGAAAAATGCCCAAAACTCATTTTTTATGAAGCTAAAGAATTAATTTTTGCTATATCTGTAGATAGTGTAAGTCTCTTTAAAAGAAACTTGTGTTACAAATTTCATTATAGAAAAGATTTCCAGAGGGAAACTTAATTCATATTTAGAAAAGTAACGTATCTGCCAAATTATAAACGTAGCACTAATTTTTCCTTATTAATCGCCAGTATGATTTCCTTTTAGTCAACCTAATCAAACCGGTTTTTCCAATATCAACAATAACAAAATTATAATTTCAGACTCAAAGGTGATAGACTTATTCAGGCGTTTAAAACAAAAATGAGATCTTGTTCAAAACGTATGAAATCTGTGCACTATTGTTTCTCCAAATGTCAAAATAAAAAACATACATTCATCAAGCTGGATTCGATCGCGTAACCTTCTGCTTAGGAGGCAAGGGCGATGTCCCCAGCGTCATCTAAGTATACTTCAACTAACGTTTTATTTGCCTGATACTTTATATCGGCTTCATGCCCGGGATATTATATTCAAAATACACGTAATTAATTACAGAATTAGTAGAATCGCCATTGAAACACATTCCACGACTGTTTCGGTTTTATATGACGTTTTATGCTTAAGTTTAAAGATAAAAGGAACTATCTAGAATCATTTTTATAGAGGGTTGATTTTGTTTACATTTCTAGTATAGTATACGACAGCATTATATATATATATATATATATATATATATATATATATATATGTGCTGCGCCAAAACTGGATATGGGGCCGTCCGTAAAGCTACAAATATAGTGTCTTTTAATAATTAATTGAATCCCCCAGTTAAATAACAATTGCTTGGAATTTTTTTATTTCATGTCGTCTGTCATTTTCCATAATTGCGGCTGAGATTGGTTTGGGTAGTATGTTTTATGCGCTTCCGTGGCCGTGCGGGAAAGTCCATTCAGACTTTCCAATACGGACTCGGGGGTCGACGGTTCGAGACTCACCGGCGGCGGATGATTTTTCAAATCACTGTCGTCGTTGAGATCGAGCTCAAGGTGGAGGGTAGGTTAGTTTAGATGAGCAAAAAGGGTCAGCAAAGGCCTAGTTGCCAGTAAGCATCTTACCTTTACCTATGTTTTATGCCTAGTATATATTTAGTTTGGTTACCGTTGATGTATGGTTTATACCTGTTGTATGAATCAATCTACGCGTGGCAGTTAAGTACTCTGTCTGTCAGGCATTGGACTTTAACCACTAAGTCGTCGCAACGCACGTCTTTGAGATTTTATTTATAATTTGGAAAAAATTCTAATTATTGTGTACCAAATGACTTAAAATTTCCAACATATGTTTATTTACACTATTTTTAGCCACATAACAAGCCTCATCCCAGTTACTCTGATACTTACAAAAATATAGCGTTTCAAAAAGTTTTCCCCGATTTTCCACCGGAAAAACTTCAGCATAAAAGCTGATTAACGAACTCTACCTCGGTTTTTGACCAAACAACATATAAAAATTTTAACGGACTTTCGTTTTGGGTTTTAGGGACCTAAATTCGTGCTTATCTGAAGAAATTTTTCAGAAAGCTTTGCATCGTGACGTCTCTATTAGCGAATTTTTCTTAATGAAATTTCGCTAAAAATGTACAGTTGGATTTTAGTGATGCTTTTGACAGAATGTCACTCAGAATATTGCTACTGAAGTACTTCGGGTTCATACGTCCTTTTCTGTCGTGGATTGAGAGCTATTTATCTAGAGTATACAGAGCGGGTGAAGAATATTCAGATTTCCAAATTGTTATCAGTGAAGTTCCCCAGGGATCGGTATTGGGTCCATTACTTTTTGTTATCTATACTACTGATCTCTTGTCTATATTAAGATCAACTCTTTCTCTCTCTTTCTATGCAGATTATACGAAAATTTACTGTTATCCATTGCGAGACCATGATGCAATACAGAAAAGCCTCACAAGAATATGTAAATGGAGTTAATATCGGCTTCTTACTCTTGGTATAGGCAGGTGCGTGCTTGACGCTCGGAAAAACAATCTCACACTGAGCTAGTTGACGGATGGGA
Source organism: Tillus elongatus (assembly GCA_964006375.1). Taxonomy (NCBI): domain Eukaryota; kingdom Metazoa; phylum Arthropoda; class Insecta; order Coleoptera; family Cleridae; genus Tillus; species Tillus elongatus. The sequence goes on from OZ023264.1 coordinate 13,555,832, forward strand.
GTATTTTAACAGAAGTTCTGGAGCAGACGGACTTGGAGATCACAATAACATGTGATCTAAATTGAGGCATATTTTTTCTTCCTCAGGACTCGTCCGTGGCTTTGCCTTCCCGATGGCACTGCAGCCCTTGGCTTATTGTGCATATCCAGGAATATTACGAAGGCATGAAGCCGGACTAAAAGATTTTATTGTTTCCTTTGGTCGATACGGTTTACTCTTATGAAATTTTGGACGAAACACTCCATTCTTGGAATTTTTTTTGGTAGTAATCTGATCATGTAACGAGTTAATCTTTGTTTATGTGGAAATCTCTTTGCAACCACACGATATCTTCTGTTAATAATTTGATTATACTCCTCGTAAATAAAAGTTATATTCAAAAATCGTCGCATATATTACTTATGTCGGAAGATGACGTTTAAAAGTTTCATCTCATAGGCAACCTGATAAACTGACTAATAATTATTTCTTATCGCAAATAATGTTCAAATATCTTCAAATCGGTGGGACTTAGGTATAGGCAATGCTGATACCAATCGAAAGAACAATAAAAAATACATGAAATAACGTTATTATATATAGGCTGTTCTATTTAAAATAAGAGAGTTATTAGGTTTTAAAGTTGTCACGATTGACCGGGCTATTTCGGAGACCCTGTCTAACTTGTACTAGCTTTGGTAAATTCTGAATATTTTGTGGCATTTTGTAATCTGCATTTTCAAGTTTCAACTCTACAGGTTAAAAATAAGAGAGATACTAGTGTGTAAATGTGACAATGTTTTTTAAGAAATTTTTGAAACCTACCATAAAATTTTACGAGCAATCTAGATCCGTAATAAAAAGTACCAACTTCCATTTAAATTAAGAAAGTTGACGTCGGTTATAACCGGAAGACCCATACTAACGTCAATATTTTCAGTGAACTGTACATTTCTAGAAATCCACAGGCGTGAATTTTTACAATTCAATTCTGAGCCGTACTCCAGAAACGGCTAATGGAAGGTCTACGTGGGACACCCTTACAGCGTGGTGCATTTCTAGAATAATAGACAATATATCCGTTATTATATAAGATACGAGAAAAAATTATATACGGGGATATGGGTTCTAGTGGTTTAAAACGGACTGAAACTGAAGGTTATTTTAGATATTTTTTTATGTTTCTTAAAGTTGTATTTTATTCTTGAAAGCGAATATCTCTTATAGATTACCGAGCAAATAAAGTAAGTTCAAAACAAATAGTTACAATATTTATGTGAATCTATTTTCTTATCTTTTACCGAGTTTTTGCAAAAAAAAACACAATTGTAAAGTTGTACAATTAGCAAGAGCTTATAAATTAAATGTAGATATAAAGATAATAATTGATTAGATATAATTATGTTTTTGTTAGCTACTTAGCTATAATACACTATACAATACTTCATTTAAAACTTCCTAGGCATGAATTTTACAAGAAGTCACCAGTTTACTCTGGCTGTCATCTTTATAACATATTACCACATAATCTTAAAGGAGGCTCGTTAAATGATTTGAAAAAAAAAATTTTTGGGATGTAGCAAGCGCGTTATGGTAGTGAATTTTCATTACATGCTTCAAATTTGAATAACTTAATTTTCTATAAATTTAGAAGGTTTAATTTTGGTACGTAGTAAGGCCTTTCCCAAGGCAACATATTCGCCAAATTTCATTAAAATAGCTTTGTAATTTTTGGAGAAAATTTTTTTTGATTCGATATTTTCTTGAGGGTGAAAGTTTGTTTTGCAGGTGTACTGCCACCGGAGTGAAATCACTTGCCCGTTTCGAAGCTCAAAGTAAGATAACCTCTCTCCGAGTGCGTCTAAACCCGACATCGGTCAGGTCAGGCTTCCCCCAGGCTCATCTATACCTGACACCCAACAGTGTTAGACTCAAGGCAACATCCCATCGGGTCCCGCTCCCGAGCATCACCCAAGCCAGGCCGTCCGTCCGTTTCGTAGCACACAGTGAGGACCCCAAACTTCGGGTGTATATCACTCAGCAGAGATCACAGCCCCCTCCGGGTCGTCTGGACACACGGCACACGCCAGCGCTCAACCCAGGGTATCATCTGGAACCCCACTCCCGAGTAACAACCAACCGAGGCCAATTGTCCATTTCTAAGCCCACAGTAGAGGCGTTAAAATCCAAGTGCATATCACTCCCCAGAGATATCCGCCTCCCTCCAGCCTCACCCGTACCAGACCCCCGCCAATGTTTCATTGACACGAGGCGGCATCATTAATTCCCGCCGTCGAGCAGCACCCAAGCGGGGTCGTTAGCCTGTTTCGAAGCTCACAGAGTAGGCCTAAGTCTCCAGGTGTAATCCACCCCTAGAGATCTCACCCCCCTCTGGATTCGTCCAGACCTCATACCAGCCAGCGTTTGCTTAAATTTCACCCAGCAAATCAAGCTTCCGACAGGATACGATATTTGTGAGGTGAAACTTTGTTTGACAGATGTACTGCCATTTGAGCGAAGTCGCTTGCCCGTTTCAAATCTCAAAGAGGGATGACCTCTCTCCGAGTTAGTCCGGACCAGACATCAGTCAGTGTTTGACTCGGTGCAGTATCGTGAAGTCCCGCATCCGAGCAGCATCCAAGTGAGGTTGTTTGCCCGTTTCGAAGCTCACAGAAGAGGCCTCAATCTCTAGTTGTAATCCACCCTAAAGATCTCAGCTCTTCTCCGGGTTCGTCTAGATTCGACACCCACCAGTGCTAGACTCAAGGCGACATCCCATCGAATCCTGCTCCCGAAATCGCCAAAGCGAGGTCGTCCGTCCGTTTCGAAGCACGCAGTGTGTTACCTCCTTCAAACAAAAACTTAGAATAATGGTATATGGTGATAGACCTCAGGTGGATATAGATCCGCTCAATAGTGAGGTCACGATTGCCTATAACACCCTACCCTAAAATAACTATCTATCAGATTATCATATTTATTAAGATTAGCAATACTTTTAGGGGGTTGACAGATCTGGATGTAGTTGGATACTCATGTTCCTTCTTTGTTTGTTTCTCACTGCCTGGAGTCCTATATTTATGGGCGCCGCAGACTAGTGCCAGGTAATATGGAAATTTAGATATCTAGATAATCGTTAGTAAGAATAAATTGTTTGCGCTGACGCCAAAAGAAAGGAGAAGTTAGGAAGGAATTTCTCTTCAATCAAAGATATATGTTAATGTAACAAAGTATATAAATTTATTCATACAAATTAAATTTGGAATAGCAAACAAAATGAAATAAAAATGGTTGGTAAATCTCAAATGAACATTAATTGCACACAAATAAAATCATATAAACAGCAAGAACTTCAAGAAAGGAAATAATCATTTCACATACATGTCAAAATAATAAGATAAAAAAAGTTATTATTATTATTATTATTATTATTAATGCTTTATTGGTATATAATAATACATCATGTCCATATAAAGAAGTCAGAGACTTGTACATATATTATTTGACATAATTTAAATCGTTTTGGCCCAAATGTGTTTGACGTATGCTTTCCAAAAGTTATTAACTTCAGATTTTGACGTACGAAAATTTAATTACCTTTTTCTCCCATCTAATGTTTCAATCATTGCCTACATTCATAACAGCTCCCAACCATATCAATATTCTCTTCGGATAAAAATCTGTTCTAACCATTCCTTATTATGTCACTAAAATATCAATATTAGCTACTTGAGATATATCAAAAGTCAAATTCTGTATTTTACAGCTCAAAAAGCAAACACAAATTTGTAGGTAAATTACTTGACGTTTGTCAATCAACTCGGTTAATTCTTTAATAACTTTAACTGGCCAGGTCTTTGAGTGAGGCTCCATAAAAAAGTATATTCCTACATGAAATTTCTACATTAATTATTGAAAATAAGAGATATTAAAAAGGATGTACAGGTTAGATATTTTACAGACAAAATTTGCTAATTACAATTTCAAGAACGATGTGTTTAAATTCACAGACAAAATTCAACAGATTAAACAGGAAATTTACAGTCATTCTTATAGCATCTCGCTGACACTGTTCAAGTTCGAATTTGTTTACGTTATTTTGGAAAGTTCAAGTTATAAGGCTTCAGATATTAGGTTAGGTTAGATTGTGAGTGGTCCATATCGGTCCCTCCACCGCGACCATAAGGTCTATTGTGGCTCACGCCTAATGTCTATATTTCGCCCAACAAATCCAGCCTCCTACAGAGGTCGATAACCTTTGCGGGCGAAAGTTGATCCAGATCCTCTGGAGCAAGCTTTACCTTGCCAAAGAGCAGGTGTCTAGTCCTATCCGCTGCCGGACAGGAACACAGCACGTGCTCTGCTGTTTCGTCATTCTCCATACACAGCCGGCACTCGGTCTCCTGACCGATCCCAATACGGTGCATGTGATGCCGCAAGCGACAGTGTCCTGTATACAGGCCGACTAGAGTACTCAGTTGTTGTCTGTTCAACTCTAGAAGTTTCTTAGCCCTTGACTCAGACAGGCCATTTATGAAGGCCTTAGAGTGAGCTAATCCTGGAAGATTTTGCCAATACTGGATTGTCATTCTTTCTGTCCAGGTCTTTAAGATGCGTTTTGCTGTGCAAGATGTTATTCCCAGCACCGGTTCTGGTCCGACAAAGTCACACTGGGCACCACTCCTGGCAAGCGCGTCTGCCGCAACGTTGCCATCATGGTCCGAGTGACCCGGTATCCAGACCAGCGACACCTCATTACAGCTGCCCAATTCGTTAAGGGCAGATTTACAACTCCATACCGTCTTTGAATTGCAGAATTCAGATATTAGATTGCTGCATGATAAATTGTGCCGGTTCAGAGAAAAAGAGCTACACAGGCTCACCAAATATTCCTGTATTGAGTTACCTGATGGCCCTATGAAGATGCCTTCTAAGTGGGATCAACCATGAGCACCTGAGACAGGTTCACAGACTCCAATAAGAGAGAAGCTGAAGAAAATGAGTGGTAGTCTCCACTAGCGATCATTGGGTTGGTAGATTTATTGCTCCAATATTAGGAAACCATTTGACAACTATGTCGATGTTCTGAATTCGCTTGACGGAAACTTTGCAAATAGCAATTAAAACGTGAATTCGCTCAAGTGAAATTCACTGCTAACTGACTCAAGCTTCGATAAGATGCAGGAACTCTTTCTGATTAACGTAAAAAAAATGTATCGAGGCGAAAACAAAGAACCACAACTTAACTCGCGTTTTTATGCTAAACACAACTTTTATTTAAACTCGAAAACCGTTCAAAAGACAGTCATGATTTGATAGTATAGATAACAGAAAGGATTTTATCATCCCTTTCGAAGACAATTTTTAGCCACCACAACTAAAGGGTGTTTACTCCACGAACGTCACGCAGAGACTCACTGCTAACGTGTTGAGTTCAGAAGTTCGCTAACTGCTGCACGAAAAAATCTTACCGTGACCGTTGGTGGCTGTGCGCGAGCTCTTTCTAGCCTCCACTCTTCGAATGAGATAAAACGAGACCTCCAATCGGTGACGAAGTCACGACGTCTTCTATACACACCTCCACAATAATGGACTCGGACGTTCGTTTGGTAACCGTTTTTCTAGCTTTCATCACAATTACGTTAGTTTCTGTTATTTACCGAGAATTTCAAGACAATAGAGATATTCATTTTTCCCAACAAAAATGCAACGTTTTTCAATATTCAGATTTAGAAGTATATTATAGAGAACTCAGTACGGGTCGTTATATCGTCAGTCGCCGTTTCTGCTCCCGTCTCGACTCCCTGAATACACAGATGCAGGGCATTAAGAATTAAGAAGGTCTCCACGGCGAAAGTCCAATCGTCGTAAATGTCGCGCCCCTTTAACTTTAGTACACTCGTGATGTAATTGGCCTTAAACATGTCGAAACCGTGCACTCAATTTATAAAAAATTAAAACAAAATTTTTCCGGAAAACCTTGTTCGATTTTTGTAATTAACAAACTTATCAAAGCCATTTACAAAAGGAAGGTACATGCCAAATTTTATCAAAATCGGCCCATTATTGTTTGTTATAAAAAAATTTTTCGAATGAAAACTCAACATTTTGCCGGTAAACCTCGTCCGATTTTCTTGACTAACAAACTTGTCAAAGACATTTACAAAAGAAAGGTACATGCCAAATTTTATTAAAATCGGCTTATTACTTTTTGAGATAAGAATTATTTTCGAATGAAAACTCAAAATTTTCCCGGAAAACCTCGTCCGATTTTCCTGACTAACGAACTTATCCAAGCCATTTACAAAAGAAACGTTCATGCTAAATTTTATCAAATTATTTTTTGAGTTATCGGTGTGATATGGGTTCTAGGGGTCCTAGTTCGCACTCATTTGCAAAATTTTTTTCAAAATTCAAAAGTCGGGATCTCCCCATTTGTGAATTTTTTCTACGAAAATTCACTAAAATGTATGGACGCAGCAAGTGTGTTATGGAAGTGGATTTTCATAAAAATGTTTTTAATAGTAAATGCGAGCATGCATCAATCTGATTCCCGGTATAGCCTATGTAGTAGAAACAATCTACTATATTTTATCAAAAATACTTATTGTGTGAAAGTGTACAAACATTTTCGGAAAATAAACTTAAATGTCGGTTTACTAGCCCACAAACCTTACGTTAATAGCATGTTGAGTTATTGGAATTTGAAGGATTGAATGAAAATCCGCTACTAAAACGCACTTGCTACGTCCAGATTTTTCTCTTACAAACATGCATCATATTTCGATAAAAAAATGCAAAAATGCAATAACGAATTTGTTCTACAAAAATTTGCTAAAAATTATAGATCGCTAAACCATAAACTTACCTAAACCTACAGCGAAAGCATCAACTTTACTAAACCGGCTGCCAAAGAATCATAGAAAGGGTCTATTTGAAATGCATTTTCTGTAAATATGTTAGTAAAATGAAGGGCAATTACGGTTAAAGCTGAAACTTAAGGGTTCGCGGACTACTCTTCTTGCAACAGTTTCTTTTCACAATCCGTATTTGTTTCACGTTCTTTGCCTAAACATTGTCAATTTTGACGTTTCAAATCGCGACTTTGACGTTTTAAGGAAAACACCAATTTTTTTCTCTTTAAGTGCCCATAACTTTTTTGTATTTAAACTTAGAGACCTAAACGTTGGTACATGGTTCACTCTTATAATACAAACACTCGTACCCAATTGTTTTGTCCTTACTTTGTTATTTCCGGAGACATACATTGGGAAAACATGGACCGATTTTCCTGGCTAACAAACTTATCCAAGCCACTTGCAAAAGGAAGGTACTCACCAAATTTGATCATGATCGATCCATTATTTTTTGTGTTATCGTTGTGTTATATATATATATATATATATATATATATATATATATATATATATATATATATATATATATATATATATATATATATATATATATATATATATATATATATATATATATATTCAAACTGACCCCGGATATGTGTTCTAGGGGGCCTAATTAGCGCTCATTTGAAGAATTTTTTTTAAAATTCAAAATGACTGGTCCCTTAACCTGTAGGAATGAATGGAGCGTGTTAACACGTTGAGTAGTCAGCACAGACTAACTTTATTGTTAACGGAAAGTATTCAAAATGTACCAAAAGATATAAATGTTAAGTGTCAACAGTAGATGATCCAACTTTTTTTTTATTTCAACAACACACTACAAGGGCTTACAGCCTAAATACTATCGTACCGTGGGTGTCGACAAGGAGGAAAGAGGCAACATGTTAATTTTGGACTTGAAGGTTTGGAGGTTCGGGGTAGAAGGAAAAACATGTGCCGGCAAGGAATTCCACAACTTGGAAGTCCTCGGGACAAAAGAGCGGGCATAACAAGATGTTATATGTCTGGTGACCTGGACAGTAAAATGGTGCATTAGCTCTGTTCCCCTGGTAAATGTGTTGGGGGCAGCAGGTGGAGGAACTATGGAAGAAAGCTCCTCTGAGCAGTGCCCATGCAGATATCTATAAAAGAGAGAGGTCACCAACGGCACGTCGGTGAGGGATGGCAGCCTTTGGGTGAGGGTAGGGTCACCGATGAGACGTATAGCTCTCTTCTGAATGGAGTCCAGGATAGCGAGTGTATAAGCGGCAGCAGCACTCCAAATGTGGGAGTAGTATTGAAGGTTTGGTCCTATTTGTGAAGTATATAAGGTATAGAGATTAGCCGGTGAAAAGTATTTGCGAGCCCGGAAAAGAAAACTTAATTTCTTAGCAGCCGCTTCTGCAATTGATGTGACATGTTGGTGCCAATTAAGAGTTCGATCCACAGAATTGCCAACAAGTGAAAAGGACTCATTACTTTGAATAACATGGTTGTTCATTGTGATAGGTCTAGAGCTGGTGTATCTCTTATGAGAGAGAAAGCGAGACTGTGATTTGGTGGGGTTGAATTGTACAAGATTTCTACTTCCCCAGTCTAATATTTTTTGGAGATCCACCCAGACAGAACCCTCCATGAGTCTGCGATCCTCATCTAATTGGGCTAAAGTTACAGGCTTAGAATATTGTATATTTGAGTGGAGGGTGCTGTCGTCCGCGTAACTGTGAACTGGGTTGGAATATGCTAGAGAGGAGGTCATTGATGTGGAGAAGAAACAAAGCGGGGCTAAAGCTGAACCTTCAGGAACTCCTGCATTAATTGGATACAGTTTAGAGGAATGGCCATCCACGAGAACAGTAATGCTCCGGTTAGAGAGGAAATTTGCTGTCCATGTACAGAGTTTTAGTGGTAGACCATAGGCCGGAAGTTTATTAAGCAGCGCTGCGTGCCAGACCTGGTCGAATGCGTTGGATATGTCTAGAGCGACAATCTGGGATTCACCATGTAGTTCCATGGACCAAGAATTGGTCACAAAGGAAAGGAGATCGGCAGTTGATCTGCGCTGAAGGAATCCATACTGCCTGTCGTGGATTAGACTGTGTTTTTTAAGAAATTTGAGTAATTCGGTGTTTATATAGTTTTCCATCATTTTAGAGGCGACTGAACGAAGAGAAATAGGCCTGTAGTTGCTAGGAAGCGCTTTAGATCCTTTCTTGGGGACGGGTTAAACTCGAGCATTTTCCAGTTACTAGGGAATATGCCTCTATTGGTACAAAAGTTGAATTTTGAATGTTATGATCATATTCAATAGTAATGAGAGGTGACAAATATGAATTTCTTAGATTAATCATCGAGGGCAAAACACAGGGGAAAAGATCATTTGGCAGATGTCAAAATGCATGGTTAAAGGATCTCAGAAAATGGTTTAGATTTTTAGATGCTCATCAATAGACGTTAGAGCTGCAGTACACAGGACTGTATTAGCAATTTGGATCGCCAACCTTCGTGAGGAGACGACGCTTAAGAAGTTTGTTCTTCCCAGTACTTTTAGGCTACTTTCAAACCGCATTTTATGTTTTTACGTTTTCCCATGCAGACAAAGTACTGAATAGATTACATAAATCAACTACTTATAAATCTGAAGAATCGTTATGTAATGAATCATTCTTCTTATCAAATAGATTCCGCTATTCCACTGCCATAACATTTATATCCAACTAAAGAAATACTTGGGAGTCCATTTCTCGAAAGACGGAAACATGCAACACCACATAACACAGGCGGCCAAGAAGGTAGAGAAGACAATAATGGCGCTTAGAAGGCTTATGCCAAATGTAGGAGGACCAAGCAGCGCCAAACGGACACTTCTTGCGTCCGTTGCACACTCAACGGTGCTATACGCTGCTCCAATATAGCAAAAGGCCATAAAATATAAAAATACAACAACTTACTTCAAAGCCTCTAAAGGAGGATGGCAATACGAGTGGCTAGCGCATATCGCACGGTCTCCACTGAAGCAATTCAGGTAATCGCAGGAATGATACCAATTGACATGCAGGTGGAAGAAAGAGCAAAGACATACGGTATAGATGAAGAAGAGCGAAAATGCGTAAGAGAAGAGATAGAGGAGAAGTGACAAAGAAGATGGGAAGAGGACATTGGAAGAGGTAAGTGAACAAAAAGGCTCATAACAAACGTGAGAAAATAGACGCACCGTAGTCATGGACAAACAGACTACTACATGACCCAGTTTTTGAGTGGACACGGCTGCTTCGTGACCTATTTGGAGAAATTTAAGCTCAGGACTACCGATGAGTGTTGGTATTGCGGAGGTACAGACACAGTAGAGCACACCTTCTTCGACTGGCAGAGGGAAAGGCTGGTACTGGGAATCGAAGTAGAATTAACACCTGACAACATAGTGGACAACATGATGAAGAGCCAGACTACATGAGATAAATGCAGAAATGCATCAACACAGTGCTGAGGCAGAAAGAAAGCGACGAAAGGACAATTAAGAATGAAAGAGGAAAATACAAGAAAATAGACCCACGGTCGATGTGAAGTAATGTATTGCAGTCCCAAACTGATATGTTAAGAGGAGGAAAGGGTTTAGTTGGTAGGTCCTCCAAGAGGAGGGAATCCAACACTGTCCGAAACATATCGGCAGTCTATGAAGATTACCGACCTCCTGCTGTAAATAAATTTAAGAAAAGCTATTTGAACCGCCAACCTTCGTGAGGAGACGACGCTTAAGAAGATTATTCTTCCCAGTACTTTTAGGCTACTTTCAAACCGCATTTTATGTTTTTACATTTTCCCATGCAGACAAAGTACTGAATAGCTTACATAAATCAACTGCTTCTAAATCTGAAGAATCGTTATATAATGAATCATTCTTCTTATCAAATTGATTCCGCTATTTCACTGCCATAACATTTATATCCAACTAAAGTCAGCCCGGGTTTTTAGTGAATTTTCATAGAAAAAATTCACTAATGGGGAGATCCAGACTTTTGAATTTTGAAAAAAATTTTGCAAATGAGCGCGAACTAGGACCCCTAGAACCCATATCCGGGGTTAGTTTCAATTTTTATATGTTTATATATATATATATATATATATATATATATATATATATATATATATATATATATATATATATATATATATATATATATATATATATATATATATATATGTATCACACCGATAACTCAAAAAATAATGGGCCGATTTTGATAAAATTTGGCACATACCTTTCTTTTGTAAATAGCTTGGATAACTTCGTTAGTCAGAAAAATCGGACGAGGTTTTCAGGGAAAATTTTGAGTTTTTATTCGAAAAAAATTTTTATCTTAAAAAATAAAAATTCTATGATAACCAAATTTGGTAGGTAGGTTTATGATATAAAAAGTAAACTATACACCAAAATTTAGATTTCTATGTTACAAGAAAAAAAAAGTTATAATAAAATATTTTGTGCCAGATCATTTTTATGAAAATTCACTACCACAACGCACTTTCTGCGTCTTCGACTTTTTAAATTCCAATTATTCGCAAATATTAATTTTGATTATGAATCAAAGAAAATTTACAACCTTGCATGGAAATTTGAATTTATGTTTGTACTTTTAATTAATAGACGATCATTTCGTTTGTGCGTGGCTTTACTGAATGCAAAATTGGTATTTAAATAGACAATATCATTTCAGTTTCAAAACAATGTAAGAAAAATTACTCGAGATAACTTAGGTCAATATTTGAAATTCGAAAGTAAACATTATTGAATTCTAATTGTAATGTAGTCTGTATTTAAGTTAAACCGAAGAAAAATTTACATCCCAATGATGTTTGCTCTTCGATGATGTGCTTTAAAAGTTATTACGCACCTAAATAATTATCTCTTATCTGCTATTGTGAGATACAAACTGAAATCGATAATCTTTTTTTTATGTTGGGTTTCGTTTCGGTAGGTGAAGGGCGTAGCCAGCGGGTAAGCTAACTCGAGCAGGCGGCCCTTCTGAATTCTAGATGTTCTATTTTGACTAGTTTATCTGCTTGACAGCATCCTCAGACAGATAAAAATTGAATCAATACGAAATCATGACAACTACAAATAAAGATATGTTATGATGTTGTGATCAAAAAATTAATCAAAATTGGTTCCTAAATAAATTATTGAAACATATCTGTCGTCTTTTCAGTCTCTAATATTTGGATAAATTAAATTAAATTAATCGCTAATTTGTATTCTTTTCTCTCGATTCTTTTATCTATTATTTTAACAGAGTAGCCATTATTAACTGCTATTTGCTTGGTTATTGAAATTTCTTTTTAAAAATTGTTGTATTGAAAATGCACAACGTATCATAGAATGATAGGCTAACAGCTTTTGTGAAAAATGGTGACATGAATCGTATGGTATGGTTGTGTCAGTGTTGATTTCCTATATATTGAAAAGTCACATGAATTATTTTCTAACTTTGTAATCGTTAAGTCTAAAAAATTTATACAACTATTAGCTTCTTCTTCTAAAGTAAACTTAATATTTGTCTGAAAGTTATTAATAAAATTTAACAATTCAGTTAATTCTGTATGGATACCTTGTAAACATGCTAAAATATCATCTACGTATCTGTACCAAAAGACAATATTATGCGAAAGTTCAGATGTTAAAATTTGGTTTTCTAAGTTTTCCATAAATATGTTAGCTCATAAAGGTGACAACAGACTACACATAGGTAGGCCTTCATTTTGCATATTAATCCTATATCCATAAACTCTATAACTAAAACTAGTGCCAAAACATTAGAGAAAGGGTCCATTTGAAGTGAATGTTCTGGAAATATTTTAGTAAAATGAATGACCATGATCGCTGAAACTTAAAGGTTTGTAAAACACTCTTCTTGCTACATTTTATCTACATAACCCGTATTCGTTTCAGGTTCTTTGCCTAAACGTTGCCAACGTTTGAAATCTAACTTTGACATTTTAAAAGGAAAATCCCAAAATGTTTTTTAATTCCTATAACTGTTTACCTTTAAATTAACAGATCTAAACTTCGGTACATAATTAACTTTTTATGATATTATCCCACGTACCATTCCAGGAAATTTTAGGTTTCCTTTCGAAAAAAATTGTTATCTCCGAAAATAACAAATCTATGGTAACAAGTAGGTTTACATTATAAAAAGTAAACTACATATCAAAATTTAGACCTCTATGTTATAAGAAAACAAAGTTATAATCATTTAATAAAACAATGTTTCTATGATATGTCACTACCACAACGCACTTGCTGCATCAAGACTTTTTAATTTCTCGGGAAACTTATTAGTGATATTTCAAAACCCCATATCTTCTAAAGCAATAGACCAAATTGCAAAAATAAAAAAGCAATGTATATGGAATCAAAAGCTGTTTTCGACGAGCTATCACGTGACCCCTATTCCCATTAAAAAAAAAATCAGGGACGAAATGAGGGTAAAGTTTGGGCTCTACTCTGTGCGTCAAAAGTTGTCCCCCTCACAAGCAAACTGACGTGTTTCAGGTTTTTTCGAAAAAATATTTTCCTGGCGGTTATGGCTGCGAGCTCGTTTTCAATGGGTAGCCTATATTATATATATATATATATATATATATATATATATATATATATATATATATATATATATATATATATATATATATATATATATATATATATATATATGTGACACACTTAAGATGAAGACACGCCTGTATTTTCTTTATTTCCAGATTTCATTTTTTGTACAAATATAAAACGTCATTAGGCTGTATGAAAAGCCTACCCACTTCAAATCTCAGATGTCAACCGAGCATACTATGATTTCAGGAATAGGGCCGCTTCTCTATATTTCACGATGCGTTAGCGATATCAGAAAGCTCGGGACGCAGCAAGTGCGTTATGGTTGTGAATTTTTATTAAATGCTTCAAACTTGAATAACTCAATTTTCTATAAACTAGAAAGTTTAATTTCGGTGTGTAGTAAGGTCTTTCCTAGGGAAAACTATCCACCAAATTTTATTAAAATTACTTTGTAATTTTCGGAGAAAAAAACTTTTTTCGAAAGAAAATTAAAAATTTGAATAACTCAATTTTATATAAACTTAGAAAGTTGAATTTTGGTACGTAGTAAGGTCTATCCCAAGGCAATATATGTAGTAAATTTCTTTAAAGCAGCTTTGTTATTTTCGGAGAAAAAATTTTTGTTGAAAGAAAATTCAAAATTTTCCCGGAAAACTAGTCCGATTTTCCTGGCTAACGAACTCATCCAAGCCATTAATAAAAGAAAGGCACTTGCCGAGTTTCATTAAAATCGGTTAATTATTTTTGGAGTTTTTAGACGGATACATACATATATATATATATATATATATATATATATATATATATATATATATATATATATATATATATATATATATATATATATATATATATATATATATAAACATATAAAAATTGAAACTGACCCTGGATATGGATTCTAGGGGTCCTATCTCGCGCTCAATTGAAAAAATTTTTGCAAAGTCTCACCATCGATACCTCTCTATTAGTGAATTTTTTTAAATAAAAATTCACAAAAAAAGGGTAACTTAAAAAGTTATTCAGAATTCAATTTTAACTGCAGCAACCGAGTTTCAAGTGAAAATTCGAATTTTTGCTTTTTTGTAAATTTTTTAGACAGTCTAAATTTTTCTTCAGATTTTAGCAGGTAGATTGCCAGGGAAACAACAAGCATCGTCAATATAAAAAAACAATGGTACCTGATTTATTCAACTCAACTTAAACATATACTCTAACAAAAGTACAATTAAATTGAATATAAAATTATTAAGTGTAGTCTGCTTCAACTAGGCCACCCTCTGGCCAGATGCATTTTTCGATCCGTTTACGATTATTTCTGGCAACTTTTCTTAGTTCTGCTATATGTATTTAACGGCAAGCTTGCCTTATTATCTCGCAAAGCTCCTCTCGACTTTGGGGTCTTTCTTTGTACAACTTATTCTTAACAGAACCCCAGAAATAGAAGTCTAGTGGCGTAATGTCAGGAGACCGAGGAGACCACTGTTCATAAGGACTATTCCTGCCAATCCATCTTGATGGAAAATGTAGATTTAGCCAATTTCTGACTAACTGAGAGTTGTGAATGGATGCACCGTCTAATTGAAAATACATATCTTGTCGCACGTTGATTGGCATACCTTCGATACAGTCCCATAATTCATTATTAAAACAATGAAGCAATCGACCTGCGTTCAAGGTGTTGTCAGAAAAAAATTTCACACCACGTATTAACATTTTATGAATACTGGGCTTTACAACTGATAACCCAGTGAGGGTCTTCAGCAGACCAATATCTGGAATTTTGGGCAGATACTATTCCATTGGTAGTGAATGTTGCCTCGTTCGTAAATAAAATTTTACCTAAAAATTTTCTATCATTCAGAAAGTTACCTTGGGCCTAAAGGCAATAATCTAATCGTTTCAGCTCATCACCTTCTCTCAACGAGTGCAAAAACCTTGGGTCGAAAGGCTTAATTTTATGACGTACGAGGCATCTTCTGATTTTTTCTCTACTTACATTCAATGCAACAGCCCTTTGACGTAAACTCATCTGGGGATTGGCTTGAGGTGAAGCCAAGATTTTGTTATCATCATTACCTCTTGGACTCTTCTAACAGCCGAGATATTGTTCACCACACTTCCAGTTTGACAAAATCGTGCATTCAGAGCTGCTGCAGTTCGGCGCCTAATTGAATTTCTCTGTGGATGTCTCCGATTGAATTCATCATCAACTTCTCTGCTATTTCGAACACCATCACCAAACAATCTTATTGATTCAATTTTTCTCTTACACTGAGACCTTCAACAGGCATTTTGCTGGCAGACTCACTGTTAATGTCAATTTAACATTTATCGCAATATTTTACAAGGTGCTAATCTACATGTGAAAATCTGATGGAAAAATTGTATTGCATAAAAATGTAAGGAAAAGTTAAAACTCGAATTTTGACTTGAAATTCGGTAACTGCAGTTAGAATTTAATTGTGAATAACTTTTTAAAGTAACTTTTTTGACGTCTTTAACGCATCGCGAAATATAGAGAACCGACCCTATTCCTGATATCATAGTAGGCTGGGTGGACATCTGACATTTGAAGTGGGTAGGCTATTCAAACAGCCTAATGACGTTTTACATCCGTACAAAAGTTGAAACCGCTGTCTCTAAAAATAAAGAAAATACACGCATGTCTTCATCTTAAGTGCGTCACACTGTATATATATATATATATATATATATATATATATATATATATATATATATATATATATATATATATATATATATATATATATATATATATATTTGTGTGTGTGTGCATCCGAGAGATAACCCAAAAAATACTAAACTGGTTTGAATGAAACCTGGCACATAACTTCATTTTATTAAGACCGCGGACGAGTTCCTTAGCCAGCCCGATCGGACTAGTTTTTCTACAAAAAAATATTTTTCTGAAAGAAAATTTAGTACCTCAAAAAATAACAAAGCTATTTTGATGAAATTTTGTAGGTATATTGTCACGGTAAATACCCTGCTTTGTACAGAAATTCAACTTTCTAGGTTTATAGCAAACTGAGTTGTTCAAATATGGAGAATTTAATAAAAATTCGGTACCATAACGTACTTGCTGCGTCCCGAACTTTTTTATTTGGGGTTCGCAACGTTCTTGAACGACTTTTGTGAAAAAGCTTTTTGATACGACAGTTTTTTAAAAAAATCCCTGTTACAATATACAGTGCTTTCATTTCAAAACTAGCCA
The DNA here is from genome assembly GCA_964006375.1 of Tillus elongatus. Taxonomy (NCBI): domain Eukaryota; kingdom Metazoa; phylum Arthropoda; class Insecta; order Coleoptera; family Cleridae; genus Tillus; species Tillus elongatus. The sequence continues at coordinate 13,572,561 of OZ023264.1, forward strand.
CCCTTAATAATTTCTTTATCAAAGAAATCTGGTTCAAAAAAAACTGGTCAATTGGAATTTCGAGGGGCACGTTCAAAAATAGATTTTTCGGAATTTTACTTTACAACCCCTAAGCCCCAGTCACCCCAACTTTATAATTTTAAATGACACCAGATACATCATTTTAAACGTATTTAAAATCCTAATCCAACAGCGTTCACGAAATTTAAATCCACCGCCAACTTTTGAATTTAGAAGAAAAACGTCATCAAATTTGGAATATTAAAAAAATAATTATTTAATAGTTTAAGACAAAAACCTACTTAATAAATGCTCAAAGTGCCCTCCGTTGTTAGCTAAATAATAAAATAGTCGAAGGTCGAAATTTTTTCTAACATTCGAATTGTTTTTATCAGTAACTTTTCTGAGCGTAATGCTGTTGCAAATTTAGCTCCCCGGTGCCATTTGCGGCTATCAATTTTCCTGGTACGAGGTGATATGGAAACGATAACGCCCATGTATAATTTAACGATAAATTTAAGATAAAATGAGCCAGTTTTACTTTCTTGATAACTTTGTTACTTATATGTATTTAGTGTTCGATTTCTTGACGACTGTAACGAGTTAAAACCGAGTCTGTTGTGATTAAATATTTAAATTTTGAAAACTTCAGACTCATTTAAATCATTTCAATTTAAAATATTAAATTTAAATAAAACTAACAATCATGGTTTACACTACACAAGAAAGATTTGAAATAATTTACTTGTATGGTGCTCAGAATAGGTGTGCTCGTAATACCGCCTGAGTTTTCAACGAAAGGCATCCTGAAAAAAATGTGGGACACCAATATGTGCTAAGTCTTGGACGAAAATTTGAAGAAACTGGCTCAGTATGTAACAAAGCAAATAAGCAACCACAAGTTCTTAACGAAGCTGCACAAATTGAGCTTTTAGAATGTTTTCCCGCTGAACCTACTACTTCAATTCCAAAAGTCGCTGCATCAACGAATATTTCCGTCGGTTCCACACATAAAGTTTTAGAACTTTACAAGTTCTTTCCTTATAAATTTACCATTCTCCATGAACTAGGCGAGGATGATTATGATAGAAGAATTCAATTCTGTGAATTAAGGACTGCCAGAATTCAAGACGATAGGAATTTGGTAAAGAATATTTGCTTTAGTGATGAAACAACGTTCTTTCCGAATGGTTTTGTTAATAAACACAACTGTAGATATTGGGATAATCAAAATCTACGAGTGTTCATAGAGGGTAATAGACAGTTTCCACAAAAAATTAATGTCTGGGCGGGCATTCTTGGAACTGAAATAATAGGCCCTTTGTTTATTGAAGAAAATTTAACTGATGATTTGTATTTAAATTTTTTGGAAAATTATATTGACTCACTCATAACAGTGTCCTTAGAAAACCAACTTAATGAAGAAGGCAACCCACTGCTGGATAAACAAAATTTGCACTATCAACAGGACTGTGCACCACCACACTATGCCTTACGTATTCGCAAGTGGTATAATCAAAGATTTCCCGACAAATGGATTGGCAGACGAGGCGCCCTGGAATGGCCCGCCAGATATCCGGACTTAACAGCACTGGACTTCTTCCTTTGGGGTTATTTGAAATCAGTTGTGTACCATAATCCTCCACTAGAGAATATTCAGGTTCTAAAAGATAGGATCACCCAAGCTTGCCGACAAATTACTACAGAAACATTTCAAAACGTTAGACGAGAATTTGTCGATCGACTATTTTATTATTTAACTAACAACGGATGGCACTTTGAGCACTTAATAAAGTAGGTTTTTGTCTTAAACTATTAATTTTTTTCTAATATTCCGAATTTGATGACGTTTCTTCTTCTAAATTCAAAAGTAGGCTGTGGATTTAAATTTCGTGAACGCCGTTGGATTAGGATTTTAAATACCTTTAAAATGATGTATCTCAAGCTAGGTAGTGTCATATAAAATTATAAAGTTGGGGTGACTGGGGCTTAGAGGGTGAAAAGTAAAATTCCAAAAATACTGTTTTTGAACGTGCCCCTAGATATTCCAATTGACCTGTTTTTTTAAGCAGATTTCCTTGATAAAGAAATTATTAAGGGTGGCTAGTTTTGAAATGAAAGCACTGTAGTTACCTGTAATAACAATCTGAAGTAGATAGGTTTAATAGGGAACAGGTGTTTTGTTAAATAAGCATTGGGTTTTGTTATTTTTCTTGAAATAATAATATATTTTTAAATATAAAAGTATGTCATCTAATTTTTTAGGTGTCACAAATAGTAAATTATTTGCATATGCTTAAAAATAGCATCCTAGCTATCAATAAACCTTAAATAGATTTTAGGTTATCCATGTTTCGACTTGTTATTATAGGAGTTATAGAAAAAAATTGTTATCTTACCAAATTATTAAGACACTCTTATCGCATTGATAAGACATAAACATATTCCCCTCCAATCCTCATCTGTCAACCAATTCTTCATTATGTAAAATGTTTCAGTTTCAAACAGGCAGTGTGCGAAGATACTCGATCGTTAGTTCTTTAAGCTAGATTTTAGTGTTTATTTTTGTCTGATTTGTTTTTGTTTATAGATCAGTTATCAAGTGATTCTCAAACAATAATTTCTCTAGAAAAACCCTTTTTAACTACATTAGACTATGTAAGCAGTTGTGGACATAGTGTTCGTTTTTTCCAAACTCATATAACTCTTCGTATTTCGCGGATGGTTGAAACTTCTCGTAAATAAAAATGCCTTCTTCTTACTATTCTCTAAGTCCAGGAGAAATTTCTATATCCGACGGTGAAATGGAGGGAACTGACTATTTGTTGAGCAGCACAATTCGTCTTGATGAAAATTTATTTCAAGTTTTCGGTAAGTGAAATATTTTAGTGTTTTGTCATATTCCATCCTTTTTAGTGAATTTTCATTAAGAAAATTCACTATTCGAGAGTTAACGATGATGAGACTTTTGGAAATTGTTTGCAAATGAGCGCGGATTAGGGCCCCTACAACCCATTCCCAAGGTTTGTTGGAATTTTTGTATATATATATATATATATATATATATATATATATATATATATATATATATATATATATATATATATATATATATATATATATAAAAATTCCAACAAACCTTGGGAACAACAACCCATTCCCAAGGTTTGTTGGAATTTTTGTATATATATATATATATATATATATATATATATATATATATATATATATATATATATATTAATATATATTAATATATATATACAGGGTGTTACAAAAATGATGGTCTATGTTACAGGTGCACATTCAGCACAAAAAAATAAGACAATTTTTTCATATAAACATGGGTCCGCAAATGCTTAGTTTTTTAAATACAGCGTGTTAAAATTATTTGTTTTTGTCAGTTTTTCACGAATACGTCTGAGTCAAACTAAAATTTTGGCGTGAAAATTGGCCTGTGGGGGTTTTTGAGGGCAAGAAATATAAATATGTTATTGTTATTAAGACTGCTGGTAGAGGACGCCACCTGTAAGACTATGCTTGCATTCAATTGGCTATAATTGTTTGACACCCAGTAATATCGACCTACCGTATAGCTACATTGCATCCTTTATCAATTGTAAGCAAAAAATGTATATTTGATCCAAATCTCTCAGAAACACCATTTTCGAGGTATTTCAATTTTTGTATGTCGATGTCCCTCAAAAATTAATTTTTCTCAAGTAATTAATTGTATGGTCTGCAAAGTTTAACAACAAATTAAAAAGTTTATAACATTTTATGATACTTGACTACAATAAATGTACAAAATGGCCACCTTCCACTTCAATACAATGTATTCTGCGGAGCATACAACGTCGTACTCGTGAAATATTTCTGGTGTAATTCTAACTTTGTTCGCATCCAAGTACAATTCTTTGCTGCAGATCATCCACATTTGCTTCATAAACAATACTTTTGAGATGCCCCCATAAAGAAAAGTCCATAGGATTAAAATCAGGGAATCGAGCCGGCCATGACTGAGATCCACCGCGTCCAAACCATCTGCGTCCAAAAGTATTGCTTGGGTAATTTCTGACATTTAGAGCGAAAGTGAAGGGGTCCGTCATGCATAAACCACAGGTTATGTTTTATGTCAAGAGGTACATTTTCTAATAACCCATTTAGTTGGTTTTGCAGGAATTCAAGTTGTAGCATTAGGCCTGTGAGGTAAAAAAATTGGTCCTATCAAATTACACCCTACAATTCCAGCCCATACATTTAAGGAAAATTGTTGATGATGCCTTTCAATAACTGCGTGGGGATTTTCATCAGCCCAAATATGGCGGTTACGAAACTTGACGATTCCGTCGCGCCTAAATCCAGACTCGTCAGTGAACAATACACAATTCAACAAGTTTTCTACATTATTATGTTAAAGAAACCATGGGCAAAATTATAGGCGAGGTATAAAATCTCTTTCAGGCGATAGTGCCTGCATACGTTGGATGTAATACGGGCGCAATTGTTGCTCGTGAAGAACTCGCCATATCGTTGCATCGGAAGCTCCCAGATGATTGGCCTTTCCTTAGTACTTATTTTTGGATTTTGTTTAATTTCATCCAGAACAGCCACTTAAAAATCTGGATTTCGTGCACTTCGTGGTCTGCCTCGATCAGCAGTAACTTTATTTAGGGTACCTGGTAATATATATATATATATATATATATATATATATATATATATATATATATATATATATATATATATATATATATATATATATATATATTCGAAAGAGACAGATCGATGTATTAGATAATGTAAGTATGTACCTGTTTCTTGCAGACGGATGTCAATCCGTTGAAACATTCTTCTGGCTGGAATTCTCCAATTTAGGAAGGCTTCTTCATACAGTCGTTTCGCCTCAAAGCAGTTACCAAAAGCCCGTGAATACATAACATGCATGTCCGCTGGTTCATTGTTGATATATACTTCCATATTTAATTAGAAAAATTACGGACAATACAATTAATTACTTAAAAATAATGAGTAGTCTCAAACGTAAAAGTCAAATGTAGTATATGTGACGACGAAAACGCAAAAGTCAAGTCCCGTAACGATGGAAACCACTTTGTTAAATGGTTTGTTCAAAGTTTGTTATCATGACGGTTTATTTTATCTTCATGATTGTGTCTTGTCAGTTCTTTTTTCTGGTAAGATTTTAATTTTTAACTAGAGAATAAGAAAATTAAGTTTATACATACTGATAGCAATTAAAAGGTGAAAAATGTATTCCTATGATTTGTCGCAGAATTAATTTTTGAGCTACATCGACATACAGAAATTGAAATATCATGAAAATGGTGTGTCTGAGAGAGTTAAATCAAGTATACATTTTTTGCTTACATTTGCTTTTTTTTCTCCCTCAGGGCTCGTCTGCGGTTTTGCCGCCTAGATAGCACCGCAGCCTTTGGCTTATTGTGCATACCCTTTGTCTTTTCTACTCCACCCATTCCAAAATCACTGTGGCTTGAACTAGTCTACGCACCAATTGGTAGGGTGAATTTTTATATTGCTCTGTCTCCAGTCTAGGCTGTCCGTAGATCAGTTGTCTTTTGCGGTCCAGAGATTTACACTCGCACAAGATGTGCTGGGCTGATTCCTCCCCCTCGACGCAGAGTCTGCATGACAGGTCCCCCTCAAACAGCCCCATTTTATGCAGGTGTTTCTTGACGGCCATGTGTCCCGTCAAGACTCCTGTTATGTTTCTGAGCTGTCCTCTGCTAAGATTTAGCAGCTCCACAGCTCTCTTTGAACTGGGTTCCTCAATTACTGACTTCCCATGTCTGAGACCTGGACAGTCTGCCTAGTACACCTTGTGTTCGTTTCTGACCCCGGACATAATGGCTCCCCTGGCAGTGCTCTTTGTGACGCCCAGAACCGGTTCTGGTCCCATAAATTGTTGTGCTGACCCTCTCTTCGCGAGACTGCCAGCTTCTTCATTGCCTTTGATCCCCGAGTGTCACCCAGATGAGGGTGACCTCATTCTGCCCAGCCAGGTCACTCGTCTCGTCTCGGCATTCACTTACCAGCCTGGAATTAACCCTTGGGATACTTAGAGCCGTAAGGGCTGCCTGTCTGTCTGTGGCAATGAGGATCCAGTGCTACTTGGCTATTCGAGTATGTGACATTTTTTGGTTTCTTGCTCTTACTTAATCCCTACTTTGTTTTGCTTAGCATTTTCACCTTTACCTGAAATATTGTTGCGTATTGACCATAACAACTAAATGTGAAAGCTATAACGAATTTAAACAAACTGCTGGAAACAGGGTATGTAGTAGTAGTAGTGGTGGGGAGGCCAACGCCAAGCAAGTAGGCCACCATGAGCGCTTTTTGCCAACCCCAGCAACCCAGCAACCATGCTCTACTTCTATGCCACAATGGGCCCTTTCTGCCAAACTCAGCAACCATGCTCTACTGTTCCTCGGTTCCGTCGCCAAACCGCCTCGACCTCAAAACGAAGGCTGTGACGGTCTTCAATTGGACGGTACTTACCTGATTCCTCTGGAGAGTCCTCGATCCGAACAATTCCGCTCGAAGACTCCCAAAATCCTCGCATTCGCACAGGTAGTGGTAGGACGTTTCCTCATCCTCGCCGCATTCCTGGCAAATGGGATCCCTCTCTACGCATATCAATGTGAGGTGTCTTCTAAGGGCGCAGTGGCCTGTGAGCACCCCAAGGATGCGGCGAAGCGTAGATCGACTCCTTCCGAGTAGTCAGACAGGTTTATCTCTGTCCGGCCCCTCCACGAAGTCCCTCGCTTGCCTCCAGCCACCAACCGACCCCCAGTGCCTCTTCATTGCTTCCTCGGTCCACCTGTCTAAGGCGACGGAGACCGACTTCCTACTTATACCTATGGCCGGCTCCGGGCCACAGAACGGCCGCCGGGAACCAAGCCTTGCGAGATTATTCGCGACCTCATTCCCCGCCACGCCACAGTGCCCCGAACCCACACTAGTTGTACCTCCTTTGTCCTGGATAACCCTCTGAGAGCGTCAGCGCACTCCTTAACCAGTGTCGACCTGATTCTGGCCGCGCAGACTGCCCGGAGGACTGCCTGGCTGTCCGAGCAGATGTACACACATTTTTAGGGACTCCTCTTCACATCCTGTCTGCTGGCCACAGACAGGATAGCGTACACCTCTGTTTCGAATGCCGTGGTATATGCGCCAAGGGCATAGCTCTCGCGCACCCCCAGACCCTCGATGTATATTCCTGCCCCGGAGGATTGCTGATCCTCCAGCCGCGATCCGTCGGTGAAACTGGCCAGGCTTGCGGGCTGGAATGCAACCTCATTTTCCCTCCACTGATCCCTACTGGCGATCCTGAGGGTGTATGACCTAGTCAACCTAATATCATCCTCGGCATCCCGCACCTTTATGGCGGAAATGGAAATGTCCTTTTCCACCTCCTTGGCGACTCTTGCATGCCCTATTACTGCTCCCTCTCAGCACCAGTTTCATGCATCTCGCATTCTGAGATGCGACGTCATCGCCTCCCTCCTGACACAGATGGGAAACGGTGGCAGCATCAACAGGACCTCTAGCGCGGCTGAGGGTGTCGTCCTCATAGCGCCTGTGATGCTCAGGATTGCCAGCCTTTGGAGTTTGGCCAGCTTCCTGCTTGTAGTTTGGTTCACACCGCACCACCAGACCAACGCCCCATAGTGAAAGATCTGAGGATTAACTCCCCAGGTCCTCCCTACCACTCGACGCAGCTGCCAGAGGGTCGCTACTCCCTTCCTTACAACCCGTTCTATTTGCGACCCCCATGTTAGTTTGAAGTCCAGGATCACCTCCAGATATTTGACCTCCTGTCCTAAAGCTAAAGGTTTTCCAAACATCACGGGCGCCCTGAACCCCATTACCTTCCTCTTCTTGGTAAATAGGATCATCTCCGTCTTCGCCGGGTTTACGGAGAGTCCCAGCTCACCACACCACCTTTCGATTATGCTACAGGCAGCTTGCATGCACTCACAGACGACGCCGAGGAATTTGCCGGTAACTAAGACCAGCCCATCATCAGCGTACGCCTGGGCGTAGAAGCCGTTCTCGGAGAGCCGCTCCAAGAGGCCGTCCATGACCAGACACCATAGATGGGGCGAAACGCAGCTGCCCGGAAACAGGGTATAGTCGTTGGGATAAACGCAGACAACGTCGCCTTGAGACTGCGGTACTAATTACTTACACAATTAAATTTTCAACCTTATCAATTTCACGCGACTCTAAATCACGTCGTAAGAAAGATGTCCCATTTGTCTTTTGAATTTTTGAGTCACAAGCTTACGATGACGAAATGCGAAGGTCAAAACTAGGCAGGCACTGTCTTCAAAACCCGGATGCTTTTCATCCACATTATCTTCGTATATGACCATTACGAAATTAGCTTTAGTTTAACAATAAATCAGAACTATTTGTTTTATGTCTTATTAGACAAAAATCGTTATCCATTCTTACTTATATATCAAATTATCTATAAACTAGTTTTTAAAAATGTAGACATACTGACTTATCTGGTTGCCATTATAAATTATATAAACTTAAACGAATTGTGGGTTCTCCACTTATACCTACATTATCTATCAGACTGATTTTGTTCAACTTAGAAAGTCTTTGGTTGTTTTATATTAAAAACTTATCCTGAAAATGTTACAAAAATAAATCAAGGCTTTTATGATAAGCGTGATTTATCTGAATTGTTTATTTTGTTAGTTGTTGGTATTAAATATGAGACGAATAAAAGATATTTTGTAATAAAAGTCAATAAATTTATGTCTTCACAGTATGATTCAACATAAATGTATGAGTTTTGATGATGATAATAATAATCGTCTTAATTAGAATCAATGGTCTTTATACCAGTATCGCTACCAAAGATTTAAATATTCATACACTCTTACTCCCTATTTCCTGTTAGAAATTTGCAGTATTTTAGTGAATTTTCATTATGAAAATGGTGAGACTTACGGAAAATTTCTTCAAATGAGCCCGAAATAAAAATCATATTTAGGGTGAATTAAATTTTACTTCTTCGTCACAACGTGTGGAAGTACCGCAGCGGCGACAAAAATGTCAACCTTTTTTGTTCGCTTAAACTCCGTAAAATCATATCAAAACATATATAAAATATGATTTTGGAACGCAATTTTTTGTTGTCTGTAGGTCTGTCGGCCTGTCTGTTTGTAGATTTAGATTTAGTTAAATAGCATAGCAGTACATATAACGTCATCGGTCTTTGTCCAACATTTTAGATATTGCATTACAGAATCTGAAGTGATGTCCAGGATTATTTTAATATTAATTTAGAATAACTTTATTTTCCTTTGGTAAAACGACTTGAAAATTTGTACACAACCACGTCTATCTATGTTCTTTGAAGTTGTAAATTTTCGTTACAATCACTTAGACAATTTGAGAGATATTGCGTTTAAAAAAATATTTTACTACGAAAAATTGGTCGTTAAGATTTTATGAACGATGAAGTCATCCAAGCCATTTGCAAAATACGGGTAATTCCCAAATTTGGTCCAAATCAGTGAAGTATTTTTAAGTTATCGGTCGGATACATATATATATATATATATATATATATATATATATATATATATATATATATATATATATATATAAAAACATTTTAACTGACCATGGAAATAGGTTCGAGAGGCCCTAATTTGCGTTCATTTGAAGAAATTTATAAACTAATACTGCAAGGTGTGAAACCAAAAAAAAAGTAGTTGACGTATCCGAGCGTTTTTTATAAACAACTCTTCTCTCCGAAAATGTTATTTCATAATTGCGGTCCAGACTATATATATATATATATATATATATATATATATATATATATATATATATATATATATATATATATATGTAAATCTCTTGACTCTTGGACGAGTTCGTTAAACATCCTTATCAGACCAGTTTTTCGCAAAAAGGATAAACTTTTTCTCCGGAAAAAGGTAACATTTCCGAAAATAACAAAGCTATTATGATGAAATTTGGAACACATGTGACCTTAAAATAAAAAATTTCGGGACGCAGCAAGTGCGTTTTGTTAGAGAATTTTTATTAAATGCTTCAAATTTGTATGACTCAATTTTCTATAAACATAGAAAGTTGAATTTTGATATGTAGTAAGGCATTTACGGGGGAAATATATCATCCGAATTTCATCAAAAAGCTTTGTTATTTTTGGAGATACAATTTTTTTTCGGAAAAGTCACATTTTTTTACAAAAACTAGTCGGATAGGGCTAAATAATCAACTCATCCAAGCTATTAATAAAAGAAAGATTTATGCCGAGTTTTATCAAAATAGGTTAATAACTTTTTGAGTTATCGGAGATTATATATATATATATATATATATATATATATATATATATATATATATATATATATATATATATATATATATATATATATATATATCGGGTCCTGGGAGCCCAAAATCGCGCTTATTTAAAAAAAAATTGAAAAAATTGCAAATTCACACTATCGATACCTCTCTATTAGCGAATATTTTTTCATAAAAATTCGCGTAAATATCTGCTGAAAATGATAATTTCAGACTCAAAGCTGAAAAAGTTATTCAGACGTATGCAATCTGTGCACTGTTGTTTCTCCAAATGTCAAAATAAAATTTAAAAAAGCATACATTTATCGAGCTGGAATCGATCGCGTAACCTTCTGCTTAGAACACAAGCACGGTGCCTCTGAGCCATGTAAGCATACGTAAACTAACGTTTTGTTAAATAATACTTCAGATCGGCTTCATGCCTAGAATATTATATTCAATGTATACGTAACAGTTAATTACATAATTAGTAGAATTGCCATTAAAACACATTCCACGACTGCACCACTGTTTCGGTCTTATATGATGTCCTACGTTTAAGTTTAAAGATAAAAGAAACCACTTTAGAATCATTTTTATAGAGACTTAACCTCGGTGGTTCAGGGGTAACAACGTGTGCCTCTGAACCGAAGGGTATCGTTATAATGTTTATATATATATATATATATATATATATATATATATATATATATATATATATATATATATATATATATAAACATTATAACGGACCTTGGTTTTGGGTTCTAGGGACCCAAATTCACGCTCATCTGATGAAATTTTTCCAAAAGCTTTTCATCGTGAATATGCAAAATTGAACTTTCTAATGGTACTATGATAAGAAAAGATTAAGTTATTAGAGTTAGAAATGCATTTCCTATGATAATGCAGTTACTGCGGTTGCACTTTTCATAAACAACAAGGTCAAAACGATGATAAACTAAATTCTCTAAAATCGCAAATAGTAGGGGTGAATCAATAGGCCTTCATCAATCACAAGGCAATTTATTTTGCCACAATTAATTGTAAGGCTAGATGTATTCTCACCATAATTAGAACCGCAGACCGGTTCCGCTCTAATTAGAGCTCGTCAGTACGGTATACTAATTACAGCGAGAACACACTTATCAAGTAATACGGCTATGGTAGCCAGCCTCCTAGAACATTGTGAGATGTACGACAGTGTCGCCATCTCGGCGCGGAACCAGGTAGTATGTTGTCACGACGGCTCCAAATAACACAAAATGTTATAAAATAGAGACCGTGTACAACCAACTAACAATTTTGTAAATTGTCAGCACTGTCCCATTTCTTCCCTAATATAGGGACAATGTATGTAAGTCTAGATGTAATATCACCATAATTAGAACTGCAGACCGATTTCGCTCTAATTAGAGCTCATCAGTACGCTATACTAAATACAGCGAGAACACACCTATAAAGCGTGTTCTCGCTGTAATTAGTATACCCTACTAACGAGCTCTAATTAGAGAGAAACCGATCTGAGGTTCTAATTGTGGTGAGAATACATCTAGCCTTACATACATTGTCCCTATATGAGGGAAGAAATGGGCCACGGCTGACAATTTACAAAATTTTTAAATGGTTGCACACAGTCTCTATTTTATTTTATAACATTTTGTGTTATTTCGAGCGGTCGTGACAACAATTAATTGTCAAAATTGGAGATTTTAAAACAATTATTCTGGAGCAGACCACTTTGTAAGTAACAAGTGTGCCATGAAATCTGGTTCACACAGCCTTAAAATTTTCCGTTTCAATAGTTGCTTTTCTTCATTTAATTAAAATGTTTGCAGAAAATATATTTGAAATGGACCCTTTTGGACAGTTTCCATATGGCCAGATTAACATTAGGCTTTGGAATAGCAATTTATTGCTAGCGGGTAACCGGTCATAAAATCCCAAGCTAAATGATTTTCAAAAGAAGATTCCAAAATGAATCGGGCTTCAGGGGAACTAAATATTGCGTGACGTGTTTGATACGTTCTTGAATTGGCGTTTAAACTTTGAGGCGATACAAACTTTTTTGTTTGGAGTATATAATAATTAACTTTAAGCGATTGTTTATAAAGTATTTAATATAATAGTAATAGTGTATAATTGGTTGCCTACACATCGTTACCGTTAAATACAATGGTACAAGGGTAATTATTTTGATCAAACGGACCCATCAAATGGCAAACGTTTAACTTGGTTTTTCGGTATCATCTTTTTTATTCAATTTAAATAATTTCCTCAAAATTGGTCTGGGAAATGTTTATCTTACTGAAAGACATTGAAAAGAGGAAAGGCAAATTTTGTTGGACATATTCTAAGACATACCGTCATAGGGGTTATTTGAGACATCAAGGGTAACTTGAGACAAAGGGCGCCTTTAAAAATATATCAGTGACTTAATCTAAGTATGAATTTGGGAACTGTTCTTGCAATATTTTCTGTTAGGTGCATATTTATTTTACAAGAATTGTGCCTCTCAGGCCGAAGAACGCCACTGGGTGCCAAGGGCTTATTTTTTTTTCAGAGTTGAGAAATATCGTGATATTTATATAAATAGCAAAATATCTGATCTTTATGATATATATATATATATATATATATATATATATATATATATATATATATATATATATATATATATATATATATATATATTTGTGTGTGTGTGTGTGTGTGTGTGTCACTCAGATAACTCAAAAAATACTGGCCGAGGTTGATCAAATTTGGCGAGTACCGTCCTTGGACGTGGCTTGGATAAGTTCGTTATCCAGGAAAATCGGCCAAAGTGTTCCCGAAAAATTTTGTGGTTTCTTTCGGAAACTTTTCATATCTCCTGAAATAACAAAGTATGGGTGACCGAATTTTGTACGCGTGTTTGTATTATAAAAAGTGAACCATGTACCAAACTCTAGGTCTGTAAGTTAAAACACAAAAAAGAATTAAGAGAAATAAAATTTGGGGTTTTTCTCAAAACGCCAAACTCTTAAGTTTCCGCTTCAAAGGTCACTGTCCTTCATTTTACTAAAATGTTGCCAGGAAGTTCATTTCAAATAGACCCTTTCTCTGATGCTTTGGCAGTAGTTTTAGTTAAGTTTATGGTTTACGGTCTATAATGTTTAGCTAATTTTTGTGGCAGGAAAGTCAACTGTCAATCAACGAGTTGTCATGGATTGCATGTGTTACAAAACATTTTCACTTCAAGTTTTAAATTTTAACCGTGTTATATCAATGTGACCATGTAACCAAGGCTTCTACTGTTGTCTTGTGTTCTATGTGTTTGTTGTGTGTAAGATGTCTCACTCTCTTTGTGTGTTTCCTTACTGGATGCTTTTCATAGTCTGTTCAGCTTTCGGTAGGTAATTCTAACTTAACATTGGATTGTATATCATAGCTGCAACTCTTTCCAGGCTCCTGATGAGGTGCCAAGGAAGGTGCAGTTTTTTATTTGCTTCTTTAACGTAGGCCTATTTCCGCGACTATGGCCAATCACCGACGCCAGGGAGCAGTTTCACCTCACTATCCTGGAAATCTTGCCAAACCCCTGCCTTTCTGTAAAGATGGTAGGGCTCTTTAACGTGCCCAACATCGCACGGACACGGGCCCGACGGAATTACGCCTCCTCCGAAGGGCAGAACGTGCAGACGTTCAGCTTGCTCGAATACAATGATACAACCTCGGTTGATGATTAATTCTACAGTATGTACTAAAAAAGTGAAAGGAGTACCCTGTGATCGTACCCAGTACCCTTCGGTTCAGAGGTACACGTTGTTATCATTGAACCACCGAGGCTCTAATGTGCAAAATATAGAGCATGTTTTACCAAATAACTTTTTCAATACCCACAGATTTCTGAGTTCGATAGCCTTTAATGAGGCTTTAAATTTTGGAAAATATCAATAACGACAACTGTTATTTCCTATCAGTCTGCTTATATATATATATATATATATATATATATATATATATATATATATATATATATATATATATATATATATATATTGGTATGCAATTTAGAAATATATATGTACATGAAAACAACACAATTAAATGTTGGATTTCGAACACGTTATAGATAATCACAATATATTTTCAATCGAATATAGTTGGGTGATGGTGTGACACACACAGGTAGGATATAAATCTAACTAAGTATGTCAAAACATATCTTACAATGATTTGAAGGAAAACGCACATCTAAAAATGGCAATTTTTACAGCTCTTAACATAAATGTAGACTCTCCTCATAGACTAATGGCCTTCGATGGAAACGTTGCTGAAAAAACATCTACTTATATTCCACCATGTACCTTCTAGCACGGGAGTGCAAATTTTGTTGTTGTCTACTAATCAGAAACCACAAGAAACATCTGTCGATCTTTGAAAATTAAAGCAGAGTCAGTGAACTTGTTTTTGAGCTACAAACGATCAAACAAGGGCTGGCTCTGAACCGAAGGGTAGTGGCTTCGAATCCCAGCGTTCTCCTTTTACTTTTTCCGTACATACAGTAAAATTAACATCAACGGAGGTTATGGCATTGTATTTGAGCATGTTGAATGTCTTGTACGATGTTTGGTACGTTAAAGATCCCTACCCTCCTTAGAGAAAGGCAGGGGTTCGGCAACATTTTCGGTTAAGGTGTTCTACTTCAAATTCAAACACAGTCGAATCCACGACAGGCAGTATGGATTCCGTCAGCGCAGATCAACTGCCGACCTCCTTTCCTTTGCCACCCTTTCTTGGAACAAGTCTATGGAACTACAAGGTGAACATCAGATTGTCGCTCTAGACATATACAAAGCATTTGACCAGGTCTGGCACGCAGCGCTGATTAATAAACTTCCGGCCTACGGCCTACCACCAAAACCTTGTACCTGGACAGAAAATTTCCTCTCCAACCGGAGCATTTCTGTTGTCGTGGATGGCCATTCCTCTAAACTGCATCCAAATAATGCAGGAGTCCCTCAAGGTTCAGCTTTAGCCCCTACATTGTTTCTTTTCCACATCAATGACCTCTCTAGCACATCCAACCAAGTTCACCGTTACGCGGACGACAGCACCCTCCACTCAAATATACAATATTCTAAGCCTGTCTCTTTAGCCCAATTAGATGAGGATCGCAGACTCGTGGAGGGTTGTGTCTCTGTGGATCTCTTGCAATCACAATGAGACCCAGTGTGTTATAGAATATAATGAATCTTTTCTATTTTTCTCATGTTTATGTTCCAATCCAACAGGGTATATTTTCAACAGCTAATAGACTTCTTAAAATAAGATACCGGAAAACGGGTTATAACGGTAGTACAATTAAACTTCAGCTTTAGCCCCTACTTTGTTTCTTCTCCACATCAATGATCTCCTCTCTAGCACATCCAACCCAGTTCACAGTTACGCGGACGACAGCACCCGTCACTCAAATATACAATATTCTAAGCCTGTCTTTTTAGCCCAATTAGATGAGGATCGCAGACTCGTGGAGGGTTCTGTCTCTGAGGATCTCCAAAAAATATTAGACTGGGGAAGTAGAAATCTTGTACAATTCAACTCCACCAAATCTCAGTCTTGCTTTCTATCTCATAAGAGATACACCAGCCCTAGACCCATCACAATAAACAACCAAGTTATTCAAAGTAATGAGTCCTTTTCATTTGTTGGCATTTCTGTGGATCGAAATCTCAATTGGCACCAACATGTCACATCAATTACAGAAGCGGCTGCTAAGAAATTAGGTTTCCTCTTCCGGGCTCGCAAATACTTTTCACCAGCTAATCTCTATACCTTATATTCTTCACAAATAAAGCCAAACCTCGAATACGGCTGCCACATCTGGGGTGCCGCTGCCGCTTCTACACTCGCTATCCTGGACTCCATTCAGAAGCAAGCTCTACGTCTCATCGGTGACGCTATTCTTACCCAAAGGCTGGCATCCCTTGCCCACCGACGTGCCATTGGTGACCTCTCTCCCGTTTATAGATATCTACACGGGCACTGCTCAGAGGAGCTTTCTTCTATAGTTCCTCCACCTGCTGCCCCCAACAGATCTACCGGGGGAACAGAGCGAATGCACCATTTTACTGTCCAGGTCACCAGACATAAAGCATCTTGTTGTGCCCGCTCTTTTGTCCTGAGGACTTCCAAGTTGTGGAACTCCTTGCCGGCACATGTTTTTCCTTCTCCTCCGAACCTCCAAACCTTCAAGTCCAGAATTAACAAGTTGCCTATTTCCTCCTTGTCGACACCCACGGTATGATAGTATTGAGGCTGTGAGCCCTGGTGGTGGGTTGTTGAAATTAGAAGAAAAAAAATTCAGGATGGTGAGGTGAAACTGCTCCCTGACGCCGGTTAAGGTGTTCTACTTCAATTTACGCGTAGATTCGTTTATTTTATAAATAAAAATTTATTGGTAGTAATTGCAAATGAAGAAAAAAAAAACAACTTACTGAAGAGCATGAGCGGGAGATTTATCTATGAAATATTTTATGGCCCAAGTGGCCTTCGTCGTGTTCAATACAGACAACTCGCAACGTCATAATGCGGCCACGTTCCATCTTGCTGATAAAAGATAAAAAGTTGCCTACAGCTTTTAAAATCTATAATTGGAATTGAATCTTGTGAACATTTGGTACAAACAAATAAGGGAAATTTTACGGACTAGCTGTTCTATTTGAACCAAAGCAGTGTATAAATATTACATCGATAGTCGAAGGCATTTTTGGCACTTTACATTTCTAAATTACTTGAGTTTCACTGCTCTTGCCGCGTGGAACTATACGTTATATAATTTTACATTTAAATATATGGTTTATAATATTTATATTAATTTAAAACCGCATCTATCTCAAGTTAACATTTCTGATAAGATCTAAAATTACCGTAAGATGATTGATTACCTACTTGTCACGTTAATCTAATCTTGAGACCTTCTAAAGTAAATTGAAAATACATTGACTATTGCTTTAAATGTAAAGAGAATAATATGCAGTAGATGCTGTGTCAAAATAATGTTTATCTACAGCGTAACTATGGTTTTGCGTATAATTTATTAAGAGCGCACATCCGAAAAACAACTAGAGAACGACTAATAAATAATACATTAAAATGAAACATTACAATAAAAACTGAGAAAATATACAATAATGTGTCGTATGATAAAGCCGTTTCGATCAGCGTATCATTTTCAGTTGAACATCTGGGTACCTAACTAATAATATAAGTGGATAACGTAAAATAAATTATAAATAGGGGATACATTGCGCAAAATAATAATCTAACAGTTTACAACAAACACACCATTTTATCGGAAATGGTCAATTTAAAAACATAAATCTGATTAATCTCATATGACTAAAAACAGGAAATAAGCGAAGATAAACCTAATTCAAACAACACGTGAAAATTTCTTGGATTATTATCTGCCCAATATCGACAATTATGACGATTGACTGTAGAGTTTAATAAAAACGTACGCTCGTCTGAAAAACAGATATTGAACAGAAAGTTCCCGTTATCAGCTATTCCTGCAGTCATAACTTCACAAACTCCAGCTGCCGATCAATTTTATACGGATGAAATTTATGATGCTTCAATATAGTTCTTCTGTTGATGTTTGAAACAGTGGCCAATTTTCTCGTGCTCAAAGTTGGGTCTGCAGCAATTTGTCCTAAAACTTCAATCTCAGTAGTCTCATTTCTAACCGGAAATTTACGTTCAGAATCCCGTTGTTTTTTTGTTTTGTTTTTTTTTGTTTTTTTTTTTGTTTTTTTTTTTAATTTCAACAACACACCACGAGGGCTTACAGACTAAATACTATCGTACCGTGGGTGTCGACAAGGGGGAAAGGGGCAACTTGTTAATTCTGGACTTGAAGGTTTGGAGGTTCGGGGGAGAAGGAAAAACATGTGCCGGCAAGGAAGCGCTTTCGATCCTTTCTTGGGGACGGGTTGTACTCGAGCAGTTTTCCAGTTACTAGGGAATATGCCTCTATTGTAAGATGTTTGAAACAGACGAGTCAGGACAGGAGCAAGTTCTGGTGCGCATTTTTTGAGAACAATTGCTGGGATCTCGTCAAGGCCAGAGGCTTTCCTGGTATTAAGAGAAGAGAGCATCTTTTGTACCTTTTTAGTTTTGAAAATGATATCCGTGATTTTATGCGCGATATTGGGGACTGTTGGTGGTTGAACATTTGGAGGTGGGTTGAGAATAGAATTGCCGGCGAACAACGAGGCAAAAAGTTCAGCCTTGCCCAGGGCGGTAGTAACGATTTCATCCCCTGAGACAAGAGGTGGGAACGTGCTCTTGCAGAAATTTTTCCCAATAGATTTAGCAAGAGTCCAGAAGGGTTTGCTGCCGCTGGAGCTTAAGAGGACTTTGTTTTTGATGTGGTTATTAAACGAGTTTTTGGCCTCAGAAAGAATGCTGGACAAAGTTGTTGTCAGGAGGTGACCGGTAAACGCAACAGATGAATTTAGTTGCAGCCCTGAGGGAGAGTTTTATCCATAGTATGTCTTTTCTTCCAGCTTCTAGATTGGGGAGTCTGGTGCAGGGTAGATTGCTACGGATGTACGCGCACACGCCTCCATGCAATCTAAAAGAAGTAAGGAGCTCATACCCCGGGAAATTAAGGTGATTAGTGGCTGTTTTGGCACTGATTTGAGTTTCGGTGAGGAAGAGTAGTTGGGGCCTATTAGCCTGGAGAAAATGGTGGACGGAGTTCAGGTTAGAATTTAGGCCACATATATTCGAGAAGGATATTGTAAATCTCGATGCTGGCGCCCCCTGTACACCCCTCTCACGGAGATCCGAATGAAGGGGTATTTTACTTCCGAAATCTTTTGTACAAGGAGGAGCCATCATCATTTTTGTTTATAAGGGAAACCGACTCATACACCAGAACCGGACACGTCTGTTGGGACTTCACCGGCCCCTTGATGTAAGGGGTGGTACCTCCTCGGGCGTGAAAAAAATCCTTTACTATCACGTAAAGGAAAATTCCACTACCACCTACTTGGCTACTGAACCACATTGTCGAAACTTTGCAACTAACTCCAAAATGTATTTTCTGTTAATATGTCTGTTCGGATGTGGTTCATTAAACAAATTTACGGTACGGTTGGTACAGTCATCGTTTTTGGAAAAAAAGAGTAATTATTTCAACTCTTTCTTCTACAGAATACACCATTGTGAAATTAATTTTCGGTAGTACTATCAAGTATCAAACCGACCGATAAACTGAAATAATAAACCGCATTTCTCTCATTCCGATAAGAAATGTTCTGATAGTCAATTTTTTGTTTACAAACCAACAAAACATTGACTATCAGCACATTTCTTATCGGAATGAGTGAAATGCGTTTTTGCATATTCAACCTGAATAATTTTTAAACGAGTTGATAAAACTTCCAAAAAAATTAGTTTGCTGAATTCAGAAAGAGCTTTCAAATGATGTAACACTCGACCCATGTTCCCTATTTAAAATATAAGGGTTGTTATCACCACCCTTAAGGGGTTGATGTGACAAAGTTGAGTTTTATGTCGAAACATGTCCCCCTTAATATTAAAATTAACGTGTTTCAGCGTTTCTCTGGACGCAAATCGGTCTGTTTCGTATTAAATGCGCCACCCTATATATATATATATATATATATATATATATATATATATATATATATATATATATATATATATATATATATATATATATACAGGGTCGCTGATAAGTCTGGAAACGGTCGATTATCCGGGAAAATATACAAGGTGTCGAAAAAAGTTTTATACAAAAGTTTTTGGGTTCTTCAATGTCTACTAGGCGGTGATAATTTCATTTATACAGGGTTGGTCATACAGGCGTGGCACACCAATATTAATTTTTTTTAATGGAACACCCTATATATTATTCGATATTTCAATCCTTCTCTTAATTTTGAGCAACATTTATCAGAAGCATGATGTACATAAACTTAATCGTTTCCGGGTAAAAAAATAAATAAAAATAAACGCTATTGTTTTTAAAATCTATTGGATGAAGAACAAAAATAAATGAAAAGTAGAATATCTCTTGAAAACAATCTGTGAGTGTGAAAAGACCCGGTTGCGATGTTTTTAACATTGTTTGGAATCCTATTTTATAAGATGTTCAAAGTGTTCTCCATTGACCTCCTGACAATAATGAATTCGCTTAACAAAACATTGCACTGCATTTACAAGAGCGTTTTGAGGAATGTTATTAATTTCATGCACAATCCTTGCTTGCAACTCTTCAATATTCTGTGGTCTATTTTGGTAAATTAAATTTTTTACATGACCCCACAAAAAAAAGTCAAGCGGCGTCATGTCGGGAGACCTAGCTGGCCATTCAATAGTTCCCCTGCGCCCTATCCATCTGCCAGGAAAGGTTTGATTCAGATATTCCCGTACCTCAATTCCAAAATGAGGGGGTGCCCCATCCTGCTGAAACCATATTTCTTCCGCTGGTAGATTTGGGTCGTTATTGTTCGGAAATAATCGACTAACGTCTGGAACAATTGATTCTTGCAAAAGTGTCAAATATTGAGCAGAGTTCAAATTACCGTGTATAAAATAAGGTCCTATGATATGTCCACCAATAATAGCACACCAAACATTTACTTTTTGCGGTCTTTGGGTGTGAATTTGTTCCATCCAATGTGGGTTTTTGTCTGACCAGTACCTACAGTTGTGTCGGTTGACTTGTCCATTCAAACAAAATGTAGATTCGTCGGAAAACAAAATGTGGTTGGCAAAGTTAAAATTTTGGCGTAACTTCTCCATAATAAGTTCACAGAACTCGATTCTGCGATCAAAATCGTCTTCACTCAGTTCTTGCAATAAATGAATTTTATATGGACGGAACTTTTCCCGCTTCGTAATCTTTTGAATTGAATATCGACTCATATTGTGATTTAAAGCCAATTGCTGTGCCGAAGTTTTCGGATTTTCCACCACATCCAATATTACATTCAAAGAATTTTCTTCATTTGTAACGGTTACTGGCCTTCCAGTTCTAGGTTTATCCTTGATACCGCCAGTTTCGTGAAAACGATGCAAAGTTTTCGAAACTGTGGATTTGGAGATCGATTCCCGCTCAGGATGCAACTCATTGAACATAATCACCACTTGAGCAAAACTTCGTGTTCTATCACCGTACCCTATCATCATTAAAATTTCGATACGTTCGGTTTCACTTAAACTTGCCATTTTGCACAAAAACTGTTGACACTAAATTACTAATGTTTCAAAACTGTTGACACTGAATGAATGTTTGACATTCGTTGTCCTGGAAACATTTTAAAACAAAAGAATAATACTGCGTTTCTTATGGGCATCTTATCTTATCTTGGGATTCCAAACAATGTTAAAAACATCGCAACCGGTTCTTTTCACACTCACAGATTGTTTTCAAGAGATATTCTACTTTTCATTTATTTTTGTTCTTCATCCAATAGATTTTAAAAACAGTAGCGTTTATTTTTATTTATTTTTTTACCCGGAAACGATTGAGTTTAGGTACATTATGCTTCTCATAAATGTTGCTCAAAATTAAGAGAAGGATTGAAATATCGAATAATATATAGGGTGTTCCATTTAAAAAAAATTAATATTGGTGTGCCACGCCTGTATGACCAACCCTGTATAAATGAAATTATCACCGCCTAGTAGACATTGAAGAACCCAAAAACTTTTGTATAAAACTTTTTTCGACACCTTGTATATTTTCCCGGATAATCGACCGTTTCCAGACTTATCAGCGACCCTGTATATATATATATATATATATATATATATATATATATATATATATATATATATATATATATATATATATATATATATATATATATATATATATTTATTATCGTATTTTATGGCTGCGGTCGTCCGACCAAATTTTGTTATTGTCTACTAATCAGAATCCCCAAGAAACATCTGTCAACCTGTGAAAATCAAAGCAGATTCAGTAAACATATTTTTGAGCAACAAACGATCAAACAGCATCCAAGATTTTAGGTGTGTCACTTCAATTGACGCGTAGTTTAGCTTATTTGGTAAATAAAAATTCATCGGTAACACTTGCAAATGAAAAAAGAAATGATCAAAGAACAGGTTCGGGAGATTTATCTATGAAATATTTTATGGCCCAAGTGCCCTTCGTCGTATTGAATACAGACAACTCGCAACGTCACAATGCGGCGACGAAACATCTTGCTGAAATAAAAAAAGTTGCGTAGAGCTTTTGAAATTACTAATTAGATCTCAAACATGTCTTTCTTAATAATTTTGCATATGTATAAAATGCTTGCATCTTGTGACGGAGCCTATATTTCGCATATCGCACAATTTAAAACCATAAATATCGTATATTGTGTCGTGTAACAGCCATCCAGGAATTTCGAACAGGCGTCATAGATGATGTATAACAAGATATTCAATATTTTTAATGTATCTACGACGCACAATGTCATCTAGATGCTTAAACAGCAGTTTCTAATTACGATTTGGCACGTTTTAAATGTACTATTATTAAGTTTCAAGATGAATAATTCGTGTTATAACAAAGACATGGTTTTGTTATCGCCGTTGTTATGACTGTCGGTCAGACTCTCTTGTTAATGTATATCCTTTTTTGATAAGCCAGCATGTATGAGGAAATATATCAGATTTATTTAATTATGATTAATTGAGGATGACACATTTTTCATTGGAATTTTAAAACACTTATTCAGTTTTTGTGACTCATATTCACATGCCACCCTTGTTGCAAATTTTACTATGTCTACGCATTATCGGATTTATTTTCCCCAAAATTTTGTTTTGAATTCGAACCACTTGATGGCTAATTTCTTTTTTTTAATTTAAGTTTTGACTTTGAGAACTGGCTCATTCAGTCACTGTCAATCTTCAAAATAAACAAAGATGCATCTGACCTTGCTTTTCACAATGGCAAAACCTGTGTTAAGAATGTTAATCTAACAAGCTCTTTAACTTTTTAGCGAATTAAAAAAAAATCGCTAATGAGGAGATCTGTGTTTGTATATATATATATATATATATATATATATATATATATATATATATATATATATATATATATATATATATATATATATATATATATATATATATATATATATATATGTATGTATGTATCCGACCGCTAACTCAAAAAATAATGTACCGATCTTGAACAAATTTGGTGAGTACCTTCCTTTTTGCAAGTGGCTTGAATAAGTTCGTTATCCAGGAAAAGCGGACCAGATTTTCCGGGAAAATTGTGAGTTTTCTTTCTAGAATAATTCATATCTCCGTAAATAACAACGTAAGGGCAACCAAATTTGGTACGCGTGTTTATATTATAAAGAGTGAACTCTGTACGAATTTAGGTCCCTAGCTTTAAAGACAAAAAAGTTATGGGCAGTTAAAGAAACAAATTTTGGAGTGTTCCTCAAAACGTCAAACTCGCAATTTAAACATCAAAATTGGCAATGTTTAGGCAAAGAATGTGAAACAAATACCGATTGTGAAAAGAAAATGTTGCAAGAAGGGTGTTCTGCAAACCCTTAAGTTTCAGATTCAACCGTCATTGCCCTTCATTTTACTAAATATTTACAGAATATTCATTTCAAATAGACCCTTCTCTGATGCTTGGGCTGTCAGTTTAATTAAGTTGATGCTTTTTAGTGAATTTTTATATGTTTATATATATATATATATATATATATATATATATATATATATATATATATATATATATATATGTATCCGTCTGATAACTCAAAAAATAATTAACCGATTTAGATGAAACTCGGCAAGTGCCTTTCTTTTATTAATGGCTTGGATGAGTTCGTTGGCCAGGAAAATCGGACGGGGTTTTCCGGGAAAATTTTGAGTTTTCTTTCAAAAAAAAATTTTTTCCCGAAAATTTCGATAAAATTTGGTCTACATATTGCTTTGGGAAATACCTAACTATGTGCGAAAATTCAGCTTTCTAGGGTTACAGAAAATTGAGCTATTCAAATTTGAAACATTTATGTTTAAATCATAAGTATGTGGTTGCTGTTGGTTAGTCAATGCTTTTCTTATTGACTCATGAAATTCATTTGTAAGTTTCCGAGAAATGTCAATAATACTGAATTCACTGATTGTTAATCATTGGAAGCATTTACGATTATATATAACCCTATTGTAATGTATTATCATTTATCACCTCTGTAGTATAATTATTTTTGCCTTACAACTCGCAGCGTTTTTAGTCAATTGTTGTTATTAATAGTCAATAGTTTCTTTCCGAATACACACACCTTCCATTGACTTCTGCTTCTGCCGCTGTTACAGTCCTTTTATTTAGATCTAGAGTTGTAACCACTCATACAAACAGTGTTTTTTAACCACGTGGCTGGGCGACTGACCGAATGCATTCCCAGTTGCTGTTGATTTACTCATATTCTCTTAATATGTTTGAAGATGTGGTGTCTACTTCATTCCAAGTCACTATTAACCGACTATTTATGAAATCAAATAAGTAAATTAAATCGATTGTCATAAAATATGTAGTGTATTAAGACAAGGGAAAAAGAAATAAAACATATATAACTGTGCACATTTTGATTATATTTTAGGGTGCTTGAGAGAGGTATTGTCACGGCATAATATCTTATTAAAGTTCATTTGTAAATAGGTTTAATTTTTATATGTTTATATATATATATATATATATATATATATATATATATATATATATATATATATATATATATATATATATATATATATATATATAATAACTCAAAAAATAATTAACCGATTTCGATGAAACTTGGCAAGTGCCTGTCTTTTATTAATGGCTTGGATGAGTTCGTTATCCAGAAAAATCAGAAGGGGTTTTCCGGAAAAATTTTGAGTTTTCTTTCGAAAAAAAATTTTTTCTCCGAAAGTAATAAAGCTGTTTCAATGAAATTTACTATATATGTTGCCTCAACCTTACTACGTACCAAAATTCAACTTTCTAAGTTTAGAGAAAATTGAGTTATTCAAATTTTAAATTTTCTTTCGAAAAAATTTTTTTTCTCTGAAAATTACAAAGTTATTTTAATGAAATTTTGTGGATATCTTGCCCTAGGAAAAACCTTACTACTTATTGAAATTAAACTCTCTAAGTTTATAGAAAATTGAGTTATTTAAATTTGAAGCATTTAATGAAAATTCACTACCATAACGCACTTGCTGCGTCCCGAGTTTTTGAATATTTATTTGTAGGTTTAGTGAAGTTTATGATTTAACGGCCTATAATTTTTTTTAGCTAATTTTTGTAGAACAAATTTGTTAATGCATTTTTGCATTTTTTGTCGAAAATTAAGTTACGGGACCAGGAGAGGATAAGGGTGCTGAGCGGGGTAGGTAGTAAAAAGGAAATATGAACAGAAAATGCGAATAAAATGGGCTTGAAAGTTGTCATTTTCATATCTTGAAACCATATCCCCCTTAAACCCTGCCTACCCCGCACAGCACCCCTATTCCCCCAGGTGCCGTAACTTCCTTGGCGGGTATGAACAAGAAATGTTTCTTGTGGTTTATGCAACGAGGGTGGTTGTATGCACGCGAGGGGGGAAGGAAAATCCCCACGACGAAGCAGCCACCCCCAACCCTACCACAAGTCAAAGCGGGGGGTGGGGGGTCCTGCTTCGTCGTAGGCATTTTCCTTCCCCCTCGTGTGCATACAACCACCCTCGTTGCATAAACCACAAGAAAAACTTCTTGTTCATACCCCTCAAGGAAGTTACGTGACCTGTGGGCAAATAGGGGTGCTGTGCGAGGTAGGCGGGGTTTAATGGGGATATGGCTTCAAATAGACAGCTTTTAAGCAGTTTTCTTTGCTTTTTCTGCTTATATTTCCTCTTTAATACCTACCCCGCCCAGCAACCGTATTCACTCCCAGTCCCGTAACTTCCTTGGGGGGTGTGAACAAGAATTTTTTCTTGTGGTTTGTGCATCCAGGTGGGGTCCTAGTAATATTTCTTCAAACAATTTTTTGAAAAGCGGTCGGGTGCTAATCTGCAAATTTACCGAATTTTCATTAAATCCTTCAAATTTCAATAACTCAATTTGCTATTAACGTAAGCTTTGTTGGTTAGGAAACCAACATTTAAGTTTATTTTCGGAAAATTTAGTATATTTTTAAACCATAAGTAATTTTCTACTACGTTGTTACTACTACATTGGCTATACCGGTAATCAGATTGATGCCTGCTCGCATTTGCTATTAAAAACATTTTAATGGCTTCACTTCCATAACACATTTTCTGTCAGACTTGTGAAAAATGTTTATATATTTTCAAACAATAAATTTATTTCGATGAAATATGGTACAATGTTTCTACTATATGGGCAACCAAGTTTGATGCCTGCTTTCATAAAAGAAAGACCTTTGCTATTAAAAATATTTTAAAGAAAATTCGCTACCATAACGCACTTGCTGCGTCACGAGATTTTTCTTCTATCTCCCTAGACACTTGTGGTTTACTAAAAATAGATAATAAAATTAAATCTTACATACTTATCCACGCACACGCATACGCGAGCGCATATACGCACCCACGTCAACAGGATTTATACGTCCAGTACTTAACATGGCTAATTTCAAATATTTAAATTTCAATTTTGTAATAAATTTGATCAATAAGTAGGCTACTACTGAAAAAGTTAAAATAAAAGTGTTTTTACCATCATCAACACAGTCTAAAGGCGAGGTCGCCTTGTCATCGAAACCATTACTGTATTCAGCTCCTTTCACTGCACTGTAGCTTGCGTACTTTATCCATTGGATCAGGCCTTCCAAAAGTAAAGCTCAATATATCCGGTATTATACGAGATATGAGAAAAAATTATATACGTTAATTATAGGGTGTCTTGAGCTGCATCTTATAAACCTAGTTTGACAATCACACGCTGGCCCATAAGTCTTTGGTAATACATGGGTAAAGCACCAGATGTGGCCACCTTAAGGTAAATTTCTAACTGCAGTAGCTCTGTGTTAAAATGAAATGATGTTAGAATATTTAACATTAGTCTTCTTGATTCCTCATATATTTTACTTTTGATTCGTTTAACAAAAAATAAACATAGATTGCAGTGAAATAGTTTAATCCAGAAAAATATTTGTCAGACCGTACATCACCAGTTATGGCCACCTCGGGACCATTTGCGGTCGTCGCAAGCACTACTTGTGGCCATCTTTAATAAGCTTAAATTATAGGTTGATATTGCAACTTTAAAACTAAATTATTTAAAATTTGGGTTGTAATAAATGTTTATACAATTTGAAGACCACTCTAAAATAATAAGTAAAATAATTTTTATTACAAAGTAAAAAATTATTACATTTTCTAACAGGTAAAAAATTTAAAAAAAGATTGAAATTAACTCAACAAGTCTTTAAATGGTATTTAGTGTCAATTTAAATACGACTTTAAAATAATGAATGAAATAATTTTATGAGAAACCCAAAAATTATTACATTTTCTATAAAGTAAAAATAAAAATTGATTCTACAAGTTAGTCTTTGGTTAAATTGCACTAAACGTTTATAAGATATTGCACAAGGAAAATAAATCAACGAAATGATGAACTCCAGTTCACATAAAATATTTAATTTCTGTGACTTCTTACATTCCTCTTGCATTAATTTGGCGTGGTTCTTTGATTTTTCGGATGATGTCTTCCTTTTTGCAAAGTACTCAAAAAACTGCTGACTCTGCATCCAACCAGTTTAGGATCTTCCAATACCCCATTTTGCTGGTGCAGAGGTGATATATGTTTTTGGTATGCGTTCAAATTTGAAAATAGTCAAAGGAGGCGCAATTAATCCTTGAGCATTCAGCGAAATCAAAGTCGTAACATTTTCTTTTTCTGATGTTGGCGCAACATCGTCCAACTGTTTTCATCTCTCTCCTAATAATAGATTGTCCTTTGGCGACAAAAAATTGCAGTCTCGTCCATGTTGAAAATTCTTTCAGGAGAATTCAGAATGGAAAAATCTTGGCCAAGGAGTTCTTCTACTTTAAAAAAACCATTGTCTTAGCCTTTTTTTTTTGGAAGTTATTGCTCTGGCTTTAATCACACACTCTGCCTGTTTCTGGCTAATCTGAGGATTTCGCCTCAAAAATCGAGAGAACCATTTCTACCTAGGTTGATTGTTGATAAATGGAACCTGAATTTTTTTTTGGATCAACACGACGACAGTTATCGGAAGTTTTTCCTGATACTCTGTTTCGCAGTGTCGTTCTGGGCACACCAAAAGTTTTACTGGCTGTTGCAATTGGTAGTTTATCATCCCTAACAACCTTCAGAGCCTTATCCATGGACTCTTTCGAGTAAGTAAATAGTTTTCTTGGAGCCATGTTATAAATAATCTAAAATAATTACAATATTCACTTTTCTAAAACTACTGGGGAGTGATTTAAAATAAAGATTTAGTTTTTTCTGTCTCTGCCTGTTATAAATGACAATTAGATTTCCATCCCTTTCTACATCATGGCCACAACTGGCATTTTATATTCCAGTTTTGGCCATTTGATGTCCACAACTAGAAATGTGTAATTATTTTGCTCCAGTTGTGGCCACTTGAAAAAACCGTTAATTATAATGAATTTGAGGTTACAACTCTTAAAAATGTGGAAAAAAAACTTAAATAATCGCTCTAAACGAAAGTTTCCAAAAAATTTACAAAAAACGGCAAACATATTTCTTAAAAAGTAATAATTTAAAACACTTACATTAACAGTTTTGTTGATAAAACACAGTCTTCTTCAGTATACTCACTCACATCAACATGTAGCATCTAGACGGCTGTTTAGGTCTAATTTTGCACATTACTACATACAGAAATGCATTTGGAAATAAAGGTTGCGATTTGATTGGATGAAAAGGGCGGCAATTTTTATATAGATGAAATAGAATATTGAAGTGGCCACAGCAGGTGCAATGGCCACAAAGGGTGTTTCTACCTACTTTCTTTTTTTTTAATAGAACACCACTTATGTTATTGAATTTTTGTATTTCCTATCGAATTGTAATGCCCTTGTAAGGAAAAAAAATTATATCGTTCATCGTTTTTGCGTTATTTCAATTGTTTTGTAAAATTACACGTTTTTGGCACATATCACAGATTGTGATACGCCGTTTTTACCACAAGATAGCGGAGACCCATGGAAATGACGCATTCAGAGAGCTTTGTGTTTGTATTACTCGTCGAAAAAAATCAAGCTGCCGTATCAGGTACTCTCAAATAGTGGCTGAATTTGAAAAGTTTTCGCAGAAATGTTTCAGTGTTTCCGTAGAAATCATTTTTGTAAGGTTTCTGTGATATGTTGGTAATTAATAATAAATATTTGGTAAGTTATTGTTTAGGTATCACCAACTCATGGGCCACTTGTGATTGACAAAATAATTTTACAAGATGCAGCTCGACACCCAATAATGAACGTATACAATTTTTTCTCGTATCTTGTATAATAACAATTATATTGAGCTTTACCGTGGAAATGAGTCACCAGGATATATGTAAACAGATAAAAACTAAAAAAAACTCTGGACGCAGCAAGTGCGTTATGGTAGTGAATTTTCATAAAACTATTTTTTAATAGCAATAATGTGTGTTTTTTTAAGAAAGCAGGCATCAAATTTGGTTACCAGTATAATCTATATAGTAAAAACAATGTGCCATGTTTCATCAAAATAACTTTATTGTTTGAAAATGTACAAAAATTTCCGAAAGTTAACTTAAAGTGTTCCCGAAAAAACTCGTTTCTTGGTCAACCTTATAGGTTAATAGCAAATTGAGCTATTCAAATATTAAGCGTTTGATCAAAATTCGCTACCATAACGCACTTACTGCGTCCAGAATTTTTTTTCTTACAAAAATGCATTATATTTCGATGGGAAATGCAATAACTTAAGGCGTGTTTGATTAAAAAAAAAAAAGAAAATTTGTATCACCAACGACTTATGGGCCATCCTGTGATTGTAGAAATAATTTTTTAAGATGTAGCTCAAGGCACCCTATAATTAATATATACAAATTTTTTTCATATCTTGTATAATAACAGATATAATGAGCTTTATTGATTTTTTTACGAAAATTCTACAAAAATTATATACCATTAAACGATAAACTCTATAGCTAAGAATACTCCCAAGCATCAGAGAAAGGGTCTATTTAAAATGAATTTTCTGGAAATATTTTATTAAAATGAAGGACAATGACGGTTGAAACTAAGACTTCAGGGTTTGTAAAACATTCTTCTTGAGACATCTTATTTCCATAGCCCGTATTAGATTCGAGTTATTTGCCTAAATGTTGCAAATTTTGACGTTTAAATCGCAACTTTGACGTTTTCTGGAAAACCCCAATTTATTTTTCTTTAAATGCCTATAACTTTTTTGTCATTAGACCTACAGAGCTAAATTGGCATGTAGCTTACCTATAAGGATGTAAACCCGCGTACCAAATTTGGTTGCCCTTACTTTGTTAATTCCGGAGATATAAATTTTTTTCGAAAGAAAACACAACATTTTCCGGGAAAACCTGTACCGATTTTCCTGGCTAGCGAACTTATCCAAGCCATTTGCAAAAGGAAGGTACTCACCAAATTTAATCAAAATCGGCCCATTATTTTTTGAGTTATCGGTGTGATACATATATACATATATATATATATATATATATATATATATATATATATATATATATATATATATATATATATATATATATATATATATATATATATATATATATATATATATAAACATATAAAAATTTTAACTGACCCCGGATATGGATTCTAGGGGGCCTAGTTTGCACTCATTTGAAGAAATCTTTTTAAGGACCATGACGGACGAAGCTGAAAGTTAAGGGTTTGTATAACACTCTTCCTGCGACATTTTCTTTACATAGCCCGTATTCGTATCAGGTTCTTTGGCTAGATGTTCCCAATTTCGACGTTTCAAATCGCGACTTTGACGTTAGAGGAAAACCCCTTTTTTCTTTTCTTTAAATGGAAATTATTTTTTTAACTTTTAACTTACAGACCTAAATTTCGGTACATGGTTGCCATTGCTTTCTTATTTCCGTAGGTACAATTGTTTTTCGAAATACACAAAAACCTGGGCCGATTTTCCTGCCTAACGAACTTCTCTAAGCCACTTGCAAAAGGAACGTACTTACGAGATTTGATCAAAATCGGCTCATTATTTTTTTGAGTTATCTATATATATATATATATATATATATATATATATATATATATATATATATATATATATATATATACATATATATATATATATATATATATATATATATATATATATATACATATATATATATATATATATATATATATATATATATATATATATATATATATATATATATATATATATATATATATATATATATATATATATATATACACACTTAGCCGCAAAAATTATGCTCAATTTCAAAGTTGATTTTCTCGCAAACCGATTAATCGATTTCGATCTTTTTTTTTGAACTGTAGCTTTTTTCTTTGGTAATTGCACTGTGAATAACTTTTTATTCAGATTTCAGTTTAAGGCTTATACAGGGTGCAAAAATGAGAATAGTTTTTTTACATTAAATTTGAGACACCTGTAGGGACCATTAGTCACAACAACGGATGCATAATGAAATCATACTGTAGCCTCATGTTTTCTGAACATTTTGTTTTTTAAATTTCTCTCATATCTGCAATATCAAATAAAAAACACAGTTTTATACCAAAACTTGTTTTTCTTCATTAATCACAGTTTTACTGGATACTTATTTGGTTTAATATACACATTAGTATATGATAAACAAACAATATCAGCAAATGTCAGTTTGACAATTACTTTATTCATTTATGTACCTATCGTCTTAAACTGTATAATTAAGTTCATAGTTTGTGATCTATTGTTCTTTCGTGAAAATCGAACGTGTTAGAAGGAATATGACTCGTGATGAATGTGTTCAAGCAATGACGTTACATAACGAAGGAGTAAGCTACAACGCTATTGGTTTGAGATTAGGATTTGCACATACAACAATTTCTCGTGTTGTCCAACACTTCAGGGAAACTAATGACTATGACATACATCCACGACAAGGCAGACCTCGGGTAACTACCGTTGTTCAAGATCGCTATATTAGACTGCGTGCTTTAAGAGAACGTTTCACCACGTCAAGGAAACTTTTGACACAACTCAGTGCAGTTCATAATATTCAACCAAGCATTGATACTGTGAGGAGACGTCTTTCTGAACACAATTTACATGTCAGAGTTCCAGCGACAGTCACTGGATTAAATGCAGACCACCACAGAGCTAGACTGCAATTCGTCAGGGAGCATGTAAACTGGACTATTGAGGACTGGGAACACGTTCTATTTACATACGAATCTAGGTTTTGTCTATATAGCTCCGATAGACGTCTAAGAGTTATCCGCCGGCCAGGTGAGCGTTATGCACAGTGCAACATACGTGAAACAACTTTATTTAATGGAGGCTCTGTGATGTTTTGGGCTGGAATTTCCTCCACAGCACGAACGGATATCGTACCTTTACATGGGGGTGCTTTAAATAGCGAAATATATATCAGTGAAGTTTTGTCTGAGCACGTTGTCCCTTTCGCTCCGTACATTAGGAATAACTTTTGACTAATGCATGATAACGCCAGACCTTATGTAGAACGGATCGTCAATGAATATTTACATGAAGTAAATATTCGAACTGTTAATTGGCCATCGCACAATCCCTATATGAATCCTATTGAGCACTTATGGGATATTATTGGTAGGGCACTCAGACAGTATCAACCCCCTCCTGCCCCCCTGCAAGATATCAAATAATGGTTACCGATATTTGGAATGGACTTGACCAAAATCAAATATCCAATTTAATATCGAGTATGCCTTGGCGATGGGAAGCAGTTATTAGAAGTAGAGGTGGAAACACGCGCTACCAATGTACTTTTTTTGCTATGTATTGTTAATTATTGTTAGTGTTATTCTTAGTTTAATGTTGTCAAAATGTTCTGGTATAAAACTGTTATTTGATATTGCAGATATCAGAAAAATTCAAAAAGCAAAATGTTCAGAAAACATGAGGCTACAGTATGATTTCATTATGCCTCCGTTGGCTAATGGTCCCTACAGGTGTCTCAAATTTAACGTAAAAAACTATTCTCATTTTTGCACCCTATATAAGCCTTAAAGTGAAATCTGAATAAAAAGTTCTTGACAGTGCAATTACCAAAGAAAAAAGCTACAATTGGAAAAAAAATATCGAAATTGAGCATAATTTTTGGTTGTGCGTTATTTTTTCTGCTAAGTATATATATATATATATATATATATATATATATATATATATATATATATATATATATATATATATATATATATATATATATATATATAGAGAGAGAGAGAGAGAGAGAGATCAACATATAAAAAATCGAAACTGACCCCAGATATGTGTTCTAGGGAGCCTAGTTCACGCTCATTTGAAGAAATTGTTTCAAAATTGAAAATTTCCGATCTCCTCATTATATGGTGAATTTTTTAAAGAAAATTCACTAAAAAGATGAAGGCCTTTCTCTTAAAATAAAAATGTTTGGAGCCTTTCTGAGAAAACTGTAAGTCTGACAACAATGCTGAGGTGAAAATCATATTCGTCATATACACTCCACAAAATTATATAAACGAACGTCAAAGTAATGCAAATTTTACAGAGTGTAATGTCAAGATGACCGTATACTTGTTTATTAATTGATTTATATCGGAACTTTTGAAGTACCTAATAGGTAGATCTAGATACCTGTCTGCCTACTTGTACAAAAGAAAATTAGAAAAATAATTTGCTAAAAACTGTCAGTTACATAAGTAATAAAGTTAGATAAACTTCACGTTACAAAAATAATTGACTTTTCCAAAAGAACTTTCATCAACTTGAAAAGAACATCCACACTCGTAGGTATTTCGAGATCTTTAGTTTTATTTCCAAATAACATATAAGAGTTATATCAATGCGATTGCGATTAACCACTTTCAATAACTTTTTAATTTATAAGAACTAGGTAAGCATTAATTACCATTATCATTATCTAATAAACTCTAAAAATCCCTTAACAAACGATAACAGAAATATCTGATAAAAGATATTTTGTAGGTACTTGTCACAGACGATATGCTGAGCGATATCAAGACGATCTGTCATTGGTTAAGTAATGTGTGACGTCATAGCGACGTTCCTCTGATAAAAATTGACGCTGAGTTGAGGATCACACATCCCGCCTCTTATACATCTCCAGCTTCCACAGGTATCGATATCAGTATTAATTATCTACCGAAAACCGAAAGTGCAGCACCTATCACAAACAGAATACCCCTATCTAACATATTATCCATATGCACCCACTGTTTCGTGTGTGTAACGTAAATGGCCGAGCTGGACATCGTCTAGGCTGTGTTTGTAATCGCTGTAAGCAGCAGGTTGTCCCATAAAATAGTTTTATATCATTTAAATTGGCAGTGACTCGACAGAATAGTACAGGAGGTCTGCAAGTGACGTACACTCTCAACTTCATTTATTTCGTGCTTCATTATCACCCGGTGAATCGTCGTCTGTCCCTAACTACCGTGATCTAGTGACCTGCAAACTAACTTAAAAATATTTGAAAACTTATATTTAGCACACTCGATTCGAAAACATTACAACAGAACAATTATAACCTAAAAAAAGCGTACGTTGTGTCATGTGTAGATTGTGATAATAAATTATAAACGAGAAGTTTTTAGTGAGTTAATTGAACTGTTGGATTTGTTTGTTTGGTTTTGATGAACAGTTGCACAATAATTGTTGGTTACCAAGCGCTCGCCAGTGCCCTGTCAGTCTAGAATAAACAATAAATTAATCGGTTCAACAAACAGTATCAAAAATTGATCCGCCAAGTGATATGGGACTCTATGAAGGTAATCATATGATTTCAAACTATCCTTATAATATATATTCAATATCACTTTTTGTTTGTTTGCTGTCTGTTGCTTAACTTCTTATGTTATCTCTAAAAATGATGTAAACAAATTAAACTGTTTCCCAATGTCAAATTAGTTACTCATTATTTTAACATTCCGGTAAACACATGGAAAAACTATGCTAAAGACATCGTTAAGTGACATTTTTTTTTAGTACTTACCAATTATTTTTTAATATATCTTTTTCATTTACGATACAATTTAATCGAATGAACTCTAGTCAAATTTCAAGGCCAACCCATGCCTAAAGGGGAGCCCGCTCAATTTGTACCCCTGAAAAGCTTCTTATCATTACAAACTGGGCGCAACAAGTGCGTTATGGAATTGACTTTTCATTAAAATGTTTTTAATTACAAATATATCGCTCTAATGCGAGCAGGCATCAATTTGGTTACCGGTATAGCCTATATAGTAGGAACAATGAACCATATTTTATCAAAATAATTGTTTGAAAATGTACAAAAATTTTCCGAAAATAAACTTTAAATGTTTCTGTGAAAACTGGTCTCCTAGCCAATGAACCTTAGGTTAATAGCAAATTGAGTTATTGAAATTTGAAACATTTAATGCTAAGCAACCAAAACGCCTTTGCTGGGTTCATACAAAAATTTTCCAAAAATAAAGTTAAATGTTGGTTTCCTAACCAACAAAACTTACGTTAATAACTAATTGAGGATTTAATGAAAATTTTCTACCAAAACGCACTTACTGCGTCCAGATTTTGTCTTACAAACATGCATCATATTTCGATAAAAAAAATGCTAAAATGCAGTAAGGAATTTGTTCTACGAAAATTAGCTACCTACAGCGAAAGCATCAACTTAACTAAACCGACAGCCAAAGCATCAGAGAAAGGGTCTATTTGAAATGAATTTTCTGTAAATATTTTAGTAAAATGAAGGGCAATGACGGTTGAATCTGAAACTTAAGGGTTCGCAGAACACTCTTGTTGCAACATTTTCTTTTCACAATCCATATTTCTTTCACGTTCTTTGCCTAAACATTGCCAATTTTGACGTTTTAAATTGCGAGTTTGACGTTTTGAGGAAAACTCCAAAATTTGTTTCTTAAGCTGCCCGTAACTTTTTTGTGCTTAAACATAGAGACCTAAATTTTGGTACTTGGTTCACTCTTTATAATACAAATACGCGTACCAAATTGGTTGCCCTCACTTTGTTATTTCCTGAGATATGAATTATAAGGGATATATTGAGCTTTAAAGATTTTTTACGAAAATTCGACAAACATGATATACCTTTAACCGATAAGCTCTATAGCCAACACTCCTGCCAAAGCATCAGAGAAAGGGTCTATTTGAAATGAATTTTCTGGCAATATTTTAGTAAAATGAAGGACAATGACGATTGAAACTAAGACTTCAAGCTTTATAAAACATTATTCTTGAGACATTTTCCTTCCATAGCTCATATTAGTTTCAGGTTCATTTCCTAAATATTACCAATTTTGACGTTTAACATCGCGACTTTTGTCGTTTTGAGGAAAATCCTAATTTATTTTTCTTTAAATGCCTGTAACTTTTTTGTCCTTTAACATAGAGAGCTAAATTTTGGTAGGTAACTTACCTATAATGATATAAACCCGCGTACCAAATTTTGCCCTTACTTTGTTAATTCCGGAGATATACATTTTTTTCGAAGGAAAACACAAAATTTTCCGGGAAAACCTCTGCGGATTTTCCTGGCTAACGAACTTATCCAAGCCACTTCCAAAAGGAAGGTACTCACCAAGTTTTATATATGAACACATAAAGTCTGAAACCGACCTCGGATTTGGGTTCCAGGGGTCCTAAATAGCGCTCATTTGAAGACATGTTTTCAAAAGTCGGGATCTCCTCATTAGTGAATTTTTTTAAAGAAAATTCACTAAAAACTCAGTTATAATCAAGTGCAAGATAAAACATGGGGCAAAAATTTACTTTCTGGGCGCTACGCGTATTTTAAATTTAAAATTTTGCATATATACGTGTTTCACTTGAATGTAGCATAGGAAAATCATAGTGGAAGAGCGCAAAAAACCGACAGTGTCCTACCAGTGCAAGTGAAAAATACATACCTACCTATAGGGTGAAAATTTACTTTCTGAATAGTACCGAATTTTAAGTTTAATAATTTACGTGCACGTGTTTTACTTGAATGTAAATTACAAAAGGCATAGTGAAAAAGCGCGAAAATACCTACATACAGTGTCCTGAGAAGTAGATTTGATAGAATTATCTTACAACCCTTAGATCTAAAATATCAAAAACTTGCAGAAAGTGTTACCAAGTGATGGTATATACTGACCAAAAATGTCACCATTGACATATTGACTTCCAGCCATTCCTAGATCTAAAAATTCAAAAACTTGCAGAAAGTGTTACCAATTGATGGTGTATACTGACCAAAAATGTCACCATTGACATATTGAGTTCCAGCGATTCCTAGATCTAAAAATTCAAAAACTTGCAGAAAGTGTTACCAATTGATGGTATATACTGACCAAAAATGTCACCATTGACATATTGACTTCCAGCCATTCCTAGATCTAAAAATTCAAAAACTTGCAGAAAGTGTTATCAATTGATGGTGTATACTGACCAAAAATGTCACCATTGACATATTGACTTCCAGCCATTCCTAGATCTAAAAATTCAAAAACTTGCAGAAAGTGTTACCAATTGATGGTGTATACTGACCAAAAATGTCACCATTGACATATTGAGTTCCAGCGATTCCTAGATCTAAAAATTCAAAAACTTGCAGAAAGTGTTACCAATTGATGGTATATACTGACCAAAAATGTCACCATTGACATATTGACTACCAGCCATTCCTAGATCTAAAAATTCAAAAACTTGCAGAAAGTGTTATCAATTGATGGTGTATACTGACCAAAAATGTCACCATTGACATATTGACTTCCAGCCATTCCTAGATCTAAAAATTCGAAAACTTGCAGAAAGTGTTACCAATTGATGGTGTATACTGACCAAAAATGTGACCATTGACATATTGACTTCCAGCCATTCCTAGATCTAAAAATTCAAAAACTTGCAGAAAGTGTTACCAATTGATGGTTATACTGACCAAAAATGTCACCATTGACATATTGACTTCCAGCCATTCCTAGATCTAAAAATTCAAAAACTTGCAGAAAGTGTTACCAATTGATGGTATATACTGACCAAAAATGTCACCATTGACATATTGACTTCCAGCTATTCCTAGATCTAAAAATTCAAAAACTTGCAGAAAGTGTTACCAATTGATGGTGTATCGTGACCAAAAATGTTTTTAATAGCAAATATGTGTGTGTTTTTTAAGAAAGCACGCATCAAATTTGGTTACCATTATAACCTATATAGGTTATAATGGTAACCAAATTTGATGCGTGCCATGTTTCATCAAAATAACTTTATTGTTTGAAAATGTACAAAAATTCCCGAAAGTAAATTTAAAGTGTTCCCGAAAAAACTGGTTTCTTGGTCAACGTTATAGGGTAATAGCAAATTGAGCTGTTCAAATTTGAAGCATTTAATGAAAATTCGCTACCATAACGCACTTGCTGCGTCCCGAATTTCTTTTTTTACAAACATGCATTATATTTCGATGAAAAATGTAAAAATGCAATAACATAAAGCGTGTTCGACTTTAAAAAAAGAAAAACCAACGACTTATGGGCCACCCTGTGATTGTAGAAATATTTTTTAAGATGTAGCTCAAGACACCCTCTAATTATTGTATACAATTTTTTTCGTATCTTGTAGTAACTGATATATTGAGCTTTATTGATTTTTTTACTAAAATTCGAAAAAAATTACATAACCATTAAACGATAAACTCTATAGCTAAGGCTACTGCCAAGCATCAGAGGAAGGGTCTATTTGAAATGAATTTTCTGGAAATATTTTAGTAAAATGAAGGACAATGACGGTTGAAACTAAGACTCCAGGGTTTGTAAAACATTCTTCTTGAGACATTTTCTTTCCATTGCCTGTATTAGTTTTAGGTTCTTTGCCTAATGTTGCCAATTTTGACGTTGTTTGTCGCCACTTTGACGTTTTGAGGAAATCCCAAATTTATTTTTCTTCAAAAGCCTATAACCTTTTTGTATTTTAACCTACAGAGCTAAATTTCTTTACGTAATTTACCTATAACGATATAAACCTGCGTACCAAATTTGTTACCCTTACTTTGTTATTTCCGGAGATATAATTTTTTTTCGAGGGAAAACACAAAATTTTCCGGGAAAATCTCGGCCGATTTTCCTGGCTAACGAACTTATCCAAGCCACTTGCAAAAGGAAGGTATTCGCCAAATTTAATCAATATCTGCTCCCTATGTTTTGAGTTATCGGTGTGATACATACATATATATATATATATATATATATATATATATATATATATATATATATATATATATATATATATATATATATATATATATATATATATATATATATATATATGTATGTATATGTAGGGTGGCGCATTGAAAACGAAATAGACCGATTTGCGCCGAGAGAAATTTTTTTTCAAGAAACGCTGAAACGCGTCAATTTTAATATTGAGGGGGGCATGTTTTGACATAAATCTAAACTTTGTCACATCAACCCCTTAAGGGTGGTGATAACAACCCTTATATTTTAAATAGGGAACATGGCTCGACTGTTCGATCATTTGAAAGATATTTCTTTTCTGAATTGAGCACACTAATTTTTTTGGGAGTTTTATCAACTCGTTTAAAAATTATTTACAGTTGAAGATGCAAAAACGCATTTCACTCATTCCGATAAGAAATGTGCTGATAGTCAATGTTTTGTTGGTTTGTAAACAAAAAATTTACTGTCAGAACATTTCTTATCGGAATGAGAGAAATGCGGTTTATTATTTCAGTTTATCGGTCGTTTTGATACTTGATAGTACTACCGAAAATTAATTTCACAATGGTGTATTCTGTAGAAGAAAGAGTTGAAATAATTACTCTTTTTGCAAAAACGAAATTTGTTTAATGAACGACATCCGAACAGACATGTTAACAGAAAATACATTTTGGAATTAGTTGCAAAGTTTCGACAAAGTGGTTCAGTAGCCAACAAAAAACGGGATCCTAAACGTGAATTTCCGGTTAGAAGTGAGACTACTAAGATTGAAGTTTTAGGACAAATTGCTGCAGACCCAACTTTAAGCACGAGAAAATTGGCCACTGTTTCAAACATCAAAAGAAGAACTATTCAGCGAATATAGAAGCATCATAAATTTCACCCGTATAAAATTCGTCTTGTACAACAACCGAATGAAGATGATTTTGATCGGCGGCTGGAGTTTTGTGAAGTTATGACTGCACGAATATCTGATAACGGGAACTCTCTGTTCAATATCTGTTTTTTCAGACGAGTGTACGTTTTTATTAAACTCTACAGTCAATAGCCATAATTGTCGTTATTGGGCAGATAATAATCCAAGAAATTTTCACGAAGTCCACACTCAAACTCCACAGAAATTGAATGTCTGGACTGGTATTTTTGGAGACAGTTTAATCGGACCAATTTTTCTTGATGGCAATTTGAGTGGCGAAACGTATTTGGAGTTACTAGAAGATATCGTTTACTCTCTACTAATTGACATTGTTGAAAATGATGATCGCTATCAAGAAAATCAATTAGTGTTTCAACAAGATGGAGCTCCTCCGCATTTTTCACAACGTGTTAGGGAGTTTTTGAACAGAGAGTTTTCAGAGCAATGGATTGGGCGTAGAGGTGCTATTGAGTGGCCCCCTAGATCACCGGATTTAACTCCTTTAGACTTCTTTCTACGGGGCGATTTAAAGAGTAGAATTTACGCAACAGAACCAAAGCCTCTGGAAGAATTACGACGACGCATTGTTGAGGAATGCCGTCTAATAACTCCACAAATGCTCCAGAAAGTCAGTGGTAGTAACGTGTGCCTGTGAACCGAAGGGTACTGCGTTCGATTCCCAGGGTTCTCCTTTCACTTTTTCAGTACAAGCTGTAAGATTAACATCAACCGAGGTTGTGACATTGTATTTGAGCAAGTTGAATGTCTGCACGTTCCACTCTTCGAAGGGGGTGTAAACCCGTCGGTCCCGTTAAAAAGAAGATAAAAATATTTCATCAAATAAGCGGTCGCTGTAAAGAATTCACAATTTTCGTACGTAACTCTTCTTCACATGCGTATCATAAGTGAAACAAAAACAATTGCGAAGTGCCACAATTGCTGGACATTAAATAATAAGTTACATCCTCTATACATAAACCAAGATCACGATGTCTTTATTTTGATCGTCATGAATGTATCTTTATCTGAGTGCGGTAAACTGGTTGTTTATTAACTAGAAAGTGTGTAATAACGGCGGGATTCCATAGAACTGATGCTTGCACAATCATACGATCAAAGTCCAATACGAATTCTTATTTAGAATTTCCAGTTATAAAATATGAAATTTATTATGTAGAACATTGCGTTTTAGCAAGGTAGAAAATATTAACCTAGCCGATACTGAGTGACATAGATTGTACTTACATTTACCACGTAAGTTTTTAAGAGTACTGCACATAAACAACAAAAAAACTACATTTAGTAAATTTTAATTTTACACTACAATAACGACTTGTTAATGCATTCTCCAGAGCACACAGAAGCACAGAAACGAGATAAGGTTATGAGCAAAATATATAGTAGAAACAATGTGCGATATTTTATCAAAATAACTTATTGTTTGAAAATGTACAAAAATTTTCCGACAATATACCTTAAACGTTGGTTTTCTAACCAACAAATCTTAGGTTAATAGCAAATTAAGTTATTGAAATTTGAAGCATTTAATGAAAATTTGCTACCAAAACGCACTTACTGCGTCTTGATTTTTTTTCTTACACATATTTCGACAAAAAATGCAATAAAATAAGGCTGTTCGAAAAAAATAATTGTAGGGATCACCAACGATCGACTTGTGGGCCAGTCGGTGATTGTCAAAATAATTTTATAAGATGCAGCTCAAGACACCCTATAATTAACTTAGACAATTTTTTCTCGTCTCTTGTATATTAATTATTATATTCAGCTTTGCCGTAGAAACGCGTCACCCTGTATAATATCAGCCCTTTTGTAAA
Organism: Tillus elongatus; assembly: GCA_964006375.1. Classification (NCBI taxonomy): domain Eukaryota; kingdom Metazoa; phylum Arthropoda; class Insecta; order Coleoptera; family Cleridae; genus Tillus; species Tillus elongatus. The sequence continues at coordinate 13,615,223 of OZ023264.1, forward strand.
ACTTCGATCCTTTATATTTATTTATGTATTCAATATGCAAATACACAGTTTATAAACCATTTACGTATATATGTGTTGATAAAACATAACAAACACTGTTTAATCCACCCACTAACATTAATAAAGGAATAATTTGCACTTGTATATAAAAATTTCCCAAATGACAAATAATTCGTCGACTCAAACAAATAAACATAATATAAACGATCTCATATCATACGGTAAATGTCAGTTACAGCGTCTAACAGACCTGCGCAATAATATCAAATGTTCCGTTACCACGGCAACCACATATTAGATCTCATATAAACTATTCAATGAAAGGCGGTGAAATTTAACATAAATGTTTCAAATTTGAATAGCTTAATTTTCTGTAACCCTAGAAAGCTGAATTTTGGCACATAGTTAGGTCTTTCCCAAAGCAATATGTACACCAAATTTTAGCGAAATATCTTTGTAATTTTCGGAGAAAAAATTTTTTTCGAAATAAAACTCAAAATTTTTCCGAAAAACCGTGTCAGATTTTTCTGACTAACGAACTCATCCAAGCTATCAATAAAAGAAAGGCACTTGCCGAGTTTTATCAAAATCGATTAATTATTTTTTGAGTTATCGGTTGGATACATACATATATATATATATATATATATATATATATATATATATATATATATATATATATATATATATATATATATATATATAAAAACATATAAACATATAAAACTCAAAACTGACCCCGGATATGGGTTCTAGGAGCCAAAATTCGCGCTCATTTGCAAAATTTTTTGCAAAGTCTCACCATCGATACCTCTCTATTAGTGAATTTTTTTAAAATAAAATTCACTAATATTTAAGAGCCTGGAAACTAGAAACAGAAAAAAATTCGGGACGCAGCTAGTGCGCTATGATAGTGAATGTTCATAAAAATGTTTTTAATAGCAATTACGTGTGTTTTTTCTTAAGAAAGGAGGCATAAAATTTGGTTACCTGTATAACTTATATAGTAGAAACAATGTGTCATGTTTCATCAAAATAACTTTGTTGTTTGAAAATGTACAAAAATGTCCGAAAGTAAACTTAAAATGTTCCCGAAAAAACGGGTTTCTTGGTCAACCTTATGGGTTAATACCAAATTGAGCTATTCAAATTTGAAGCATTTAATGAAAATTGGCTACCATAACGCACTTGCTGCGTCCCGAATTTCTTTGCTTAGAAACATGCATTATATTTCGATGGAAAATGCAAAAATGGAATAACATAAGGCCTGTTTGATTTAAAAAAAAAATTGCATCACCAACGACTTATGGGCCAGCCTGTGATTGTAGAAATATTTTTTTAAGATGTAGCTCAAGATTCCCTATAATTAAGGTATACAATTTGTTTTCGTATCTTGTATAATAACGGATATATTGAGCTTTATTGATTTTTTACGAAAATTCGACAAAAATTATATACCATTAAACGATAAACTCTATAGCTAAGACTACTGCCAAGCATCAGAGAAAGGGTCTATTTGAAAAGAATTTTCTGGAAATATTTGAGTAAAATGAAGGACAATGAATGTTGAAGCTAAGACTTCAGGCTTTGTAAAACATTCTTCTTCTTAACCTTTCGAGAAAATAAAGGAGGTGTATCCTCACCTTATTTTGAAATAAATATCTGATATAAAAGCTTTTCGAAATAGAGGGTGTTATAAAACTTTTTTCTTGTTATTAAATGTTGCCAATTTTGACGTTTTAAATCGCGACTTTGACCCAATTTATTTTTCTTTAAATGCCTATAACGTTTTTGTGTTTTAACCTACAGAGCTAAATTTTGGTAGGTAATTTACCTTTTACGATTATGATAAAATCAGCCGAATTTTTAGAACTCATAATATCAAAACCGTATTCACAACAGAGCAAAAACTGTCAAATCTGATAAAAACTCCCAAGGATACGATTCCAAACGAATCCCACGGAGTTTACGAAATTCCTTGTTCCGACTGTTCCCGAACTTTTGTAGGACAAACAAATAGACGCATCCACAATAGAATATATGAACACACCCTCGCAGTTAGAAAATCCGACCCTTCGGCGGCGCTGGCCACGCATAATATTCATACAGGACACAAAATAGACTTCGATAATGTCATTATAATAGCACCGGTTTACAACTTCAAAACGAGAATTATCCGCGAAGCAATCGAGATTGAAAAACGTCCCGATTCTTTAAATAAGAGAAATGATGGTATTCGCCTTCTGAGTACTTGAAAACCTATTATATCTTGATTACAAACACACAAAAAGAACATGAATTCCATAGACAATTTCATTTCCCCATTATCTGTCTCAACAAATGCCGATGACCCTCTTAATCCTCCTCATCCTCTAAGTACCGTGACCAAAGCCCCCCCACTTAATTGACCGTGACCCTACTACCTTCACTGATAACGAAGCAGGTAGACCGAACGACATATATAAGACAAGACTTGCAACGAAGTGATAGATCTCTCTGAGGCCTATGGTTGAACACGCTGAGACCTCACAGACGATGTCCGGCGAGATTTGGGACTAAGCAGATTGAGGCCCCGTAATCGAGCTACAACAACCCAACCCTCCTTTGTCCACCGCTCTAAGGAGTAGGTAGATTTAGGCCTTAGAGTGTCCTTACACATTTCCTTTACCCCTTGAAAATGGCTCCAAAACAAAAGCAAACACGTCGAGTTTTCACAAATTCTGAACGCAGTTCAACCCGAGAACCAAGTATTTCTCACATTAAAGGCCGCGGAAATCTTTTTGAACATAAAGAGAAAATAAAGGAGGTGTATCCTCACCTAATTTTGAAACGAAAATCTGATAAAAAAGTTTTTCGAAATAGAGGGTGTTAAAACACTTTTTTTCTTGTTATTACTGATTAGTGACAAACGATATTCTAGTGATATTTGCTAGACATTTCCACGGCAATCATATTTAATTTCTTTATGATATTTGTCTCTTGTTTCACATTTTTCAAATTTAAATATCCCTTTGAAGTGTTTTCCAATTTATTTATACTACATACCAATCGAATTCTTTATATATATATATATATATATATATATATATATATATATATATATATATATATATATATATATAAACACTCTTAAATAACAAACTATAATTTAAGCTACTACCAGAACATCACAGAAGGGTGTATTTAAAATGAATTTTCTGGAAATATTTTAGTTAGATGAAGAGTAGCTGTTAAAGCACAAATGTAATACTTTGCTAAACACACGTTTTGCAATATGAGTTGTCCACAACTCGCATTCGTTTCAGAATCTTTGTTTAAAAATTAGCATTTTCAACGTTTCAAATTGTCACTGCAAGTTTTCAAAGTATGTTTTGTTTGTACTTTTGATCTTTTTGCACAAAAGAAATCGCAATCTTTGTCTGTAATGTTTAATAGATTTTGCTAAACATACAATGTCTTAGTATTGTGCCCTCCATTGATCTTCAGTGCTACCAATGTTTTCCTTCTTTATATGTTCATAACTTATATATATATATATATATATATATATATATATATATATATATATATATATATATATATATATATATATATATATATATATATATATAGACATACATCCATAAAGAAGTTGACTTTGGATATGGGTCCCAAAGGTTCTGGTTCGTGCTTGTTTAAAGACATTTTTAGAATTGAAAAGTCGCTATCTTCCCATTAGCGCAAAATGTATCGAAAATTTTTACACAGTATGTGTGTGTGTTTTGTTTCTTTAACGTCGGTCTATTTCCGCGACTATGGCCAATCATCGACGCCAGGGAGCAGTTTCACCTCGCTATCCTGAAAATTTTGCCGAACCCCTGCCTTTCTGTAAGGAGGGTGGAGATTTTTAACGTGCCCAACATCGCATGGACACGGGACCGACGGCTTTACGCCCCCTCCGAAAGGGTGGAACGTGCAGACATTTAACTTGCTCAAATACAATGCCAGAACCTCGGTTGATGTTAATTTTACAGTTTGTACTGAAAAAGTGAAAGGAGAACCCTGGGATCGAACCCAGTACCCTTCGGTTCAGAGGCACACGTTCTTACCCCTGAACCACCGAGATTATTTTACACAGTATAAAAAATAACTTATATTAAGAATCTTGTATTTGATCTTAATATCATATATTGTTTCGATTTTGCATTCCGGCCACCATGTTCCTACACATGTTTTTTCCAGTGTTTTAATTTATGATTAATAAATTTTGATTTCAGTTTACTTACGGCTCCTTATAGATTAGATGATAAATTACTCACAAATAAAAAAACTGCCTAAATAAGTGTGGTATGTTAATTTTCCAATGTGTTTATCCCTGACAATCATGTGATTTTTCTAGGATGCTTTGAGAAAGCATCGAATGTTTTCAAATAGTTATTTTGCCTTGATTCCCGTTGCTATTTTTAAAGTATCTTAAATAGACGTCTGTTATAAAAATATTGTATTTATAGGTATCAGAAAAATAATATTATGTAATGATATATAACAAATATACTGTCGGAATTTTAAAATACTTTCAATAACACTCAAGATATTAATAATCTATGCTAACACACAAAAAATAGTTTTTTGAAATTTTCCTCTATGTAAATTTTGATACCTCGGGACAGATTACGTTGCTTTGGCTTATAAATGCTTGTGTTTCTTGAAAAAAAAAACAATGAAGAGTAGATTAAGTTTATTTATTACGAGAACTTTGATTTTTTGGTGATTTTTTTACTTTTCAGGATCAGTTTCATTTATAATTTTAACACTTACTGACGTATTTACTTTAAAATAGTCAACGAAAACATCTCTTTGCCTCAGTAAGCAATTTTTTTTCTTTAATGTCGGCCTATTTCCGCGACTATGGCCAATCACCGACGCCAGGGAGCAGTTTCACCTCACTATCCTGGAAATTTTGCCGAACCCCTGCCTTTCTGTAAGAAGGGTGGGGATCTTCAACTTGCCCAACATTGCATGGACACGGGACCGACGGATTTACGCCCCCTCCGAAGGGCGGAACGTGCAGATATTTAACTTGCTCAAATACAATGCCAGAACCTTGGTTGATGTTAATGTCACAGCTTGTACTGAAAAAGTGAAAGGAGTACCCTGGGATCCAACCCAGTACCCTTCAGTTCAGAGGCACACGTTCATACCCCTGAACCACCGAGGCTCTCAGTAAGCAATTATAATAATGATTTTGGTCTGCTATATTTAAATAGTAGCAAAATAATGATAGACGAATTATTCAAATTGATCAGAACTAGTCGAAATATTCGCGTACCTTAGAAGTATTATCACAGATGATGGCAAATATGGCAAATATCTGAGGAGGATTGCGTTGGCAAAGCAAGCATTCAACAAACAAAGTACTCTTCGTACGTATAAATATTTTAATTAGGACGAGAAAACAGTCAATCAAATCGTACGTGTGCAGTGTGGTAGTGTGTGGGGCGGAAGCTTGGGCTATAACTTATCAAGACATGAAGCTAATAGAAGCTTTGTAAATGTGGACATGGAGAAAAATGACGAAGACACGGTACACCGATAGAAAGATGACTAAAAGTGTGTTAGGAGAGGGGAGAGAAGAAAGATGCATGCAAAATTTATTGGTTATATTCTGAGACATAAGAACTTTCTGAAAAGATTATTTGAAGGACACATACCTGGAAAAAATAAAAGAGGTAGACTAAGGAAAATTTTTCTGGAAAGCCTGACACAACTGATGGTGTGAAAGTTACAATGAAATGAAGAAAGCTGCTAGAGACAAAGTATCATGACGGCGACATCGCCCTTGGATTGTATGGTGATCACCAAATGAGAACCGGGAAAGCTGTCCAGTGGGTTTATGGTGAGTATAAAAACATAAAAAATTGAAGAAATTGTGTTACAGGATAGGCTTATTAAAGTTTCCATTATCGCCCATGAAATAGCAATCTGCGAAGCAACCATTTTAGCAATTTTGTATGAATATTTTGTTAGTGATTAATGAATTGCCAGAGCGCCAGATGCCACGAATCTTGAGTTCTGAACAAAGTTATGCAGGCAAGAAAATTTGGACCTTCCTTCCATAATCCTCACGGGCAACGAACCATGGGTGTTTCAGTGGAATCCACCAACAAAACAAGAATCAATGCAATGGCTAAAAATCTCCACCACCCAAAAAAGCAAAGACGCAAGCATCTGCGGGGAATCTAGTCGCCACAATTTTTGGTATAATGCCATTCTTTGAATTGTGTATGTTCAGAAGGGGTCTGCAAAGACAGGAGATGTCTATAAAGAAGCAATTGAACATTTAAAATGTATTATAGGTTAAATGGGGCTACATCTAATGTTGCCCAATTAACTTTATTGCTACACGACATTTGACGAGCTTATATAAGGCTTAAAAACTTCAGGAAGAAATCAACAACTGCGAGTTTGTTGAGTTCGGACATCCCCCTTATAGCCCCGAACTAGTTTTATCGAACTGTTAACTATTTCCTAAACCGAGGAACTACTTCCGAGGACTATATTTTCTGCAGATAAATAACTAGAGGACATTTCCGATTTTCTTGAGGCGTTACGGAAAGAACATTTTTTTCTAGGGTGTCGCATTGTTAGAGAAGCCTATTTTTATTGTAGATCAAACCAGTTCAGCAACATGTATGCTATTCATGGTTGTTTTATCTGTCATGAGCTATTGTCTAATATAAGAAACAAGAAAAATAATAAGAAGATGCTATAGTTAGAAACATAAATTAAAAATAGTTTGGTCGATAAGTTAGCGACATTATTTGGTACGCTTTCATTCGTATGTACACATACATACTCTCTCTCTCTCTCTCACACACACACACACTCACATGCGCCCAAATACTCATACATATTTAGATTATATTTTAGCTCTGATCATGGACCATTAAACACATCTTGTGGAAGTCTTTTTTCTTGGTCTTCTTTGTTGTAATATTGCACCAGGAGTGTAATGTACTCCAGGACATAAAGTTAGGTTGTTCAGGAAGTTGATTGCACTTGTTTCTATGAAGTCACTGATCACTGGTGTGTTTAATTCGCGATGTATTTGCGTGTTCCTAATGAACCACTGTGCATCGGTGATGATTCGTATCACTTTGTTCTGGAAGGTTTGTGCCATATTTATTGTTGAATTTGACGCTGTTCCCCATATTGGACAGCCATATGTGAGAACTGGTCTAAGAATACTTTTGTAGATGAGAGTTCCGCATTCAATATTCAGTGATGATTTTCTGTTTATAATGGGGTACAGCATTTTAGACGCTCATGAGCTTACTGAGTTTTGTTTTTAATATGATGCCTCCAGGTTAAGGTACGATCGTAATGTAGGCCTCAATATTTGACGGATTCGTGTTTGTGACTCCAAGCGATTGCTTTGTTATCTATTTCTAACAATGGCGGATGTGGTCCTCTTAAGAGCGTAAAGATTTTAACGTGACTCTTTGATTAGTTTATAGTTATTCCCCAGCTCTTGCACCATTTTGTAACTTTGTTTAAGGAATTTTGTGAAAGGTCCCTGGATTCAATTATGCTTTTGTGTTGTGTTGCTATCGCTGTATCATCCGCATACATCGCCAATAAGAAGCCTTGTTCGCATGGTATGTCGCTTACATATAAATTATATAGTGTAGGTCCCAATATGGAACCTTGAGGTACTCCTGCGTGAATTACTTTAGTTGTGGAAAATTCAGCGTTTATTCTTACTGCAAATGTTCTATTTTTTGTGTAGCAGGCAATAATTTTGAGTAGATAGGGTAATTCTTGGATTTTATCTAATTTGAAGAGGAGCCCGTCGATCCATATTTTATCAAAAGCTTGTGTTGCGTCAAGAAATGCTACGGTGGTATATTTTTTGTTTTCGAATCATTTGACAATAATTTCATTTAAACGAAGGTGTTGATGAAGAGTTGAATGTTTTTTTTTCTGAACCCAAACTGTGTGCGTGGTAGGGTATTATGCTCTTCCATTAATTCGTTCAGTCGCCTCGGTATCAGTTTTTCGAAACGCTTGCCTAAAATGCATAGGAAGCTGATAGGCATATAGCTTAATGGGTAGGATTTGTTTTTCCATGTTTCAGGAACATTATAATTACAGCGTGTTTCGATGCGTGTGGACAATAACCAGTTCTCAGGCATGCATTAAATATAAGCGCTAATGTTTCAAAACACTTTTTGGTCAGATTTTTAAAAGCTATGTTTGGTATGAGATCATGACCATGGGATTTTTTTATTGGTATTATTTTGGTTAAATCAGATATTTCGTCTGAGGTAATTATGGAGAAGCTGTTTGGGCTTATATTAGGAAGCACATTATCAATAAATGATTTAATTTGTTTGGTAAGGGTGTGATTTGGTAAAGGCGCTGGAACATAAACGTGTTCGAGATGTTCGGCAAATATTCTGCACTTGCCCTTATCTTTATCGTGAACTTCGTTGTTAGTTTTTGAGCTGTATGTAGTTTGTGGTTGTCGGAAGTATTTTTTTGGTAGCTTAGAGTAGCCTTGAACGAACCGTGTTGGACATACATGGAAAAATAAAATTTGGGTTTACCTCTAAATCTTTCCCTTCGTTGTTAGCTAAATTTCATTTTCACGTTCCTCATAATTCTGTTGCAAAGGTGATACAAGTGATAAATCAAACAGTAAATTTAAGTTTGTAAACTGGTACACTGGTATGAAAATATATCCAAAAGTATTGGATATGAATTAATTAATTCGGTAATTTTATAATGTCAGCATACCAGTTATTTCTAGAAATTATTAAATATCTAATACCTATATAATGCATTAAAATATTTCACATAGATACACTGAAATTAGGTTGTGACTTATCGAATTTTGTTGTGGGACATCTAAAAAACACATTGTCTTATAATTTAGTGGCTCTATGGTTTGTATATTTACGATTTAAATCGTATTCCACTGAATACAATGGATGTACGATAATAGAGGTTGCGGTGGGTCAACAAAAATAGCCAGCGCCTGAATAATATTATAAAGAATGCCCCCATACGATTAATTTAAACGTATTTACGAAATACAATAAACTAATGACTTATTGAATAATGCCTAATATAAGACAATTTACATTGATCAAATGGGTTTTTAATAAGGGAACGCATATATTCAGAAAATGCGGGTAAAACATGGTGTTCGATCGGGTCTGTATAAAATTCCAAACATTTTTATTTTCCCCACTTTAATTTTGTCCCTTTCAGGTTCCTTTAAGTATATTTAGTTAAAAAATTTTAATGATATTTATTTATCTGTTCCTTATAATAACCCAATATGTCTTATATCAAAGGGTTGTGCATATAAAAATTTTCGGGACGCAGCAAATGCGTTATGGTAGCGAATTTTCATTAAATGCTTCAAATTTGAATAACTCAATTTCCTATAAGCCTAAAAAGTTTTTATAGTAAGGTATTTACCAGGGAAACCTACCTACGAAATTTCCTCAAAATAACTTTGTTACTTTTGAGATACAATTCAATTTATTATGTTTAGAAAAATTTGTCCGACCGGACTGGCTAAGGTACTCGTCCGCGGTCTTAACAAAATGAAGATAGGTGCCAAGTTTCGTTCAAATCAATTTAGTGTTTTTTGAGTTATCGTTCGGATACATACATACATACATACATACATACATACATACATACATATACATATATATATATATATATATATATATATATATATATATATATATATATGTATGTATTTATATATATATATATATATATATATATATATATATATATATATATATATATATATATATATATATATATATATATATATATATATATATATGTTCGGAAAGATTTCCGAGGTCTTTAATGTGAGAAATACTTGGTTCTCGGGTTGAACCGCGTCCAGAATTTATGAAAACTCGACGTTTCGGCTCTTGTTTTGGAGCCATTTTCATGAGGTAAAGGAAATATGTAGGGACACTCTAAGGCCTCAATCTGCCTACTCCTTAGATCTCTCTGAGGCCTAGGGACTGACACACTGAGACCTCACAGACGATCTCCGGCGAGATTTGGGAAGTAGGCAGATTGAGGCCCCGTAATCGAGCTACAGCAACCCAACCCACCTTTGTCCACCGCTCTAAGTGGTAGGCAGATTGAGGCCTTAGAGTGTCCTTACATATTTCCTTTACCTCTTGAAACCAATCCAACCCACCTTTGTCCACCGCTCTAAGGAGTAGGCAGATTCAGGCCTTAGAGTGTCCTTACATATTTCTTTTACGTCTTGAAAATGGCTCCAAAACAGGAGCCGAAACGTCGAGTTTTCATAAATTCTGGACGCGGTTCAACCCGAGAACCAAGTATGTCTCACATATATATATATATATATATATATATATATATATATATATATATATATATATATATATATATATATATATATATATATATATATATATATATATATATATTTGAAACGGACCCCGGATATGTGTTCTAGGGGGCCTAATTAGCGCTCATTTGAAGAAATTTCTTCAAAATTCAAAAGTCGGGATCTCCTCATTGGTGAATTTTTTTTAAAGAAAATTCACTAAAAAGTCTGCACCTAGCAAGAGCATTATGGTAGCAAATTTTTATAAAAATATTTTAAATCACGGAAAGTAACGAATTAGTTGGAAAACACAAATTTGTTTGAGAGGTACCTTTTTTTTTCAGAAAAGCAATTTGACTGGGTTGGGTAACAAACACATTCAAGCGATGAATGAAGGATAAATTATAAATTGAACATGTGTAAATGGTTTAGATAAGTTTGTTAGTCAGTCCCATCGAACTAGGTTCTATGGGAAAATATTACATTTTCCCGATAATTTTTGTACCTTCGAAAATAACCAGGTTATTTTAGTAGAATTATGTCAGGCTTGTGGCTTTCAACTGCCCTGTCAGTGACCACCGGCAGGTCCCACAGCAGCCTGACCTGACCCTTTTGAACTACACCTTCGGGCTTGCATTTATAGTGGGGGCTTCCGACTCGATAAGGCCGTAATGTTTTGCCAAGGCCTTATGGACGACCTTGACCACGTTGTCATGGCGTTTCTTGTAATCTGACTGGGCCAGAGAACCACAAGTGCCCGTCACATGCCGAATGGTTTCCGGATATTTTTTGACATATATATATATATATATATATATATATATATATATATATATATATATATATATATATATATATGCATATGTATATGTATGTATCCCACCGATAACTCAAAAAAAATTGGGCTGATTTTGATTAAATTTGGTGAATACCTTCCTTTTGCAAGTGGCTTGAATAAGTTCGTTAGCCAGGATAATCGGCCTAGGTTTTCCCGGAAAATGTTGTGTTTCCTTTCGAAAAAAATGTATATCTCCGGAAATAACAAGGTAAGGGCAACCAAATTTGGTACGCGAGTTTACATCGTTCTAGGTAAAGTACGTACCGAAAGTTAGCTCTGTAGGTTAAAAGACAAAAAAGTTATATGCATTTAAAGAAAAGTTAATTGGGGTGTTCCTCAAAACGTCAAAGTCGCGATTTAAAACGTCAAAATTGGCAACATTTAGACAAAGAACCTAAAACTAATACGGGATATGGAAAGAAAATGTCTCAAGAAGAATATTTTACAAACCCTGAAGTCTTAGCTTCAACCGTCAGTGTCCTTCATTTTACTAAAATATTTCTAGAAAATGCATTTCAAATAGACCCTTTTTCTGATGCTTTGGCAGTAGTCTTAGCTATAGAGTTTATCGTTTAATGGTGTATAATTTTTGTCGAATTTTCGTAAAAAAACCAATAAAGCCCAATATATCCGTTATTATACAAGATATGAAAAAAATTGTATACATTAATTATGGGGTGTCTTGAGCTACATCTTAAAAAATTATTTCTACAATCACAGGCTGGCCCATAAGTCGTTGGCGATGCAAAATATTTTTAGTCGAACACGCCTTATGTTATTGCATTTTTGCATTTTCTATCGAAATACAATGCATGTTTGTAAGAAATGAAATTCCGGACGCAGCAAGTGCATTGTGGTAGCGAATTTTGATTAAATGGTTCACATTTAAATAGCTCAATTTGCTATTAACCTATAAGGTTGACCAAGAAACGAGGTTTTTCGGGAACACTTTAAGTTTACTTTCGGAAATGTTTGTACATTTTCAAACAATAAGGTTATTTTCATAAAACATGGCACATTGTTTTTACTATATAGGTTTAAACTGGTAACCAAATTTGATGCCTGCTTTCTTAAAAAACACATATATTGGCTATTAAAAACATTTTTGTGAACATTCACTACCATAACGCACTTGCTGCGTCCAGGCTTTTTTTATTTATTTCCATCCAATTGATTTTTTAATGTTGTTTTCGCGAATTCTTTAAAATTAAAAAAATATAAATAGGTGTTGCAATTGTTTATGTATTTGCTTATTATCGAAAATGATCCGACCGCCGAAAAACAGTTCTAATCGTAAATAAAATTCGTACTATATCAATTAAAATAAAGTGTTGTGTCGACGCCAGCAAAACCAATAATTCAAAACAGTCTTGCAAATGACGTAAGTGTGTGTAGAAGTTCATTGGCTTTCAAATGTCTCCTTCCTGTCCACTACATGTTTACCTGGAGTCTTTTAAAAGTGTACAGGTTGCAATTATGCCAGCTTTTAATTTTTAACTTTACATAGTTGCAGTCAATTTTCAATCGCGATTTTATGTCACTTTCTGCATTAAATCATAAATAACAACGATAAAAATGTATTACTAGAAAAGGAAGACATTGCTAAACACTGAAAAGCCTATGTGTGTGTGAAAAGAATTGGCCTCCAACATTTTATTCATTGGCCACTAAACTGCAGTGAATTCACGCAATTTAAAAAAAATTCGCTAACGAGGAGATCTGTGTATATATATATATATATATATATATATATATATATATATATATATATATATATATATATATATATATATATATATATATATATATATATATATATATTTGTGTGTGTGTGTGTGTGTGTGTCCGTCCCCGACCGATAACTCAAAAAATAAAGAACCGATCTTGATCAAATTTGGTGAATACCTTCCTTTTGCAAGTGGCTTGGACAAGTTCGTTAGCCAGGAAAATCGGACCAGGTTTTCCCGGTAAATTTTGTGTTTTCTTTCTAAAAAAATTCATATCTCCGTAAATAACAAAGTAAGGGCAACCAAATTTCGTACGCGTGTTTGTATTATAAAGAGTGAACTATGTAAATTTAGCTCTCTAGCTTTAAAGACAACGATGTTATGGGCAGTTAAAGAAACAAATTTTGGAGTTTTCCTCAAAACGTCAAACTCGCAATTTTAAACGTCAAAATTGGCAATGTTTAGGCAAAGAAGGTGAAACAAACACCGATTGCGAAAATAAATTGTTGCAAGAAGAGTGTTCTGCAAACCCTTAAGTTTCAGATTCAACCGTCATTGCCCTTCATTTTACTAAAATATTTACAGAAAATTCATTTCAAATAGACCCTTTCTCTGATGCTTTGGCTGTCGGTTTAGTTAAGTTGATGTTTCGCTGTAGGTTTCGTGAAGTTTATGGTTTAACGGTCTATAATTATTTTTAGCTAATTTTCGTGGAACAAATTCGTTAATGCATTTTTGCATGTTTTATCGAAATATGATGCGTTTGTAAGAAAAAAATCTGGACGCAGTAACTGCGTTTTGTAGCGAATTTTCGGTAAATTTGCAGTTTAGCTCCCGAACGCTTTTCAAAAAACTGTTTTCAGAAACCTGTCTAGGGCCCCCTCAGGATCCACAAACCCCAAAAAACATTTCTTGCTCACACCCCCCAAGGAAGTTACGGGACCAGGAGTGAGTAGGGGTGCTGAACTGGGTAGGTAGTAAAAAGGAAATATGAGCAGGAAATTCGAATAAAACGGGCTTGAAAGCTGTCTTTTTCACATCTTGAAGCCATATCCCCCTTAAACCCTGCCTACCCCGCAGAGCACCCCTATTCCCCCAGGTGCTGTAACTTCCTTGGCGGGTATGAACAAGAAATTTTTCTTGTGGTTTATGCAACGACGGTGGTTGTATGCACGCGAATGGGGAACGAAAATCCCCACGACGAAGTAGCCACCCCTAACCCTACCGCAAGTCTAAGCGGGACGGAGGGAGGGTGGGGGTGATTTGGGGGGGGGGGGGGGGTTGCTACGTCGTAGGCATTTTACTTCCCCCCTCGTGTGCATACAATCACCCTCGTTGCATAAACCACAAGAAAAACTTCTTGTTCATACCCCCCAAGGAAATTACGTGACCTTGGAGCGAATTGAGGTGTTGTGCGGGGTTTGATGGAGATATGGCTTCCAATAGACAGCTTTTAAGCAGTTCTCTTCGCTTTTTATGCTCACATTTCCTTTCCTTCCTACCCCGCCCAGCACCCCTATACACTCCCAGTCCCGTAACTTCCTTCGGAGGTGAGAACAAGAAATTGTTCTTGTTGTTTGTGCATCCAGGTGGGATCGTAGTAATATTTCTGAAAACAATTTTTTGAAAAGCGTTCGGGAGCTAATCTGCAAATTTACCGAATTTTCATTAAAAAATCCTTCAAATTTCAATAACTCAATTTGCTATTAATGTAAGCTTTGTTGGTTAGGAAATCAACATTTAAGTTAATTTTCAGAAAATTTTTGTATATTTTCAAACCATAAGTAATTTTGATAAAATATAGTACATTGTTTCTACTACATAGGCTATACCGATAATCAGATTGATGCCTGCTCGCATTTGCTATTAAAAACATTTTTATGGAAATTAACTTCCATAACACATTTGCTGCATCCAGACTTTTGAAAAATGTTTATATATTTTAAACAATAAATTTATTTCGATGAAATATGGTACATTGTTTCTACTATATAGGCAACCAAGTTTGATGCCTGCTTTCATCAAAGAAATACATTTGCTATTAAAAATATTTTAAAGAAAATTCGCTACCATAACGTACTTGCTGCGTCCAGAGATTTTCTATTAGTGAGTTTTCTTAAAAAATTCAGTAATGAGGACATCCTGACTTTTGAATTTTGAAAAAATTTCTTCAAATGAGCGCAAACTAGGACCCCTAGAACCCAAATACGAAAATCGGAGGTCGGTTCACACTTTGTATGTATATATATATATATATATATATATATATATATATATATATATATATATATATATATATATATAGATATATATATTATATATCTGTGTGTGTATCGCAGCGATAACTAAAAAAATAATGGGCCGATTTTAATAAAATTTGGTAAGTACCTTCTTATCACAAGTCGCTTGGATAAGTTCCTTAGCCAAGAAAATCGGCCTAGTTTTTGCCGGAAAGGTTTATCACACAAAAAGCAAACCACCTACCAAAGTTTGGATCTCTACGTTAAAAGGTAAAAAAGTTATAAGCATTATAGTTTTCCTTGTTAAAACGTCAAAGTCGCGATTCTAAACGTCAAAATTGACTTGTTCTAGATAAAGAACCTTAAACTAATACGGCTTATGTACAAGAAATGTCGTAAGTAGTGTGTTCTGTAAAGCCTTCAGTTTCAGCTTCAGCCGTCATTGTCCTTCATTTAACTTATATGTTTTTCAAATAGACGCTTTCTCCGGTTCTTGGCAGTAGTTTCAATTATATGGTTATAATACATGAAGAAAAAACTTTGTACACCTTTTTAAGCACATTTCACCACAGCGCAATGTGAGATTTGGCATAGTTAAAGTTCATATAAAGGAAAGCAGAAAGATAAAATGTTATGTATAATATGTGTTACAAATAGATTAAACAATGCATTGTTCTAATTAGACAGTAGGATTTCCAGTGCCAGATTTTAGCTGACTGTTGATATATAATGTAAAACACACTATGGTCGAGCAGATGTACATATATATATATATATATATATATATATATATATATATATATATATATATATATATATATATATATATATATATATATATATATATATATATATATATATATATATATATCGATGCGTCATACTGAATATTAAACTTCAGTTCCAAGAAAGTAACTACAAATTTAATGAAGCAATTGAACGTTACCTCAGGGTTTTAGTGAATTTTCCCTAAACATAATATTTTATTTTTGTGGTTTTTCTGTTGTTTCCATAGTCATTTTGGTATTGGGTTATTTAGTGAGTTTTCTTTTAAAACATTCACTAATATAAGGAAATCGCCACTTTTGAATTTGGTAAAAATGTTTTCAAATTAGTATTTTTTTTTTATTTCATAGTGTCCGCAGAAATTTTTTTGTGCTTTCGTAGAAATCCTATGTTGTAAGATGTTTTTGTAATTTTGGTAATTAATGATAAATGTTTAACAAGTTATTTCAAAAGAAATGGTTAGGGATTTTCTTGAAACAATTGTTTGCAAATTTTCATGAAATTTTTGTTGTCGAAAAAGTTTTTGGGAAAAATTATATTTTGGTAGTTGGGTGAATAACTTGAAATGGTTAGTTGGCCAGGAAAGTCGGACCAGCTTTTTTTTCTTTAATGTAATTTAATTTTTTTTATTAGCAATTTTTTTTGTACAAAATGTTGTTTTAATAGCGAATTTTCTTATAATAAATAAATTTAATGAATTTTCTTTGAAGAAAAATATGTTGAGAAACTGTATGAAAAATTATTCAATTCATGAAACATTTTTTAACCGAAAATCGTCGAAAATAATGTTTTAATGACTTTTCATGTAAACAATTTTTTTTTTCAATTTTAATTACAGATTAGCTATATAATTGCAATTTTATGTATTCTTTTAGTAAAATTTTGCGTAAAAAATATTTTGCCCGTTTTTGCAGACATTTTTTTGCTTCTTTAGAAATCATCTTTTGTAAGATTTTTTTGCAAAAATTTGGTAACTAATGATAAATGTTTAATAATCTATTATAAAAAAATGTTTTCGGATTTTCTTCAGAAAATTGTTTGCGAATTTTCATGCAATTTTTTTCAAGTTTCGTCGAAAATGTTTTTGTGAATAATTATATTTTGGTAAATAGCTCGTGGGCCAGAAAAATCAGACCAGTTTTTCCGAAAACGTATTAAGTTCATTTTCGGAGAATTTTTGCCCTTTTTCGAACAATAATTTGCTATTAACCTATAAGGTTGACCAAGAAACGAGGTTTTTCGGGAACACTAAGTTTACGTTCGGAAATTTTTGTACATTTTCAAACAATAAAGTTATTTTGATGAAACATGTCGCCTTATTTCTACTATATAGGTTATACTGGTAATAAAATTTGATGCCTGCTTTCTTTAAAAAAACATATTTGCTATTGAATTTTTTTTAAGAAAATTCACTACCATAACGCACTTGCTGTGTCCAGACTTTTGGTAATCGACCACACCTTATATTTTTACATTTTTGCATTTTCCATCGAAATATAAGGCATGTTTGTGAGAAAAGAAACTCACGACGCAGCAAGTGCGTTAGGGTAACGAATTTTCATTATATGTTTCAAATTTCAATAGCTAAATTTGCTATTAAGTTAACGTTTGTTGGCTATGAACCAGTTTTTTCGGGAACATTTTGAGCTTATTTTCGAAAAATCTTTTACATTTTCAAGCAATAAGGTTATTGTGCTGAGATATGGTACATTGTTTGTGTTAGATAGGTTATACTGGTAACCAATTTACATGCCTGCTTTCGTTAAAAGAAAAGACATATTTGCTATTAAAAAGATTTTTATGAAGATTCATTACCAAAACGCACTTGCTGTGTCCAAACTTTTTGCTATTTGCTTTGTGCTGAAGGTCACTACGGTATTTGAGATATAAATATTATTCCATTTGTATTGGGCAACCTGTACAATACCACAACATAATAAGACCTATATTTTTTTATATTTAATTTAATTTGGGCAACCTGTACAATACCGCACCATAATAAGACCTGTCTTTTTAATATGTAATTTAATTTGGGTAACCTGTACAATACCACAGCATAATAAGACCTGTGTTTTTTAATATTTCAACAACACACCTCGGCCTAAATACTATCGTACCGTGGGTGTTGACAAGGAGGAAAGAGGCAACTTGTTAATTCTGGACTTGAAGGTTTGGAGGTTCGGAGGAGAAGGAAAAACATGTGCCGGCAAGGAATTTCACAACTTGGTAGTCCTCGGGACAAAAAAGCGGGCCGAACAAGATGTTCTATGTCTGGTGACCTGGACAGTAAAAGGGTGCATTCGCTCTGTTCCCCTGGTAGATCTGTTGGGGGCAGCAGGTGGAGGAACTATGGAAGAAGGCTCCTCTGAGCAGTGCCCGTGCAGATATCTATAAAAAAGAGAGGTCGCCAACGGCACGTCAGTTGGTAAGGGATGGCAGCCTTTGGGTGAGGGTAGGATCACCGATGAGACGTGTAGCTCTCTTCTGAATTGAGTCCAGGATAACAAGTGTAGAAGCGGCAGCGGCACCCCAGATGTGGGAGCAGTATTCGAGGTGTGGCCTTATTTGTGAAGTATATAAGGTATAGAGATTAGCTGGTGAAAAGTATTTGCGAGCCCGGAAGAGGAAACCTAATTTCTTAGCGGCGGCTTCTGCAATTGATGTGACATCTTGGTGCCAATTGAGATTTCAATCCACAGAAATGCCAACAAGTGAAAAGGACTCATTACTTTGAATAACTTGGTTGTCTTCTCATGCTGTGACAATACCATGCCGTATTTCACTTAAAGCAATTCGACAAAATATTTCTGAGCGTCGCACTTTTTGAATATGTTAGGTTAGGTTAGGTTTGAATGTGAGTGGGTTATACCGGTCCCTCCACCGCGACCATAAGGTCTATTGTGGCTCACGCCTAATAGTCTATATTTCGCCCAACAAAGCCAGCCTCCTGCAGAGGTCGTTAATCTTTGTGGACGAAAGTTGATCCAGATCTTCCGGAGCAAGCTTTGTCTTGCCAAACAGCAGGTATCTAGTCCTGTCCGCCGCCGGACAGGAACACAGTACGTGCTCTGCTGTCTCGTCACTCTCCATACACAACCGGCACTGAGTCTCCTGACCGACCCCGATATGGTGCATGTGCTGACGAAAGCGGCAGTGTCCTGTATACAGGCCGACTAGAGTACTCAGTTGTTGTCTGTTTAACTCTAGAAGTTTTTAGCCCTTGACTCAGGCAGGCCATTTATGAAGGCCTTTGAGTGAGCTAATTCTGGCAGATTTTGCCATTGCTGGCTTGTCATTCTTTCTGTCCAGGTCTTTAAGGTGTGTTTTGCTGTGCATGACGTTATCCCCAGCACCGGTTCTCGTCCGATAAAGTTCCTCTGGGCACCACTCCAAGCGGGTCGGCCGCAACATTGCCATAATTGTCCGAGTGACCCGGTATCCAGACCAGTGACACCTCATTACAGCTGCCCAGTTCGTTAAGGGCATATTTACAACTCCATACCGTTTTTGAGTTGCAACAGTAGGAACCAAGAGCATTTATTGCAGCTTGGCTATCTGTATATATCTTTATCGATTTGTGTGTGCACTGGTTTTCTATGCTTTCCCTTGCACACATCTCGATGGCATACACTTCTGCCTGGTGTATGGTTGCGTACTTGCCGAGGCTAGTTGAAAGTCTAGCATCGGTGTTGCCGCCATATGCGCCGGCACCTACTCTCTTATTGGTTTTGGAGCCGTCAGCATACCAGCAGAGATCAGCTCCTAATAGGGTCGTTTGATTTCGTCCCCACTCCTCCCTTTCCAGGAGGATGGTCTTGAAAGAGAGATCTCTACTGATCTTTGTAGGCATCAAGTCTGAGACCATTCCCAGAATCCCATGACCCTCAATGTCATCAAGGAGTCCGGACCCTCCCAGACTGATTTCCTTCGGCATACTGTCGGCCGTTTGTTTTAATCTGTACGTTGTCCACCCCGCCACCCTCTCCAGCCATATGTGAAGAGGGGGAATATTAAGGAGGACCTCCAGAGCGGCTGACGGTGCGGTGTTTATCGCTCCCGTTATCATCAAACAAGCTTGTCTCTGTAGATGAGCCAGTTTGGCCCTCGCGATACCACGAATACCTTGGGCCACCAAACTATGGCTCCATATGTTATCAATGGTCTAATAACCACTACATAGTCCCAGTTAAGCTTCTTATCTAGGGTAACCCCCAGATATTTTGCTTGTTCCGTAAATGGAATCATTTCCCCCATAAGAATAGGTGGTTTTAATTTATCCAGCCTTCTTCTTCTGGTAAATGGGACAATGATCGTTTTGCGGAGGTTCACAGACATCTGTTTCCTCCGACACCAATCATTCACTACATTTAGTGCCTCTTGAAGAGTACTTGCCAGTTCCTCCTCATATTTGCCTCTAACCATTATGACTAGATCATCAGCATACGCTTGGACCTCAACCTCCCACAGTCCCGGAATAGCCAGTAAATCGTCCACAAAGAGGCACCACAGCAGGGGGATAGAACTCTCCCCTGAGGGCACCCCCTCGTAGCCGTGAAGCTGACCACCTCCCCCTGCAGCGAGGTAATAACGGTCCGATTGTGGAGCATGCTTCCAATCCAGCCACAAATGGTAGGTTCCACCCCTCCAGCGATAGTGGCTTCGTAGAGGGAGATAGGTAATGCATTGTTGAATGCTCCTTCAATGTCGAGAAATGCAGCCACCGCCACCTCCCCGTTATCCAGGAAGTGTGTGATCTTCCCGACGAGGTTATTGAGTGCTAACTCAGTAAATTTGCCAGTTTGGTAGGCATACTGGTGGGTATTAAGGAGGTGGTTGACTAAGATGCCCCCCCCCCCTAATGTGTCCGTCCATTACGTTTTCAAATCCCTTCAAGAGGAATGATGTAATACTGAGAGGTCTCAGTGATGCGGGTAGGAGGTCATTACGTCCCAATTTGGGAATGTAAACCCCCTAATCACCGTCTAGCTGGATGGAATATAGTTCCAAGCCAGACTGGCCCTATACAGCCTGATTAGGAAAGGTAGGAGAATCTCCAGTCCATTTTGTAGAAGGACCGGTACCACCCCATCCTCCCCTGGCGCCTTGAATGGCGGGAAATGTTACACAGCACACTCCACCGCCGAGGCCGTAACTATTCTCCGAGCAACCCACCAGTCCTCCTTTCGAGAGCGTTTAAATCGACCCTCGGCTGGCGGGACAGCGGTGTGTGTGTGCTAAGAGCTCTAACGTTTCTTTCCGTGATTCAGTAAAAGAGCCATGGTCGTTTTATCGATCCCAGTTGCTGGACACGGTCGCGTGAGAGAATTCTGTGGATTCTGGCGTTGCTGGGCAAATTAGAGATGTCCCCACAGAACCTCCTCCAGGATTCCCTCTTAGCGTTCCTTATCTCTTTGTTGTAATGTGTTAGAGCGGATTTATATTTTCCCAGGTGCCTGTTGTCTTAGCACGATTGAAGAGACGTCTCACTTCTCTTCGTAGTTTTTCGAGGTTATTGTTCCACCAAGTAAACCCTCGACTATCTTTTTTTGACTTTAGTGGACAATTTGCGTTCAATGCTGAGACCACAGCATCCCTTACCTGTTCTGCCGCAATATCAATCTCTTCACGATCCCCCACTGTGGGGATAGCGGACACAAGTCGGGTGGCGAGCGATTGCTTGTACCCCTCCCAATCCGTCCTCCTCGGGTCGCGATACTCCACCACAGGTCTAGAGCCTGTTTCAATCTCAAATAGGATGTGGGCATGGTCCGAACATGAGGGTTCAGATGACACCCTCCATTTGAGGATTTTGGAGCTCAACAGCCTTGAGCTGATCGTGAGATCTAAAACCTCTCTTCGATTGACCGTTAGAAAGGTGGGTTCCGAGCCTATGTTGTTGACAACCAGCTCCTACCCTAATATGTATTCAAATAGTGACTCACCTCGTCTGTTTATGTTTGTGCTCCCCCAAACCAGATGATGGGAGTTCGCATCACACCCCATTACAAGGTGATAATTGTTCCTCTTGCAGTATGTGATCAATTTCCTCACCTCTGCTGGAGGTGGTTGTTCTGTATCTCTGTCTCCGGGGAAATAGGCCGAACATGCCACTACTTCCAGCCTGGTCCCCCCCGGTTGAATATGTTAAGGCATTAGCCATAAAACAAGTATCTGCCGAGGTTGAATGTCTGCAAAGTTCTCCCTTTAGTGGGGACTTAAAGGCATCGATTCCGTGTACAATGCAATGCTTGGGTTATAAATCGCTACCCTTCTTACAGAAATGAATGAGTTTGGTAAAGTTTCCAAGATGCTGTGGTAAAACTGCTCTCGGGCCTCTGTTATAGGTCATAGTAGCGGAAATAGGCCGACGTTAGAGAAACAAAATACATCAATACAGATTAATGTAATCTTCCAAGATTTTTACTATTTATGTATACAAATCATAATCTTTTGTCAGTAAATATTTTTTATTATTATAAAGAATTATATATGAGGAACTTTGTACCCGAAATATATAAACAATTGTAGAACGCTGAATCATTGTCCCGGGATTATCAGTTTAAGTTCATTTAATAATGTATATTAACAAAATTGTTGTAATCTTCTAGACACAATAAAAAAATTCAGAGTAATTATAATTTCTTCCCGATTAATAAACTTTTACTTTGAGGACTATAAACAAATATCTTCCAGATCAATAAACTTTTACTTTGAGGACTATAAACACACAACATATTTATGTTTTCGTCTAAAAATGTCTGGACGCAGCAAGTGCGTTATGGTAGCGAATTTTCATTAAAATCTTTTTAATCGCAAATATGTCTTGTTTTTAAAAGAACATTTGGTTGGCGGTCTAACCTATATAGCACTGTGAATATACCATTTTTCATTAAAATAGCTTTGTTGCTTCAACAAGTACACACATTTCCCGAGAATAAAAAAAAATTCCAGAAAAAAGTGGTGGGATTTTTTATATATTTTTTTATATTTCAACAACACACCACGAGGGCTTACAGCCTAAATACTATCGTATCGTAAGTGTCGACAAGGAGGAAAGAGGCAACTTGTTAATTCTGAACTTAAAGGTTTGGAGGTTCAGGGGAGAAGGAAAAACATGTGCCGGCAAGGAGTTCCACAACTTGGAAGTCCTCGGGACAAAAGAGCGGGCATAACAAGATGTTCTATGTCTGGTGAGCTGGGCAGTAAAAGGGTGCTTTCGCTCTGTTTCCCTGGTAGATCTGTTGGGGGCAGCAGGTGGAGGAACTATGGAAGAAAGCTTCTCTGAGCAGTGTCCGCGCAGATATCTATAAAAGACAGAGAGGTCACCAACGGCACGTCGGTGGGCATGGGATGGCAGCCTTTGGTTGAGGGTAGTGTCACCGATGAGACATGTAACACTCTTCTGAATGAAGTCCAGGATAGCGAGTGTAGAAGCAGCAGCGGCACCCCAGATGTGGGAACAGTATTCGAGGTTTTGCCTTATTTGTGAAGTATATAAGGTATAGAGATTAGCTGGTGAAAAGTATTTGCGAGCCCGGAAAAGGAAACCTAATTTCTTAGCAGCCGCTTCTGCCATACATGCGACATGTTGGTGCCAGTTGAGATTTCGATCCGCAGAAATACCAACAAGTGAAAATAACTCATTACTTGGAATAACTTGGTTGTTTATTGTGCTGGGTCTAGCGCTGGTGTATCTCTTATGAGATAGAAAGCAAGGCTGGGATTTGGTGGAGTTGAATTGTACAAGATTTCTACTTCCCCAATCTAATATTTTTTGGAGATCCACAGAGACAGAGCCCTCCACGAGTCTGCGATCCTCATCTAATTGGGCTAAACAGACAGGCTTAGAATATTGTATATTTGAGTGGAGGGTGCTGTCGTCCGCGTAACTGTGAACTGGGTTGGATCTGCTTGAGAGGAGGTCATTGATGTGGAGAAGAAACAAAGTAGGGGCTAAAGCTGAACCTTGAGCGATTCGTGCATTAATTGGATACAGTTTAGAGGAATGGCCGTCCACGACAACAGAAATGTTCCGGTTGGAGAGGAAATTTTCTGTCCAAGTACAGAGTTTTGGTTTTGGCCATAGGCCATAGGCCGGTAGTTTATTAAGCAGCGCTGCGTGCCAGACCTGGTCGAATGCTTTTGATATGTCTAGAGCGACAATCTGGGATTCACCGTGTAGTTCCATAGACTTGTTCCAAGAATGGGTGACAAAGGAAAGGAGGTCGGCAGTTGATCTGCGCTGACGGAAGCCATATTGCATGTCGTGGATTAGACTGTGTTTTTTCAAGAAATTTTAGTAATTCGGTGTTTATATACTTTTCCATCACTTTAGAGACGACTGAAAGGAGAGAAATGGGCCTGTAGTTGCTAGGAAGCGCTTACTACATACCAAAATTAAACTTTCTAAGTTTATAGAAAATTGAGTTTTTCAAATTTTTAGTTTTCTTTCGAAAAAAATATTTTTCTTCGAAAATTACAAAGTTATTTTAATAACACTTGGTGGATATGTTGCCTTAGGAAAGACCTTACTACGTACCAAAATTCAACTTTCTAAGTTTATTGAAAATTAAGTTAACTAAGTTTGAAGCATTTAATAAAAATTCACTACCATAACGCACTTGCTGCGTCCCGAATTTTTTAAATGTATATAACTCCGAAAATAATATTTAATTTCATGAAATTTGATTTACAAGTTGCCTTTCTATTTGTAAAATGGCGGTGTTGTAGGTTAATAAAAATGAAGCTATTGGGATTTTAAGGGTTTTTATGCAAATTCGCCACCGCAACGCACTTTCTGCGTCCTATTTTTTTACGATAAAAACGTGTTCATACTTCTCTGTGTAAATAGAAACTGTAAAATTAATTATACACCTGAAAGTTAATAATTATTATTTGGTCTATTATTTTAATTCCTAATGTAATTTTTTTCGTAAATGCTAATTGTCGCAGACACCTTGGGTTTTATAAATAATAACCTATTACCATACAAATGTTTTTCTAAAAGATTAAAGTTGTTGAATTATTCATTGAATTTTAGTACAAGAATGACATACCTGCTAATAATAGTTTATATCTCTTCAATTAGATGCCCATTTTTTCGCGTAAACTAATAATATTCCGCGGTTTTATTATTATCACACACTCACCTTTATGAAAAACTATACATTTTTGATTACCATAAATGTTTTTTTTATGGAAAAATTATCAAGGATGCAATAATTTAGACGTCATAATTAACAAGTTAAAATTGAATTGTGAAGAGGTAGATTGGGAATTTAATGCTGCTATTATGGCATGAGATGTATACAAAAAATACTACATACGTCAATTATTTCATTTAATCGTGTAAATAGATATCTTTTTTTTTTAATTAAAAATTCGCTTCAACCCAAGGGTTATTAGCTAGATGGTATTACTTACAATATAAAAACAACATATACAGGGTGTTTCTAAATTGATGCAAAAAATTTTACAGGGTGATTCGTTGGCGAAAATTAGGGCTGTCTTTTTAATAAAGTTTTTCTTGAAACCCCTTCTCCTCCAAGTTACAGCCCTTTGAAATTTTGGCAAAAAAAAGTTTTCATTAAATTTCTCCGTTATGTAATAATTTAAAGAAACGAAATTTTGCATGTGTATAAGGCTAAAAAAATGACAGTTTTAAATGGATTTCGTAACCCTATAATGTTATCACAAGAGGGTGAAAAAACCTACCCTTACATTATTTTTTATCAGTACTTTTTATCGTGTGTACCGTTTTCTATTTTAAAAAATGATTTAGAAAGAAGAATTCATTTAGCAACTTTTTTATGTCTTGACATTTTCTCATAAAATTGTTAGTTTCATCACAAAAAAATAAAATTTTACTCAGATCGAAGTCACATGAATTTACAGTGGTTGTTATTTGCTGAAAAATCAAGTACATGGTAGGCTGTCAAATAACGTCATAATTACACTAATATTAATTGTTCTGGTTGTTGTCAATCTATCGAGAATTTTTTAAACACTTAGAACAAATAAGTGAATAAAATAGTAAATTATACCAATTCCTAAATGGCAGATATGCATTTTGAATATGGCCGTGCTAATGGCAATGGATTAAGAGCACAGCGCCTCTACACTGAGTTATATCGAAATAGAACTGTCCCCATCACAGCATATTCGCACGCATTCATCAATGTCTGCAAGAAGAAGGAAAATAAAGGGTAGGTTTTTCACACTCTTGTGATAACATTATAGGGTTATAAAATCCATTTAAAACTTGTCATTTTGTTAGCCTTATGCATCTGCAAAATTTCGTTTCTTAAAATTATTCCATAACGGAGAAATTTAATGAAACCTTTTTTTGGCCAAAATTTCAAAGGGCTGTAACTTGGAGGAGAAGGGGTTTCAAGAAAAACTTTATAAAAAAGAGAGCCCTTATTTTTCGCCCTGTAAAATTTTTCGCATCAATTTAGAAACACCCTGTAACCAAATTTGCTAGGTAGCATGGTAATGTTTCAAGACCTTGTTGTTGTCGTTTTAGTGAATTTTCGTGGAAAAAAAATCACTAATGGGGAGATCCCGACTTTTGAATTTTGAAATTTTTTTTGCAAATGAGCGCGAACTAGGACCCCTAGAATCCATATCAGGAGTCAGTTTCAATTTTTATATGTTTATATATATATATATATATATATATATATATATATATATATATATATATATATATATATATATATATGTATTTATGTATCACACCGAGAACTCAAAAAATAATGGGCTGATTTTGATAAAATTTGGCATGTGCCTTCCTTTTATAAATGGCTTGGATACGTTCGTTATTCAGGAAAATCGGACGAGGTTTTCCAGGAAAATTTTGAGTTTTCATTCGAAAAAAATTGTTATGTCAAAAAATAAAAAAGCTATGATAACCAAATTTGCTAGGTAGGTTTATATATATATATATATATATATATATATATATATATATATATATATATATATATATATATATATATATATATATATATATATATATATATATATATATATATGTATGTATGTATATATGTATACACACCGAGAACTCAAAAAATAATGGGCTGATTTTGATAAAATTTGGCATGTGCCTTACTTTTGTAAATGGCTTGGATAAGTTCGTTAGTCAGGAAAATCGGGCGAGGTTTTCCAAGAAAATTTTGAGTTTTCATTCGAAAAAAATTGTTATGTCAAAAAATAAAAAAGCTATGATAACCAAATTTGCTAGGTAGATTTACGATATAAAAAGTAAACTATACACCATTATATTTCTATGTTACAAGAAAAAAAGTTATAATAAAATATTTTGTACCAGATCATTCTATGAAAATTCACTACCATAACACACTTGCTGCGTCCAGGCTTTTTAAAGTTTTGTCTTGCAAACAGAGTATATCCGGTTTTTCTTCTGAAATTATGGTCTGTAATATCGGCAGGTTGTTGTAAAATCCCATTATGTTGAATTTTCTTTATGAAAATTCACTAAAAGGAGAAAGCACATTTATTGGTCATAGTCTGCGATATAATAACTTTCTGACAACACTATTTGGAAGCACATTTATTGGTCATAGTCTGCGATATAATAACTTTCTGACAACTTTATTTGAAGGACACATGACTAGATCAAATGGAAGAGGTAAACCAGAAGGAGGTGGAGAGGAAACTTCTGGAAATCCGGGCACACCTGATGTTAACCAAGAGGAAAACTTCTGGAAATCCGGCCACAATGATGTTGGTCAAGAGAAAAACTTCTGGAATCCGGTCACAACTGATGTAAACCAAGAGGAAAACTTCCGGGAACCGGGCACGACCGGTAGTAGGGATTCCGTCAGCGCAGATCAACTGCCGACCTCCTTTCCTTTGTCACCCATTCTTGGAACAAGTTTATCGAACTACACGGTGAAACCCAGATTGTCGCTCTAGACATATCCAAAGCATTCGACCAGGTCTGACACGCAGCGCTGCTTAATAAAGTTCCGACCTATGGCCTACCACCAAAATTCTGTACCTGGACAGCAAATTTCCTCTCCAACCGGAGCATTTCTGTTGTCGTGGATGGCCATTCCTCCAAACTGTATCCAATTAATGCAGGAGTTTCTCAAGGTTCAGCTTTAGCCCCTACTTTGTTTCTTCTTCTCATCAATGACCTCCTCTCTAACACATCCAACCCAGTCACAGTTACGCGGACGACATCACCATTCACTCAAATATACAATATTCTAAGCCTCTCTTTAGCTCAATGATGGTTCTGTCTCCGTGGATCTCCAGAGAATATTAGACTGGGGAAGTAGAAATCTTGTACAATTCAACTCCACCAAATCCCAGCCTTGCTTTCTATCTCATAAGAGATACACCAGCGCTAGACCCAGCACAATAAACAACCAAGTTATTCCAAGTAATGAGTTATTTTCACTTGTTGGTATTTCTGTGGATCGAAATCTCAACTGGCACCAACATGTCGCATGTATGGCAGAAGCGGCTGCTAAGAAATTAGGTTTCCTTTTCCGGGCTCGCAAATACTTTTCACCAGCTAATCTCTATACCTTATATACTTCACAAATAAGACCAAACCTCGAATACTGCTCCCACATCTGAGGTGCCGCTGCCGCTTCTACACTCGCTATCCTGGACTCCATTCAGAAGAGAGCTATACGTCTCATCGGTGACCTTACCCTCACCCAAAGGTGCCATCCCTTGCCCACCGACATGCCGTTGGTGACCTCTCTATCTCTCTTTTATAGATATCTGCACTGGCACTGCTCAGAGGAGCTTTCTTCCATAGTTCCTCCACCTGCTGCCCCCAACAGATCTACCAGGGGAACAGAGCGAATGCACCCTTTTATTGTCCAGGTCACCAGACATAGAACATCTTGTTATGCCCGCTCTTTTGTCCCGAGGACTTCCAAGTTGTGGAATTCCTTGCCGGCACATGTTTTTCCTTCTCCTCCGAACCCCCAAACCTTCAAGTCCAAAATTAACAAGTTGCCTCTTTCCTCCTTGTTGACACCCACGGTACGATATTATTTAGGGTGTAAGCCCTCGTGGTGTGTTATCGAAATAAAAAATAAAAAACTGATGTAGTGTGAAGTTAAAATGAAACGAAGACAGGTGTTGGAGACATGGACGACGGGGCGACATTGACTTTAGATTGTGATGATGAGTACTTTTACTATTCATCATTTCTTCTCTGTTGTTTATTTTCTTTAGTTCTTGAAGATCACCAGACCGCCATTAAAAATTAAATTATACGTACTAATTTTATACAATCTTACTTTACATTAATACATCCTTTAAGAGTAGCACATGACTTCTCAAAATAAACTGTGTCAAATTTTCCATTGCACTGGAAACTTTCTTTTCGAATCTTTGTAACTTTTGAACCTTATCATCTTGAATTTCTGCGATAAATAGTTTGTCATTGTTTACATTAAAAAAAACTTACTCAATATTAGCGAACATTATGTAAACACTCACGTATATCATTTACTTTCACATTGAAAACGCATACTCATAAAAGTAGTGAAATCTTAATTTTAATGTCGGAACACTCGCCGAATTATTTTTATCATCCGTGGACTCCCGTCACTTTTACGTCACGACGTTGTATATTCTACAGATAAAGAAGGAATGCAACAAATTACGTATCCTAATAAAACTAGAAAATGGAACAACCTTTGTAATGTCCAAAAGTCCAAGCCTGACCTGCCTTAAGGCGATTCCAAATTACTAACAATACTAGACGGCAGCTATTGGCGAAAGTACAATACCACTAACACGTGGTTTTGTAGTTTAACCTTTCCATGGGCTGATTCACTGCTCTCTTTTAGCGGAAAACGTACTGATTTAAATTATAATAGTGGATTTTCATAAAAATCGTTCCAAATCTGACAAGTTATTTCTCCGTGTACCTGGAAACTTTTGATACATAATAAAGCGTTTATAAAAAGCAATGTGCGTACCAAATGTCATTACAATATCTTCATTATTTTTGGAAAACTTTTTTTTTTATAATAACTTAAATTTTATTTGGACAAACTTGTTCATACTAGAAAAATCTCTGGACGCAGCAAGGGCGTTATGGCAGTGAATTTTCTATAAAATGTATTTAATAGGAAATATATATATTTTTAAGAAAGCTTGCATCAAATTTGGTTACCAGTATAACCTATATAGGAGCAACAATGTACCATATTTCATCAAAATAACTATTGTTTGACAATATATAAAAATCTTCCGAAAATAAACCTAAAATGTGCCCAAAAAAACTGGTTTCCTGGCCAAAGAACCTTAGGTTAATAGTAAATTAAGCTATCGAAAGAAACATTTTATGAAAAATCGCTACCATAACGCAGTTGCCGAGTCCCGAATTTATTATCTTACAAACATGCATTATCTTTCGATGGAAAATGCAAAAGTTGTAATACTATAAGGCGTGTTCGATTAGGAAAAAAATGCATTAGCCGCGACTTATGGGCCACCTGTGATTATAAAAAAAAAATTATAAGATGCAGCTCTAGACATCGTATAATTAACATATAATTTTTTTATCATATCTTGTATAATGGATATTTTAGCTTTACCCTAGAAATGCGTCACCCTGTATATATGAAAACAGATAAAAACTGAAACTAACCCGGATATGGGGCCTACTTCGCGCTCATTTAAAGAAATCTTTTCAAAATTCAAAAGTCACTAAAATTGTATCCAACTCTATGAGTAAAATTGTGATGGCCAAAAATAAATATGATTGTAAGAAGAAGAGCATGTCCACATTTGTATTACAAATGTCAGAAAACAAAATACTTATTTACATGTCACTTTGAAAGTAGATCTGACATTTATCAAAATAATTTGTCAGTTGAATATGACATGTACTATTGTCGTGGAATATTATTATGCACTATTGTATTACGCCTTATAAAACTCTTGTTGTTTTTTGGTGTACAAAAGCTTATTTTACTGTAAAAACATTTTTCCATCCCTTAACTTGAAATGGTTTTCCTTTCATTTGACGTTGTTTCATTATAGCGTCACAGTAGATTTTAGAATCTAGAAATTATTATATTTTGTGTGCATTTTTTCGTTGTATACCTAGAAAAAATTGTATTTTCGTTCAATTATAAATGATAATTTTAAGTTAATTCCTATATTTTCTGTGCCCAATGTGTTGAACGGATGCGAAGCGGGAGAAGGAAATTTAATTTAAAGTTAAAATGACGAAGAGAACTTTATTCCAGGCACGAGCGTTGTTTCCATTTTTTTAATATTAATAACATTTATAGGTAAATTAACAAATTAGCGTATTGTTCGTTTTTTGAAAAAAAATATTTAGAAACATGCTTAGAGGAACCCCTTTATGCATTAACCATCGGACAAATGCTGTGATCTCAACTTCACAATACAGTTAAGAGACCTAAAGTCAATTTGAGGTTCTCTGCAAGGTAAACATGTTACAATGGAGATACAAATGCAAACTGTAAAAAACTCACTTTGCAGAAGTCCATAGAAAGGAGAAACTACTTACCAACACCGTTTCTCCATAAAAAACTTCCACATTGCACAATTGAAAGAAAGCTACATAATAAGCGTAATCTGATTCCTTAAACTTGAATAAATAACTGAAACTGCTACCACAGCATCACATAAAGGGTCTATTTTAAATTAATTTTCTGCAAATAAGTTAATAAAATAAAGAACAACGAAGATTGTAGCTGAAACTTAAGGCTTTTTAACTTCTTTTACGACATTTACGCTGCATAGCCGTTCATGTAAGTTCTCCATCTAGAACATGTCAATGTTGACGTTAAGAATCCCGACTTTTTTGACGTTTTAAGAATAAAAGCTTATAACTTTGTTTTATTTTAACGTAGAGATTCAAATTTTGGCGCATGGTTTTCTTTTTATGATATAAACCCTCGCACGCAATATGGTTGCCCTAACTTTGTTATTTCCGGAGATATAAAAATTTTCCGAAAGAAAACGCAAAATTTTCCAGGAAAAACTAGTCCGATTTTCCTGGCTAACGAACTTGTCCAAGCCACTTGTAAAAGGAAGGTACTCACTAAATTTTATCAAAATCGGCGCATTATTTTTTGAGTTAGCGGTGTGACACATAACATATAAACATATAAACATATATATATATATATATATATATATATATATATATATATATATATATATATATATATATATATATATATATAAACATATATAAACATATAAAGTCTGAAACCGACCTTGGATTTGGGTTCCAGGGGTCTCAAATAGCGTTCTTTTGAAAGAATTTTTTAAAGAAAATTCACTAAAATGACATGTGCCAAATTTAATCAAAATCGGTTAATTATGGTTCATATACCTAGAGAGATATACAAGTCAGGCATATATTTTTTGAAGGCATGTTTTGCTGTGGTCTAACTCAAACAGTCACCTTGGTAACAACCAACTTTGTTTTCAAATGGAAGCCTATATTTTTTTGAGAATTATTCTGCTTATTACATTTTACGTCTGTAATTCTAGCAATTTTGAGAAAAACAACAAAACTACGGTTGTCTTATAAATATTTATAACAAATAATTAATTAAACCTTCGGTCAGTGGGAACGTTTAGTGCGGCATCGCCTCCTGCAACACGTTTTATCGATCTGGCCTTTTTTTATTTGTTTTTATTTCAACAACACACCACGAGGGCCCACAGCTTAAATACTATCGTACCGTGGGTATCGACAAGGAGGAAAGAGGCAACTTGTTAATTCTGGACTTGAAGGTTTGGAGGTTCGGAGGAGAAGGAAAAACATGTGCCGGTAAGGAGTTCCACAACTTGGAAGTCTTCGGTACAAAAGAGCGGGCATAACAAAATGTTCTATGTCTGGTGACCTAGACAGTGAAAGGGTGCATTCGCGGAAGAGGAAACCTAATTTTTTAGCAGCCGCTTCTGCAATTGATGTGACATGTTGGTGCCAATTGAGATTTCGATCCATAGAAATGCCAACAACTGAAAAGGACTCATTACTTTGAATAACTTGGTTGTTCATTGTGATGTGCCTAAGGCTGGTGTATCTCTTATGAGATAAATGTGAACTGGGTTGGATGTGCTAGAGAGGAGGATATGGAGAAGAAACAAAGTAGGGGCTAAAGCTGAACCTTGAGAGACTCCTGCATTAGTTAGATACATTTTAGAAGAATGACCATCCACGATAACAGAAATGCTCCGGTTGGGGAGGAATTTGCTGTCCAGGTACAGAGTTTTGGTGGTAGGCCATAGGCCGGAAGTTTATTACGCAGCGCTGCGTGTCAGACCTGGTTGAATGCTTTGGATATGTCTAGAGCGACAATCTGGGATTCACCGTGTAGTTCCATAGACTTGTTCCAGGAATGGGTGACAAAGGAAAGGAGGTCGGCAGTTGATCTGCGCTGGCGGAATTCATATTGCCTGTCGTGGATTAGACTGCGTTTTTCAAGAAATTTTAGTAATTTAGTGTTTATATACTTTTCAATCACTTTAGAAGCGACTAAAAGGAGAGAAATAGGTCTGTAGTTGCTAGGAATCGCTTTGGATCATTTCTTGGGGATGGGTTGTACTCGAGCAGTTTTGCAGTTACTAGTAAATATGTCTCTATTGTAAGATGTCTGAAACGACGAGTCAGGACAGGAGCAAGTTCTGCTGCGCATTTTTTGATAACAATTGCTGGGATCTCGTCAAGGCCATAAGCTTTCCTGGTATTAAGAAAAGAGGGCATCTTTCGTAGCTTTTTAGTTTTGAAAGTGATATCCGTCATTTTATGCGCGACATTGGGGACTGTTGGTGATTGAACATTTGGAGGTGGGTTGAGAGTACAATTGCCGGCGAACAACGAGGCAAAAAGTTCAGCCTTGCCCAGGGCGGTAGAAACAATTTCATCCCCTGAAACAAGGGGTGGGAACGTGCTCTTGAAGAAATTATTCCCAATAGATTTAGTAAGAGTCCAGAAGGGTTTGCTGCCGTTGGAGCTTGAGAGGGGTTTGTTTTTGATGTGGTTATTAAACGAGTTTTTTGCCTCAGAAAGAATGCGGACATTCAAGTCTGGCCTTGTCACAGGATTTAGAGAACCAGGGCTTTTGAGCGACTGAAGAGGTTTTCTGTGTACATGGAATAAGTAATTGCATGCCAGCTTGTATAATTTCGGTGACGGTTTGTGAGATATCAGGGGGGTCAGGATGAGATAAGCAGACAGACGCCCATGGAAATGGAGAAAAGTAATCCCGCATTTAGTCCCAGTTCGCGGAGTTGTTGTGCCAAACGATACGTGGATACCTCGGGTTGCATTGCGCAGGAAGCAATGACCATGCCGTGGTCTGAGCGACCAAGGGGGGCGGTGACTGATGTTTTATAGCATTCAGGTTTTGTAGTAACAAGGGGATCCAAGTGATTTGAGCTGTGTGTTGGGATGCGAGGAAAGTACGTAGGTTGCTGAACTATATTGGCTAAAGAATTGCTGACTGCAGAGGCCTCCGCTACTCTCCCTTGTGGATCGGTTTTTGAAGATCCTAACCATTCCTTATTATGGACACTGAAGTGACCAAGAACAGTGACCTCGGAGAAAGGATATTCAGAAATCAGATGGTCGGTTTTTTCAGAAAGGTAGTCGAAGAGCTGGAGAAAGTTGTTGTCAGAATGTGACCGGTAAATGCAACAGATGAATTTAGTTGCAGCCCTGAGAGAGAGTTTCATCCAAAATATGACTTTTTTTCCAGCTTCTAAATTGGGGAGTCTGGTGCAGGGTAAATTGCTACGGATGTATGCGCACACGCCTCCATGCAATCTAAAGGAAGTAAGCAGCTCATACCCCGGGAAATTAAGGTGATTAGTGGCTGTTTTGGCACTGATTTGGGTTTGGGTGAGGAAGAGGAGTTGGGGCCTATTAGCCTGGAGGAAATGGTGGACGGAGTTCAGGTTAGAATTTAGGCCACATATACTCGAGAAGGATATGTTAAATCTTGATGCCGGCGCCCTCTGCACACCCCTCTCCCGGAGATCCGAATGGATGGGTATTTTATCTGCGGTATCTTTTGTATACAAAGAAAATGTTAGCAAAATCCACGGCCTTTATAAAATATACATTATTGCAGTTGAACTCAAACTCGTTTCCAGGAAGATGGAGATATGCCTTTCTGATAGATGATAATTGTAAAATTAGAGTCAGTTTGAAAGCAGACATTTTTGAAACTATTAGAACTATTATTGCTTCCATCGAGTTCTGGTGCCTTTTTAAGGTATAGATTATTTTCCACTATTGGGTTAATAGTTGTATATGACGTCTGTCATATAATTAAATATAATAATAATAAAAATTCATCACATTTAAAAATTGTTGGAATGTCTTAATAATTATACTGTTGAGCTGTTGCGAAATGTGTACAAGTAACATAATGTTGGCACAAATAATGGTTGTGTTGGAAATGTTAGCTGGACTGAGGAAGGCTTTAAATTTGAATTTGAACTATAGAATTTCGGCAGGTCAAAATTAATTTGTGAATCTGTCAGTCATGCTCGATATATTTACTAGACGCAAGACAATTATTGGTACAATCAAATATTATACTTTTCGTATGTACACACTATATAACTCACAATGAATAAGTGATAAAGGCTGAGTAGTATTATATCTGAAAAAAACTCTGGACGCAACAAGTGCGTTATGGCAGTGAATTTTTATTAAAATGCTTTGAATATCAAATATGTCTTTTTAATGCAAGCAGTCATCAATTTGGTTACCGGTATAACCTATATAGTACAAACAATGTGCCATATTTTATCAAAATAACTTATTGTTTGAAAATGTACAAAAATTGTTCGACAATATACCTTAAACATTGGTTTTCTAACCAACAAATCTTAGGTTAATAGCAAATTGAGTTATTGAAATTTGAAGCATTTAATGAAAATTTGCTACCAAAACGGACTTACTGCGTCCTGATTTTTTTCTTACAAACATATTTCGATAAAAAATGCAATAAAATAAGGCTGTTCGAAAAAAAAATCGTAGGAATCATCAACGATCGACTTGTGGGCCAGCCGGTGATTGTCAAAATAATTTTATAAGATGCAGCTCAAGACACCCTATAATTAACTTATACACTTTTTTCTCGTCTCTTGTATAATAATAATTATATTCAGTTTTACCGTAGAAACGCGTCACCCTGTATATATGTAAGCAGATCAAAACGGAAGGTAAACCCGGATATGGATTCCAGGGGGCTTAGTTTGCGCTCATTTGAAGAAATCTTTGAAATTCTAAAGTCGCGGTCTCCTCATTGACGAATTTTTTTGTACGAAAATTAGCTAAAAATTATGGACCGTTAAACCATAAACTTAACTAAAACTACCGCCAAAGCATTAGAGAGTAAGAACTAACCTGTTGCATATCAGCCCTTTTGTAAAACTTCGATCCTTTATATGTGTTGATAAAACATAACAAACACTGTTTAATCCACCCACTAACATTAATAAAGGAATAATTTGCACTTGTATATAAAAAAATGACACAAATAATTCGTCGACTCAAACAAATAAACATAAATAATCTCATACCAATACCATACGACATCAGTTACAGCGTCTAACAGACCTGCGCAATAATATCAAATGTTCCGTTACCACGGCAACCACATACTAGATCTCATATAAACTACTGACAATCAAAGGCGGTGATATTAAACATAAATATTTCAAATTTTAATAGCTCAATTTTCTGTAACCCTAGAAAGCTGAATTTTGACACATAGTTAGGTCTTTCCCAAAGCAATAT
The DNA here is from genome assembly GCA_964006375.1 of Tillus elongatus. Lineage (NCBI taxonomy): Eukaryota > Metazoa > Arthropoda > Insecta > Coleoptera > Cleridae > Tillus > Tillus elongatus. The sequence goes on from OZ023264.1 coordinate 13,651,998, forward strand.
GTACACCAAATTTTATCGAAATATCTTTGTAATTTTCGGAGAAAAATTTTTTTTCGAAAGAAAACTCAATTTTTTTTCGGAAAACCGTGTCCGATTTTTCTGGCTAACGAACTCGTTAAAGCTATTAATAAAAGAAAGGCACTTGCCGAGTTTTATCAAAATCGGTTCATTATTTTTTGAGTTATCGGTTGGATACATACATACATACATAAACACACACACACACACACACACACACACACACACACACACACACACACACACACACACACACACACACACACACACACACACACACACACACACACACACACACACACACACACACACACACACACACACACACACACACACACACACACACACACACACACACACACACACACACACACACACACACACACACACACACACACACACACACACACACACACACACACACACACACACACACACACACACACACACACACACACACACACACACACACACACACACACACACACACACACACACACACACACACACACACACACACACACACACACACACACACACACACACACACACACACACACACACACACACACACACACACACACACACACACACACACACACACACACACACACACACACACACACACACACACACACACACACACACACACACACACACACACACACACACACACACACACACACACACACACACACACACACACACACACACACACACACACACACACACACACACACACACACACACACACACACACACACACACACACACACACACACACACACACACACACACACACACACACACACACACACACACACACACACACACACACACACACACACACACACACACACACACACACACACACACACACACACACACACACACACACACACACACACACACACACACACACACACACACACACACACACACACACACACACACACACACACACACACACACACACACACACACACACACACACACACACACACACACACACACACACACACACACACACACACACACACACACACACACACACACACACACACACACACACACACACACACACACACACACACACACACACACACACACACACACACACACACACACACACACACACACACACACACACACACACACACACACACACACACACACACACACACACACACACACACACACACACACACACACACACACACACACACACACACACACACACACACACACACACACACACACACACACACACACACACACACACACACACACACACACACACACACACACACACACACACACACACACACACACACACACACACACACACACACACACACACACACACACACACACACACACACACACACACACACACACACACACACACACACACACACACACACACACACACACACACACACACACACACACACACACACACACACACACACACACACACACACACACACACACACACACACACACACACACACACACACACACACACACACACACACACACACACACACACACACACACACACACACACACACACACACACACACACACACACACACACACACACACACACACACACACACACACACACACACACACACACACACACACACACACACACACACACACACACACACACACACACACACACACACACACACACACACACACACACACACACACACACACACACACACACACACACACACACACACACACACACACACACACACACACACACACACACACACACACACACACACACACACACACACACACACACACACACACACACACACACACACACACACACACACACACACACACACACACACACACACACACACACACACACACACACACACACACACACACACACACACACACACACACACACACACACACACACACATATATATATATATAAATCGAAACTGACCCCGGATATGGGTTCTAGGGGCCCAAATTCGCGCTCATTTGCAAAAATGTTTGCAAAGTCCCACCATCGATACCACTCTATTAATGAATTTTTTTAAATAAAAATTCACTAAAATCATTTCTTTAATTTTTAACTTTATAACTGATTGATGGGAACTGTGTGCTTATACACAAGCAAAAAACAACCTCTCCATTATACAGTCTGAATTTTGTTTGCCTCTGAAAGTTTAAATGGTTATTCTTATATTAAAAGAATTTCCACTCCAATTAGTCTAGTATTACAAATAGATACAATAGATAAGGTCCAGATTTAGCTCACCCAGAAAGTTAATTACGTGGAAAAGCTTTAAATGAAATATTGAGTTGCTTATGTGTTTTCATTTTTTCGCGGAATCTTTGAGGTCCAGAATTTTTACAGATAAAAATACATTATATCTGTGTTCTATATTTAAACACAGTGATTCCACTGTATCTCAAAACTAAATGGTGTTTATTTTCAGAAAGTTTTATATTATGCTTTATTTATATTATATATTAGGTGAAACACCTTTTCAAAAATTAATTAACTGTTAAAAATATGGAATGAAATGTTTAATTACATACAACGCAAAAAGACATTTGCTATCCCAGATAATGTGATCGTTTTAGAAACCTTAATTAGGGAAAAATTGCACAATCGTAAATTGTGTAAAAAGTACATATAGGTAATTACTTCCACATCGTCAATACGTGTGGAAGTATGGCACCGCTGACAAAAATTTCATTTTTTTTTGCCAAACGTAAAAAGTGTCAAAACATAGAAAACATGATTTTGGAACGAACATTTTTTGTGTCTGTCGGTCTGTATGTCTGTAGCCACGAATGAATTGAGACATCGTCTTCAAATTTGGTATACAGTTAGCACCCGACAAACGAACGGTTCGGTTTGTTTTTGGGTAAAATCGCTCCAGGGGGGTAGGGGATGAATGGGGAAGGATTTGACGAAAATTGACATTTTTTCATAAAAACTCGAGTAATATAACGTTTTAGGGTTTGTTTATTGAAACACTTTCAATTGCATCAAACACCTGGTATTCTGTGCTGAAATTAAATTAGGGGTTGAATGTGTGGTGGCGGAATATCGGTAACAGAAATTTGTAAAATTTCTTTTTTGCGAAAATGGCGTAAAAAGGCCCAAAACATGTAGAAAACTTGATTCTGGGAGGAATTTTGTTTGTTTCTCGGTCGGTCTGTCCGCCTGTACGACTGTCTTTTTTTATTTTTTTGTCGTTTCAACAACACACCACACAACCTTAATACCATCGTACCATGGGTGTTGACAAGGAGGAAAGAGGCAACTTGTTAATTCTGGACTTGAAGGTTTGGAGGTTCGGAGGAGAAGGAAAAAATGTGCCGGCAACGAATTCCACAACTTGGAGTCCTCGGGACAAAAGACCGGACATAACAAGATGCTCTATCTGTTGGGGGCAGCAGGTGGAGGAACTATGGAAGAAAGCTCCTCTGGGCAGTGCCCGTGCAGATATCTATAAAAGAGAGAGAGAGGTTACCAACGGCACGTCGGTGGGCAAGAGATGGCAGCCTTTGGGTGAGCGTAGGGTCACCGATGAGACATAGCTCTCTTCTGAATGGAGTCCAGGAGAACGAGTGTAGAAGCGGCAGCGGCACCCGAAACGTGGGAGTATTCGAGGTTTGGCCTTATTTGTGAAGTATATAAGGTATAGAGATTAGCTGGTAAAAAGTATTTGCGAGCCCGGAAGAAGAAACCTAATGTCTTAGCAGCCGCTTGTGCAATTGATGTGACACGTTGGTGCCAATTGAGATTTTGATCCACAGAAATGCCAACAAGTGAAAAGGACTCATTAATTTGCATAAGTTGGTTGTTCATTGTAATGGATCTAGGGCTGGTGTATCTGTTATGAGATAGAAAGCAAGACTGATATTTGGTGGAGTTGAATTGTACAAGATTTCTAATATTTTTTGGGGATCCACGGAGACAGAACCCTCCATGAGTCTGCGATCCTCATCTAATTGGGCTAAAGAGACAGGCTTAGAATATTGTTTTGAGTGGAGGGTGCTGTCATCCGCGTAACTGTGAACTCGGTTGGGTGTGCTAGAGAGGAGGTCATTGATGTGGAGAAGAAACAAAATAGAGGCTAAAGCTGAACCTTGACGAACTCCTGCATTAATTGGATACAGTTTAGAGGAATGGCCGTCCACGACAACACAAATGTTCCGGTTGTAGAGGAAATTTGCTGTCCAGGTACAGAATTTTGGTGGTAGGCCATAGGCCGGAAGTTTATTAAGCAGCGCTGCATGCCAGACCTGGTCGAATGCTTTGGATATGTCTAGAGCGACAATCTGGGATTCACCGTGTAGTTCCATATATTTGTTCCAAGAATGGGTGGAAAAGGAATGGAGATCGGCAGTTGATCTGCGCTGACGGAATCCATACTGCGTGGATTAGACTGTTTTTCAAGAAATTTTAGTAATTCAGTGTTTATATACTTTTTCATCACTTTAGAGACGACTGAAAGGAGAGAAATAGGCCTATAGTTGCTAAGATGCGCTTTAGGTCCTTTCTTGGGACGGGTTGTACTCGAGCACTTTCAGTTACTGGGGAATATGCCTCTATTGTAAGATGTCTAAAACAGACGAGTCAGGACAGGAGCAAGTTCTGTCTGTTAGTAGGCGCAATAAATTTCGAACGACTTGATAAATTATCTTCAAATTTGGTATCCAGTTAGCACCCGACAAAGCAACGCTTCGAATGGTTTTTAGGTAAGATCGCTTCAGGGGGTAGGGGATAAATGAGTGGTGATTTGGTGAAAATTCACATTTTTTTGTTAAAACTCGAGTAATGTAGCGTTTCAGAAGTTTATGGGTAAAGGAAGACGAATATTCTCTCTGTGGTCAAGTCGTGGACTCTAAATTCATTTAGTGAGATTGTCTTTCGGGGGAGAGTAGATTATCACAGCTGTGTAACTTATGATTCAATTTGCAGCACTATTGTTCTTATAAAATGACTGAATAAAACGCGAAATGTTTTTGTGTGTATGTTGAAAGAAATAACATTGGAAGCTTATCCATCAGCCACGGACTTTTGTAATTATTAGTTTGTTTTGGTTAAGATTTACAGCAAGAGAAAGAGAACGGGTGCAGGGTTCTTTGGGTATTATTAAGAAGTAACATATTCATTTATGAAACACCCTGTATATACTTGTATTAGCTAAAAAAAATGCAATTAAAAATAAAAATTTATGTGTGCGAGTGTGCTTCTTTGAAAATCATCTGCATACAGATATTCCCATTAATCCAAATTGTATCACCATAGTACAGGCAATAGAGGAGCCCGTTACTCTTGTCCATAATGCACTAAACTACAGGAGTTATTTTTTTGATAGGTTCAGAATTGCGTACTGAATGTAAAAACACAAAATCCTTACAAATTAGGAGGGCGGAAGTGCCGCCATTTTGAGAAAAACCGTTTTGACCTATATCTCCATAACCGTGCACTTTAGGCCAAAAATGGTAATGACCTTCATTGTAGATAATTGCATTTCTCATCTTTTTTGTTAATTTTTTTTGCATCACAACTTATACGACTATTAGCATTCATTTATTGACTTTTTTTACCTATATCTTGCTTAATAATTGTTTAAGAAATAAAATGCTTATAATTTAACTTTTCAATCGACAAATTTCCTAAAATTTTTACTAAAAACTTTTTTTTCTCAAATCAATATTTTCAAAGTTATAACGCGTTAAATGTTGCACTTTTCAATCGACAAATTTTTCTGGAAATATTTCAGTAAAATGAAGGACAATGACGGTTGAAGCTAAGACTTCAGGCTTTGTAAAACATTCTTCTTGAGACATTTCTTTTCCATAGCTTATATTAGTTTCAGGTTCTTTGCGTAAATGTTGCCAATTTTGACGTTTCAATTCGCCACCTTTACGTTTTGAGGAAAACCCCAATTTATTTTTCTTTAAATGCCTATAACTTTTTTTGTTTTTGAACCTACAGACCTAAATTTTGGTAGGTAATTTACCTATAATGATGTAAAACCGTGTACCAAATTTAATTGCCCTTAGTTTGTCATTTCCGGAGATATGATTTTTTCGAAATAAAACACAACATTTTCCGGGAAAACCTGGGCCGATTTTCTTGGCTAACGAACTTATCCAAGCCACTTACAAGAGGAAGGTATTCACCAATTAAAATCTGCCCATTATTTTTTGAGTTATCCGTGTGATACATACATGCAAAAATACACGGGAGTCACAACAGGCAACCAGTGCACCTTTGCAGCAACACTTGGAAGACCCTCAATCCGAGGGAAACAACTAAAATAGCCACGGAGGCAAAGAAATCACCTGCGTGAACATCCGAAGCCCAGGAAGTTATACTAACTATAACAGGATTTATAACACGGCATTTCTGTACTATACAAGGAAAAAGGGTTAACGGCAAAGCCGCAAGGAGACAACCGCATACACGTGTTTCAAGCTTATTAGCCATCATCAGTACGGTATAGCCAGAGTGTTCCCATGTTCACCTGACTATACCGTACTGATGATGGCTAATAAGCTTGAAACACGTGTATGCGGTTGTCTCTTTGCAGCTTTGCTCTTAACTCTTTTTTCTTCGTATATATATATATATATATATATATATATATATATATATATATATATATATATATATATATATATATATATATATATATATATATATATATATATATATATATATATATATATATACAGGCTGTTTCAAAAAACATGCACCATCGCTCGTGGGGCAATTCCTTACTAAAAAATAAGAAAAAAAGTTCCTGTGCACATGGGCCCGGAAACGCATAGTTTCCAATATACAGGGAGTTGAATTTTAATATTTTTTTTAATTTTTTATAAATAATTTCAAAACCACTGGATTGATTTTAATGAAACTTGGAACTTGAAAGTGTATTACGAAAGTGCATATTTTCAAGTGAAAATCTGCTTACAACTGCGTCAGTGGCGTGCGTACGGGGTAACTGTAAAAATTCATTTGGGGAAAAATATGTGCGCCACTGTCTTTTTTCAATTTTGATACATCAGTTATGAAGCTTATTACATAAGCCACAAAAGCTGCCTCTTGGTATTTTTTCGTTCAGGGTATCCCTTAGGAGATATGATTAATTTTATAAAAAGGGGCAAAGTACCGATTCGTTGGAGTAATGAAAACAGTAATCGTAAAGTGCCATGAAACTATAATTTTTGACAGTTCTATAAATTCTACAATTTTGAAGTGCTTTGTCGGCGTCAAAAGAGTTTTCGTGCTATTCTTTAAATTTTGATACGGTGCAGTATTTTCGTTTTTAGTTATTTGTTGATACTGAGCTGCCCATTAATATTATTTTCTCCTCTCAAGATGGTTTTCATTAAGTACACTTCAGCGGATTTGACGGATATGTTGTTAATTTATGGACAAACAAATCAAAATGCTAGACAAGCTGTGCGAGTTTATCAGGAAACTTATCCGCAAAGAAGAATTCCTGACAAAAATATTTTCCCACGTATTGTAAGACATTTGAGAGAAACTGGTTCTTTAAAACCTTTAAAAGCTGACTCTGGACGCAGAAGATACCGCCGAACTGTACGAGTTGAAGAGGCAATATTAAATAGAGTTGAACGTGATCCTAGTAAAAGTACGAGAATTATTGCCACCGAACTGGGTAATATTTCGGCATCATCAGTTCACAGAACTCTGAAGGATCAAAGTTTATATCCCTATCATTTTACACGTGTCCAAGAACTTCTACCTAGAGACTTTCAACCAAGGGTAATGTTTTGTCAGTGGTTCTTAAACAAACTTAGGCACGACCCACATTTTTCTAAACGTGTACTATTTACTGATGAGGCGTCATTTACGCGAAAAGGTATCGTAAATTTTCACAATTTACATACATGGGCCGATGAAAACCCACACTCTCTAAGAGTTGCAAATTCGCAGTATCAATTTTCCATCAATATTTGGGCTGCTATTATTGAAAATCACATAATTGGTCCTGTTGTTCTACCGAGTCGTCTTGACCATGAATCATATTTAAACTTTTTACAAAATGATTTGCCGTTGTTACTACCGCTTTTTATGAGAAATGGTACAATGTGGTTCCAGCATGATGGTGCGCCCGCACATTTTGCAGCAGTTGTAAGAACATATTTAGCCAACACATACGGTCACCGATGGATTGGTCGTGGAGGTCCGGTGTCATGGCCACCTCGATCTCCGGACCTGAATCCTCTCGATTTTTATTTGTGGGGTCATTTAAAAGAAATAGTGTATAAAACACCAGTAAATACACGAGAAGAATTGTTGGGAAGAATAGAATATGCATTTAACAGCATTAGAGAAGATCAAAATATTTGCAGAAGAGTAAGAAGATCTTTGCGCAGAAGGTTAAATAATTGTAACGACGCTAATGGTGGTCACTTTCAACATTTTCTTTAGCTTTGTTATTAAAGTCAATTGAGTAATGTACAAAAAACAAGAGTTTGGAAAAATCATGGTGTCTTTACGATTACTTTTTTCATTTTTTATTTTTATTTTTTATTTATCATTTTTTATCAATGTTTGTAATATTCATTTCAATGTTTATCACCAATAAGTTTTACGTAGGTTAGTTATTTGCACGTTTATTGCTGTAATGTTTACTGTATGTTTTGTTTTTCATATTCTTATGGTTGCAGTTAACATATATTATTATTATTATTATTATTATTACGCCGACTAATCGGTACTTTGCCCCTTTTTATAAAATTAATCATATCTCCTAGGGGATACCCTGAACGAAAAAATACCAAGAGGTAGCTTTTGTGGCTTATGTAATAAGCTTCATAACTGATGTATCAAAATTGGAAAAAGACAGTGGCGCACATATTTTTCCCCAAATGAATTTTTACAGTTACCCCGTACGCACGCCACTGACGCAGTTGTAAGCAGATTCTCACTTGAAAATATGCACTTTTATAATACACTTTCAAGTTCCAAGTTTCATTAAAATCAATCCAGTGGTTTTGAAATTATTTATAAAAAATTAAAAAAAAAATTAAAATTCAACTCCCTGTATATTGGAAACTATGCGTTTCCGGGCCCATGTGCACAGGAACTTTTTTTCTTATTTTTTAGTAAGGAATTGCCCCACGAGCGATGGTGCATGTTTTTTGAAACAGCCTGTATATATATATATATATATATATATATATATATATATATATATATATATATATATATATATATATATATATATATATATATATATATATATATATATATAACATATAAAAATTGAAACTGACCCCGGATATGTGTTCTAGTGGGCATAATTAGCGCCTATTTCAAAAAATTTTTTCAACATTCAAAAGTCGGGGTCTCCTCATTAGTGAATTTTTTTAAAGAAAATGCACTAATAATAATTTGTGAAAAAAAAGTTTTAAGTAAAGGTTCTAGAAAATTTGTCGATTGAAAAGTTAAGTTATAAGCATTTTATTTATTAAACAATTATCAACAAAGATATAAGTAAAAAACGTCAATAAATGAATGCTAATAGTCGTAAGTTGTAAACGGTGACTGATACCAAAAAATATATAAGAAAAAAGATGAAAAATGCAATTATCTACAATAAAGGTCATTACCATTTTTGGCCTAAAGTGCATGGTTATGGAGATATAGGTCGAAACGGTTTTTCTCTAAATGGCGGCACTTCCGCCCTCCTAATTTGTAAGGATTTTGTGTTTTTACATTCAGTACGTAATTCTGAACCTATCTATCAAAAAAAACTCCTGTAGTTTAATGCAGAAAAAAATCTCTTTGGCCGTTCTACCAGGGCTGTATAATAAGTATTAATACAATACGCTTGCCACTTTGTAAATGCAAATTATAAAGTTTTTTTTTGTAAACGCAAGGAAAACCGGTAAGACGTAAATCCATCACAGCCATCTTTGCTTAACATGAATATCTTTAATGTTGGAATTAATTACTAATCAATCAATATTTGCCGCACTTTTATTATTATTTATTGGCGACATCTCCATTAAACAATATACAGTAAAAACACGTTTTTACGAGCCAACCTGTTAGTGCGGGGCAATAAAATTTCTGTCATTATTTTTTTGGAAAAAGCGTAATTATTTTAGAATGATGTAAGTCTTGAAGAAGTAGAAGTTTTTCAGTGTAATTGTAAAATGTATTTATTAAAGCATAATTGCCATCGAAGGTTACGTTAATTATCACCAGCATGTAGTATATAAAAGCATTTGTCGCGTTAGTTTGTTTGCAAAATGTGGCTTAATTGCAACTTATAAATAGTTAAAAACTCGTAGTGATCTCCGACAAACGTAAATAACGTTAAGACACTGGCTAATTCATGATTATATTGCATAATAGGTGTGTTTAAGATAATGATGAGTATTTTTATGTGTATAATGTCATTTGAGAATAGCTACTAATTTGATTTTGATAGTTGTTTATCAAGAAATTATCTTGATGTCTATGTGTCTTGATTACGGGTTTACCAATCACACATGACAGACCATCTAAATCCAATATCTTCGATTTGTAGATGTTTTTAATTATTTTTATTTAACCCTGTGTCTGGCATCATCAAAAATACTTGTCATAAAATCTTTATATTCGGTATGTAGTCCCCTTATGACTTCGTTATACCCCCAAACACAAAAAATACTCCGATAATCTATCCAAAACGACTTTTGAAATAGTTGCCTAGAAGCAATATTGTCCGTTACAAGTAACAAATTTTGCAATATTTTTCGCAGTACAATATATTACAATGGCATTGATAAAAAACTCTAGACGCAGCAAGTGCGTTATGGAAGTGAATTTTCATAAAGATCAATTTGGCTACCGGTATAACCTATAGAGTAGGAACAATGTACCATATTTTATCAAAATAATAATTTGAAAATGTACAAAAATGTTCCGAAAGTAAACTTTAAATGTTTCTGAGAAAACTGGTCTCCTAGCCAATGAACCTTAGGTTAATAGCAAATTGAGTTATTGAAATTTGAAACATTTAATGAAAATTCGCTACCAAAACGCCCTTGCCGCGTTTATACAAAATTTTTCCGAATATAAAGCTAAATGTTGGTTTCCTAACCAACAACACTTACGTTAATAGCGAATTGAGTTATTGAAATTTGAAGGATTTAATGAAAATTCACTACTAAAACGCACTTACTGCGTCCAGATTTATTTCTTTCAAACATGCATCATATTTCGATAAAAAATGCTAAAATGCAGTAACGAATTTGTTCTACAAAAATTAGCTACAAATTATAGACCGTTAAACCATAAACTTCACTAAACCCACAGCGAAAGCATCAACTTAACTAAACCGACAGCCAAAGCACCAGAGAAAGGGTCTATTTGAAATGAATTTTCTGTAAATATTTTTGTAAAATGAAGGTCAATGACGGTTGAATCTGAAACTTAAGGGTTCGCAGAACACTCTTCTTGCAACATTTTCTTTTCACAATCCGTATTTGGTTCACGTTCTTTGCCTAAACATTGCCAATTTTGACGTTTTAAATTGCGAGTTTGACGTTTTGAGGAAAACTCCAAAATTTGTTTCTTTGGCTGCTCGTAACGCGTACCAAATTTGGTTGCCCTCACTTTGTTATTTCCGGAGATATAATTTGTTTTAGAAAGAAAACACAAAATTTTCCGGAAAGACCTGGTCCGATTTTCCTGGCCAACGAACTTATCTAAGCCACTTGTAAAAGGAAGGTACTCGTCAAATTTGATCAAGATCGGTCCATTATCTTTTTAGTTATCGGTATAAATATATATATATATATATATATATATATATATATATATATATATATATATATATATATATATATATATATATATATATATATATATATATATATACATATAAAGTCTGAAACCGACCTCGGATTTGGGTTCCAGGGGTCCTAATTAGCGCTCATTTGAAGAAATTTTTTCAAAATTCAAAAGTCGGGGTCGGGATCTCCTCATTAGTGAATTTTTTTTAAAGAAAATTCACTAAAAACCAAGCTTTATGCAAAGTTATTATCAACAGAAAATCTACATGTATAGTAATAATAATTATATTGTTATACATAATAAACTACACTATGTCAAAAAACGTTGCTTACACTAATTTAGTTTTACTGTGAAAACATAAAAAACAATTATTTTTTGGTGTAAAGCATAGTCTCATCTTGCACTTCTCGCATTGTACAGTTGTATAACCAGTTGTACACAGTCTACATCTGCTTTTAGTTGAAAATATTGGCCAGTGGCCTACCGAATCCATTCTGGTAGCATCATCTGGCGTCACACTAAATGGCTGACCACTCCTATCTCCCATATTTTCTTTTGACGGTCGTCCTCTTTTGGTTCTACATTTGCCTGTATTAGATAAAGATCTAGCCAGTTTTATTCTAAATTTTTTCAAAGGCATGGGTTTTACAGTCCTGTTAGCTCTGCAATCATTTATATACAGTAGCCATGCATTGATGACGCAAACATCTAAAATCCACGTCACAATAGGGAAATACCACTTTTTACTTCTGCTTGGACTTCCATAAAGTCCTAGAAGAGAGTTGGCTTTATCCACTCCCCCCATATGTTTATTGTACTGGGTAATAAGATTTGGAGACGGCACTTTTTTCTTTCCACTTTTGGAATACCTTAGTACATGGTTGATAGGCTCAATTCCACTAAAACTACTTTCGAGAAGCACACACTTATTGTCTGCCCATTTCACTACAATAATGTTCCTTCGAACATCTGCTTTATAGACGTAAGAACCTCTTCCACGTTTCAACAATACTTTGTCAGCTTCTAGGCTGCAACCACTAATTCTATTAGACCGAATTGTACCCAAACTCAGAATTCCGAACCGTTGCTTAAGATAATCGAAAAGGCGCAAACTTGAAAACCAGTTATCGCAAAAAATGACCGAAATCTCTGGACCACATAGAGTTTTGCATAAAGCAATAACTCAGCAGCACCCCAGATGTGGGAGCAGTATTCGAGGTTTGGTCTTATTTGTGAAGTATATAAGGTATAGAGATTAGCTGGTGAAAGTTATTTGCGAGCCCGGAAGAGGAAACCTAATTTCTTTCAGCCGCTTCTGCAATTGATGTTACATGTTGGTGCCAATTGAGATTTCGATCCACAGAAATGCCTACAAGTGAAAAGTACTCATTACTTTGAATAACTTGGTTGTTTATTGTGATGGGTCTAGGGCTGGTGTGTCTCTTATGAGAAAGAAAGCAAGACTGTGATTTGGTGGGGTTGAATTATACAAGATTTCTACTTCCCCAGTCTAATATTTTTTTAAGATCCCCGGAGATAGAACTCTCCATGAGTCTGCGATCCTCATCTAATTGGGCTAAAGAGACAGGCTTAGAATATTGTATATTTGAGTGGAGGTTGCTGTCGTCCGCGTAACTGTAAACTGGGTTGGATGTGCTAGAGAGGAGGTCATTGATGTGGAGAAGAAACAAAGTAGGGGCTAAAGCTGAACCCTGAGGAACTCCTGCATTAATTTGATACAGTTTAGAGGAATAGCCATCCACGACAACAGAAATTCTTCGGTCGGAGAGGAGATTTGCTGTCCACGTACATAGTTTTGGCGGTAGGCCATATGCCGGTAGTTTATTAAGCATCGCTGCGTGTCAGACCTGGTCGAATGCTCTAGATATGTCTAGAGCGACAATCTGGAATACTCCGTGTAGTTCCGCCAAAGAATTGCTGACTGCAAAGGCCTCCGCTACTCTTCCTTGTGGATCGGTTTTTGAAGATCCTAGTCATTCCTTATTATGGACATTGAAGTCACCAAGACGGGCTCGCAAATACTTTTCACCAGCTAATCTCTATACCTTATATACTTCACAAATAAGACCAAACCTCGAATACTGCTCCCACATCTGGGGTGCTGCTGCCGCTTCTACTCACTATCCCGGACTCCATTCAGAAGAGAGCTATACGTCTCATCGGTGACCCTACCCTCACCCAAAGGCTGCCATCCCTTGCCCACCGACGTGCCGTTGGTGACCTATCTCTCTTTTATTGATATCTGCACGGCACTGCTCAGAGGAGCTTTCTTCCATAGTTCCTCCACATGCTGTCCCCAACAGATCTACCAGGGGAACAGAGCGAATGCACCCTTTTACTGTCCAGGACACCAGACATAGAACATCTTGTTATGCCCGCGCCTTTGTCACCAAGTTGTGGAATTCCTTGCCGGCACATGTTGTTTCTTCTCCCCCGAACCTCCAAACCTGCAAGTTCAGAATTAACAAGTTGCCTTTTTCCTCCTTGTCGACACCCACGGTACGATAGTATTTAGGCTGTAAGCCCTCGTGGTGTGTTGTTGAAATAAAAAAATAAAATAAAAATTTATTTAAAATAAATGTTGTAGTAGTGAATGGCTTATTTTGCACCTAAGACATGTTTCTTTATCTAAAGCAGCAAAAAATTTAGTTGGTGCAAAGTATCCTCCTCCCGTGAAAACTTGGCAACAAAAATTTGAAAAATTATTACAAGTGAGTAAGCAAGCTCTTGGTAAAAAATCTTCGATCTCGTTCACTAACATCCTTAGAGCATAAGAAAAAATATATAAAGTGGCTTTCTACGCCCCAATCAGAAACAGTAACCATGAATATTTTTATGCAAATCCCAAAATGGTACAAATTAACCCCAAGTTACGATACTAATTTATTTATTTTAAAATATAGATTTCATTGGAAGCAAAAATGTTTTAAGTATAATTTGATAAGGTCTGCTCTTCAATATGGGTATCCTACATGGTTTTTCTTGTAAACAAGCGCTTTTAAACTTTTATTTAGTGACAATAACAGTTTCGAAAATACCTAAGTTATTTGGTTTATTTATATTAACTGAAGTGGAGCATGCACAGAGCATGACTTTAATTAAATGTTCACGTGAATTATTATCAAGAGACATTGTTAACTTCTTGAATGATAAGAGTAGTGCTAATAACATATGTTTGTATTCAACCTCGAGGAAGATATGAGGAGATTTATGGACAAATAAGTATTATAAATAATTGTATAGATAAGTAAAGTGAATGTACTAAATAAATATAGGACAATAAGTTTATAAAATTAAAAAAACCATAAATAATTACACATTTATCGCACCTTCAGTACTTGAATGAGTGACCACCTGGTGCTACTAAATGCAATCGGAAGGCAATGGCGAACCACCAAGTGTATTTACCAATCAAGGTTCGTTTATAAATCTAAATTTATTTAGAGTATTTACTTTTAGTTAGAAGCAACGTTTTAAGCATCATGGTCACCCTACCTTTTCCCCTTTTTTCCAAATATGTGACCTTCAAATAATGTCAGAAACTTTTTGCCTTAGAATATGTTTAACAAATGTTGTCTTCCTTGCCTCAATTTCTTTAAACAAGCACCTATCTTTGGGTGAGTTGAATAAAAAGGTTTTTTCTTTTCAAAGAAATGTTTATTCCTTGTCCTGACGCGTTTCGACCTGTTAACCGGTCATCCTCAGGGGAATCTGGAATTTACAAAAAGGCTTGTCAGAAAAGCTGAGCTTTCTGGTAGGCTGTTTCTGCGAGGGTACAATACATAGTATAAAAGATAATGAGGGAACAAGAGCTGACCTCAACATTAAGTCAAAAGTTAAAAAACTGTCTAACTACACAACTACCAAAGACTACAATTCAATAATTACAAACTACAACATGCAGTAGAAGGAAGTACAAGTCAAATTTAACCGTAACAAACCGTTAATTTGTCTCGAGATTTAAAACCTCTCTAAAAATCTAAAAAAAATTGACGCAAACATCTAAAATCCACGTCACAATAGGGAAATACCACTTTTTACTTCTGCTTGGACTTCCATAAAGTCCTAGAAGAGAGTTGGCTTTATCCACTCCCCCCATATGTTTATTGTACTGGGTAATAAGATTTGGAGACGGCACTTTTTTCTTTCCACTTTTGGAATACCTTAGTACATGGTTGATAGGCTCAATTCCACTAAAACTACTTTCGAGAAGCACACACTTATTGTCTGCCCATTTCACTACAATAATGTTCCTTCGAACATCTGCTTTATAGACGTAAGAACCTCTTCCACGTTTCAACAATACTTTGTCAGCTTCTAGGCTGCAACCACTAATTCTATTAGACCGAATTGTACCCAAACTCAGAATTCCGAACCGTTGCTTAAGATAATCGAAAAGGCGCAAACTTGAAAACCAGTTATCGCAAAAAATGACCGAAATCTCTGGACCACATAGAGTTTTGCATAAAGCAATAACTCAGCAGCACCCCAGATGTGGGAGCAGTATTCGAGGTTTGGTCTTATTTGTGAAGTATATAAGGTATAGAGATTAGCTGGTGAAAGTTATTTGCGAGCCCGGAAGAGGAAACCTAATTTCTTTCAGCCGCTTCTGCAATTGATGTTACATGTTGGTGCCAATTGAGATTTCGATCCACAGAAATGCCTACAAGTGAAAAGTACTCATTACTTTGAATAACTTGGTTGTTTATTGTGATGGGTCTAGGGCTGGTGTGTCTCTTATGAGAAAGAAAGCAAGACTGTGATTTGGTGGGGTTGAATTATACAAGATTTCTACTTCCCCAGTCTAATATTTTTTTAAGATCCCCGGAGATAGAACTCTCCATGAGTCTGCGATCCTCATCTAATTGGGCTAAAGAGACAGGCTTAGAATATTGTATATTTGAGTGGAGGTTGCTGTCGTCCGCGTAACTGTAAACTGGGTTGGATGTGCTAGAGAGGAGGTCATTGATGTGGAGAAGAAACAAAGTAGGGGCTAAAGCTGAACCCTGAGGAACTCCTGCATTAATTTGATACAGTTTAGAGGAATAGCCATCCACGACAACAGAAATTCTTCGGTCGGAGAGGAGATTTGCTGTCCACGTACATAGTTTTGGCGGTAGGCCATATGCCGGTAGTTTATTAAGCATCGCTGCGTGTCAGACCTGGTCGAATGCTCTAGATATGTCTAGAGCGACAATCTGGAATACTCCGTGTAGTTCCGCCAAAGAATTGCTGACTGCAAAGGCCTCCGCTACTCTTCCTTGTGGATCGGTTTTTGAAGATCCTAGTCATTCCTTATTATGGACATTGAAGTCACCAAGACGGGCTCGCAAATACTTTTCACCAGCTAATCTCTATACCTTATATACTTCACAAATAAGACCAAACCTCGAATACTGCTCCCACATCTGGGGTGCTGCTGCCGCTTCTACTCACTATCCCGGACTCCATTCAGAAGAGAGCTATACGTCTCATCGGTGACCCTACCCTCACCCAAAGGCTGCCATCCCTTGCCCACCGACGTGCCGTTGGTGACCTCTCTCTCTCTTTTATTGATATCTGCACGGCACTGCTCAGAGGAGCTTTCTTCCATAGTTCCTCCACATGCTGTCCCCAACAGATCTACCAGGGGAACAGAGCGAATGCACCCTTTTACTGTCCAGGACACCAGACATAGAACATCTTGTTATGCCCGCGCCTTTGTCACCAAGTTGTGGAATTCCTTGCCGGCACATGTTGTTTCTTCTCCCCCGAACCTCCAAACCTGCAAGTTCAGAATTAACAAGTTGCCTTTTTCCTCCTTGTCGACACCCACGGTACGATAGTATTTAGGCTGTAAGCCCTCGTGGTGTGTTGTTGAAATAAAAAAATAAAATAAAAATTTATTTAAAATAAATGTTGTAGTAGTGAATGGCTTATTTTGCACCTAAGACATGTTTCTTTATCTAAAGCAGCAAAAAATTTAGTTGGTGCAAAGTATCCTCCTCCCGTGAAAACTTGGCAACAAAAATTTGAAAAATTATTACAAGTGAGTAAGCAAGCTCTTGGTAAAAAATCTTCGATCTCGTTCACTAACATCCTTAGAGCATAAGAAAAAATATATAAAGTGGCTTTCTACGCCCCAATCAGAAACAGTAACCATGAATATTTTTATGCAAATCCCAAAATGGTACAAATTAACCCCAAGTTACGATACTAATTTATTTATTTTAAAATATAGATTTCATTGGAAGCAAAAATGTTTTAAGTATAATTTGATAAGGTCTGCTCTTCAATATGGGTATCCTACATGGTTTTTCTTGTAAACAAGCGCTTTTAAACTTTTATTTAGTGACAATAACAGTTTCGAAAATACCTAAGTTATTTGGTTTATTTATATTAACTGAAGTGGAGCATGCACAGAGCATGACTTTAATTAAATGTTCACGTGAATTATTATCAAGAGACATTGTTAACTTCTTGAATGATAAGAGTAGTGCTAATAACATATGTTTGTATTCAACCTCGAGGAAGATATGAGGAGATTTATGGACAAATAAGTATTATAAATAATTGTATAGATAAGTAAAGTGAATGTACTAAATAAATATAGGACAATAAGTTTATAAAATTAAAAAAACCATAAATAATTACACATTTATCGCACCTTCAGTACTTGAATGAGTGACCACCTGGTGCTACTAAATGCAATCGGAAGGCAATGGCGAACCACCAAGTGTATTTACCAATCAAGGTTCGTTTATAAATCTAAATTTATTTAGAGTATTTACTTTTAGTTAGAAGCAACGTTTTAAGCATCATGGTCACCCTACCTTTTCCCCTTTTTTCCAAATATGTGACCTTCAAATAATGTCAGAAACTTTTTGCCTTAGAATATGTTTAACAAATGTTGTCTTCCTTGCCTCAATTTCTTTAAACAAGCACCTATCTTTGGGTGAGTTGAATAAAAAGGTTTTTTCTTTTCAAAGAAATGTTTATTCCTTGTCCTGACGCGTTTCGACCTGTTAACCGGTCATCCTCAGGGGAATCTGGAATTTACAAAAAGGCTTGTCAGAAAAGCTGAGCTTTCTGGTAGGCTGTTTCTGCGAGGGTACAATACATAGTATAAAAGATAATGAGGGAACAAGAGCTGACCTCAACATTAAGTCAAAAGTTAAAAAACTGTCTAACTACACAACTACCAAAGACTACAATTCAATAATTACAAACTACAACATGCAGTAGAAGGAAGTACAAGTCAAATTTAACCGTAACAAACCGTTAATTTGTCTCGAGATTTAAAACCTCTCTAAAAATCTAAAAAAAAATTTTTTTAGTCTTAAAAACTACCCTCTAGAAGAATCTTAAGTTAAGCTGAAGTTAAGAATTGAAATAAGAGCATACAGCACAAACATTAGTAAGCCATACAGCTAAGAAGAAGGGCTTTCTCAAATTCTTCGCTTAAAATGTGCGACCACAAATCTTCTGGACTTATATTCCCGTCTCAGCTACATACTTATCTTTAGAATTAACGTCTTCTAGGCAGAATTTTTAGTATTTAGCAACCTTTTCTAGTAATAAATTTCTTTCGTTGTCCTTTGTGACCACTTTTTCTTTCTCGTTTATATTAGTGCTAATAGAGAGGTATCGATGGTGAGATTTTGGAAAAATTTCTTCAAATGAGCAGTTCTAGCAGCGCAAGGCATTTTCACGGTGAGCTTTTATTGGGTGTTCATGAGACGGTGGCCTTATTTGTTCTGCTATTTTCTCTAGCAGGTGCATGACCTTGGATGAATCTGTTTTATTTTCTTCTTGGACCTGGAGACTGCGAACTTTCACATTACTTTCCGATGCTTGCTTTGCCGCATCAAACTCCAAGGAATGTGCCAAAGCATCGTTCAAGTTTTTGTGTCTCGCCATCCTCGGCGCCTGCTGCGTGTCGGTATCTCTGATGCCGTCAATGAAAGTTTGCACCGACAGCTAGTTTAAAAATTCTATCGGAGCTATGGGGTAGGCTAATCGCGTCAGTTTGACAACGCCGGCGTGGAGATGTTGGAGACTTTCGCCCGGTATCTGACACCGATTTTTTCAACTGCAATCGAAACAGCTGTTGTAAATGCTGGTCGCCAAACCTCACATCTAATTAATATTTAATGCTGTCAAAACTCAACGGTTCTTCCCTGGGAATACCTTGAAGCACATCTAGAGCATCTCCTCTGAGAGCCACAATTAGCAAAGTCGCTCTCTCCCCCTCTCGCCCCAACCATTTACTGTAGCAGCTGCTTCAAACTGGCGGAGATAAATACCCCATGGGACTGAGCCATCAAATGTGAGGACCTTAATTCTTACGAACGGGCTATCCTCGAGCCTGATGTTTCCTTTGGCTAGGGTTTCGCACTTATTTTCTAGTGATTGTATTTTCTGATGCACCTCCTCATGTATTTTCGTCAGCTTGTCATGTACATCGTCGCTGATACCCCTTACTCTGCTTTCTACTTGCTGGAAGGTGTCGTCTTTTACCTGCTTCATACGTTCGTCGACACATAAAGTAATATTTTCAATTCTGCTGGCCTGTTCTTGTAGAATTTTCTTTGTTTCTTCATCCCTTCTTCTCATTTCTTTATTTGCTTCTTCGTCCCTTTTTCTCAGTTCCTCTCTTATCACTCGGTCTCTTTTTCTCATTTCTTCTTTGGCTTCTTCGTCTCTTTTTCTAGCTTCTTTTTTAGCTTCTTTGTCTCTTCTTCTGGCCTCTTAATATCTTTTTCTCATTTCTTCTTTGGCTTCTTCGTCTCTTTTTCTGGCATCTTCTTTCATTTCTTTAATCAATTCCAATAGCTGGGCGTCCATATTGGCTCTTGCGCTACGTGTCTTAGGCATGGACGTACCTAAAGCTTGTACACAGTTTATTCTATTTGAAGAACACACCAAGCTATGACTTACTGCTGACACTGATCTTCCAGAGATTCTAGAAATTTCCACGTTGTTCAACGAAGATTCTGGAAAATATTTCCACTAGCAGCTTGAAAGTCCCACTTCTGACACCAGTTGTTACGTTCTACGGGGTTCTGGATTCGTTGACTAACAACAAAACACAGCTTTTCAAACTACTAATTTATTATAACCAACTATTTTTCAACACCAGTATCAACTAAAATATTTTTCTCTATTATTAAATGTCCATAGAACTATATTCCACTATTCGCCTTCTATAATCGCTTCTTAAACACCAACACTTACTGCTAACTCGCTTAATACTCTATGATCACTATTTACACCACACCGACTTAATACTGAACTAACTTACTCTGCGCACCGCTCGTCTATTTATACTGTCCATAGAGATGCTAGACCTTCTACACTATTCTACACCTGTCACTTCTGGTCCCTGCTAGAAATATAATTCCAGAGTGTTCGCTCTTACCAACACACTTTATAGCCGACATCTAACCACAGAATAACAACGTCCATAAACGTACTTCTCATAGACAAATGTGACAATATGTAAATTGTTTACACAATGAGAAGACTCCGCATAGATTTTGTTTTTAAACAGTACGTGAGATCCAAGAACTTTAATTCTAGGTTTCTGTCGGCCTTTTACTGAAAACAAACAAAAACAGTGCTGCAAATTGAATCATAACTTCCACATAGATAGGATAATATATTCTCCTAATAAAAACATTATGATGAAATGAATTTAGGGTCCATGACTTGACCGCACAGAAAATATTTGTATTCCTGCACCAATAAACTTGTGAAACGTTATATTACTCGAGCTTTGAGTGAAAAATGTTAAGTTTCACCAAATCACACCTCAGTTAACGCCTATCCCATGAAGCGATTTTACCCAAAAACAGTTCGAAGTGTTCCTGTCTCAGGTGCTAACTGTATACCAACTTTGAAAATTATATCTCAACTCTAACAGACAGACATACAGTCCGACAGACTGACAGACAAAAAAAATCGTTTCATTATCATGTTTTTTATATGTTTTGAGACTTTTTACTCTGTTTTAGCAAAAAAAAAAGAAATTTCTGTCAGCGATATTACACCCCACACATTCAACCCTTAATTTAATTTCAGCACAGAATACCAGATGTTTGATTCAATTAAAAGTTTCCTAATAAACAAACCCTAAAACGTTACATGACTCGAGTTTCGACGAAAAAATGTCAATTCTCACCAAATCATCCCCCATTCATCCCCTATCCCCCGGAGCGATTTTACCCAAAAACAATCCGAACAGACAGTCCGAAATACCGACAGACACAACAAATTTTCTTTCCCAAATCATGTTTTCTATATGTTTTAACAGTTTTTACGACGTTTAAGCGAAAACAAATATTTGACATTTTTGTCGCGGATGCCACGTTTGGATGATGTGGATGTAATAGTGTTGATCAATCGGTCATGTATTGCAAACTGTGCAGAGGCTCCATCTTATAGGAACAATAAATGATCGTCTTCAAGGAAGCATTCACCATTTACCACATTTTAAGGTAACAAAAAAGTGAATTTGGATGTCCCTATTTTTGTGATCTAAGGGGACAATTTTATTTTTACATTGTTCAGTTGGTATAAAACTTTTTTGTACTTTAACGTCGGTCTATTTCCGCAACTATAGCCAATCACCGACGCCAGGGAACAGTATCACCTCACTATCCTGGACATTTTGCCGAACCTCTGCCTTTCTGTGGGGGGGGGGGGTCTTGAAGGTGCCCAACATTCCATGGACACGGGACCGACGGCTTTACGCCTAGTACACTCCCAGAATCTCGGTTGATGTTAATTTTACAGTATGTACTGAAAAAGTGGATATAAAACATTTCCTTCATCGTATAATCAGTTTTTAATATAATAACAAAATGTTACTTCTATTTGCAAAACTTAGTACATTTTTCTGCAAGATTAACACATTTATTTTCTTTGTTACAGTAGACACAGACATGACGATGGCGGCGAGCAACACCACGCTGACGACGTTAACAAACGCGGGGGGCGGGACGCCCGGAGGGACACCGGGCATCGTAGCAGCTGCAATGAGCCAACAGTGCGCCATCTGCGGAGACAGGGCCACAGGGAAACATTACGGCGCCGCCTCCTGCGATGGCTGTAAGGGATTCTTCAGGAGATCCGTTAGGAAAAACCATTTATATACATGCAGGTAGGTGAAGTAAAAACTATTTTACTTTAGGCATCTGTTAAATATTTAACTTCTAAACGTCAAACAGTCTGGAATAGACATAACTAAATACTCAATGAAGAGGCAAAATAAGAAGGGTAGCTGCAAACAATTCAAGTCGGCTTAATATTCTGTTGAATCCGACGTTATTTGCAGTTGTGGTAGGTAGCCTACTAGGTCTTGCATAAGAACCCGGATAATCTACATTTTAATTTTGAAAAAATGTAACTTGATTATTGATAAAAAATTATTCGAACATGACCGCAAGCGACCATTAAAAAGAAACAAGAGAGATAACAGAGCAATTCTCTAAAGCAATCTACATCGCAATCCAGTCGGCGTTTAATTAACAGCTAATTTATGCGACTTACCTCATATAGGCATGCTGCTTCCTCTTTAACCCATTATTATATTAACCATCTTAATTTTTAAAATGATTTTCAAGAAGCGGGCTATATTAAAGACGGTAGGGTTTATATAGACTTCTTATCTAAGGCACGAACATAAACGACGGCCGAATTAATTAGTAGCTATCGGGAGCCCGAAGAGAATAGCTATATTTCTATGGCCTGGCTTTGAGCAGATTTTAAAGTTCATTGAATAACAAGGAGATATTTCATTGACTATGATCCTGGTAAAACGCGTCGATCGTTATGACGTCAACTTATATTGGCAAAGTCCCTTGAGTAAACAACTATTATAATGATGTATTAATGAACTTTATAGCGTGGGCAAGGTTGTCAAACGTGTAACATGTTACATGGTAACAGCCAACACTCTGGAATTATATTTCCAGAAGGAACCAAAAGTGACAGGTATATAAGATATGAAGAACCAAAGAAGAGGGACGATTGACTATGATCGTGGTAAATCTCGTCGATGGTTATGACGTCAGCTTATGTTGGCAAAGTCCCTTGAGTAAACAAATATTATAATGATGTATTAATGAACTTTATAGCGTGGGCAAGGTTGTGAAACGTGTAACATGTTACATGGTAACAGCCAACACTCTGGAATTATATTTCGAGAAGGAATCAGAAGTGACAGGTATATGAGATGTGAAGAACCAAAGAAGAGAGACGACGGAGCAAAATAAGGAATTAGAAGAAGATGATGAATAAGCAAAGAAGAGAGACGAAAAGGCTAAAGAAGAATTCGGAAAAGGAGACGAATACGCAAGAAAGGAACTGAGGAAAAGAGACGAAGAACCCAAGAAAATTCTGCGAGAGGCAGCCAGCATAATTGAGAATATTTTGTCATGTGTAGACGAACGAATAAAGCAGGTAAAAGACGACATCTTTTAGCAAGTAGAAAATTAAGTAAGGGGTATCGACGACGATGTACATGACAAGCTGACGAGTGTGCAAGAGGTACAAAGTACATCAGAAAAGGGAATCACTAGAAAATAAGTTGATACCCTAGCCAAAGGAAACATTAGACTCGAGAATAGCACCGTCGTAATAATTAACGTCCCCACATTTGATGACTCAGTCCCATGGGGTACTTATCTACGCCAGTTCGAAGGTCTAGAATCCCTAGTTCGAAGCCGCTGCTACAGCAAATGGTTGGGGCAAGAGAAAGAAAGCGACTTCATTAATTGTAGCTCTCAGAGGAGATGCCCTAGATGTGCTCGAACGCATTCCCGGAGAAGAACAGAACAGTCTCGACAGCATTAGGTATTACCTAGAAATGAGATTTGGCGACCAGCATTTACAACAGCTGTATCAAACTCAGCTAAGAAGTCACTGACGGAAATCAGGCGGAACTCTTCAGCAGTACGAAACTGACGTTGCTGGACTGGCACCATTAGCATACCCCATGTCACCGATGGCATTTCTGAACCAACTGTCGCTGCAAACTTTCATTGACGGCATCGGATATAGACACCCAACAGACCCTGAGGATGAGAAGAAAATAAAACAGATTTATCCGAGGTCATGCAACTACTAGAGAAGGCAGTAGAACGGATAGAACCTACGTATCATGGGGAACCAATAAGGGCTCTCCGTTTAAATGCCTTGCGGTGCTGGAACTGCCGCAAGGTGGGACATATAAGGGACGAATGTTGGGCTCTAAGCTGACACGCAAGGAGACAGTGAAGCTAAGGCTGGTAAACGTTTCTCAGGTTAGCGATTCTGGCAGCACTCTCTTCGTAGACAGATACGTAAGCGGCGATAAGACCCAGGTGGTCGTCGACGTAGACACACCTAGGACGATTATTCGCCGCGACATGGTTCCAACATGGCGAGTAAGAGCGCCAGATAGAGTGCAGAGAGTAAATGCAGCCGGTGGTGATCGGATCCAGGTATTTGGCGAAACTGATGTCGAGCTGCAAATTGAGACATGGAGCAAAGACCCGTAGTCGCCGCCATATCTGATCCGACTATAATTCGATTGGACCTTCTCCAAGGTCACTGCGTTAAACTTGATCTTAGCACTAACATCCTGACTATAGGCCGTGAAGAAATAGTAATATGGTCTGGCACTAACCTGCTAGTGCGGAAAATCACCATCGAAGAAAATACCAACATTAACGTTTGCAATGAAAGTGCCATTTCAATGAAGAGAGCTAACGGAGGAAAAGACGACCCACTTATTTAGCCAAAAGCAACTGTTAGAAATATGGGAGAAATGCAACGCGAAGCCTGTGTAAGTCATTCAGGTGTGAAGCAAACCCAGAAAAGGGTTAATTCTCGGTACAGAGCTGATGTCGACCTGCAGAGATTTTGGTCCAAATAGAAACACCAGGACCAGCACAACTGAGCGTAAGAACCAGTGCAACATAAGAAGTTTGCATAAAGAGAGCACCGACATGATGAAGAGAATGGATGCCACCCATTCGGCTGTCAAAATGCATATACGCGAAAAGAGTGGCTGCATGAAGACTCGTTATACCGTGCGAGCTAAGTCGGTTGGTTTTAAAGAGAGAGATCGGGTCTGGTTAGACGATCCAGTACGACGCAAGAGACCTTCACCGAAACTACAGAATTTATGGGAAGGTCCGTATAAGGTGACCAAAAGGACCAGTGAGGTTGTCTATCGCATTCAAAGCAGCCCAAAGAGCAAGATAAAGGTGGTCCATATGCACAGGGCTACGCCATACCAAGAAATGTCAGAATTCGGCCGAGTCGGTCGAATGTAAGAAGGGGGCAGTGCCACACCCGTCTCTATGTGAATTAAGTTTATGAACTTTGTTACTTCTATGGTCACAGGTATCTTGTAAAGTGTCTTGGTGACAGCGAACACTCTGGAATTATATTTCGAGAAGGAACCAGAAGTAACAGGTATGGCATAATGTATGAATGAATACCCCTCCATTCGGATCTCCGGGAGAGGGGTATGCAGGGGACGCCGGTATCAAGATTTAACATATCCTTCTCGAATATATGAGGCCTAAATTCTAACCTGAACTCCGTTCACAGTTTCCTCCAGGCTAATAGGCCCCAACTCCTCTTCCTCACCGAAACCCAAATCAGTACCAAAACAGCCACTAATCATCTTAGTTTCCTGGGGTATGACCTTTAGATTGTATGGATGTGTGTGCACATACGTCCGTAACAATCTACCCTGCACCAGACTCCTCAATTTAGAAGCTGGAAGAAAAGACATCCTTTGGATGACACTCACTCTTAGGGCTGCAACTAAATTCATCTGTTGCATTTACCGGTCACCTTCTGACAACAAACGTCTCATCGCTGACCCTACTCTCACCCAAAGGCTGCCATCCCATGCCCACCGACGTGTCGTTGGTGACCTCTCTCTCTATCTCTCTCTTTTATAGATATATGCTCAGAGGAGCTTTCTTCCATAGTTCCTCCACCTGCTGGCCCCAACAGATCTACCAGGGGAACAGAACGAATGCACCCTTTTACTGTCAAGGTCACCAGACATAGAACATCTTGTTATGACCGCTCTTTTGTCCCGAGGACTTCCAATTTGTTGAATTCCTTGCCGGCACATGTTTTTCCTTTTTTTCCTTCTCCGAACCTCCAAACCCTCAAGTCCAGAATTAACAAGTTGCCTCTTTCCTCCTGGTCGACACCCACGGTACGATAGTATTTAGGCTGTAAGCCCTCATGCTGTGTTGTTAAAATATAAAAAATAGTCTAGCAGGAGACATACTGAGTCATTCAGTAATGAGTTAATGTTGGTGTATAATAAGCGATCATACAAGGCGAATTGTGACATATAGTTCTATGGACATTTAGAAATATTTTATGGATGTAAAATAGTTGGGTTATAATAAATGAGTAGTTTGAAAAGCTGTGTTTTGTTAGTCAACAAATCCAGAACCACGAGGAACGTAACAATACTAGTATATTATAACATTTTTTCAGCATAACCTAATACAAATTACACACTGACTAAGTTATAAACAAATCAATTGTTTCGTAGCACCATGAGTGTTTAATGCCAATATGATTTTGTTTAATGTTAGCTTGAATTTCACTAATGGCAATATGATTTTGATTAATAAGACTTTGAAATTAAATTTGCCAATTTGATTTTGACTAATGTGATTTTGATTCTGATTAGCCCCACTTTGATCTCGAAAAAGTATAGTGTGTTATGACATACATAATACGTCTGAAAACAATAGAATTATATCATGATAATATGGCGGTTGTGCATATAAATATTTAGCTACTTTTTGGGTGTATTTTCTGTTAATTAATTGCCATAGCAACACAAGTAGAGTTTAATGCAGCTACAGAGATGACATAATAATATATTATTATTATTTATAAGATAGCTTGATAAAATCTAATCTTGTTCAAATACAGTCACTTGTTCAGCTCCTGATCGTTCTTCAATAACAACAATATTAGTAAGATTTTTCATTGCCAATCAATTTTAGGGACCATATATTTTTTTATCAACGGAAAATTCCACTTATACAGTGTGGAACAGCCAAATGGAATAAATTCGATAACGGATAAATGAGGACGTGTTGGGAAAAACGCTTGGACACGTCGATTTGTATTTTTAACTGCGCATCTTTTTCAAGAAAAAAAAATTATATAGGGTGCGTCATGTGACAGTGGCCAATACCAACTTTCTTATTTTAAATACAAGTCCCTGTATATTATTAATTTTTTGGATTCTTCAGAAAATTCTAGACATAATTCATGTACAATGTCCTATACCTATCTTCAACTGTTTCGGAAATATTAAGTATTTTCAGATTTATTACAAAAATTAACATTAAAAATAGAAAATTATTTTATTTCACAAATTCTAATAAGAAATACTGATTATTTCTTAATAATTAAAAAAAACAAAAAAAAATTAATGTCAATGTAGTAAATGTTCAAAATGCTCGCCACGAACATCTTGGCAACATGCTAATCTGGTATAGAAATGTCTTCTAACATTACTCAACATCTCAGGCGTGACTGATCTAATCGCAAGCGTGATTCGTCTTTTTAAGTCATCTAAGTTGAGGGGCTTAGTTTTGTATACAATACTTTTGACATATCCCCACAAAAAGTAGTCTAATAGCGACAGATCAGGAGATCGTGCTGGCCATTCTATCGATCCGCGCCTCCCTATCCACCGATTTGGAAAAATTTGGTTCAGGTACTGCCGGACATTGATTTGGTAATGGGGCGGTGCTCCATCTTGCTGAAACCATATTTTATTGGCAGGAACTTGTGGGTTTGCTGGATCTGGATATAAGTTTGTCAAAGTTGGCACGACATTATTTTGGAGCAGTTCTAAATATTTATCCCCATTCAAGTTGCCATCAATGAAAAAGGGACCTACGATATGATTTCCAACAATTCCTGCCCAAACATTAACTTTTTCAGGATATTGCGTATGTTCCTCTCTCATCCAATGAGGATTCTCATTAGACCAATAGCGGCAATTTTGACGATTAACATGACCGTGAAGTGTAAATGTGCTCTCATCAGAAAACAAAACATCTTCTAATTGGATCACATTGTTATCTAACATTGCCATCATTTGTTCACAAAAATACGTTCTCCTATCGAAATCGTCCTCCATGAGCTCCTGAGTTGGTATCATTTTATAGGGATGCATTTTACTTTCCTTTAATGTTCGAAAAATTGCTGTGTGGCTAACGTTGAATAGTTGGGCTGCTTGTCGACCAGAAGTATGTGGGTTTTCTTGAAACTCAAGCGTAATATCCAATTTCGTATCATCACTTACTGCATTGGCAGCTACTTTTTTTATCTGTCTCACATGACCAAGCTCGCGAAACTGCTTTTCTATTTTGCTAATTGTTCCTTGGGATACAGGCGGCAAATTTGGAAATTTTTCGTGAAATAAGCGAGACACTTCCATCTGTGTCCGTGTGTTATCTCCATAACCAATCATTTGTAGAATGGTTATTTTGTGCATTTCTGTTAAATGAACCATTTTTCTGATATTATTACGTACAGTTAACGAAATTCAAACGACAATAGCACTGACACTAATCACTACTGTCATGCAGGCAGACAACAAGTTGCTAAGGCTACGAGTTTTATACGAACAGAAAGAAAACTGTTTTTGTTTTTGTTTCATTTCATATCAGTAAAAAGAAACGCAGGAATGGTTTTTGTTTACTTTCTCATTATCAAGAGCTGAATGGGAAATAAGTATTGAATGCAATGTAGCGAATTTGTGAAATAAAATAATTTTCTATTTTTAATGTTAATTTTTGTAATAAATCTGAAAATACTTAATATTTCCGAAACAGTTGAAGATAGGTATAGAACATTGTACATGAATTATGTCTAGAATTTTCTGAAGAATCCAAAAAATTAATAATATACAGGGGCTTGTATTTAAAATAAGAAAGTTGGTATTGGCCACTGTCACATGACGCACCCTATATAAATTTTTTTTATTGAAAAAGATGCGCAGTTAAAAATACAAATCGACGTGTCCAAGCGTTTTTCCCAACACGCCCTCATTTATCCGTTATCGAATTTATTCCATTTGGCTGTTCCACACTGTATGTATATACAAGTATAACCAACCCAAGTGGGGAACTTTTACATTCACACGAAGTGTCCGGTGTAAAAGAATAGTGCTGATTATGAAGAACTGTTAATATTCAAGTTTCTTGCTTGCATAATTAATTTATTTATTAAGGCTTTCGGTGTTTCTTTACACAAATCATGGTAATTTATGCGTGTATGTATATCAGCCTTGGTTAATTCGAAATAATGTAAATTCATTAAGGACATTAGATGTCATACTTTATTTGATTGTTCTAGGATTCTTTCTTTTTTTTACGTCATAAATTGCTAAATTACTTTGCTAAATCCATGACGTCATAATATACGTTTGACGAAAACGGTTTTCCAATACACATTGCTTCTTAAAAAAAAAGAGTTAAATGTCATCGTATAGTCACACTCTAAGGGCGACGTTGCCTTGTCGTCATAACAATTACTGTGTGTCTCCAACTGTTCTTTTCGTTTGGCTCTGGCTACCGACTTCATCAATTGGGCCAGAGTTTTTAAAAGCGTTCATTTTGATCTGACTCACATTTGTTTTTGACAATTCTCGTTACCCGAGACCGAATAGCTCAGTTCGTGGCGAATAACCTCTGGAATCGGACTAGGAGGTCGCGGGTTCGAGTCCCGTATTCAGACAGTTTACGATCTTGAGACTGAAGCCCCTGCCTTCCCGTCTGAAGACTTTAGATCATGGTATCTTCCTACACCAGTGGCGGCTGGTGACGTTGAGAGTGGGTGAAGCAAAATCCTCGCGGGGGGTCCAGGGGGACAAAGATCCCCCTGCGCCGCAGACGAATTTTTTTTAATTTTCAAGGTGAAACGTTATGCACAATAAACCAAAGGTTGCAGTGCTATCGGGGCGGCGAGGCCGCGGACGAGCCCTGAGGGAGGGAAAAAAAGGTCACACGTTCTCTAGGCACTTCAGTATTTAAATGAAAAATCCATTTGTACAAAAATATAAACTTTCACAATGAATAATTTTCAGGAATATTCGATGAGAGGACACTGTACACATACTGTACACACACACACACGGTAATATAATACGGCACGTATTACCTATAAAAATCTGTTTATAGAGGGAAGAGCTACAAGCATTTTTTTTCAAATTTAAGGCCCGTCTCATTTTTTTACAACTTGAAATTTTATATCTAATATTTTATCATTTTGAAATTATTCTTTTAGAGGTGATAATAAACAAATCAATTCCACTCACCAAAAATAAAAATGAAAATTCCAGTTTTTCAAAGTCTATAAATGTGACATATACCAGATTATTTAACGGGAACATAGTAAAAATAAAAATACGCCTCTGACGATCCGACTAAATCTGAATAAACGACGAAAACTAGCTCTGAAGCAGGTTAAGAACTCTGCATCACTTTTGTGACACTCATAAACACCTACCTACAAGTGCGCGTGCCGTTGCCATGGCAACCGTCTCATGCAAGCGTCCCGAAACAGACGCAGCATTTGTATACGAAGGAATCTGGCTCAGTCAGTCTGCAGTTGCTTGACGCTCTATACAGTAGTCTGTTGTCGGCAATACATAAGCGCTGCGCGTTGATACATTCAATTCGGTGATCAGGGGTGGGCTTCCAAATTATATCGTATCATAAATTACTATAAAAATACATTATCAACTGCGACGCGACGTAACAAGACATTTTTATGTAGTTGTACCAAACGAATTTAAGAGAATGAAAAAATATATATGGTGGATTTTGAATAAAAAAGTTTAGCTTAACCGAAAAATGTAGGTGAAGCAGCGCTTCACCTGCGTCATCTGACGAGGCACCACTGCCCTACACACTCAGATCGAAGCCACCCTCAAAGGAACCCCTACAACCTTCACACTCTCAAAAATCAGCAAGTAACTTAAAACCTTAGGCTCATAGAACCCTCCTCATATTCATACGAACGTTCGCTCCACTCCCACTTTTCCCGATATCTTACCTATTTCCCTATTCGACGCCCCCTCTTTCTCCGACGTTTGCTCCAATCGCACTTCGCGTTTCCTCATCCAGCCCTCATTTCCGCTGACATTCATTGAAATTCCTGATTTACTCGTTCTTGGTAGACCTAGTTACCTTGAACGGGTAGAAACCATCAACCCTGTTCTCGTGATGTTTTCTCTTGCCGTCCTACGGTTTTCCATCTGGCAGTCTTCCCGTATTCAGACAGTCAGTATTTTTTACTGAAATGTGGAAAGGCCTACTTCTGGGTGGTGTCCTTTGTCTATATTTGTGTGTAAGCTCCCACCGCACAAGTCAAAGACTTCTGGGTACAGAGATTGCCTAATGTGGTGTTATTATCACCCGATGAATGGTATTGCGGTTGATATTATCTATAATATTCCGAATTCAAAAACCCTTCTTCTGTCAGAGGCATTAAACTCGTATACCTCGTTCTTAACATATCCCTACAAATAAAAATTTAAAGGGGTGAGGTCCCGGACTCAGAAAGAAGTTTGGTAGTTTACTACATCCAAATAGCCCAACCGAGAGCCAATATCTTAATCCGCAGTAAGTAAGATTGAGAAGTTTATAGAAACAGGTCATGTAAAAGACCTCCGGAAAATACGAAGCTGAATATTCTGCTATCATTTCATCTTGAAAAACACAGTCTAATCCACGACAGGCAGTATGGATTCCGTCAGCACAGATCAACTGCCGACCTCCTTTCCTTTGTCACCCATTCCTGGAACAAGTCTATGGAACTACACGGTGAATCCCAGATTGTCGCTCTAGACATATCCAAAGCATTCAACCAGGTCTGACACGCAGCGCTGCGTAATAAACTTCCGGCCTATGGCCTACCACCAAAACTCTGTACCTGGACAGCAAATTTCCTCTCCAACCGGAGCATTTCTGTTGCCGTGGATGGGCATTCCTCTAAACTGTATCCAATTAATGCAGGAGTTCCTCAAGGTTGAGCTTTAGCCCCTACTTTGTTTCTTCTCCACATCAATGACCAGCACATCCAACCCAGTTCACAGTTACGCGGACGACAACACCCTCCACTCAAATATACAATATTCTAAGCCTGTCTCTTTAGCCCATTTAGATGAGGATCGCAGACTCATGGAGGGTTCCATCTCCGTGGATCACCAAAAAATATTAGACTGGGGAAGTAGAAATCTTGTACAATTCAACCCCACCATATCACAGTCTTGCTTTCTTTCTCATAAGAGATACACCAGCCCTAGACCCATCACAATAAACAACCAAACTATTCAAGGTAATGACTCCTTTTCACTTGTTGGCATTTCTGTGGATCGAAATCTCAATTGGCACCAACATGTCACATCATTTGCAGAAGCGGCTGCTAAGAAATTAGGTTTCCTCTTCCGGGCTCGCAAATACTTTTTACCAGCTAACCTCTATACCTTATATACTTCACAAATAAGGCCAAACCTCTAATACTGCTCCCACATTTGGGGTACTGCTGCCGCTTCTACACTCGCTATCCTGGACTTCATTCAGAAGAGAGCTATACGTCTCATCGGTGACCCTACCATCACCCAAAGGCTGCCATCCCTTGCTTACCGACGTGCCGTTGGTGACCTCTCTCTCTTTTATAGATATCTGCACGGGCACTGCTCAGATGAGCTTTCTTCCATAGTTCCTCCGCCTGCTGCCTCCAACAGATCTACCGGGGGAACAGAGCAAATGCACACTTTTACTGCCCAGGTCACCAGACATAGAACATCTTGTTATGCCCGCTCTTTTGTCCCGAGGACTTCCAAGTTGTGGAATTCCTTGCCGGCACATGTTTTTCCTTCTCCCCTGAATCTTCAAACCTTCAAGTCCAGAATTACCAAGTTGCCTCTTTCCTCCTTGTCGACACCCACGGTACGATAGTATTTAGGCTGTAAGCCCTCGTGGTGTGTTGTTAAAATAAAAAATAAAAAAAATGACATACCAATTTACAGCAAGTAGCATTAGAGCCTTGGTGGTTCAGTGGTAAAAACGCGTGCCTCTGAACCAAAGGGTACTGGGTTCGATCTCAGGGTTCTCCCTTCACTTTTTCAGTACAAACTGTAACATTAACATCAACCAAGGTTGTGACATTGTATTTGAGCAAGAACGTCCTTGGGGGGGGGGGGGGGGACGGTAAAGCCGTCGGTCCCCTGTCCATGCGATATTGGGCACGCTATAGATCCCTACCCTCCTTACAGAAAAGCAGGGGTTCGAAAAATTTTCCAGGATAGTGAGGTGAAACTGCTTCCTGGCGTCAGTGATTGGCCAGTCGCGGAAATAGACCGTCGTTAAAGAAACAAAGAAACAAAAACGCACACACATATTAAGACATTGGTCAGTCAACAGCTCTTGGAACGTTAGAAAAGCAAAAGTGGACATTCCTACAAATTTAGCTTAATGGCGGAGCTTATGGAAGGCAATACAGATAGCTAAGGTAAACGATAAGTACAGTGAACCACAAATTGTTGACTATGGTGTACCCCAGAGTACCTTACTTAGTCCTATTATTTTCATTATTTACTTAAATAGCCTACTGTTGCTGCTATCCGTGGGGTATGTAGTTAGCTTCGCTGGTACCACTGCTATTTTTTTCAAATCGACTCGTGGAGTATTCTGCACCAGAAAATCGAAAATGACTTCTTGCCGATTACAGGCTGGTTTGATGAAAATATTCTAAGAATAAATTTAAAAAAAACACAGTTTGTTGCGTTCTATTAGTGAATGAGGAGATCCCGACTTTTGAATTTTGAAAAAATTTATTCAAATGAGCGCTAATTAGGCCCCCTAAAATACATATCCGGGGTCAGTTTCAATTTTTAGATGTTTATATATTCATTCAGATTCACTCTGATTTGGTGATGCCTTCGATACTTGAGTTTATAACTCAACTATCCACAACTCAGTTCACAAAAGCTGCTTCTCACCCAAATGCTCTTCTCCGTAGTGCCACTGACTACGATGAGCAACTTCCACATAAGCATAAGCGTCTAAAAGTTATACTTACCCGCTAAAGCCCCCGCGGCAAAAACAGAATGGAAACATTCAAACCCAAAAAGTCATTGTGTTAAATCTTTTTGACGGAGGTATGGACTAAGGTCCGGTACTCCTAGAGAGGGGGTTTTAGTGACTACAGTCTCATAGTACCTCGATATCTTACGGCACTACGGTGTCGTGAATCGGGTCTGCATGAGCATTTCCCACTCCTGTATCAAAAAAATATGTATTTTCGCTACAAATTAGTATGCCGTACTGAAGAGCTCTAATTAGAGCGAAACCGAACTACGTTCTAATTGTGGTGAGAATACATCTAGCCTTGAAAGTTATTATAAAAAAAATGTGTACGGATTTTCTTGAAATATTGTTTGCCAATTTTCATGAAATCATTGTTGAAGATAATTTCACCCTGATTTAAAGTTTAAGCCGGGGAAAATTGTTTTATCCACAAGACGTTATCGTACGAATTTTTGTTGTGTGGTCGAAAAAAATTTTGTGAAAATTTATATTTTGGTAGATGGGTAAATTAGCTTAAAATGGTTGGTTTGCCAGGAAAATTTACCAGTTTTTTTTAAATTTATTTAATTTATTTTTATTTGCAAATTTTCTTGTACAAAATGTTCTTTTATTAGCGAATTTTCTTATAAATTAATTAAATGAATTTTCTTTGAAGAAACATTTGAGAATTTTTGTATGAAAAATTCTATTGATGAAACATTTTTAAACGAAATTCGCGGAAAATAAGTTTTCTATGGATTTTCGTGCAAACAAATTATTTTCATTTCAATTTTAATTACCGATTAGGTATATAATTCGAATTTTATGTATTATTTTAGCAGAATTTTGTGAAAAAATAATCATAAAAAAAGTCTGGAAGCAGCAAGTGCGTTATGGTAGTGAATTTTCATTAAAATGTTTGTAATAGCAAATATGTGTGTGCTTTTTTTTTTAAGAAAGCAGGCATCAAATTTGGTTACCAGTATAACCTATATAGTAAAAACAATGTGCCATGTTTCATCAAACTAACTTTATTGTTTAAAAATGTACAAAAATTTCCGAAAGTAAACTTAAAGTGTGCCCGAAAAAACTCGTTTCTTGGTTAACCTTATAGGTTAATAGCAAATTGAGCTATTCAAATTTGAAGCATTTAATGAAAATTCGCTAGCATAACGCACTTGCGGCGTCCAGAATTTCTTTTTCTACAAACATGCATTATATTTCGATGGAAAATGCAAAAATGCAATAACATAGGGCGTGTTTGGTTTAAAAAAAAGAAAATTTGTATCACCAACGACTTATGGGCCACCCTGTGATAGTAGAAATAATTTTTTAAGATGTAGCTCAAGACACTCTATAATTAATATATACAATATTTTTAATATATATTAAGCTTTATTGATTTTTTTTCGAAAATTCGACAAAAATTATATACCATTAAACGATCAACTCTAGCTAAGGCTGCTGCCAAGCATCAGAGAAAGGGTCTATTTGAAATGAATTTCCTGGAAATATTTTAGTAAAATGAAGGACAATGACGGCTGAAACTAAGACTTCGGGGTTTGTAAAACATTCTTCTTGAAACATTTTATTTCCATAGCCCGTATTTCAAGTTCTTTGCCTAAATGTTGCCAATTTAGACGTTTTAAATCGCAATTTTGACGTTTTGAGGAAAACCCCAATTTATTTTTCTTTAAATGCTCATAACTTTTTTGTCTTTTGTCCTACAGAGCTAAATTTTGGTAGGTACCTATGAGGATATAAACCCGCGTACCAAATTTGGGTGCCATTACTTTGTTAACTCCGGAGATATAAATTTTTTTCGAAAGAAAACACAAATCTTTCCGGGAAAACCTAGGCAGATTTTCCTGGATAACGAACTTATCCAAGCCATTTTCAAAAGGAAGGTATTCACCAAATTTAATCAAAATCGGCCAATTTTTTTTGAGTTATCGGTGTGATACATATACATACACACACACACACACACACATATATATATATATATATATATATATATATATATATATATATATATATATATATATATATATATATAAACATATAAAAATTGAAACTGACCCCGGATATGTGTTCTGGGGGGCCTAATTGGCGCTCATTTGAAGAAATGTTTTCAAAATTCAAAAGTCGGGATCTCCTCATTAGTGAATTTTTTTAAAGAAAATTCATTCAAAGACATATTTGCCATTAAGAATATTTTTATGAAAATTCACTACCACAACGCATCTGCTGCATGCAGACTTTTTTGTATTATTTTCGTTAATGTTTCCGCAATTCCATTGCTTTTAAAAAGTAGAGTTCAGAAATTTTATAACAAAATTGTAGGAAACTAACTACCAATTTTTAACCATTTTCTCATAAAATAATTAACAGCGTTTCTTAGAAAAAATATGGGTGGTTATGTAACTTGATGACACCCATTAAATTCAAGTATATTACTTCGTTATATTACCTTGCAAAAAATTCAATTACTGTTTAGTTATAATTGCATTGCTACTGCAAATATATGATTTCGTTAGTGCTATATAATATTCTTATAGTCCCGGTAATTAAGTTCGAAACGACAGTGGATAATTCGTCCTCAGCAATTAATTATCGAAAATGTATACCTTTTCTGTTGATTACCCAGGTTTGGCAGAAAAAAGACGAGGCGACGTCATAAATGCTGACAAGGTCGCATAATAATATATTTTTTCAAACGTAATTTCATATGTATATGCCAAGCAAGTGCACATTAAAAATTACTTCGAATTCGAACTGAAAAACGTTGCTTTAGAATAAGAACTAATGACAAACATGGGAATTTTATACTTTTCAATGGAAATGGATTATTTGCTGTATATACAAGGTCAAGTTTTATTTACTTAAATATGTTAAGGATAAACAAAATCTCAAGAATAAACATAAAGTTTCTTAACAGAAAAAAAAATATTTTAATGATAAACAAAATCTTTAGAATAAACATAAGGTTTCATAACAGAAAAAAATTATGTTAAGGCTAAACCAAATCTCTAGAATAAACATAAGGTTTCTTAAGAGAAAAAAAATAACAGTTTTTTCGTTAGAAAACGATTTAGCAAGCAAAAATACATCCTTCCAATTTAATTATATTATTAGTTAAATAAGTACATACTGTACCCTTCTTAAATAATGGAAAAACGGTTTCGAATATTTTAATACAAATTTGGTAAAACATTTGGGAGACAGGGGGTAGATTTTAAGATACTTTTGACATTCACCCCCTTTACAGATTTAACAGATTTAACTGGCGAGTGGCAATTTAGGGTTTTCACTTGCCCAAAATTGACTATTTCTCCTATTCACAATTCCTTCCCTACTAAATTTCGATTCGTCGGTCCAGATAATTTTAGAGAGAAAATTCTCATCTTGTTGAATATTCAGAAACATGTGTTCACAGAATTCCACAATTTTTTAATGGTCACCAGGTCGAAGTCCTTGTAGTACTATTTCTGAATGTGGGTGCATTTTATGAGATTTCAATATTCTATGCACAGATGAACTTGATATTCCCAAAGCTCGAGTAGCTGCAGGAATAGAGCTACGCGGGTAAACTTGAAAATAAGCCAAAACTTTTATCTCATTATCTTCATTTTCAGTTACTGGCTTTGGATCATGCCGTGTAGTTTTGACACTTCCAGTCAATTTAAATCGTTCCTCTATCCTTGCGAATTTTCCTATAGTCATTGCCGATAGAGTGGGATACCTCTCGTTAAACATCATGCATGTTCTGCTTACAATCCGATTGAATTCCCCATGAATATAAAATAAATTTAAAATATCCATATTAGAGTACTCATCACTATTCTGCATTTTTATTGACTTATTATTTCTATAAAGTGAGTAATACAAACACACTCAGAACTTTAAAATATAAATGACGCTTTAGAATTCATGTATTGTCAAAATTATGTTTTTTGACAGCCACAGCTGCCTTTATTGTGTAGCGTAATGTACATTCTCTAGAAAATGAGTTTGTTACCTAAAAAACTGTGGTAGCAAGTTACTCGTAAGAGATAGGTATATGAAAACTTATATGAAACCGGTGTAGAATTAAATTTAGAACTCGAATTTTTAATAATATATATATGTGAAGTTGGTCTTTAAATTTAAAACATTCTGTATGATACAGGTAAACTTTAGGTAGATAATATAAAGGCTTCATCCTGGAAGTTATAGTATTCTAAATTCCAGCCTTTTATCTTTAAAAACATGTGAAATACAAAGTGTTATAAATGAAGATAGAAGTTCCACAAAATGTAAATAAATCATAATATCTATGAAATAGTTAAAGATAGGGATAGAAAAGCCTAATATAAATCTTCACAAAATATTATGGAGAATTCGAATATGCAATAAAAAATAGGGCAGTCTATTTAAATTAGCGAAGTTGATGACTACTTCTGCTCTAACCGGAAGTTTTGTGACCTTGAAAATATTTTAGAATAAAAGACAATTACGAATTGTGACCGCTGCCAAAATTTCAAAATTTATAATATCAGGGAACTTTATAAACTTCTAATGCACGGCTATCGTCAAAAAAAAGCCTGTATATATATATATATATATATATATATATATATATATATATATATATATATATATATATATATATGTGTGTGTGTGTGTGTGTATGTGTCACACCGATAACTCAAAAAATAATGGGCCGA
This sequence comes from Tillus elongatus, assembly GCA_964006375.1. NCBI lineage: Eukaryota > Metazoa > Arthropoda > Insecta > Coleoptera > Cleridae > Tillus > Tillus elongatus. The sequence goes on from OZ023264.1 coordinate 13,691,684, forward strand.
TTTTGATTAAATTTAGTGCGTACCTTCCTTTTGCAAGTGGCTTGGATAAGTTCGTTAGCCAGTAAAATCACCCCAGGTTTTCCCGGAAAATTTTGTGTTTTCTTTCGGAAAAAAATTAGGTCTCCGGAAATAACAAAGTAAGGGCAACCAAAATCGGTGCGCGTATTATAAAGAGTGAACCATGTACCAAAATTTAGGTCTGTAAGTTTAAATACAAAAAAGTTATGGGCAGTTAAAGAAAAAAATGAAGTTTTCCTCAAAAAGTCAAAGTCACTAACTGAAAAGTCAAAATTCGCAACATTTACGCAAAGAACCTGAAACAAATACGGATTATGTCAAGGAAATGTCGCAAGAAGAGTGTTCTGCAAACACTTAAGTTTCATCTTCAACCGCCATTGTCTTCATTTTAATAAAATATTTACAGAAAATTCATCAAATAGACCCTTTCTCTGATGCTTTCGCTGTAGGTTTAGTTAAGCCGAGGCTTTGGCTGTATGTTTAGTTAATTTTAACTGTCCCTAATTTTTAGCTGATTTTCGTAGAAAAAAATCGTTAATGAGGCGACCGCGCCATTTGAATTTTAAAGATATCTTCAAATGAGCGGAAAGTAGGTCCACTAGAATCCATATCCGGGTTTACGTCCAGTTTATCTGTTTACATATATACGGTAAACCTAAATATAATTGTTATTCTTCAAGATACAAGAAAAAATTGTATACGTTAATTATAGGATGGTCCATAAGTCGTTGGTGATCCCTACAATTGTTTTTTCGAACACCGTTATATTATTTCATTTTTGCATTTTTTATCGAAATATGATGCATGTTTGTAAGAAAAAATCGAGACGCAGTAAGTGCGTTTTGGTAGCGAAGTTTCATAAAATCCTTCCAATTTCAATAACTCAATTTGCTATTAATCTAAGGTTTGTTGGCTAGCAAACCAACATTTTAAGTTTATTTTCGGAAATTTTTTGTAGATTTTCAAACAATAAGTAATTTTGATAAAAAATGGTACATTGTTTCTACTATATATGTTATACCGGTAACCAGACTGTAGTCTCCTAGAAAGACATATTTGCTATTAAAAGCATTTTATAGAAATTCACTTCCATAACGCACTTGCTACGTCTAGAATTTTTTGAAAATGGCTTGGATAAGTTCGTTGGTTAGAAAAATGGGCCCAGTTTTTTCCGGAATATTTTATGTTTTCTTTCGGAAAATTTTCATATTTCCGAAAATAAAGGCGGTCAAATGTCTGGTTTATGTCCCAAAAAGTAAACTATGTGCCAAAACATAGACGTATAGGGCGAAAGTAAAAAAAGTTATAAGCATTTAAAGAAAAAAAAATTGGGTGCCACTGATGACCAGATAAACGAACCAAAGTAAAATATTTTGCATGGATAACAAAATTATATGTATGTTACAGACAAAAACTAAGTTTTTTGGCGCAAAAAGACCAAGAAATGCTAGACAAGCTACTTTGAAGATTTGATAACTTTTCCTCTTAAAACGTGAATGTCGCGATTTGAAACGTCAAAATTTGCAACTTTTAGGCAAAGAACCTGAAGCTAATACGGGCCGTGTAAAGAAAATGTTGCAAGAAATGTGTTTTGCAAGTCCAGTTTCAACCGTCACTGTCCATCATTTTACTAAAATGTTTCCAGAAAATCTATTTCAAATAGACCCTCTGATGCTTTAGCAGTAGTTTTAGTTATAGAGTTTATGGTTTAATTCTCTATAATTTTTCGCCAATTTTCGCACAAGAAATTCGTTATCGAGTTTGTGTGTGTGTGTGTGTGTGTGTGTTTTGTTTCTTTAACGTCGGCCTATTTCCGAGACTATGGCCAATCACCGACGCCAGGGAGCAGTTTCGCCTCACTACCCTAGAAATTTTGCCGAACACCTGTCTTTATGTAAGGGGGTAGGGATCTTTAACGTGCGCAACATCGCATGGACACGGGACCGACGGCTTTACGCCCCCTCCGAAGGGCGGAACGTGCAGACATTCAACTTGCTCAAATACAATGCCAGCACCTCGGTTGATATTAATGTTCCAGTTTGTACTGAAAAAGTGAAAGGAGAACCCTGGGATCGAACCCGGTACCCTTCGGTTCAGAGGCACACGTTCTTACCCCTGAACCACCGAGGTTCTTTATTCGTTATTGAGAAGACGGCGATTTTGGAATTTTAAAAAGATTTTTTCAATTGAGCGTGAACTAGGTCCTCTGGGACCCATATGCGGGGTTAGTTTCAGTTTTTATCTATATACAGGGTGACGCATTTCTACGGTAAAGCTCAATATTACTGTTATTCTCCAAGATACGAGAAACAATTGTATACGTTAATTATAGGGTGGCCCATAAGTCGTTGGTGATATAAATTTTCTTTTTTTTTAATCGCATGCACGTTTGTAAAAGACATTCGGGACGCAGCAAGTGCGTTATAGTAGCGAATGTTGATTAAATGCTTCAAATTTGAATAGCTACAATTTGAGCGGAATCTTATAAAAATTATTTCGACAATCACAGGTGGCCCATAAGTCGTTGGCGATATAAATTTTCTTTTTTAAAGGGAACACCCCTTATATTATTGCATTTTTGCATTTTCCATCGATTTGTAATGCATGGTTGTTTTCGAGTTATTTCAATTGTTTTCCAACTTTTCGCATTTTTGGAACATACCAAAAATTGTGATCCTGCGTTTTCACCAACAAAGTTCGGAGTTTAATGCAAATGACCCATTCGAAGAGGTTTTCGTTTATATTATTTTATGAAAAAATCGAGGTGCCATGCACCGGGCTCAAATAGTGACTGAATAAAAATATGTAACTCTCGTAACTCAATTGTTTCAAATAGAACAGTCTGTATTTTGTATTTCAGAAGTGAAGGGCATAATAATAAATGTTTACTAAGTTATTTAAAAAATGTATTCGAATTTTCGTGAAATGCAAAACACTTTTTCGAGAGGTTTGCTGAAAAGCTTATGTGATGAAATATGGTACATTGTTTCTACTATATAGGTTAAACTGGTAACCAAATTTGATGCCTGCTTTCATTAAAAAAAGCCTGGACTCAGCAAGTGCCTTATGGTAGTGAATTTTCATAGAAATGATCTGGCACAAAATATTTTATTATAACTTTTTTTTTCTTGTAACATAGAAATCTAAATTTTGGTGTGTAGTTTACTTTTAATATCGTAAACCTACCTACCAAATTTGGTTATCATAGATTTTTTATTTTTTAAGAAAAAAAAATTTTTTTTCAAGTGAAAACTCAAAATTTTCCCGGAAAACCTCGTCCGATTTTTCTTATTAGTGAACTTGTCAAAGCCATTTACAAAAGGAAGATACATGCCAAATTTTATCAAAATCGGCCTATTATTCTCTGAGATAAAATTTTTTTTTCGAATGAAAACTCAAAATGTTCCCGGAAAACCTCGTCCGATTTTCCTGACTAACAAACTTGTCAAAGCCATTTACAAAAGGAAGGTACATGCCAAATTTTATTAAAATCGGCCCATTATTTTTTGAGATAAGAATTTTTTTCGAATGAAAACTCAAAATTTCCCGGAAAACCTCGTCCGATTTTCCTGACTAACGAACTTATCCAAGCCATTTACAAAAGAAAGGTACATGCCAAATTTTATCAAATTATTGTTTGAGTTATCGGTGTGATATATATATATATATATATATATATATATATATATATATATATATATATATATATATATATATATATAAATTGAAACTGACCCCGGATATGGGTTCTATGGGTCCTAGTTCGCGCTCATTTGCAAAAATTTTTTCAAAATTCATTCATAAGTCGGGATCTCCCCATTAGTGAATTTTTTCTACGAAAATTCACTAAAAGACATATTTGCTATGAAAATTCACTACCATAACGCACTTGCTGCGTCCAGACTTGTTATCGATTGAAGAATAAAAGGGAACCAGCATCATAATACAATCGGAACTCTCAAAGGGATTAAGAGTACAGGTAGCAAGTTCCCAAATTAAACAGTGGCGGGTAAGGAATATATTCGAAAGCAGTGGCGGACCATTGAGATTCGTGTATCAATTGCCATACACTGAAAGTAACTTTTAGAGCGTTAAGCGATTATGATCCAGCATTAAAAATACCTTTTTCTTTATATTTCAGGTTTAGTAGAAATTGTGTGGTAGATAAAGACAAAAGGAATCAGTGCAGATATTGTCGACTGAGAAAATGTTTCAAAGCTGGCATGAAAAAAGAAGGTTTGTACTATAATTTTTCCGATTTGTCCTCTTGCTCTAACTCGATTCTCTTTCTTCCAGCTGTCCAAAACGAAAGAGACAGGATTAGTTGTAGGAGGCCAAGTTACGAAGAGCCTAATCAAAATAATGGTTTATCTGTTAGTTCACTTTTAAATGCAGAAATGCTTTCTCGACAGGTTGGAGCTGCCTTAGAAGTAAGTTTCTTATGTATTTTATCATATTTTTAACACCAAGAAAAACCCATCACAGTAATACAAGAAAATTTCGGGTACGCAGCAAGTGCGTTATGGTAGTGAATTTTCATTAAGTACTTCAAATATGCATAAGTCAATTTTCTATAAAGAACTGGTCAGATATGGGCGGCTAACGAACCCGTCCAGCCATTAATAAAAGAAATATTCTTAACAAGTGTCAAAATCGGTTAATAACTTTTTGAGTCATCGTGTGGATACATATATGTATATAAATATATATATATATATATATATATATATATATATATATATATATATATATATATATATATATATAAACGTATTAAAATTCAGACGGATCTTGGTTTTGGGTTCTAGGGGCCCACATTCGCGCCCATTTGAAAAAAATTGCAAAATCTCACCATCGATACCTATCTCTTAGTGAAATTTTTAATAAGAATTCGCTAAAAGACAAAGGAAATGGAATGTATACAAAATAAAAAGTATGGAGCATTCAGTGCGTTATGGTAACGAATTTTCGTTTCTTATTATTTTCGTTAGAATGCCGCGTGATAATGATTTTTCAAATTCACAAATGCGCGATATGGTGTCTTTATGCCCACGAAAATTTTTGTTGCGCAGAGCAGCACAGCGCTATTTTAAGCTTTATACTGATATAAGGCAACCAAACCATAAAACTTTCAACGCACTGCACTTTAGATTAGAACTGGCTCATTTTCCTGGAAAACCAGGACAGCTAACCGCCTTAGAAAGTATATATATATATATATATATATATATATATATATATATATATATATATATATATATATATATATATATATATATATATATATATATATATATATACATATATTGAAAAGGTATACTTGGGTTGTAATAGTTTTAGTTAAAGCCCCCCTCCTATGAGCAGTCACCGGATGGATTGCTTTATAAAATAAATACCGGCAGAAGCGCGTCCAAGAGATAAGAAAAGAATACAGATATTTCCGCCAAACGAAATATTCTAATTTAAGTGTCGTTGAACCTCCCCAAATCGATAGTGACCAAGGATCTGCAGAATTGCAGAAGAATATAAATAGAGTTGTGGATATAAAATATTTAGAATTATTCATCCTCTGATGACGCTAACTTGATGAATGATACGATTGTCAGGTTTTAGTTAATTTTCTTTAAAAAAATTCACTAATGAGGAGATGCCGACTTTTCAATTCAATTTTGAAAAAAATTAATGGTCCGATTTTGATGCATACCTTCCTTTTGCAAGTGGCTTGGATAATGTCGTTAGTCAGTAAAATCGGCCCAGGTTTTCGCGGAAAATTTTGTGTTTTCTTTTGAAAAAAATTTATATCTCCGGAAATAACAAAGTAAGGGCAACCAAATTTGGTTCGCTGGTTTCTTTCATAAAGATTATTCTATGTACTCAGATGTCTATGTTAAAAGACAAAAAAGTTAGAGGTAAATTCATTTTTATGTAATTAAATCTGATTCATGAAACTTATCAGGTCAAAATTGATACTTATGGTAGGAGTACTAATGTGAGTGAAAAATACTACAAGAAATGACTAACAAGCTCCTAGATATGTGTCTAAATCGTTATTTTCCTTGATTTCGTTAAAATATGAGGCAAAAATCCATTGTGAATCAAAATTGTTTTGTGTAAATAGTAAAACGTTGAACAATTAACATGTATTATGGGATATATCTGCTAGTACATACGTGTCGAACGTAGCTAAGTGGGCTAAGCTCTGTACATCGGATAGTGGAATCCTATATCGCGAGTTTTAATCCTAGTTAATGACTTTATTTTTATCAATTTTTTTAGTGTCATTTCACTTTACCGTTATCGAATCAGATTGTTGTTATTCCGATGAATTTTTAGCGAGTTTTTGTATAAAAAATAATTTGATAAAAAGGAGATGAAAGTGTTAAGACTTAATTCAATTTGAATAGCATATTCTTGCCCTAACTTAGTGAAACCGGTCCATATTTAATACAGCCGTAGACTTTTCCCGTGGCTTCACAAGTGCTTATTTTAGTGAATTTTCTTTTAAAAAAATCAATAACGAGGAGATTCCGACTTTTGAATTTGGAAAAAATGTCTTCAAATGAGCGCGAGCTAGGGCTCCTAGAACCCATACCCAGGGTCGGTTTCAATTATATATATATATATATATATATATATATATATATATATATATATATATATATATATATATATATATATATATATATATATATATATATATATATATATATATATATATATATAAAATATTGTATACGTTACCTATAGGGTGTCTTGAGCTGCATCTTATAAAATTATTTTGACAATAACAGGTGGCCCATAAGTCGTTCATGATACCTACAATTTTTTTTGAACATTCCTTATTGCATTTTTCATCGAAATATGATGCACGTTTGTAAAAAAACGAGACGTGGTAAGTGCGTTTTGGTAGCGAATTTACTTTAAATACTTCAAAATTCGTAATTCAATTTTATATTAACCTAAAGTTCCTCAGCTAGGAAACGAGTTTCTTCGGAAACGTTTTGAGTTGACTTGCGGAAATTTTTTTTATATTTTCAAACAAGATCTTGATAAAATATGGTACATTGTTCCCGCTATATAGGTTATACCTGTGACCAAATTGATGCCTGCTTGCACCAAAGAGACATATTTGCTATTAAAAACATTTTTATAAAAATTCACTTCCATAACGCACTTGCTGCACTTTTTTAAATGTGTTGTGGTGATTTGGGTTCTCCAAGTGTGCTTATGGTATTTGTGGTAATACTTCACCATATGATTACTCTTGAACACAGTGACTGATGAAATAAATCATAATCTTATGAAAATGAGGTAAACTTCAGCATTGAGTGTAAGAAGATGATAATTGTATGATTGATTTGTATGACCTGTTTTGTAACGGCTGGTTGAGGCCAGCACATATTCAGTGTATTTGTAAATATCTTGTGTAACAGCCACTTATCAATGGTATTGACATGAATACCAAAATTTCATTCCTGCTCTCGCTTAATTAATCAATTAAATACATTGTAAGTGTAGAAATTTATACGCAACGGAAATTAAAAAAGTCACTTCAGAAGTTTTTATGCGTAGCAACAACTTGCATGAAATTTAAAAAAAACTGTGATACGCAAATCAAGTTTTTCTTCAGTTTTTCCTGCGAAATGCGAGTTCATTTCACTCAAGCCTATTCTTAAGAAGTAGATTCAATAAATTATGCTCTGTGATGGTGGAAAATCTTGACACGAGAAGTACGTTATGGCAGCCCATTTTAGTGAATTTTCTTCAAAAAAATCACAAATGAGGAGATCGCGAAAAAATTTCTTCAAATGAGCGCAACTAGGCCCCCTAGACCACATGTCCGGGGTCAGTTTCAATTTTTATATGTATATATATATATATATATATATATATATATATATATATATATATATATATATATATATATATATATATATATATATATATATATATATATATACTGAGTGTCCCAAAAATCGTAAATCAAACGTCACACGAAGATAGGCTGGCTCAAAATCTTTCAGAAAAACCCTATACGATCTTATCAAAAGGTTACGATTTTCAAGATATTGACAATTTTATGACAAAAATGAAAATTGTAAAATTTTAAGCTATTTTAAGTAAATTTGGAAGTGAAATCAGGTAGCTAATAAATAAAAGTCTGGACGCAGAAAGTGCGTTATGGCAGTGAATTTTTATAAATATGCCTTGAATATCAAATATGTCTTTTTAATGCAAGCAGTCATCAATTTGGTTACCGGTATAACCTATATAGTACAAACAATGTGCCATATTTTATCAAAATAACTTATTGTTTGAAAATGTACAAACATTTTCCGACAATAAACTTTAAATGTTGGTTTCCTAGCCAGCAAACCTTGGGTTAATGGCAAATTGAGTTATTGAAATTTGAAGCATTTAATGAAAATTTGCTACCAAAACGCACTTACTGCGTCTTGATTTTTTTTCCTTACAAACATATGTCGATAAAAAATGCAATAAAATAAGGCTTTTCCCAAAAAAATAATTGTAGGGATCACCAACGACTTGTGGGCCAGCCGGTGATTGTCAAAATAATTTTATAAGATGCAGCTCAAGACACCCTATAATTAACTTATACAATTTTTTCTCGTCTCTTGTATAATAATAATTATATTGAGCTTTACCGCAGAAATGCGTCACCCTGTATATATGTAAACAGATCAAAACTGAACGTAAACCCGGATATGGATTCCAGGGGGCCTAGTTTGCGCTCATTTGATGAAATCTTTTTACAATTCTAAAGTCGCGGTCTCCTCATTGACGAATTTTTTGTACGAAAATTAGCTAAACATTATGGACCGTTAAACCATAAACTTAACTAAAACTACCGCCAAAGCATCAGAGAGAAAATAACTAAACTGTTGCATCAACCTTTTTTGCAAAACTTCGATTCTTTATATGTGTTAATAAAACATAACAAACATTTTTTAGTCCACCCACTGACATTAATAAAGGAGTAATTTGCACTTGTATATAAAAATTTCCCAAACAACACAATAATTTGTCAACTCAATTAGATAAACATATACACAATCTAATACCATACGATAAACGTCAGTTACAGCTTACAGCGTGTAACAGACCAGCGCAATAATATCAATTGTTCCGTTGCCAGGGAACGACATACTAGATCTCATATAAGCCAGGTTTGCCATTGTCAATGAAACACGGTGATATTATAAATAAATGTTTCAAATTTGAATAGCTCAATTTTCTGTAAACCTAGAGAGCTGAATTTTTGCACATAGTTAGATCTTTCCCAAAGCAATATGTACACCACATTTCATCGAAATATCTTTGTAATTTTCGGAGATGAATTTTTTTTCGAAAGAAAACCCAAAATTTTACCGGAAAACCTTTTTTTTTTAATAAAAATTCACTAAAAACCAACAGATTTTGATATTTGTGAAAATTATTTGTCAGTGTCAGTAAGATTGCTAATTTGTACTTGCTACACACACGCTCACTTCTCAGTAAATTAATTCACAGACGGACTTTGTTTTACTCTGGATTTTTGATACAGTGGAAAATGAAGTAAATTACACCCATCAAGAGTATGCGGCATGCATCTTATTTATGGAGAGACTCGATACGTGCCATTCAGAGGTGGTGTGGCTTACAACGCCAGAGGAGCAGCAAAGATATATGCGCAGCGCTACCCAGACCGACAACATCTATATTACAGCGTGTTCATAAGACACGGTACCCAGCCACCTGGAAAACCGGGAGAACCGGGAAAAATCAAGGAATTTGAAGTACCCCCTAAAATGTCATGGAAATGTCAGGGAACTTTGCAATTTTAATCAAATGTCATGGAAACCATTCAGCAGACCTGGAAATTATACATTTGTAAAATTCCGTCACAAGCAGATTATTTTGGTTTCAAATGATATAAGTATATTATATGAATCTTTTTCACGTAACTATTTTTCTTCTGCTTAGGAAAATATATCTGACAGCATTGCGGCTGCCGTTTGGTATAGTAATTTTAACCGCCAAAAAATGCATCTAATGTCACATCATGCGCCAAAATAAATATAGCTTCTTCTTCCTCTATCTCAAATATGTCTCATTTGTTTATCTCACTTGAAATATTCTTCCTTGAATGCATAAAATGCAAAATGCGTTCTAGTTATTGGCGACGTAGAGCTGCGCTGTCTGTGTTTATTATATTTTAGCCTTTATGATCATGTAACATAGAGTCAAAGTTGGAGGGAAAATATTGGGCATTTGTATATGGGTATTTGTATTGTAATCTACAAGAGAAAACCTTAATATCGTAACGCATTGTGTACGATAATGTAATGAAATTATGACGAGTGGGAAATAATGAAGTCAATCTAAAGTGGTATCAAGAATTCATAATATCATCAATATAAAACAGGTCTTGATGAAAAGACCTGTTTTAGATGCTTTAGATGACCGAAGTAAAAATAATAAAACATAAAACAATTAGAGAACTATCACAACTAGGAACGCGGAAAACACACTGAAGAAAGTGCAAAATTTGAGATTGGGGTTTTTACACCTAAAATTACCACATTGATAAAATATGTATGAATATTATCTTATTGCCACAATGTGGTAATTTTATTTGGACTTTTTTCATAGTAAACATTTAATATTTATTTTCATTGTTCAAGAAGCTTTATTTATTAGTGAATTTTCTTAAAAAAAATTCACTAATGAGGAGATCCCGACTTTTGAATTTTGAAAAAATTTCCTCAAATGAGCGCTAATTAGGCCCCCCAGAAAACATATCCGGGGTCAGTTTCAATTTTTATATATATATATATATATATATATATATATATATATATATATATATATATATATATATATATACATATATATATACATATATATATATATATATATATATATATATATATATATATATATATATATATGTATCACACCGATAACTCAAAAAATAATGGGCCGATTTTGATTAAATTTGGTGAAAAAAATTCATTTTTCAAATGGCTTGGATGAGTTCGTTAGTCAGGAAAATCTGCCCAGGTTTTCCCGGAAAATTTTGTGTTTTCTTTCGAAAAAAAATTATATCTCCGGAATTAACAAAGTAAGGGCAACCAAATTTGGTACGCAAGTATATATCCTTATAACCAAAATTTAGCTATGTAGCTCGAAAGACAAAAAAGTTATAGTCATTTAAAGAAAAAAAAAAAATTGGGGTTTTCCTCAAAACGTCAAAGTGGCGATTTAAAATGTCAAAATTGGCAACATTTAGGCAAATAACTTAAATCTAATACGGGCTATAGAAATAAAATGTCTCAAGAAGGATGTTTTACAAACCCTAAAGTCTTAGTTTCAACCGTCATTGTCCTTCATTTTACTAAAATATTTGCAGAAAATTCATTTCAAATAGACCCTTTCTTTGATGCTTGGCAGTAGCCTTAGCTATAGAGTTTATCGTTTAATGGTATATAATTTTTGTCGAATTTTCGTAAAAAAATCAATAAAGCTCAATATATCCGTTATTATATAAGATATGAAAAAAAATTGTATATATTAATTATAGGGTGTCTTGAGCTACATCTTAAAATAATATTTCTACAATCACAGGCCCATAAGTCGTTGGTGATACAAATTTCCTTTTTTTTTAAATCAAACACGCCTTATGTTATTGCATTTTTGCATTTTCCATCGAAATATAATGCATGTTTGTAAGAAAAGAAATTCTGGACGCAGCAAGTGCGTTATGGTAGCGAATTTTGATCAAATGTTTCATATTTGAACAGCTCAATTTGCTATTAACCTATAAGGTTGACCAAGAAACGTGTTATTTCGGGAACACTTTAAGTTTACTTTTGGAAATTTTTGTACATTTTCACACAATAAAGTTATTTTGATGAAACATGCCACATTGTTTTTACTATATAGGTTATACTGGTAACCAAATTTGTGGCCTGCTTTCTTAAAAAAAACACATACTTGTTATTAAAAACATTTTTATGAAAATTCACTACCATAACGCACTTGCTGCGTCCAGAATTTTTTATTTATTTATTTTAGTCAAGACGTGCCTCTATCGAATGTTTGAACAGTGGTTATAATAAGGCTCTTGTGGTTTGATACAATTTAGATTAAAATGAGTAAAACTTAATTAGTAGTCACTGCAAAAATGTGTAATACTCATTGTTTTAGGTAGAAAGCTATCAGTTTTCTTTACAAGTTTAAAAGAATAAGCATATTTATGTTTTTGATTATGCTTGTTTATTAAACAAGTTTTTTGTTCAGAATTTTTTTACTTCATGAATAGAAACGTATTTAAAGATGTGTGCCTTTCATTTTAACTATTATGAAAAACTCACTTTCTGAGCCTGGAAATGTCAGGGAATTTGATTTTTGATTTCTTCTGGGTACCCTGTAAGAACCCATAACGCCTACAGCGCTGGTAGGATGCCTGGCATCGATCGTGTTGATCGAACTAGACGACCGCTAACTGCATACGAGGATGATATCTTGGATGCTGTTATCGAAGAACCTGGTACCTCGACAGGAAAAACACAGAGCCGAACTGGTGTCCCAAGGTCTACTACTCATAGAATTTAAAAAAAGTATGGGTACCATCCTTACCATATTCAGAGTCCAAATTTTGGAACCCCGCGACTACGCAAGGCGCAAGCGATTTTGCGAAATTATGTTAAGAAAAATGAGACAAGATCCCAATTTTTTCGATAAAGTTTTATGGAGTGACGAGTCAGCATGTAAAAATAATGGATACATGAACCTTTACAACTTTCATAGTTGAAAAATTGTAAATCCATATGAGTTCAGAGAGGTTCGGTCCCAGCATCAATTTAAGATAAACCTCTGGGCCGCTATTTTTAACGGAACACTTTTGGGACCAGTGGAAATGCCTCCTACGTTAAATGTCCAAAGACATTTGGCGTTTTTACAAAATAATTTGCCAGAACTCCTGGAAGACACTCCATTATAACTTGGGAGGACAATGTGGCTTCAAAATGATGGATGCCCAGCCCAACATGCCTTACAAGTAAGGCAAAACTTGAATCGGACATACCCGGGCAGGTGAATGGGCCGTCTAGGAAATATCTTGTGGCCAGCTCGCTCACCGGACCTGAATCCATTAGACTTTTTTTATTGGGGATGCATAAAGTGTATGAAAAGCCAATAAGAAATCAAGATGAGCTACGTCAAAGGATCAGAACAGCAGCTCAAGAAATTTCACGAAGCAGTCTATGAAGACTAAGACGATCGTTCCTAAGACGATGTCGTTTGTGTATAAGACAGAGTGGCCGTCAATTTGAGCATGTGTTATGAATAAAATCATTTTTGTAAATGTCACAATCTGTTTATTTTATTTATCAGCTACCTGATTTCACTTCCAAATTTACTTTCAACCGTCGACAGTGAATTACTGTTATATTATTGATAATGTTTTATACCATTTTAGAATCTCGATAAAACAGGGAAACTTTTGAAATTATGAGCCAGTAAACTTTACTAACATTTTTTTCAGTACGGAGGTTTATTCCAAATTTTAAAAAGAACGTGGCTTGGATAAGTTCGTTAGCCAGGAAAATCGGCCAAGGTTTTCCCCGGAAAATTTTGTGTTTTCGTTCGGAGATTTTGCATATCTACGGAAATAACAAAGTAAGGGCAACCAAATTTGGCATGCATGTTCGTATTATAGAAACTTGTACCAAAATTTAGGTCTTTGAGTTAAAACACACAAAGTTAAAGGCATTTAAAGAAAAAAAAATTGGGGTTTTCCTCAAAACATCAAAGTCGCGATTTGAGACGTCGAGATTAACAACGTTTAGGCAAATAACCTGAAACGAATACGGTCTATGTAAAGAAAATGTCACAAGAAGAGTGTTTTACCAACTTTCAAGTTTCAGCTTCAAACGTCATTGTCCTTCGTTTTACTAAAATATTTCCAGAAAGTTCCTTTCAAATAGACCCTTTCTCTGATGCTTTGGTAGTAGTTTTAGTTAGGTTTATGGTTTAACTGTCTATAATTTTTGGCTAATTTTCGTACAAAAAATTCGTTTTTGAGGAGAGCGCGAGTTTTGAGTTTTAAAAAGATTTCTTCAAATGAGTGCACACTAGGCCCCCTAGAATCCATATTCGGGTTTAGTTTATATATATATATATAGTAGAAACAATGTACCCTATTTTATAAAACTAACTTATTGTTTGAAAATATAAACAAATTTTCCGAAAATAAACTTTAAATGTTTTCGAGAAAACTGGTTTCCTAGCCAACAAACCTTATGTTAATAGCAAATTGAGTTATTGAAATTGGAAGCATTTAATGAAAATTCGCTACCAAAACGCACTTGCTGCGTCTAGATATTTTTTTCTTACAAAGATGCATCATATTTTGATGAAAAATGCAAAAATGCGAAAGAAATTGTAGGTATCACCAACGACTTAAGGGCCAGCCTGTGATTGTCAAAATAATTTTATAAGATGCAGCTCAAAACACCCTATAATTAACGTATAAAATGTTTTCTCGTATCTCCCCATGAACGAATTTTTTCTACGAAAATTAGCTAAAGATTATAGACCGTTAAACCATAAACTTAACCAAAACTATCACCACAGAGAAAGGGTCTATTTGAAATTAATTTTCTGGAAATATTTTAGTAAAATGAAGGACAATGGCGGTTGGCGCTGAAACTTAGGGGTTTGCAGAACACTCTTGTCACATTTTCTTCACATAATCTGTATTTGTTTCAGGTTCGTTGCCTAAATGTTGCCAATTTTGACGTTTCAAATCGCGACTGACGTTTTGAGAAAAACCACAATTTTTTTGATATAAATAATATAAAATTAAAACTCTGGATATGTGTTCTAGGGGGCCTAGTTCGCGCTCATTTGAAGATTTTTTTTTCAAAATTCAAAAGTGTGGACCTCCTCATTAATGAATTTTTTTTTAAAGAAAATTCACCAAGAGAGCAAGATTTTCGCGAGCGACGCCTTCAGTGTTCTGTAGTGTATATAAACATTATATTATCTACCAAATTTAATGAGCTTCACTAAAATAAAAATTAACTTATTGACCTTAGAACCTTTTTTAATTCGCTACTATAAGGGATTTGCTGCGTGCAGACTTTATAATTGTAAAGTTTGACATTTCTTTTGCATAAGTTATTAACTGTTGCTTTTTTTTCAGCAAATGGGTCCGGCTCCTGTAAGCGATTACGAACTTTCCAACAAACAATTAGCTACAATAAATGACGTATGTGATTCCATGAAACAACAACTGTTGATTCTTGTAGAATGGGCCAAATACATTCCCGCGTTCACAGAACTACAACTGGACGATCAGGTGAGCAAACAAACACACTGCCATAATTATCAGTAGTTTTTTTTTTCACTAATTCGTCATTAGCCGCTTATTTTCCTGTTATTATATGCGGTGTAATTACATACAAATTTAAATTCTCTCTTATTTGTACCATATATGAATATTATAGCATTGAAATGTTTTTCATGTGAAGGTCGGTTAGTTTGGGTGTTATTTTATGGTTGAGAACGAAATGAAGATGTCTTCCTAAATTATTATTGCGATGATGCAAAGGCAATTGACGGATATTGTAAGATAGCTTGATATCATCAACGAAAACAACTTTCTTAATTGGAGATAGAAACTGTACTTATATACCAGCACCTTAAAGAGCAATTAATATTGGTTTGCTCTTAGAAAACGTTCCAACAAAGCGTGGTAACGATTTCAGGATTTTAGCAAATGCTGCTTATGTTTCAGACAAGTCACAGATGGAGGGCCATTAGGATATTATTTAATTTTCAAGTAAACACATATTAATCGACAAACTCGCCGCTTTAGCTGAAAGAAGACAAGGGCGTGCTTGCAGTTTCTAATCCTGTACAATAAAAGAGAAACCACTGTAAGTGTCCAGTTTAACCTTGTCTAACATAATTTCCCATTTAATCAAGACATGTTCAATATCCTAAATTTCTCTTAGATATGGTACTAAAACAACTGTCTTTATATGTCTATAATTGCAATAACTCATTAATAAAGTATATCATGTCAGTATTATTACAAAAGACCCAGCTTTGCCCCCAGCTTTACCTTAGGCCTAAGGTAGCGCGGCCTGGGTACAGCAAACCAGACACGCTATCCAAACGTCCCCGCTGCTTTACATACCCAGAGGTTATGGCACCTTTAGGCCAATAAGTTACTTGGGGTTACAAAGCTCTTTAGAATTTTGTGATCATCGAAGTATACTTTTTGAAATCACAAAGCAATGAGAGGAAGTTTATTGTATTATAAAGAAGTGTCTAAAAGCGTAAAAAAATGGTGACGCTATGTAGATAAACTGAAATTCGTTCAGTTCCCAAGCTTAAAGCATTTAAACATCCATTTAACATAAAATTCGCTTCGTCGAAAAACACAAACAATTTCTGGACGCAGCAAGTGTGTTATAGTAGCGAATTTTCACAAGAATTTTACACTATTATTATGTGGCATATTAGTAAAGTTAATACTTTAAACTTACACAGACCTTGAAGATCAATTTTAGAGGTCCTAGTACGCGCACATTTGAAGAATTATTTCGAACGTGTTACCATCGATATCTCTATTATCCAAAAAATCTTGTGTTTTAACTCCGTTTGAGAAAAATGCCCAAAACACAGTTTTATTACAGTTACTCCGATACTTACAAAAATATAGCGTTTTAAAAAATATTTTTGGGAGAAAAATGTCCGTTATAGCTGTTATACGAACTCGTTCGCGGTCTTAATAAAATGAAGATATGTGCCAAGTTTCGTACAAATCAGTTGAGTATTTTTTGAGTTATCGCTCGGATATATATATATATATATATATATATATATATATATATATATATATATATATATATATATATATATATATATATATATATATATATATATATATATATATATATATATATATATATATATATATATATATATATATATATATATATATATGTATATATATATATAAACATACAAAAATTACAAAATGTTAACGGACCTTGATTTTGGGTTTTAGGAACCCAAATCCGCACTCATCTGAAAATAATTTCTCAAACGCTTTTTATCGTGACTTGTCTAATAGCGATTTTTTCTTAATGAAAATTCGCTAACACGATCGGGTAATTAGTGGGGAATTTAATACGGTAGTAGGCGAACAAATGGAAAGTCATGTTGCTGAAAAATCTGTATTATCTATTGGGATAATCCTCATGGGAAATCCTGATACCAGGAGAAGATGTCAATTTTGACAGGACGCTAGTTGAATTTCTCGATGGCTTCATCACAACAGAATAACTTTTTTTACATATGAATGTAAATATTTTTGGTTAATGTTATTTATTACTACTATATCTTATCAAATTATCTTGATAATATAAATAATTAACAGACTGAAGGGCCTCGGTCGATGGCCAGTTGGTTTTAGACCAATAAAGATCATTAATTATTAATTTTTTAGGGTGAGAGGGGAGTGTTATGGATTTCTTTGAAGAAAATGATACCAAGTACAATTTTTGAAGTACCTGGATGCAGAAGCCTCTTTATCGGTGACGTCTAAATGAGACCTTTGATGATTTATGCAGGACGGTTCAAGTGTGAAATTACCTAAATGACGTATCACAATGATGGATAGACCGTGGTAGTCGAATCTTACCTTGTATCCCGGATTTTAACCCGTTAAATTTTTTTCTTTGAAGTTTTTGGAACACGTCGAGAAATCTGCGTCAGGCTACTGGTTGGTGACGAGCGATTGTTTCTAGAGACAGGGGGGTTCTTGTTGGCCATACAAGATCATGTAATTCCAACAAAAAACTACTTGAAGTGATTGGAGATCATTCGGTCCAAGATAACAAATTCAGACATCAGTGACTATCGAGAATGTTACTGGAGGATGTCAAGCGTTTGCTAGAACAAATTATAAAGAGAGGCGCGACGTTGTCGCGAATGCATCAACAAGAACAAGACTTTTAAATCCAAGTAAAGTGCTCTACTTATGGGGGAGGCAAGGCTAGGACTATACAGACTAGCCTGCAATGGTAGACTGAAGATCAACCCAGGCTTCAGGGGCCACTGCAAAATTCAGGAGATCGTGAAGGAGCCCATGCTTGAAATTAGATCAGACTTCGCGAGCCCGCGAATGTGCAGGGAAAACAACTTTACAGCGGATATCCCCGACCGCGAGGCATGGCGGGAGGAGACGCCGGGCATACCACGGGACGCGCTGGTCTGGTTCACGGACGGATCCGGCGGGGAGCATGGGACGGGGGCAAGTGTTTACTCGGAAGAACCGAGGGTAAGTCATAGTATTTCCCTCGGAGCCCATGCAACGGTATTTCAGGCCGAAATGTACGCCATTCTGCGCTGTGTGTGGGAGAACCAGAGGAGGGGCTACACCAACAAGCGGATCCTCATAGCCACAGACAGCCAGGCAGCCCTTAAGGCACTAAGTAGCCCACGGGTAAATTCCTGGCTGGTGAGTGAGTGCCGAGACGAGACGAGCGACCTGGCTGGGCAAAATGAGGTGACCCTCATCTGGGTGCCGGGTCACTCGGGGGTAAAGGCAATGAAGAAGCTGACAGTCTCGCGAATAGAGGGTCAGCAGAACCATTTGTGGGACCAAAACCGGCTCTGGACGTGACAAAGAGCACTGCCAGGGGAGCCACAAATTCCTGAGTCAGAAACCAACACAAGGTGTACTGGGTAGACTGTCCAAGGCTCAGACATGAGAAGTCAATAATTGACGAACCCAGTTCAAAGAGAGCTGTGGAGCTGCTAAATCTTAGCAGAGGACAGCTCAGAAACACAACAGGTCTCTTGACGGGACACATGGCCGTCAAGAAACACCTGCATAAAGTTCAAGGCACAGTAATTTTCGAATGGGTGGAGTAAGACTAAGGGTATGCACAATCAACCAAAGGTTACAGTGCTATCGGGGCGGCAAAGCCGCGGACGAGCCCTGATGGGAAAAAAAGGTACTCTACTATAGATGCACTCCTGAGCCTATTCCAGAGAACTCTGGATACAGGTTGTAGTGAGATCGGACCGTGCTTACAGACCAATGAGTTGTCAGATATAATAATAGTGGATAAGTTCAGGAAACAAGGGACGCTGATTGATGTGGTCATTCCGAATACCAATAATTTGGAGACAAAGTACAACGAAAAGATCATAAAGTACAGATACCTCGAGATGCAAGCAAAGAGACAGTGGAGGGCAGATAATGTCAGAGTCGTCCCGATAGTCGTCAACTACTGTGGGTCCTGAGAATCTTCTAGATAACGTTGAGAGACTGGGTCTTAGAGAGTACTTATATAAGGCTATGCAGAAAGCAAAAATTCTTATAACCCATATTTTGTGCAGATTTCTGGGAAATGAGAAATTGTCAAGTCGTTCCAAGCGCGGCAAGTTGGAAATGGCCCAATCGGTGCTCCATCTGTGTGGTATCCGAGATACCTGGGACGAGTGTATGTTTCTCTTTCAAGGAGTGTGAAAACCCTTCAGCCTAAGTTGATAATAGAAATATTAAGTAGAGAAAATAGGAAAAATAAACTCAGATGATCTGGGCTCTCCCATTTCTGTTGACAAAAATGTTTCTTCTTTTTCTGTAGATTGTAGATTGCTTAATGAGTCTATCAGTGCTGCGACTACAATGGTTTTTTGTGCATGTTGCTTCTTTTCTATTAACTGCCGAAAAAGGTCAGACTTCTTATTCTCTCTGTTTCCGTAGTGGACGTATGAGGAGATTTTCAACTCTAAATCGATAATGATATAATATTTTTTCACTCATCTCTGCCAGTTATGCTGGATGCCTTTTCTAACCATAAAAAACTTTTTTCGCAAAGGGCTTTACTAAGCGTCCAAAATTATAGTTCTGTGAGTCTCTTTTTCTATCTAGAATTTTCGACTATGATGCTAGAGAGATTTGGGAGAAGTCTAAATAAAAGGTTTATTGAAGTAATCTGGACATAGTAATGGAATATTAGTTCTTAGGTATATAAATGTATATGCGTCACGGTTCGAAGCTGCTTGAGATGTGTCCCCTCTCTAGCTCATGTCGCACTGCTAAGCTGCCCTTGTCTGTATTTTTATCAGCACTAACAACAAGGAAACGGCGGCGTTGATAGCTTACAATATGGATCTGCCATTGTAAGCTATCATTGTGTCCTACCATTGCTTCATTGTGTCAGGAAAACTTACTTCCAGCATATGACAAAAGGACGATCGGATCAAGCTTACCAGCAGATAAGAAGACTGCAATAAAAGCAAAAATCTCTGGACGCAGCAAGTGCGTTATGGTAACGAATTTTCTTTAAAATATTTTTAATAGAAAATGTATTTCTTTGATGAAAGCATGCATCAAACTTGGTTGCCTATATAGTAGAAACAATGTACCATATTTCATCGAAATAAATTTATTGTTTGAAAATATATAAACATTTTTCAAAAGTCTAGATGCAGCAAATGCGAGCAGGCATAAATCTGATTACCGGTATAGCCTATGTAGTAGAAACAATGTACTATATTTTAACAAAATTACTTATGGTTTGAAAATACACAAAATTTTCCGAAAATAAACTTAAATGTTGGTTTTCTAACCAACAAAGCTTACGGTAATAGCAAATTGAGTTATTGAAATTTGAAGGATTTCATGAAAAATCGGTAAATTTGCAGATTAACTCCCGAACGCTTTTCAACAAATTGTTTTCAGGAACATTACTAGGACCTCACCTGGATGCACAAACCACAAGAAAATGTTCTTGTTCACACCCCCCAAGGAAGTTATGGAACTGGGAGTGAATAGGGGTGCTGTGCGGGGTAGGCAGGGTTTAAGGGGGATATAGCTTCAAGATGTGAAAAAGACAGCTTTCAAGCCCGCTTTATGCAACTTTTCTGCTCATATTTCCTATTTACTACCTACCGCGCCCAGCACCCCTACTCACTCCTGGTCCCGTAACTTCCTTGGGGGGTGTGAACAAGAAATTTTTCTTGCGGTTTGTGGGTCGGGGGGGTCTAGGCAGGTTTCTGAAAACAGTTTTTTTTTAACGTTCGGGAGCTAAACTGCAAATTTACCGAAAATTCGCTACCAAAACGCACTTACTACGTCCAGTTTTTTTCTTACAAACGCATCATATTTCGCTAAAAAAATTCAAAAATGCATTAACGAATTTGTTCTACGAAAATTAGCTAAAAAAATTATACACCCCTACTCACTCCTGGTCCCGTAACTTCCTTGGGGGGGTGTGAACAATAAATTTTTCTTGGGTTTTGTGGATCCAGGGGGGCCTAGGCAGGTTTCTGAAAACAGTTTTTTGAATAGCGTTCGGGAGCTAATCTGCAAATTTACCGAAAATTCGCTACCAAAACGTAGTTACTGCGTCCAGATTTTTTTCTTATAAACGCATCATATTTCGATAAAAAATGCAAAAGTGCATTAACAAATTTGTTCTACGAAAATTAGCTAAAAAAAATTATAGACCTTTAAACCATAAACTTTACTAAACCTACAAATAAATATCCAAAAAAGCATCAACTTAACTAAACTGACAGCCAAAGCATCAGAGAAAGGGTCTATTTGAAATGAATATTCTGTAAATATTTTTAGTAAAATGAAGGGTAATGATGGTTGAATCTGAAACTTAAGAGTTTGCAGAACACTTCTTGCAACATTTTCTTTTCACAATCGGTATTTGTTTCAGATTCTTTGCCTAAACATTGCCACTTTTGACGTTTAAAATTGCGAGTTTGACGTTTTGAGGAAAACTCCAAAATTTTGTTTCTTTAACCGCCCATAACTTCCTTGTCTTTAAAGCTAGGGACCCAAATTTTGGTACAGAGTTCACGGGAAAACCTGGTCCGATTTTCCTGGCTAACGAACTCCAAGCCACTTGCAAAAGGAAGGTACTCAACAAATTTTATCAAGATCGGTCCATTATTTTTTGAGTTATCGGTCGGATATATATATATATATATATATATATATATATATATATATATATATATATATATATATATATATTGTTGCGTTTTCTCCGGGTTCTGGATAAGTGAGACTTTTAATTTTAACAAAACAACTTTATTTACTCTCTAAATATGGATACAATAAAAGTTCTAGAATGTCTCTCTCACAAAACACTTAATTTATCTGGCGTTACAATCACTAATTTGGACAAAAGTCACTAATACACTGAAACTACAGTCGCTACTCTATGACACTTCAAACTAGTTACTGCTTCTTCAAGTCACTTTAACATTCTCTAACTGAACTGCCTGCGCTGGCTTACTTCCATCTTTATATAGCCGTCGCACCTTCCAGTTTGTTCTCGAGCGTTCTATTCCAGAATGTTCCAGGACCTTCTTTTGCTAGAAGGTTCTGTGAATACAGATCGGTCCCGTGTGTATACAGGGGGATGTATATACAGGATGATCCAAATGTGGTCATCACTCCTATGTTACACAAGAGGTGTTTCTCGTAATATAAGATCTCTCTGCGTATACAGGGTGTAAGGGTTCTCTGCGCATACAGGGTGTATATACAGGGCGTTCGGAATGTGCAGACCTCAGTTATCCGTTCCGACGGGGTACAAGTTGGTAACTTCGTTATTTCTGGTCCTAGAGGGTTGAGACTTCGCCTGAGGGGGGTCACTCCAGGCACCCCAGATGTTGGGGAAGTTCTGGAGATGTGGCAACACCGCACATACGTCTATTGAAGTGCTTTGTAACAATATATATATATATATATATATATATATATATATATATATATATATATATATATAAACACAGGTCTCCTCATTAGCGAATCGCTAAAACGAAAATTAAAATTATAAAGGACAGTGATAGAAATTTATTACTAGAAAAGAAAAACATTGTTAACCCCAGAAAATCTTGTCTAGAAAAGTTGTATAATGTAAAGGGAATTAATTGTGCGGGAGAATATATGAAAAGGGTAGGGAAGATAAAGCCAGATGGTCTGGGACCGCCAATTTCAATAGAATAATTATCGGAGAAAGCCGTTAAAGAACTTCGTCAACGAAAAACTGATGGTTAAATGAATGAACAGCGAAAATGTTAAAAATCTCTGTTAAAAATTTGAAAGAAGGACTTTGACAACTGAATTAA
This sequence comes from Tillus elongatus, assembly GCA_964006375.1. Taxonomy (NCBI): domain Eukaryota; kingdom Metazoa; phylum Arthropoda; class Insecta; order Coleoptera; family Cleridae; genus Tillus; species Tillus elongatus. The sequence goes on from OZ023264.1 coordinate 13,714,889, forward strand.
TTGAAATGTTATAAGAAATAGAGAAACGGTGGTGTACTCTGGACACTAGGAGAAAGGAGGCTTGATAAAGATGAAGAATAGTAACTTTTTTACTCTTGTAAACCTAAAGAGCATCTGATAATATGAATTGATAGATAGATATTCTTCGATATAATAAATTATCAATCTATAAAAAATCAAAGCACTGATTTCACAAAAAAATGTTTTTCTTTGTTTTAGGTTGCATTGTTGCGAGCGCACGCCGGTGAGCATCTCCTTTTAGGTCTGGCACGCAGATCCATGCACCTGAAGGATATCCTTCTCCTAGGAAACAACTGTATCATCACCAAACACAGTCCTGGTGAGTGACCAATTATAACAACACTATTAAACATCTGCTAGTGTTAGTCATTTGTTTAGCGCTTGCATGGATTGTGTTACTTTGTTATAATCAGTTGACTGATTTGGAGTAGGCCTTGGTATAAATTATTGTAGAGACAAATTCGCAACAAATTTGGTTGATAATTTTTTTGTAATATTTGGAAAGCTAACATTTTTTTAACAAACTGTAAAATATATAGTTTTTTTGTGCATATATTTAATAAAACAGATCAATAAAAGTTTTACACTACACTTTATCCGTAAAATTTGTAACAAATTCATCATTTTGACATCCGTTGGTTCCGTTTCCCCAACGTTTGTGTGCTGAGGTTTGAAAAGATGAAAAATTTGATTTTTACATTACCGTTGTTGTCAGACTGGCAGTTTTCTCAGAAAAGCTACAAACATTTATATTTTAAATGGATCAGTATAAATATTTTTAATTGGCAAGAATGGTGGTTTACGATGTAAGGGTTGCTTGGTTTATTTCTTGAAATAAATAAGAAAATTAAATAAATAGAAACCTGCAGGCATATGGGGTGTAGCGAATTTCCGCAGAAAAAAATCTTTAATTGGGCGCAACTAGGCCCACTATAACCCATAGCCGGGGTCAATTTCAAACTTTATACGAGGTGATCTATGAGCTTTATGACAAACTTTGGTAAATGATAGTCAATTTTAAACAATTTTGATTATATCAACATGTGTCCGATTATATTTGTATAGAAGCTACAGGCATTTGAGGTTTTAAGTTGGCAAAACGTCCAACAGCTTGTTTAAAACTAATAACACATCTAAATTTTATTATAAGTGCTTGAAATGTGTGCCTCAGGCATAGAGGCGGGCCAAAAATTGTCTCAATCGGCATATGACATCTGGATCATTCTGAATTTGCTGCATTTAGCTTCTATTATAAGCTACTGCATGTGCCCCATAAATAATAGTCTGAATCCGGTTGTAGAGAAGAAAACAACCTCTTCTCATGGCACAAATCTCTACGTCAACTGTGGCACGGTTCTACCAACTAAGGGCAACAACAACTACTATTAAACTTGAATTAAAAGTCTTAAAAGTGCTTATCTTTCATTTTCAACAAAAAGTCGCTAAAAATATATTGAAATTACACAATCTGATCAGATAACGTTAGAATGGAATCAAAGACGAGAAAGAGTTTAAAAAAGAGAAATACAGTGAACGGTGAGATTTGAAACCGCGTCCATACGCTCATCAGTCATGGATACTAACCATTACACCACGTAAGCCTTCTGACAAACTGCAATGAAGAAAGGTAGATAATCCATAATGGTCTTAAGTTATTTATTTGTAATATATAAGGTCTCTTGAGGCAGATTTTGTAGTTATTTTAACAAATGAGAAGTGTAACATAAATTTAAAACATTCTAATATACATTTTATGCAATATTTGCCATTTATAAACTAGGATGCTTTTATACTGATTGTGAGGTGTCAAATCTCCAGTTTGATATTTACAGCAGAAAAATTATAAAATTCTCAAAGTAATCTTTCTGATACTTCCTGAAGTTTTTCCGCCATCAACAGAAAAACGTTGTCTGTAATATTTAATAGATTTTGTCTAACATATACAATGTTTTGGTATTGGGTCTTCTCTGACTTTTAGTGGCACTAAAATTTTACTTTATTAAGTGCCTATAACTTTTTTCCTTTTAACACAGAGACCTAAATTTTGGTGTAGCGTTTGGTTTAACAACATAATAAGCGATAGTTTTGTTAGTTCCGGAGATATGAGATTGATTCCATTGTAGATAGTAGTAGTATTGTGAAAAATATACGAATTTACTGTCTTTTACTCAATCGAATATAACTATTATTTATGGTAAAAACGAAAGACACGTTGAACCGGTTGAACCTGGAGTTACAGCGCATTGAAATATTATAGAAAAAGAGATCGCATCGTATTATAGCTGTAACCAAAATTTCAGGTTGATGTGTCTTCTGTTTACTTATAAACCTCTAATGAATCAGTTACATTAATCACCCTGTGTAGGTAAATTAGATCGACATATTTTGGCCTTTACTTTCCAGGGTATCAGTTTTGTTACACATTTTGGAAAACCCTGTGTATTATTATTATTATCGTCTTTAGTCTAAAGGGCTCTCACTCTCGCTCAAAGAGGAACATTTACTAATCGCAAGTATCTCAGATACCAAAGGAACTAAGCTTAGCTGAAGCCCTTTCCAAGTTCTCGGGGCCTGAACGACAACGCGACACATCTTCATTTCCCAGAAATCTCCTCACGGTGGGGGAGTTGCAAGTATTACCGCCTTCTGCTTAACCTTATAAAGGTGCTCTCCAAGACCGAGTCTCTTAATGTTCTCTCGGAGATTCCCAGGAACCTCACCAGTTGACGACATGACGATTGGAATCACTGGGACACTATTTGCCCTCCACTGTCTCTTTACTTGTATCTCGAGGTCTCTGTACTTAATGATCTTCTCGTTGTAATTTATCTCTAGATTATTAGTATTTGGAATGGCCACATCAATCAGCGTCACTTGGCTGCAGGACTTATCCACTACTATTATATCTGGCTGTTGTGTGCAACTTGTTGATCTGTAAGCACGGTCCGATCCCAGTACAACATGTATCCCGAGTTCTATAGAACAGGCTCAGGAGTGTATCTATAGTAGGGCTCCTTACTAAGGTTTAAAAGCCCCAGTTTCAGAGCCAGTTTTTGATGAAGTATTTTCACAACTGCGTCGCACCTATCTTTATACTCTGTCGGAGCAAAGGACTTGACATCCTCTGGTGACGTGCTGGATAGTCTCTGATGACTGAGACCCAAATCTACATTTATCATCTTGGACCGAATTATCTCCAACTATATACTTCAGGTAGTTTCTTGTTGGGATGACTTGAACTTGTATGACCGGCAAAAACCCCTCTGTCTTTGGAAACATCTGACACCAACCAGTAGATCGACGCCAATTTGTCGATATGTGCCTCGGAGGTCTCATTCAGATGTCATCCATGGAGAGGCTTCTGCATCCAAGATTGCAGCTTGTCCTGATCAGTCTGATGGTGACTGTATTTCACTTTCCTTTAATTGCAGCGGTACGACGTTGGGGCTCGGCTCGGTGGATGGGGGTGAAATTAATCATATTCAATTATGCCGATAATATCATTAGAGTCTGACTTCCGGTGCTCCAACACAGCAGATGTGTTTGAGATCGCCACTTAACAGATGAATTTTCGGACTATGTGACATGTTTGCATCAGAACCGCCCTCTGCCGCACGTTGAGGATGTTAGTTGGTAGTCCGAGTTCATTTAGATTTCCCATGAAATTTTTGGTGACTATTCCTTCCGCCGACATTACGAAGGGACATATAGCCACCTTCTGGAATTTCCATACGTTTTTTATTTGATATGCCAAGTTTTCATACTTGGTGATCTTTTCAATTTCAGTTTTCTGAATGTTATGGGACAGCGGTACAGCAATATCTATGATCACAGCAAGCCTCATCTGTTTGTTTATCAGGACAATGTCTGGCCTATTGAAGTTCACAGTGCGGTCCGTTATCATGGGTCGGTCTCAGTACAGGAGAAAGTCCGCCGACTCCAGCACCGCCTCCGGAGAATACTTGTAGTAGGCTGGTGTTGTTGACGAGTTCAGCAGGCTGTATTTCAAAGCAATTTGTTGGTGGATGATCCTGGCGAGCTGGTTATGCCTGCCTAATTACGCTAAGTCTTAAAGGGCAGGACATGCGGCCATGACGTGTTCAATGGTCTCTCCGACAGCTGCGCACTTTCGACATTTATCCACCACTTCTAATTTTAGGCAATGCTTCTCGTAATTCTTAGTTTTTATAACCCTATCCTGAATTGCCATCACAAACCCTTCGTCTCCAGGTAGAGTTGCCCCCCAACCAACCACATAAGCGAAGAGGTTTTATCAACATTATTTGCCTGCAGGTGTTTGGGGTACCTTCCATGCATAGCCTGGTCACTCCACTGGACTATACTGTCCTGGTCAACTGGGACGTCCAACTCATAGTTGCACTGACCCAGCCTAAGTGGAGTATAATCCTTATCCACGCACACCACCAACTTCATGAGTTTATCATGCGATGCAAGAAAACGTTGTTGCATGTTTCTTTCCTGCTTAAAGCAGATGTTCTTTATATGAATTAATCCTCTGCCGCCTTCTTTTCGAGGTGTGTAAAGTCTTCTAACAGATGAGGAGGTGTGAAGGCATCGGAATTTCGTAAGAAGCCTCCTCGTGAGTCTGTCCAGTTCATCCAAGTCGGTGTTAGACCATTTGACAACTCCAAAAGAGTATGTCAATACTGGTACCGCCCATGAGTTGATAGCAACACAGGGGTTACTTCCGGAAAGCTTAGTATTTATGAGCTTCGTGACTGGCTTCCTATATTTCTCCTGGAACTCTCGCTTTAGCCGGCTATGATCCACCCGCTGGTTTTGAGGACTCCCTAGGTAGCGGTATGTCTCTTCAGGTGGTAGTTGCTCAATATCGCAGAAGGGCTGTTGGTAACGTTCCACAGCCCCTCTCTTGACGTTGATTATAGTACATTTGTCGAGTCCAAACGACATTTTTATATCATTGCTAAAGATTTTAACAGTATTAATCAGTGAGTGGAGCGTATCTTGTGTCTCAGGGTATAATTTAAGATCATCCATGTATAGTAAGTGGAATATTCTTCTTCGGTTTTTCATATTTAGTTTATACCCGGGTTCAGTGCCAAGCAGAACCACACCGGCGACAGGGAGTCCCCCTGAAAAATGCCTCTCCCGATCTGCACTTTTCCACAATTTTTATTGGTCATTCCATATGTTTGTTCTCCAAGTACTCATGAGATGATGAAGGACGTTTCTGATCCTTGGGCAGATCTTATAGATTTCAAGTACCTTGTTTAACCAATCTTGGGGTACAGAAGCAAATGCTTTGCTGTAGTCAATGTATCATACATGTAGATTTCGTTTTCTTCCCTCGGCTTGTTTTAGTACTGCAGCGTCTATTGTTAGCTCGTGCTTGCAGCCCAAAGATTCTCTAAGACATCCCTTCTGTTCCTCCTCGAAGATGTTGTTTGCCAGACAGTGTTGATATATCTTTTCATTAACCAGGGAAGTAAAAACCTTGTAAAGGACTGACAGGCAGGTTATTGGCCTGTAGCTTTTGGGTTCCTTTGCATCTCCTTTTTTGAAGAGCATAAAAGTGTTTCCTTCAGTGAAAAATTCAGGGACTTCATCTGGGTTGCTCAGTGCTCGGGTGAAGTAACGTGAAAGACTCTCGTGCGCGCCAGTCAAATACTTAAGCCAGAAGCTGTGCAGCCTGTCAGGCCCCGGGACGGTCCAGTTCCGAGTTTTCCTGACGGCGGCAGTCACCTCAGGTGGTATAAATTCTCACCGACATCTGGGACAAGTTCACATGCACGTCTTCCACGTCCTTGATCAATGATGCAGACCGATTAAAACCGCCTGCTTTCGCCCACGCAATGCTCCAATATGTGTTGAAGTTAGAGCAATCTAGGATAGATGGAGCTTATAGGTTCCCATCGGCCTCAATATTTCTCAGGAATTGCTTTTGATTGTTTCTGAATTCATCATTCTGCTTCTTCATTTTTGTAAGCCCATTGTATCTTCTAAGACTAGCACCTTTGGCTTTCGCTTTTTGTCTAAGTTGATCTTTTAGATCCAAGAGTTGGCCAGTGTGGGAAGTATCTATCTTGGCTTTTCTTGCAATGATCCTAATCTTTCGATGCACTTTCTTTGATTGATTGCCATCCAAAAATTCTGATATGATGTCGATTTTGCCTCTGAGCCTATTGATGTCCTTTTCTAAGCATTTTTGCCATTCAGGCTTTCTGTTGTCTTGGACTTTGTAATTTGACTTTGGATAAAATGTTTTTTGGCCGTTCAGCTCGACAACTGTAACTGCTGAGCAATATAAAGCCAGATGCACTTCGCGCAGGTCGTGTTGTGGGTTCAGGTACTCGGAAAGGGCATCATTGACTTTTGAGATAATTGTCTTGGCTCTAGTTATATTTCGTAACACCGGTATCACTGGCCTATCAAGTGGGCCAACTCCCTCAAAGTACGCTATTAAACTGAGTAACTTCTCCTTAACTTCGTCGATGTTCTGGGGTACTGGTGGGCTCTCGACGGCAAGATCGGCCGTGTCGGTACGAAATTGTTCAGTTTCCGCTCCGTCTTCAGGCTGTCCAAAGAGGTCCCGCTGCTGAAGTAAGTTGTTTACTTCTCGTTTGATTTCCTCACGTTCAGTCGTGGTCAGGTATGCTTTCCTCACAATCAATTTTTTTTTTCTGTCAACTATGTTCTGCTCCGTTAAGTTTTACTCCAGATGTATTTTCGTGAATTCAGTGTGGAGAGAGTGTCTCCATCCAGGGAGTGGGTCTTCGTTGCACTGATTAACGTAGTAGAACGTGCAAAGTACTTCTATGTTCATTTCACGTGTCCACCATATTCGTTTAGTGTGCTCTATCCTGCAAGCAGCCCTCCTAACTGGGGGCGAGCCAGCAAGCAAAGTGGTGTTCGATTCTTTGACACCTTCTGTTAGTTCCACGGTTGTCATTTTGGGCTGTACCTTGTTGGTTGACAGGGGCCCGCCTTCTCAGCCTCCTGCCGCTGGTGTCCCGCATACTGTCATGCCCAGCAACAGGCATGCACTGGCGCTCCCCAGACAGCGACCTTTTTCCGAGGCTTTCATTGTTCTCCATCTTCATGGGATGTCCCCCTTTGTTCTTGACACCTCTGGTTGGGATGCGGATTTAGGATGTTGGTGGATGGGGAAAGGTAATAGGGATGGGAAGTGCCTGTAACCCTGACCAGGAGTTATTATTATTATTATTATTATTATTATTATTATTATCATCATCATCATCATCATCATCATCATCATCATTATTATTATTAATATTATTATTATTATTATTATTATTATTATTATTATTATTATTATTATTATTATTATTATTATTATTATTATTATTATTATTTAATATTGGTTGTGAGTAAACCACTCAACCCGTACATCGTTGAACTCCTATTGAAATTAGCGATTTCCATTTGAATTTAAAAAGTTGGTAGCTCTTCTATTCAAATTGCAAGTCTGACGACAACAACGCAGTCAAATTTGTCATATTTTGGAGCCCCATTGCAAAAGCTTTTGCGAAAATCAGACTAAATGACGTCGAAATAATAAATATGCTCCAAAATGTACATAACATACGAAAATGTATGTCAATGTTATCTACTAGTTTCAGCTTCGCCATCTTCGGTAAATGCGAATAAACATATTACTAAAATATTATCGTGGCCTACTCGAATTCAGGTGTACTAAATAAATCAGGTGTTGAGAGTGATTTGGGTTTAGTGGCAGCAGTTGTCGGCACTTGCTAAGCTATATATTGGCGAGGCTTTCTGTGCTGGGGTGCCTTTTACATTATATTATCGGAGGAAGCCATAGGATTAGTTAGTTTTATCTGTGTGCGTGTGTATGTGTGGTATTGTTGACGTCACATCATTTGTGTGAAATGTACATGGCATTTCATTCCGTGATGTATATGAATTAGTTTAATCACAGCAACAGCTGGAAATATTCCATTATCTGCGGTAGCGGTGACTTTCCTTATAACGACTCGAGCGCTATCTGTCATATCATCATTACTTTTAATTGGTTAACGTTAAATAGAGAGTTATTATAATAAAATATAAACGATATAAATTGCAATACAGTGTGTACCAAACTGGATGGAAATGTATTGCTATCTCCGTTATTATTAGTGATAGGGAGACGATTAAATTAGCAATGTTTTGTAGAATTTCATGCTCGTTCCAAATATGATTGTATTTTGCCCTGCCTCTTTTCGTTTTCGAGTTATTTTGAAAAAACAAAAATTTGTCGATTTCCTTTTTCTTAAATATCTCAGTAGGCGTTGATCTGACATATTTAAGACTTGCACATTATCAGGACACTTTTTACAGAGTAATCTTTTTGCGCTCTTCTCCAATTTTGATTGTCATTTGTTTTTGAGCTACAGGTATCAACGTTTGTTTTTATTATGGCAGCCATATTGGATTTTTTGCTCATGTGATAGCCTGTGAAAAGAGCTTTCCAATGATGTACAACATGCTTGAGAAATCTTGTAATGGCACTGACAATTTTGAGAAAAACCGTTGTGAGGATAGTAGGCTATGAAATCCAATACCAGAAAACAAATGACAAAAAAAAAGTGTTCAAAAAGCAGTAGGCCGTGGAGTCTAACAATAGACTTCTACTTTTAACATAATTTTCCGTAATTATTCACGTTAAAAAAATTGGAACTTTGAGCACACCAATGAATCGGCCCATTATTACAAATGATATTTTACATTACAAAATTATCCTAAAAAATTGTTATAATTTAATTAAATAGTAAACCTAGTAAATAACTGAATTTACTAACAGAACTGAATAAAAAGCAGATTAATGATTTACAAAGACGCCTTTGAAAATTGTTTGATTTTTAAAGGTAAGTCAACTGAAAAACAACAGAAGAAAGGTTGCTATGGATATAACACTATCGCGACAATTAAGAATACTGTCATTCTTAATTATCTGAACAATTTGAGGTGTATTTAACACGTTGCTTAAAATTTTGTACTAAATAGTTTGTTTCCTGTTTATTTTAAATATTATTCAACAATATGTTCAGTAATAAGAATATTTTGACATGTTGGAGTGTTATATTCGTTCTAACCGAAATACTGAGGCAGTTGCAAATTCCTATCAAAACAACTACCCAGAAAGACGACAACCAAAAACCAAAATATTTCGCAGGATAGTGACCAATCTATTGAACGACGGTAGCTTCCACGCAAAGAAACTACCAATGCCTAGAAATGAAGAAAGAAATAATGCCGTCTTATAGGTTTCAAACGAAAACCCTCCGCAATCTATTCGGTTTTATGGTGAACAAATTGACGTTTCAAAAAGTACGGTACACCGTGCATTAAAACAAAGTCATTACTATCCATAGAAACCTACAATCGTACAAGGCTTAAATGTTGACGATTACCCTAAGCGACTTCAATTCTGCAGATGATATCAAGGACAATGTCACCAAAATGAAAATTTTCATTTGAAAACAATATGGACTGATGAATCCAGATTTACAAATTGTGGTGTGTATAATCGCCATAATATGCATTATTGGGCAAATGAAAATCCCCATCTAAAGGAAGAAAGACGATTGCAAGACAGATTTAGTATTAATGTTTTGTGCGGCTTATTAGGTAAAAAACTGTTATTTTTATTTCTAGACTAGGCAGTTAATTTTTAAAAATTTCAGATAAGCCCATTGTTGGTCCTTTCTTTTTTGAAAATAACTTTACTGAGGATAGGTATCTTAATCTATTGAGAAATGATGTCTTGCCAACAATTAGAAGAGTTCATGATAATTTAGACGAGATTTGGTACCAACAAGCGGTCCAGCCCACGATGCTAAGATCGCCAAAGAATTTTTGAACCAAAATGTAAATAATCGTGTCATTTGTAACAATGGGTCGGTTCATTGGTGTGCTCGAAGTCCACCCAGGGATTTTTATTTTTGGGCTACTCTGAAGAATGATGTGTATACATTCGATCCACCACAAAATAACAATGGATTACGAAACAGAATCGCGGAAGCTATAAATCATATTTACCAAACACTCTCACCAGAGTTTGCAGGCATGTTTCAAAAAGGTGTATAAAGTGCATTGACCAAAACGGTGGCCATATTGAACAATGTTCTATTTAGTGTATTCTTAAGTTTCTATTTTATTATTTGTTGAGTTCCGTTTCTAATTGTGTTGTTTTGTGAAGTTTAAGTTTCTATTTGTTATTGCCGGGTTTCGTTCTTAAACTGTTTTACATAATATTACCTAGCATTATTACCTAATTCAGTATTGCAAATTAAATCACAATATTTTTTATCGTGAATCATTACGAAAAATTATGTTAAAAATAGAAATCTATTGTTAGACTTCATGGCCCACTGCTTTTTGAACACTTTTTTTTTTGTCATTTGTTTTCTGGTATTGGATTTCATAGCCTACTATGCTCAAAACGGTTTTTTTCAAAATTGTCAGTGCAATTACAAGATTTTTCAAGCATGTTGTACATTATTGGAAAGCTCTTTTCACAGGCTATCACATGAGCAAAAAATCCAATATGGCTGCCATAATAAAAACAAACGTTGATACCTGTAGCTCAAAAACAAATGACAATTCAAAGTTAAGAATAGCATAAAAAGATTACTCTGTTAAAAGTGTCCTGACAATGTGCAAGTATCAAACATGTCAGATCAACGCCTACTTAGATATTGAAGAAAAATTAATCGACAAATTTTGGTTTTTTCAAAATAACTCGAAAAGGAGAAGAGGCGGGGCAAAATACAAGTCATATTTGGAACGAGCATGAAAGTCTACAAAACATTGCTAATTTAATCGTCTCCCTATCTCTAATAACAGAGATAGCAATACATTCCCATCCAGTTTGGGACACATTGTATAATACCTAGGTGGTATTTTTTTAAAACTAGTGTGCTAACTTGTTTTTTAGTGACGAGTTTAAAAGTTGAGGATTTACTTTTTATAGCGGCCGTATTTCTCATGTCAGGTGATAAATAAACTATAATAGTTATTCTAAATGAATTTCAAATAAGCAATGGTTTTCTGTAACCATTATAATATGAATGCAGGGTGAGTAGAATTGTGTTTAATATATATATATATATATATATATATATATATATATATATATATATATATATATATATATATATATATATATATATATATATACAGTGTGGAACAGCCAAATGGAATAAATTCGATAACGGATAAATGAGGGCGTGTTGGGAAAAACGCTTGGACACGTCGATTTGTATTTTTAACTGCGCATCTTTTTCAAGAAAAAAAAATTATATAGGGTGCGTCATGTGACAGTGGCCAATACCAACTTTCTTATTTTAAACACAAGCCCCTGTATATTATAAATTTTTTGGATTCTTCAGAAAATTCTAGACATAATTCATGTACAATGTTCTATACCTATCTTCAACTGTTTCGGAAATATTAAGTATTTTCAGATTTATTACAAAAATTAACATTAAAAATAGAAAATTATTTTATTTCACAAATTCGCTACATGATAATGAGAAAGTAAACAAAAACCATTCCTGCGTTTCTTTTTACTGATATGAAATGAAACAAAAACAAAAACAGTTTTCTTTCTGTTCGTATAAAACTCGTAGCCTTAGCAACTTGTTGTCTGCCTGCATGACAGTAGTGATTAGTGTCAGTGCTATTGTCGTTTGAATTTCGTTAACTGTACGTAATAATATCAGAAAAATGGTTCATTTAACAGAAATGCACAAAATAACCATTCTACAAATGATTGGTTATGGAGCTGACACACGGACACAGATGGAAGTGTCTCGCTTATTTCACGAAAAATTTCCAAATTTGCCGCCTGTATCCCAAGGAACAATTAGCAAAATAGAAAAGCAGTTTCGCGAGCTTGGTCATGTGAGACAGATAAAAAAAGTAGCTGCCAATGCAGTAAGTGATGATACGAAATTGGATATTACGCTTGAGTTTCAAGAAAACCCACATACTTCTGGTCGACAAGCAGCCCAACTATTCAACGTTAGCCACACAGCAATTTTTCGAACATTAAAGGAAAGTAAAATGCATCCCTATAAAATGATACCAACTCAGGAGCTCATGGAGGACGATTTCGATAGGAGAACGTATTTTTGTGAACAAATGATGGCAATGTTAGATAACAATGTGATCCAATTAGAAGATGTTTTGTTTTCTGATGAGAGCACATTTACACTTCACGGTCATGTTAATCGTCAAAATTGCCGCTATTGGTCTAATGAGAATCCTCATTGGATGAGAGAGGAACATACGCAATATCCTGAAAAAGTTAATGTTTGGGCAGGAATTGTTGGAAATCATATCGTAGGTCCCTTTTTCATTGATGGCAACTTGAATGGGGATAAATATTTAGAACTGCTCCAAAATAATGTCGTGCCAACTTTGACAAACTTATATCCAGATCCAGCAAACCCACAAGTTCCTGCCAATAAAATATGGTTTCAGCAAGATGGAGCACCGCCCCATTACCAAATCAATGTCCGGCAGTACCTGAACCAAATTTTTCCAAATCGGTGGATAGGGAGGCGCGGATCGATAGAATGGCCAGCACGATCTCCTGATCTGTCGCTATTAGACTACTTTTTGTGGGGATATGTCAAAAGTATTGTATACAAAACTAAGCCCCTCAACTTAGATGACTTAAAAAGACGAATCACGCTTGCGATTAGATCAGTCACGCCTGAGATGTTGAGTAATGTTAGAAGACATTTCTATACCAGATTAGCATGTTGCCAAGATGTTCGTGGCGAGCATTTTGAACATTTACTACATTGACATTAATTTTTTTTTGTTTTTTTAAATTATTAAGAAATAATCAGTATTTCTTATTAGAATTTGTGAAATAAAATAATTTTCTATTTTTAATGTTAATTTTTGTAATAAATCTGAAAATACTTAATATTTCCGAAACAGTTGAAGATAGGTATAGGACATTGTACATGAATTATGTCTAGAATTTTCTGAAGAATCCAAAAAATTAATAATATACAGGGGCTTGCATTTAAAATAAGAAAGTTGGTATTGGCCACTGTCACATGACGCACCCTAAATAAATTTTTTTTCTTGAAAAAGATGCGCAGTTAAAAATACAAATCGACGTGTCCAAGCGTTTTTCCCAACACGTCCTCATTTATCCGTTATCGAATTTATTCCATTTGGCTGTTCCACACTGTATATATATATATATATATATATATATATATATATATATATATATATATATATATATATATATATATATATATATAAAATAAAATTTAATTTAAATGCACAAGTAAGAAGGAAAGGAACCAAAATAAATGAACAACGGTTCCACTGTATAAGGTACGACGGAAAAGACAGCAGACATTACCCAAGGTACGAAAGAACATATATAGAAAATATATTAAAGGCAAAGAGCGTGCACCAGGTACGATCCAACGTCAGCGTCGACGAACACAGGATCAAGGACGACAAGTACTGCAGCGCCGCTAGAACCGCAAACTAGGGATGCGCGATGTTTCTAAAACATCGATGTTCACATCTTTTGATACATCGAAATCAAAACATCGATGTGTTAAAAATATCGGATCAAAATCATCGATTTTCTAAAACACCGATGTTTTCTATAAAACTGTAAGGAGTCAAAATAATAAAAATATATTTTAGAAATAAATATAAAATATTTATTCTTCTTAAAGTACACAAAATATGCTCGAGGTATAAAAAATGAAATAAAATTAAAATAATGATTTAAAAGGCAGAAACAAAGAAATAACATGTCAAATCACACAAAAATAACAGTGTCTTGAAAATAGAACTAAACCTATTCATTAAAAACAAATTTGGGGACAATTTTCAAAAAAATAAATATTATACCCCAAGTATAAAAAATTAAATAAATTAAATTAATGACATAAAACGCAGAAACAAAGAAATAACATGTTAAATAACACAAAAATAAAAGTATCTTGAAAATAGAGCTATAACTTATTCATTAAAAAAATATTTTGTGAACAATTTTATGACAAGCGTTTTCCTTTAAGTCTATTCCTCTGCTGTGCTAAAACTTGCCCTGCCTTTTAGAAAAGTCTTTCGGGGGAACTGACGTCGCTACCATGCTAGGATATTTAAGATATTTTGGTGCAATTTTAGATAAAGTAGGAAATCTACATTCCATGTCCTTCCAGAGCTCCAACGGATTTTCTGTAAATTTTCTGACCGGGCATTGAAGGTACTGAGTAATTTCGGCAGAAACTTTGGCTTTTTGTTCTTCGCGATGAGAGACATAAGAGCAAGCACCACTAACATTTTCTACCATCTTGTGATGTTCGCTCCAAAGGTTGAATTTTTCATCTTCTAAAAAGGAGACGCACCTAACTATTACTATTAAATGATAAATACCAATACAGTAATTTCATGGGGAATGGGGAATCACTAAAATTCGACGTACGATTAGTAGACACCTAGCCTAGATATTCAATACCTACTTCCAATATCCACGGCACAGTTACCTATTTATATTTTAAATTAAAAAAAAATTATTTCATTTTACCCATCTTTTGTGCGTATTCGTTAAAGTTTACCTTCGTTAGACATTTTCTAGTTATGCTACTGCTCGCTAGATGTACACAAAAGAATTTACTTGGTAATTGGTAATATAAAATGATAATAATAAATTACTATGGCATTGAGAAACATCGAATGAAACATCGTAAAGAAACATCGTTGCTGTCTGATAATATCGAGAAAAAAAATAACATCGATGTTAATATCGAAGATCGTAAGCAAAATATCGATGTTTAAGAAACATCGATGAACATCGCGCATCCCTACCGCCAACCGCCTATCAGTAGTAGTAGTTGAGTAGCAGTCGAGCCAGCAGTGAGTAACGGTATGCAAATGCAGAGTAGCTAAAGAACATTCACGCGACCGCGATTCCTTTATCTGTTATTCGTATTAACCCTTAAAGAATGCAATATTGATTTCTACTGTACATTTAAATCGATAATAAAGTCTTAAGTTTATCTCACTTTTTTTAACGCCCCAAAACGAAATAGTAATCTTTACATGGTGCCGAGATTATTTACAACATACAACAGGAATCGAAATAAATGGACAGCGGTCCCATTGATTAGGGTACGAAGGAAAAGACAGCAGGAATGGAAATAAATGTACAACGGTTCCAGTGTATAAGTTAGGTGCGAAGGAAAATACAGCAGGAATCGGAACAAATATACAACGGTTCCATTGCTTAAGGTAAGAAGAAAAATACAGCAGGAATCTAATTAAATGGACATCGGTTCGATTGCAAAATACTGCAGCAATCACCATAAATGTACAATGGTTCCATTGCATAAGATACGAACGTAAAGACAGCATAAACCGAAACAAATTGACAATGGCTCAATTAATTAAGAACATACAGGAATCAAAATAAATGGACAACGGTTCCATTGCGTAAAATACGAAGAAAAAACATCAGAAATCGAAATAAATGGAAAACCGTTCGATTGAATAAGGGGTGAAGGAAAAGACAGCAGCAATCGCAATAATTTAACAACGGGCCCATTGCATAAGATACGAAGAAGAAGGCAGCAGAAATAAAAATCAATTGGCAATTGTTCCATTGCATTAGGTACGAAGGAAAAGACAGCAGAAATCGAAATAAAGATACAGCGGTTCCACTGCGTAAAGTACGAAGAAAAAGACAGCATGAATCGAAATAATTTGGCAGCGATTCTATTGCATACGGTACCAAGGAAAATACAGCATGAACCTAGATAAATCGACAACGGTTCAGTTGCCCAAAGTTCGAAGGAACATCTAGCAGGAATTGAAATAAATGGACAACCGTTCCATTGCATAAAGTACGAAGAAAAAGACGGCATGAATCGAAATAAATTAACAACGGTTTCATTGCATAGAGTACGAAGGGAAAGACAACAGACGTTGTCTAAGGTACGTAGAAACATGTAACAGGAATCGAAATAAATGGACAATGGTTCCATTGCTTAAGGTACAAAGGAAAATACAGCATGAATCGAGAGAAATGGACAACGGTCCCATTGACTAAGATACGAAAGAAAAGACCACATGAATGGAAATAAATTGACAAGGGTTCCATTGCATAAACTACTAAGAAAAACAATAAATTGACAACCGTCCCATTGACTGAGGTACCCAGATGACATAGCGCTGATAGGAGAAACGGAAAAACAGTTACAAAGAATGCTGGGTGTGCTTGACGATGTGTTTAAAAAAAGTTAAACTAAAAATCAGCATGACGAAAACAACAGTCATAGATATAAGTAAGGATTGGACTGCGAAAATGAAAAAAAGACCAACAACTGAAACAAGTAAAAAATATTCACGTACCTTGGAAGTATTATTACAGATGATGATAAATTAGCAAAGAACTGAGAAGGAGCATCTCTATGGCAAAGCAAACATTCAACAAACAAAATACTCTTCTCACTAATAAAAATATAACTACACCCAAATCACCACAACACATCTTTTTAAAGACCTGACGATCGTTTCACTAGCAAAGTTTCCGTCATCAGAGGATGAAAAATTCTAAACTACTTACAACTAAACATCTGCTTTTATACTGAGTCTTAGGTAAAGACCGATACCGAGAGAAAGACCAAATGGCAGGCAAATTTTCTATGTATTGTACTTTAATGGACGGACGAAGTTTTTGAACTTCCGTTGTAACTTTACCTGCCAAGTTTCGGAATATTTACTATATCAAAGACATAATGCAAACATATGGCTATAAATCAGTCGCGGCGCTCGGTTTAAGGAACTTTTGTGTGTTGTTGCCTTAGAAATATAAATACTCTCGTACGCACCTAGCTTCCCTGGTTGTCTAACATATTTGATAAGCTTCAGATTTTCTTTATCTATGTGGTGGTTATTATCCCAAATATGTTGCGCCACGCATGACTTGTCTACACTACCGTATCTCAGCTGTGCCAGATGTTCCCTGAATCTGGTGTCAATGGCTTTTTTAGTCTGCCCAACGTATTTAAGATTACAATCTTTACAACTTATCTCATAGATACCCGACATTTCAGTGGCTTCATCTTTATCTTTCGTATTACCTAACAAATTTTTTAAACTATTTTTTGTCAAAAAAGTTAGCTGCAAATCAGCTGTCTTAAAAATATTCGCAAAACCCCTTGTTATACGCGGTTTAAAAGGATGGGATCGATCCACCTGCAGCAGGTCTCCTCTATTCCCCGCTCCCTGACAGCTGCCAGTAGCGATCCGAATGAGGTGTTGCTGAAGGCCCCCTCTATGTCTAGCAAGGCTCCCAGCGCCACCTCCCTGTTCTCCAGCATATTCGCCAGTTTCAGCACCAGTGCTGTTTCTGTTGAGACTCCTGCTCTGTATGCATATTGTCCTTAGTGTAGGGGATATGCTTCCAGTACACCGCCCCTAATGTGCCGGTCGAGCAGTTTTCCATTGTTCTTAGCAAGAAGGACATGAGATTTATTGGCCTCAGGGACTTTGCCTGGTCTGTTGGACGTCCAGGTTTCGGAATGAATACAACCCTGGCCAGTCTCCATGCCCTCGGAATATACTCCAGAGCCAGTCTGGCCCTCATAATGAGGGTAAGCGCCGGCGCCAGTATGTCTATACCCTGTTGGAGCATGATGGGCATTATTCCATCGAATCCCGGGGATTTGAATGGCTTAAAGCTGTTAATGGCTTGTTAATTTTGCTCCAGGTAACCACCTCTTTAGCGACTGTCCAGTCTACTTTAGATGCCCACCTATAAGGCGCCTCTATTTCTGAGTATTCCCAGTCCGGAGGTGATTGATTTATTATGCTACAGCCGGGGAAATGCGTCTGGAATAAAATTTCCATATTTTCTTTGGCGACTGTCCAGTCTACTCTAGATGTCCTCCGTACGGCGCCTCTATTTCTGAGTGTTTCCAGTTCGGAGGTAATTGGTTTATTATGCTGCAGCCGGAGATCTTCACTTAGTCACTAATAAACATTTTAACTTGGATTTGGGGAAGAGCTTTATCAAGTCGAGCTTGATCAAGTTATACGTATAGAGTGTTGCAATAGAAGAATAGAAGAGTTTAAAATGTGGACATTATAAAAAACAATATAGAAAGACTGATAAAAGTGCAGTAGAAGATATTAAGGAAAGAAATATGCTTACCAAACTACATTGGGAGAAGGATTGCAACATTTGCTGGAAATATTATGAGGCTTAATAACGTCGTGACTCAAAGGACCATACTTGAGAAAACGGAAGATTCAGACTAAGAAAAAACTTTTAGAAAACCTGGTCCGATTAATAAAGTGATGACTACACAATGAAATAAAAAGAACAGCTCAATGCAGAGCTTCGTTGTTACGACCGCTGGGCGACATTGCGTTTCGATTGTGGTAATGATAATATTCGAGAATACGGGAATTGGTACCAAATGCTTGACTTTTAAGATAAGTAAGATCTCATTAATGATGCCCGAAAAAACATCATGCTGATAGAAAATTAATCTTAAAAAAAATGCAATCAATCATTATCATTGGATGAGAGTCTATAGATTTGCTGACATCTCAAGGAGTTACACCTTTCCTGTAAAAAAACGCTGATCCTTAAATAACGCATGGCAGTATTTACAGAATATTTTTTAATCTTTCAATGTCACATATTTTGTTTAATATATAAACAAATTTCAATGATTTTCTTTGTAAGAAAAGTGGAGAAAAATCTGAAAACCTGTGTAGTTACATCCAAGGCTAATGTACCACTTTTTCCTTAAAAAATACCCACTCAGAGAGTGAAGCAGGTATAATTGTGTAAATATTTAGTTAGAATGCACCACAAACAACGACATGGCGTGTAATGTTGGTACAAAGCAAATATAAGTTATGATGATATGCATAAAAACGAAGTAAGGACATTTAGTAGGCATATATTATATAGTTTTAATTGATAATTGAGTAGCTTTCCATACGTAAGACATTGCAATTAGAAAAGTTTTAATTCGTTGTTAGGCAACAGTTACGTACATAAATTGGTCACATATGGCCTTCGCGACCATCAATTAAGTCTTTTTTTCTTTTAATATTGTCGCATTATATCAATAAACTCGCCAATTAACACCTATCTTACTCGTAAAGTGTTTTTAGCGAAACCGAAGAAAAAATCATCTTAAAATACTGTTTAACTTTTTACAATGAATTCAATTACAAATTCACAAATGGTAGACAAGTCGAAGTCGTTAATTTTCTTACATTAGGCTCCCGTCACTTTTAATGTTTAGATAACGGGTTTTTGAATAGACACAAAAAATGGGAAAGCGCCTCATGCGGACGAATTGCCTGTAGAACTGCTCAAACTGCTCAAAGAAAATAACATCAGAAGTCTTTAATACGATCTACAAAACCGGAGTTATACCCAGCGAATCGTTAATATCCACATTTGTTGCAATACCAAAGAAGAGCAATGCGAAAAAATGTAAAGATCACAGGACCATAAGCTTAATGAGCCACACTCAATTGACAATCTCAATTGGCACCAACATGTCACATCAATTGCAGAAGCGGCTGCTAAGAAATTAGGTTTCCTCTTCCGGGCTCGCAAATACTTTTTACCAGCTAATCTATATACCATATATACTTCACAAATAAGACCAGGGGAACAGAGCGAATGCACCATTTTACTGTCCAGGTCACCAAACATAGAACATCTTGTTATGCCCGCTCTTTTGTCCCGATAATCCATAATTAACAAGTTGCCTCTTTCCTCCTTGTCGACACCCACGGTACGATAGTTTTTAGGCTGTAAGCCCTCGTGATGTGTTCTTGAAATTAAAACACCGTTTTTAGCACCAGTGTTTACTGCAGTGCCATCACAACCAATTGCAATTTTTGTAGGAGTTCGTGTATAGCTTTTTGGATTGAAATAGCTTTGGCTCTGCCGCCTATGGTAAGTCTGTTAATAGATCACTTTATAAGAAAGACCGGCAGAAGCACGTCCGATAGATAATAAAATAATTCAGGTATTTCCGCCAAATTAAATATGTTAATTTTTGTGTTGTTGGACCACCCTCTGTCGTTATGAACCGACTACCTGCACAATAATGTAAGCAAAGTTGTAGATATGAGATATTTGGAATTATTCATCCTCTGATGACGCTACCTTGGTTAGTGAAACTATCGTCAGATTTTTTTAATGTGTTGTGGTGATTTGGGTTCTCCAAGTATGCTTGTATGTAATTGTCATATTAGTTTAAGAGTTTACATCACCTGAAAAGTAATCAGTAAAAGACAGAGACCTGACAGAGTTCTTGCAAATTGCGTGGAGAAGCGTATGCAATAGACAATTTGCATGTTTTATTCTTATCACATCTGATAAGACATCCCACAAAGATGATTTTTAATATTTTTTTCATTTCACATACTACAAAAATAACGACGCAAAAAATATTTGAAAATGCGAATTTCATAATTGATTTCAACCACCACTATTTTGCCGGCATAATCTGTGACGTCACTGGAACATAATGTCAACAATGACAATGAGCTTGCTTCTCTGTATTTACATCCTGTGTTGTAAGCTATTGATTGAATATTGGCTTCTACACGTGAGTTTATTTGATAATATAAAACGTAAAGCTTATAAATACTGTATAGTACCAATGTGTACCAATACGACTATAAAACCTCCAGAGAAACTATTTCTGGTCGTCCCAAAAGTTTCTCAAATTAGAAAGTAATGGTGGAAAGTTGTAATGCGGGATGAAAGGAAAAATTCACAGTTATCTGAGCAAACCGCCTTATATTGTTGTGAAGACCATCTTAATGTAATTACCTCTTCATTTTCACATTGACTATTAGTGATATAAGGTTAAGTTTCTTATCATACGTTATTAAGTTAGGTTGTAGTTTCCATGTGGTCAAGATTGACGTATTATTTCAGTTAGGACAAGATATGGACAATTCTTGGCGACATAAACTCATGGGGAATATGAAACTGAGATTGAAGAAACATGTAGTACCTCACATTTTTTATTTCCAACGGCGAAATATCTGGGCCACGTGATGAGAGGAGAGAAATATGTATTCTTGCAGAATATTATACAGGGAAAGATACAGCGAAAAAGAAGCAGAGGAAGAAGACGCATTTCCTGGTTAGATAACCTGAGAAAATGCTACAACTGTAGTTCAGTTGAGTTGTTCAGAGCTGCAGCATCAAAAGTGAGGATAACCATGATGATAGCCAACCTTCTAAGAGGAGATGGCACTCGTAGAAGAACAACGGCGAAATGAAACATCTCCGGTCGAAAGAGCAGCATCTTCAAAAAGAAATAGAACGAGTTTGATTGAAGAAGCTTTCGGAGAAACTTCAACTGCAACAACAGGAAAGAGTTATCTGGTAATAATGGAAGACACCTTACACTATTCAACAAGAAGAAACACAATAAAGGAAAAGATTGACCACGCTGTTGAGAAACAAGCGACTTATCATACTTATCATACCATAGGGCAAATGTAAACACATCATTTTTCACTGTCCAAGTACGTCACAACCAATACCAGAACATTCGCGGTCACATGATAATAATTCAAAATTGTTTGATTTTAAAAGTCTTTTTCTGTGCACTACATATGTTTTTGAGTATTTTCATGCGTGTAGTCATGTTCTATGTATGAAAAACTATCAGGTAAATGTTAAATTCATTTAATCGAAAACCCATGCAAATTATCTATAGTGAATATTTCACACATATTGATTAAAGTTTTGTTGTGATACTTTTTAAGATTATAATCGCTTATCAGTGCTCCATGTTTAGATCAGTTAATTTGATTGATTACCTGCTTACAATTGAAAAGCTATTCAATTATATCAACTATAAAGAAGTCAAGTTAATTTGCTTGGACAAGTAAAGTCAGATAACATTATTATTGGATATTTTTGACTAAATAATTATCCCTACTCATTACAAGTGTGAGACATACACGGCTTTTCTGAGCTGAATTTTCAACTATTTTATATATATATATATATATATTTCAACAACACACCACGAGGGCTTACAGCCTAATAACTATCGTACCGTGGGTGTCGACAAGGAGGAAAGAGGCAACTTGTTAATTCTGGACTTGAAGGTTTGGAGGTTCGCAGAAGAAGGAAGAACATGTGCCGGCAAGGAATTCCACAATTTGGAAGTCCTCGGGACAAAAGAGCGGGCATAACAAGATGTTCTATGTCTGGTGACCTGGACAGTAAAGGGTTGCATTCCTCTGTGCCCCTGGTAGATCTGTTGGGGGCAGCAGGTGGAGGAACTATGGAAGAAAACTCCTCTGAGCAGTGCCCGTGCAGATATTTATAAAAGTAGAGAGGCCACCAACGGCACGACGGTGGGCAAGGGATGGCAGCCTTTGGGTGAGGGTAGGGTCACCGATGAGACGTATATCTCTCTTCTGAATGGAGTCCAGGATAGCGAGTGTAGAAGCGGCAGCGGCACCCCAGATGTGGGAGCAGTATTCGAGGTTTGGCCTTATTTGTATTGTATATAAGGTATAGAGATTAGCTGGTGAAAAGTATTTGCGAGCCCGGAAGAGGAAATCTAATTTCTTAGCAGCCGCTTCTGCAATTGATGTGACATGTTGGTGCCAATTGAGATTTCGATCCACAGAAATGCCAACAAATGAAAAGGAGTCACTACTTTGAATAACATGGTTGTTCATTGTGATGGGTCTAGGGCTGGTGTATCTCTTATGAGATAGAAAGCAAGACTGAGATTTGGTGGAGTTGAATTGTACATGATTTCTACTTCCCCAGTCTAATATTTTTTGGAGATCCAGAGAGACAGAAGCCTCCATGAGTCTGCGATCCTCATCTAATTGAGCCAAAGAGACAGGCTTAGAATATTGTATATTTGACAGGAGGGTGGTGTCGTCCGCGCAACTGTGAACTGGGTTGGATATGCTAGAGAGGAGGTCATTGATGTGGAGAAGAAACAAAGTAGAAGCTAAAGCTGAACCTTGGGGGACTCCTGCATTAATTGGATACAGTTTAGAGGAATGGCCATCCACGACAACAGAAATGCTCCGGTTGGAGAGGAAATTTGCTGTCCAGGTACAGAGTTTTGGTGGTAGACCATAGGACAGAAATTTATTAAGCAGCGCTACGTGCCAGACCTGGTCGAATGCTTTGGATATGTCTAGAGCGACAATCTGGGATTCACCGTGTAGTTCCATAGACTTGTTCCAAGAATGGGTGACAAAGGAAAGGAGGTCGGCAGTTGATCTGCGCTGACGGAACCCATACTGCCTGCCGTGGATTAGACTGTGTTTTTCAAGAAGTTTTAGTAATTCGGTGTTTATATACTTTTCCATCACTTTAGAGACGACTGAAAGGAGACAAATATTCCTGTAGTTGCTAGGAAGCGCTTTGGATCCTTTCTTGGGGATGGGTTGTACTCTAGCAGTTTTTCAGTTACTCGGGAATATACTTCTATTGTAAGATGTCTGAAACAGGCGAGTTAGGACAGGAGCAATGTCTGGTGCGCATTTTTTGAGAACAATTGCTGGGATATCGTCAAGGCCAGAGGCTTTCCTGGTATTAAGAGAAGAGAGCATCTTTCGTACCTTTTTGGTTTTTAAAAATGATATCCGTCATTTCATGCGCGACATTGGAGACTGTTGGTGGTTGAACATTTGGAGGTGGGTTGAGAGTAGAATTACCGGTTAACAACGAGACAAAAAGTTCAGCCTTGCCCAGGGCGGTAGAAACGATTTCATCCCCTGAAACAAGAGGTGGGAACGTGCTCTTGCAGAAATTATTCCTAATAGATTTAGCAAGAGTCCAGAAGGGTTTGCTGCCGTTGGAGCTTGAGAGGACTTTGTTTTTGATGTGGTTATTAAACGAGTTTTTTGCCTCAGAAAGAATGCGGACATAGCGGTTTCTTGCGTCGTTAAATGCTTGACGGTTTTCTTGACTGGGATTGTGTAGAAGCGTTTTGTGAGCTTTGACCTTTTCAAGTCTGGCCTTGTCACAGGATTTAGGGAACCAGGGCTTTTGAGTGGCTGAAGAGGTTTTCTGTGTACGTGGAATAAATAATTCCATGCCAGCTTGGATGATTTCGGTGACGTTTTGTGTCAAGATGAGAGAAGCAGACAGACGCCCATGAAAATAAGGAAAAGTAATCCCGCATTTCGTCCCAGTTCGCGGAGTTGTAGTGCCAAACGATACGTGGGTGTGATGACTGTGTGACCTCGGGATGCATTGCGCAGGAAGCAGTGACCATGCCGTGGTCTAAGCGACCAAGGGGGGCGGTGACTGATGTCTTATAGCATTCAGGTTTCGTAGTAAGAAGGGGATCCAAGGGATTTGAGCTGTGTGTTGGGATGCGAGGAAAGTAAGTAGGTTGCTGAACCATATTGCTAGATTGCTGACTGCAAAGGCCTCCGCTCCTCTCCCTTGTGGATCGGTTTTTGAAGATCCTAGCCACATATTATCCGAGCCTATATATTATGCATCGTTTTGTTTTCCATCCAGCCTTTATTGTGTTCTTCTTACTATCCTATTCTTTTCGTTATTGAGCGACCAAGGGGGGCGGTGGCCACACTGTGTCTTTATACGGTCACTGTAGGTACAAGCATGGGTGCCTGCTTAGTATTTTGAATAACTAAATAGCGTAAAATTGCTGGATATATGAAAATTTGAAGGATACATGCAAACAATGTTACAAAACGACCAGTTTATACTACATAAACAGCAAATTAGATATACCGTAATTAAGAATTACGGTATTTATCACACATAAAACATCATAAATTACTAAATAATTACCTAATCAGTTCGTTACACATTTAATTACATTAATAGACAACATCAAGTGATAAACATAACAAATTATTGACGATTTTCCATGTAACAATTTTATTTGGAGGTTATGCTGATATGACAGTGTGACAGTGACGGTAGCATGTGCTGCGTTATCTCTCGTTCCGCCATTGGTCGTTATTTTGTTTAATTATGCCTCTTGTTATTTTTGCAAATAATAATTCCATGTTAGTGTTATGTAATTTTTATAGTGTTTAATGGGTTTAGCATGTTCGTACATTTATTTGTCATATATTTTTCATTCCTGCAACATGACATTCGCATGTCTTGTTTAAAAGCATGATATTTTTATTGACGACGAGTGGATATGGATGCATGCAAATTGGGTATTAGCGTAATTTTGTTAGGATTCATTCACTATTCTCACGATTTATTAAGTTGAATAATCTTGATAAAAGAATTGTTTTGTTAAGGTTGCTTCTGTCAAATGACAGGTTTAATATTACAGCAAATAATAATACGTTGGCTGAAAACTACTTAACGGAAGTTCTTGCCATTCTTATGTAAGCACAATTAAAAATTATGTTCATTCAGATTTTCTACATAAAATGTTTAAAATTAAACAATGCTGTCTTGCTAATGATCATTTCAATGTGTCTTAATTGGGTAAATTTTATTATTTTGTTTTTAGCGAATTTTCATTAAGAAAAATTCGCTATTAGGGAGGTCATGATGAAAAGCTTTTGAAAAAAATTCTTCAGGTGAGTGCGAAGTTGGGTCCCAAGAACCCAAAACCAATGTCCGTTAAAATTGAGTGTGGGTAAGGTATAAGTGACAAAATTTTTTGAATTGGATTATGATATTCTGGGAATCGCTCCTGCTTTGTCTTAAACTAAGATGTTAAGAAAATGAATAAAATTAATTAATATACAGGATGGTTTAGAACTGATTTAATTAAATGTGTTAAGAGTAAACTACCTTCGTTTATAAAGATACCGCAAAAAGTTATTAACAAAACTTGTTTATAATTAAAATTTATGACAGGCTCTCAATTTTCAGCCAGGTCAGCCTACTCTCAATTTTCAAGTAAGTTATTAACATTTTTTCTCAGCTTTTTACCTGTGGTTTTCTGAACGCAGGTGCGCAAAGTAAGTAACCATGCAATGTTAAATAATAATTTATTAGTAGAATACAAAACGCTCATTGCTAACAAAAATCAAAACGAACAACGAAAAATAAAGAAATTATTCAAATGTGCTGCCACCAACTGATACACATAACTCAGCCTGTTTAGTAAATGCTTTGTAGGCATTTTGAATATGTTGAATTGGAATACCGTCAATTGCCTCTCTCAATCTCAGTTTCAACAAATCAAGATCGTTGTTTAATGGAGCCGCGTAGACTTTCTGTTTGAGATAGCCCCATAAATAAAAGTCCATTAAGGTAAGATCGGGACTTCTGAGAGGCCAAGGTATTGGCCCATATCGACCAATCCACCGCCCAGAAAATTCGCGATCTAATCATTCTCAAACTATTCTTGTTGCATGTGCTGATTGGCCGTCATGCTGAAAGTATGCTGTTTGTCTATCTTCTAGTGAAATGTTATGCAAATGGTCTTGGAGAATAGCATATCCAGATAACTGTATTGGTTCATATTCCGTTCAAAAAATATGGCTCAATTATCCCACTGTAAGAAACAGCACACCACACATTTACTTTTTTATGACATTGTCTTCTGCAATTAACTCTATAATTTGGATTCTCCATAGACCAATGCCGTGCATTTTGAGAATTTACCACCCCAATAGTGGTGAAAGTGGATTCGTCCGAAAAAATTATACTTCTGCCAAAATTGTGATTTTGTAGATATTACTCGTGGTACCATAAACAAAAATCTAATCGTTTTGACTCGCCATTTTCTTCCAAAGTGTGTATAAGTTTTGCTTTGAAAGGTTTCACGTTGTTGGTACGATAAATTTGTTGCAAATGCGATTTGCTAATATTGCCAATTTCTAATGCCCTTCTTCTTAATGATAATTTCGGAAAACGCCTAACAGAATCCATAGCTAATGCAGCTGCAGCATTGTCTTCTTCATTTAGGTCGGATTTTGTCTTCTTAACATTTAGAATACTCCCAGTACGCATAAATTTTGTAACAACTTTTTTTACACCAGTAGCGGAAACTGAATAATTTGGCCAGCGTTCAAGGAATTTTCTTGTCACTCCCTGATAAGAATGTTCTTTACCCAAACCATAGCACTGCACAATAAACACTTTTTGTTATGTTGTTAACATTTTTAAATACAGAAGCTTGCCGTTCGTGACAAATAAAACTGACGTTTCAATTTTCCAAATAAGTAGTATCCCGGGAAACGAACAACAAGGCAGAGCTCAAGTAGCCATGCAACTCGCCAATTATTGCTTCGAATGTCCAATTGTGCGTTTACTTTATTTTTTTTATTGGTTAAGATGAAAGCAAACCTACCCCAAGTTTAATTGTGGTAAAGACTTTTTTAATACAGTTTCAAGTATTTTTTTAAAGTACACCTAATCACAGAAGCCGTCGAACGTCATTTAAATAAAGTCGCAGCTAAAAAAAAATCATAGTAGGCTGATTTGTTTGAAAATTGAGAGCCTGTCATAAATTTTAATTCTAAACAATTTTTGTTAATAACTTTTTGCGGTATCTTCATAAAAGAAGGTAGTTTACTCCTAATACAGTTCATTACATCAGTTATAAACCAGCCTGTATATTAATTGATTTTGTTCATTTTCTTAACATCTCAGTTTAAGACAAAGCAGGAGCGATTTCCAGAATATCATAATGTAATTCGAAATTTTTTTGTCACTTATACCTTACCCACCCTGTATATATATATATATATATATATATATATATATATATATATATATATATATATATATATATATATATATATATATAGGGTGGTCCACTTTGCAGAAAAAGCCCAGTTTTCCATATTAAACTCAGTTTTATCAAAAAAGTTTCAACTGAAACTAGTTCCTATCAAGCAGCTGCGTAATTCAAAAATATTTTAATTTACACAGGTGTTCATTTTCTCTGTGTCAGACCAAACTTACCTTTTGCTAAATAGAACACCCTGTATTTTATATCATTTTTAAAAAGGTGGTATCGCGACAAGCAAATTGATACCCCACATGATGGGTCTAGGCCCAACCGTTTCAGAGTTATTCATTTGTTTATTAAAGAAAGCCTGGACGCAGCAAGTGCGTTATGGTAGTGAATTTTCATAGAAATGATTTGGCACAAAATATTGTATTATAATTTTTTTTCTTGTAACATAGAAACCTAAATTCTGGTATATAGTTTCCTTTCTATATCATAAACCTACCTACCAAATTTGATTATCATAGCTTTTTTATTTTTTGAGATACAATTTTTTTTCGAATGAAAACTCAAAATTTTCCCGGAAAACATTGTCCGATTTTCCTGACTAACGAACTTAGTTACAGTTATTAGAACACAGTTATCACCTTATCTGGAACTCTAATCACTTATCCATTAGTTTTTGCCTCTTTGATGGCATTTCTTCATCGTTAGATTCTACAAATCTTTTCCGATGGTGGATCTTCGAAATCTTCAAGACCATCATCGTCTTCGTCTCCAATATTTTTTCCCGTCTGCATTGGTTCTTCATCCACAATTTCATTTGAATCATTTACTTCCTCGTAGGTTTTTTCTTCAACATTGGAGCATTTTTCAGAACCATGACAGTTTGAACATAAATTTGTGCATTTCAAACCATGTTTTCGACAGCCACATTTTAGACTGTTACATCTAGTTTCACAGCTGCAGCAAATAGTTTTGAGCAATATTTCAGGAATTAATTCCTGATTTGGGCATAATGCCACGTTGATGTTGCTTCCAGCCCCAATCTGTTGCTGTTGTTGTTTGTTACCCAGCCAAGTTTGAAACTGATAATATACCCTGTAACAATGTTGTTCTGCTGCGCCTTCAGTTGGTGGGAGATTTCCCAATATAAAAGATGATTTTATTCTTGCCAATTGATCTCAGGAATGTAGGTAGTAAGACCCAGACCCTCCCAACCCCTTCCCGACTTCTCTATGACATACCTTCCGATGGGCTAAAATTTCCCGTAAGCCATTCAGGTATAGCAATTTTCTTAGAATGGCAATAAATAGGCTCCTAAGCATATAACTTAAAAATTTTCCTACAACCTTCTGAAAATATTGTAGATATCTTAATAACTATTAAGTTTATTAACTTATCTGGTTGTAATATATATATATATATATATATATATATATATATATATATATATATATATATATATATATATATATATACATATATCAATTTTCAATTTCTTAGTTTATCAATGCAACATGGAATCTTACATTTTTCGAGTAATTAAAGTGTAAATTTCAATAAATAGCGCAAAATTTTAAACAATGATTAAAAAAAAATTCGAAATCGAGATTTTTCGTTTTTTACATTTTCTGATTAAATTTTCCATAGTAATGTATATTTTTTGTACACCATCGGAAAGTATAGGTTTTAACGAACAAAAAGTGCACCGACTTTTTTTAAAAAGCAGCTTTTTTGACGTGAGAATTTTCGATTGAAAATGAGGTTATTTTTTCGATATAAAATCAAAATAAAGGGAAAAAATAAATAATTTCAATCGAAAAAATTACAGCGTGTTTGGCACTTAACAGGGTGTTTCCTCCAAATTTGGTGAAAAAAAATTTTTTTGTGGGGTAGAAAAAAAAACCAAAAAGTCGGTTATTTTTATTTTTCGCAGATATTTTGAGGTTATGTGAAAAAAGTGTAGTTACAAAGATCTTTTTATTACCTAAAACTTTACCATTTAACTTGTTTCGATGGGAAATCGTGACAAACCGTTTTCCACCCTTAAAAGTCCACCCTCTTCCACTTCCCGACCTCAAATCGCCCGTAATTTATCTTTCCTCTTATTAGTGAATTTTCGTAGAAAAAATTCACTAATGGGGAGATCCCGACTTTTGAATTTTGAAAAAAATTTTGCAAATGAGCGCGAACTAGGACCCCTAGAACCGATATCCGGGGTCAGTTTCAATTTTTATATGTTATATATATATATATATATATATATATATATATATATATATATATATATATATATATATATATATATATATATATATATATATATATATATATATATATATATATATATATGTATCACACCGATAACTCAAAAAATAATGGGCCGTTTTTGATATAATTTGGCATGTACCTTTCTTTTGTAAATGGCTTGGATAAGTTTGTTAGTCAGGAAAATTGGACGAGGTTTTCCGGGAAAATTTTGAGTTTTCATTCGAAAAAAATTCTTATCACAAAAAGCAATAAGCCGATTTTCATAAAATTTGGCATGTACCTTCCCTTTGTAAATGGCTTTGACAAGTTTGTTAGTCAGGAAAATCAGACGAGGTTTTCCGGGAAAATTTTGTGTTTTCATTCGAAAAAAAATTTTATCTCAAAGAATAATGGGCCGATTTTGATAAAATTTGGAATGTACCTTCCTTTTGTAAATAGCTTTGATAAGTTCGTTAATCAGAAAAATCGGACGAGGTTTTCCGGGAAAATTTTGAGTTTTCATTTGAAAAAAATGTTTATCTTAAAAAATAAAAAATCTATGATAACCAAATTTGGTAGGTAGGTTTACGATATAAAAAGTAAACTATACACCAAATTTTAGATTTCTATGTTACAAGAAAAAAGTTATAATAAAATATTTTGTGCCAGATCATTTCTATGAAAATTCACTACCATAACGCACTTGCTGCGTCCAGGCTTTTTTTTTGTTTTTTTTTCTTCCTTTTATAATGGGTGTCATCCTGTTCTAATTTTTTTTTCACTTTTTACCATTATCAAAGGCTTCGGTACTGGCCTACACCTAGGTATACCAAATTTAAATTTTATAGCTTCATATAAAATTGAGTTTTGGGCATTTTTCTCAAAAGGAGTTAGAACAGAAGATTTTTTTTCGATAATAGAGAGATATCGATGGTAACACGTTCAAAAGAATTCTTCAAATTAGCGCGTACTAGGACTTTTAAACCCGGTCTTCAAGGACTGTGTAAGTTTTAAGTATTAATTTTGGTAATATGTGTATAATTCATATGAAAATTCCTTACTATAACGCACTTGCTGCGTCCCGAGAGTTTTCCTATTTTCCTCTCAATACCATTTTTAACAAAGTCTAGTTTAAATTAATATGTACTAAAATTTAACTTATTATAATTATGAGTCATGAGTGTCGTTATTTTTGTCTAACAGGATGTTCAGAAGCATTAGGAAACGTAACTTCCGCGTATTTACTCGTAAGAAGGTTTACAAAAACTAATAAATTTATTTTATAATTTATCAGCGTCCTTGATTACATTGATAAATAAAGATAAGATGTTGTTAAATATACAGGACGTTTCGGTATATCATAGATTATAGACTAACATTGCGACCTCATTCTTTCTTTTCAACGCTGACTTCCACGTCTATGGCCAATCACCGACACCAGGAAGCACCGAATTTACCTCATTATGCAGCTGCAGATTTGGTGCACCTTTGTATTTTATAAGGCGAGTAGAGATGTCCAACATCGCATCGTACACGGCACTAACGGAGCCCTGAGAATAGCGGGGCATACAGGCATGAATCTTTAACGCGCGCGCGCACGCGCTCACGAACACACACACACCAAATCGAAATTGTGGCCTTACCTGGCAAGTTCTCTTCATGAAGCCCTCCCCATATAGAGATAATCACCTCCCCAATTTTTGTATCAAGTCATGGCCTTTCTTGACATAATACAATTCAATGCTCCAAATTTGTTTAGATCATGTAAGATTGGCGACTTGCCCTTGATTGACTGTAGACTTGTAAATTTTGCCCAATTAATAATTTCAAACTTATGGTTTAGTTTAGGTTTGTACAAAATATCTCAGCTAATTGACAACGACAACTGGGTAGACTTTCAGGACCTAAATATATCAGGTTACAATCCATATCTTAAGTGTAACTTACGAATAAATTTTCAACAGTTAAAAGATAAATTTAGCTACCACTTCATTAATCAGAACGATGTAGATAGCAACTACTTGGCTTCCATCACATGGCAATTTGTTGACTCACGAGGACAAATTAAGGATATTTCAACGGATTCGAGGAGAGACCTGCTCAAAGAAATAACTCTCAAACATTATCGGATCGGAGTTCCTTTAAAGGGAGCTTGGTCTGATGATCCAGTTTACTGGAAGAGCATTATAGAGAATCCAACAGTTTCCCACCAACAGTCGATGGCTTTCCGTCTAGCAAAGAACCGCTTAGCGGACCTGGTTTTTCTGAATAGGGCAGGAAAGATAGATTCAGACTTGTGTCCTTGGTGCCAAATAATCGGAACGTCCTGGCATCTCTTCGTGCAATGTTCCAAAACAAAGGATATATGGAATTGTATAAGATGTATTTTTCTTGGTTTGTTAACTAGATAGATAGACCCTTATATGCGGTAGACATTTATGCTGGATTGTCAGCGGACTTGGGGCCAATAAGTAAAATTTGCAATTGTTTGCTGAATCTTGCCAAGTTGACGCTATACAACGCACTAATGGATGTTTTCCTTGAAGAAAGGGGCATTAGACCATATTTGACCGTTTTAAAAATTCGTCTCAAGTCACGACTTTATAATGAATTTATTTGGTATTCAGGGAAACATTACCTAGAGGGCTTTGTTAAACAATGGTGTTATAAAGGAGTTTTATGCAGTGTAGAAGATGGAACGTTATTTTGCAATATATAGTCTCATTACTGTGGCATTGAATACTGAGATAACGGACATTTTCCGAGTAAATGTTTTTTAATAGTCCACCGTAATTGTTAATAATAATAATAATAATAATAATAACACACACACAAAACCCACAGCCATAGTAGATGTTGTGTTGTAGCTAGTGAAGCATAATAAAAATTATAGAAAGTGGAGGAGCTGAATGGAAATTCGAACCCAGAATACCCATCTGTTGTGTTTTTATTTCTTTAACTTCGGCCTATTTCCGCGACTATGGCCAGTCACCGACGCCAAGGAGCAGTTCGACCTCACTATCCTGGAAATTTTGCCGAACCCCTGCCTTTTCGTAATTAGAGTAGGGATCTTTAACAAATGTTGTGTTGTAGCTGGTGAAGCATAATAAAAAATATAGAAAGTGGAGGAGCTAAATGGAAATTCGAACCCAGAATACCCATCTGTTGTGTTTTTATTTCTTTAACTTCGGCCTATTTCCGCGACTATGGCCAGTCACCGACGCCAAGGAGCAGTTTCACCTCACTATCCTGGAAATTTTGCCGAACCCCTGCCTTTTTGTAATTAGAGTAGGGATCTTTAACGTGCCCAACATCGCATGGATACGGGACCGACGGATCTACGCCCCCTCTGAAGGGCGCAAAGTGCAGACATTCAGCCTGCTCACATACACTGCCACAACCTTGGTTGATGTTAATTGTGCAGTATGTACTGAAAAAGTGAAAGGAGTACCCTGGTATCGAACCCAATACCCTTTGGTTAAGAGGCACACGTTCTTACCACTGAACCAGCGAGGCTCTAGAATACCCATCTGAAATATATTTTACTAACGCGCTGTCTACTAAGTTACCGTAGTTCCTCCCTTGACTTTTTAAGCGTGCGCTAAGTCGTTTTGCAAAGGCAATATTCTTCCTCTAATAAAAAATTGTTTATTTTTCATTTCGTAATAACTGCCATTTCCAGTATTTTAGTGAGATATATAATGTTATCTAAATTAAGTGTCCAATATTGGTAACTTTGGGATTATTATTATTATTATTATTATCGACTTTAGCCTTTCACACTCGCCCAAAGGCACTTCCTCAAAGCGGAACATTCACTCATCCGAGGTATCTCAGATACCAAAGGGACTGAACCATTATTTTAGTGAGATATATAATGTTATCTAAATTAAGTGTCCAATATTGGTAACTTTGATATTATTATTATTATTATCGACTTTAGCCTGAAGGGCTTTAACACTTCCAAATGCACTTCCTCAAAGGGAACATTAACTCATCCGAGGTATCTCAGATACCAAAGGGACTGGACCATTATTTTAGTGAGATATATAATGTTATCTAAATTAAGTGTCCAATATTGGTAACTTCGATATTATTATTATTATTGTTATTATCGACTTTAGCCTGAAGGGCTTCCACACTCCCTCAAAGGCACTTTCTCAAAGGGGAACATTCACTCATCCAAGGTATCTCAGATAGCAAAGGGACTGGGCTCCGATGGAGTCCTTTCCAAGTGATCGGGCACTGAACAGCAACGCGATACATCCTCATTTCCCAGGAATCTCCGCACGGTGTGGGCAGTTGCAAGTATTACCGCCATCTGCACAACCTTATAAAGGTGCCCTCCAAGACCCAGCCTCTCAATATTCTGTCGAATATTCTTAGGAACCACACCAGTTGATGACATGACTATTGGAAACACTCGGACAGTATCTGCCCTCCACTCTCCCCTTACGTGTATCTATAAGTCTCTGAACGTAATGATCTCGTTGTACTTTATCTCTAGATTATTAGTATTCTGAATGGCCACATCAATCAGCGTCACTTGGTTGGACTTATCCACTAATAATATATCTAGCCTGTTGTGGACAACTCGTTGGTCTTTGAGCACGGTCCTATCCCAATACAACCTGTATCCTGAGTTCTCTATAACAGGCTAAGGAGTGTATCTGTAGTAGGGCACCTTACTAAGATTTAAAAGTCCCAGTTTCAAAGCCAGTTCTTGATGAAATATTTTCGCAACTTCGTCGTGCCTCTACACTCTGTTGCAGCAAAGGCTTGACATCCTCCGCTGACGTGCTGGATAGTCTCTGATGATTGGCACCCAAATCTACATTTGTCATCTTGGACCGAATTATCTCCAACTATATACTTAAGATAGTTTCTTGTTGGGATGACCTGATCTTGTATTGCCAGCAAAACCCCCCTGTCTCTGGAAACATATGCCCGGACACCACAAATTTTTCGACATGTGTCTGCGAGGTCTCATTCAGACGTCGCCCATGGACAAACTTCTGCATCTGAGATTGCAGCTTGTGCTGATCAGTTCGATGGTGACTTTGTATTTCACTTTATTTTAATTGTAGAGGTGTTGAATCATCTACCTCGCATATGGCACGGGCAGTTCAGAGGTAACCGCCCATTATTATTATTACTATTCTTTTGTTCTTTTCTTTGCTCTCGTAGCGCACTCGGTCCCTCACGGAACAAGATATTAGCATCACGTTCATCTTTGTCCACCCGGGGACTATAGAGGTAAACATAACATTTTATTTTCATATGGTTGCAGGGATAGGACTTTCCTAACGTTTTGTGCTGTCCCAAGAATCGCTGTTTTCTGTATTGTTCTTAAATGAGCGGTGGTAAGTGGGAGAACTGTGGTAAGTTTCTGCCAGTCTGATGTTACAAGCCCACTTGTTGATACGACCACTGGGATGATCTGAACCTCTCTCAGCTTGTACAAGTCGACCAACTCGACTGC
Source organism: Tillus elongatus (assembly GCA_964006375.1). Classification (NCBI taxonomy): domain Eukaryota; kingdom Metazoa; phylum Arthropoda; class Insecta; order Coleoptera; family Cleridae; genus Tillus; species Tillus elongatus. The sequence goes on from OZ023264.1 coordinate 13,750,364, forward strand.
CAGTGGTTAGTACTTTTGTCGCCCACCACCACCTATCTTCGAAACGAAATTCTCGTGGAGCGCCACTGCAATGTCCACAATGAAAGCCTTCCGATTTCTCTGGTGAATAAGCAAGATATTAGGCATGTGGCTTTCAACTGCTCCGTCGGTGTGACCACCTAGAGGTCCCACAGCAGCCTGACCTGACCCTTTGGAACTACACCTTCAGGCTTGCATTTATAGTAGGGGGCTTCCGACTCGATAAGCCCGTAATGTTTTGCCAAGGCGTGATGGATGGCCTTGGCCACGTTATCATAGCGTCTCTTGTAATCTGACTGGAAATCCCAAGCGCCCGTCACATGCAGAATCGTTTCCTGCTTTTTTTGACAGTGTACATATGTCGCTGACATCTTGCTTCATGATGTGCCTCTGGTATGCGCGCATGCTAATAACCTGATATTGTATCGCGCAGAGAAATCCCTCTGTGTCAGCAAACAAGCCTGCTGTCCTTAACCATTCCGTTGATCCGCGGAGGTAACGTAAGGCGTCGTTATACGCGCCCATGCAGCTCCATCTCCTCCAAGCGCGCCGGCGCTCATCCACATTCGAAACAACAGTAGGAACGTGATCTTGATCGGGTTGCTTGAGTTCGAAAGAGCCTAACCGTATCTTCTGCTTCTGCACACACTGCACCAACGGTTGTCTTTTCTCCCAGAAGTATTTTCTTAGCCACCTGCATTCTCTGTCACACATCACCTCCACCGAGAGGAGTCCACGTCCCTCCGTGTCTTGAGGCAAGTACAAGCGGTGCAAGGAACTCCTAGGATGCAGCATTCGATGCGATTTCATAACGCAGCGAATCATTCTGTCGAACTCCTGAAGAGCAGTTGTTGACCAGTCGACGATGCCACGAGTGTAGGTAGCAACAGGGTCTGCCCAAGTGTTTAAGGCGCTGATTTTATTACTGCCGGGCAGGTAAGTTTTACACACCTTCCTCACCCTAGCCTAGCCTATACTGTGTCCTCCACAGCCCGTCGCCCCTCTGTTGTCTTCATAGAGAGCAGTTAGTGGATGCCCAAGTACTTCTAAGCGCCATCAGAGGCGATGCGCTGAATTAATTTGCCTGACATGTATTATTATTATTATTATTATTATTATTATTATTATTAAAAAGACAAAATTGTTTACAGCAAACTAGTAGTATTTTTAACGCTCGTTAGGATCAGAAAAACAATTGAAAATCGTGGAGGTAAAATACCAGTTTTTTAACAAAAAAATTGATAGTGTATATTCTTTTTGGATGAAAATTAATAAGGTTGTGAAGCCCAAACTGAAGTAATTTAGTTAGATTTGTATTTATTTTACACATCAACTTATAGTAAAACAAAATAAAATTAGATGTTTTTTTAAAGATGCTCAAAGTTCCATCCCATTCGTCAATACATTTTGGTGCACATTTTTGAACTGTTCTTAGTATGGTCCTACCACATAGTTTGTTTATCTTCCCTTAACTGTAGTCGTAAGGCGGCAACGTTATGATACCTTTGCTTGTGAATTTGGTTATTTAAATAACCCGACAAAAAGAAATCAAGCGGGGTTAGGTATGGTGATGGGAAAGGCCACTGAAGAGAACCATTTGTTCCTATTTATTGCACGTTAAAAATACCACTTAGAAGTTGATAAGTGTCTCTGTAGTGTGGTCAGGTGCGCCATCCTGCTGAAAATCAAGATTCTGTCTAGTTATAAAATCCAGTTGGTCCAAGAAATTATAAATACTTTCAGTTATAAATTTCTTACACCTTTTAGCAGTTAGTGTCCCCACATAAAAAGGGGACCAACAACTCTTGAATCAATTAAGCTGCACCAAACATTAAAACTGAAACGAACTTGTGGGCCTCTTGGATGTACATACCAACAAAAGATTTTTCATTGGTCAGTAATTAAGTTTTTTTCTATTGCACATTCCTGACTTTGAGAAATTCATAAAGTATGACGAAATTTATTGCCATTTTGGCGACAGAAGTTAAGATACTAATTCCAAGCTTCTCTCTGGATCGCCTGCCCAACGCGTTTGAAGTAGTCGGTACGTATAAGGAATAAATGTATACTTTGATACTTGTTGACCTTCCGGCGTCAAGAAAACCGATTCTTTGTCTTTAACGTTCAATAGAATTTGTTAACCACACAAAATATTTTAAATTTGTGCGTTTTTTTGATCACCAGTGATAGGTACCCACTTTACTTTCAATGCTTATGATATTTTTTCAACTTAGAGATCTGACAGTCTCAGTATGTAGGATACGTTATATACTGGAAAGCTGCGTACCAAATTTGGTTACCATAGCTTTGTTGTTTTCGGAGATACAAACATTTTCCGAAAGATAACCCAAAAGTTTCCCCGAAAAACTGGTCCGATTTTCTGGGATAGCGAACGTATCCAAGCGAGTTACAAAAGAAAGGTACTTCCCAAATTTCATTTAAATGGGCTTATTATTTTTGAGTTACGGAATTTTGTCTGCGAAAATTCGCTAAAAGAGAAAAGATTGCAGTATTATGGAATAACCTATCAAACTTAAGAGCTCTCAGCAAGGAGTCAAATTTTGGGTTCTGAAATGGTTTAGAAAAATAACCCATTTAAGTTGTATTACCAAATTTGCTTTACTTTAATGAATATAAATAAATGTCACAAATTTTTTATTCATCTCACTGTAAATATGGCATACTGATGCGCTATAATAAGAACGAAACCGGTATGTGTTTCTTTGTTGTCCAAAATGCATCAAATAAAAAGTTTTAACTTGGTAGTTAATGAGCGATTAAAATATAACAATTTGTTTGTTAATTCTATGCCTTCAAGTACCTAACTCAGTAGCCTCGGTGATCCAGGGGTAAGAACGTGTACCTCTGAACCGAAAGGTACTTGGTTCGATTCCCAGGGTTTCCCTTTCCCTTTTTAGTACATGCTGTAAAATTAACATGAACCGACGTTGTGGCATTGTACTTGAGCAAGTTGAATGTCTGCACGTTCCACCCTTCGGATGGGGCTAAAGACATCGGTCCCGTGTCCATGCCATATTGGGCACGTTAAAGATCCCTACCCTCCTTGCAAAAAGGCAGGGGTTCGGAAAAATTTCCAGAATAGTTTTTTTAAATATATATTTCAACAACACACCACGAGGTTACTGAACCATATTGGCTAAAGAATTGCTCCTCTGCTCTTCCTTGTGGATCGGTTTTTAAAGATCTTAGCCATTCCTTATTATGGACATTGAAGTCACCAGGAATAGTGACCTCGGAGGAGGGATATCCAGAAATCAGATGGTAGTCAAAGAGCTGGACAAAGTTGTTGTTAGAAGGTGACCGGTAAATGCAAACAGATGAATTTAGTTGCAGCCCTGAGAGTTTCATCCAAAGTATGTATTTTCTTCCAGCTTCTAAATTGGGGAGTCTGGTGCAGGGTAGATTGCTACGGACGTATGCGCACATGCATCCATGCAATCTAAACGAAGTAAGGAGCTCATACCCCGGGAAATTAAGGTGATTAGTGGCTGTTTTGGCACTGATTTGGGTTTCGGTGAGGAAGAGGAGTTGGGGCCTATTAGCCTGGAGGAAATGGTGGACGGAGTTCAGGTTAGAATATAGGCCACATATATTCGAGAAGGATATGTTAAATCTTGATGCCGTCGCCCCCTGTACACCCCTCTCCCGGAGATCCGAATGGAGGGGTATTTTATCTCCGAAATCTTTTGTACATGGAGGAGCCATCATTATTTTTGTTTATAAGGGAAACCGACTTAACACCAGAACCGGAAACGTCCGTTGGGACTTCATCGGCCCCTTGATGTAAGCGGTGGTGCCTCCTCGGGCGTGAAAAAATCCTTTACTATCACGTAAAGGAAAAGTCCACTACCACCTGCTATAGTGAGGTGAAACTGCTCCCTAAGGTCGGTGATTGGCGATAGTCGCAGAAACAGACCGACGTTAAAATAGATTAAACGTCTATATGACATGGCAAGTCAATTTTTTTTTATTTGTTCAAAATATTTAATTATATACCTTATAATTATAGAGTAATTCCGCTGTTAGTTATAAAACTTATAGTTAGTTCTAACAATAATTCACTTGAGGTCAGTATATTAGTAGTTATCGGTTTTTATTTTAAGATATCCTTGTAGAATCCACTAATGACATACTTTAATGGACCCATAATACACCATCTGATGTGAAATGGCCATCGAAAAATTACATGTTAAATGTATGTATCTGTGTAAATTATGCTGCCATCTTTAAATGTACTCCTTACCAAACAGAAACTGTAATTAAAGCGACATTTGCAGTAGATCTAACAAAAATACACGATAATGAATTCGGAATTAAATTAGTCATTAAAAATCTGGACGCAGCAAGTGCGTTATGATAGCGAATTTTCGTTAAAATGCTTTTAATGGCAAATATGTCTTGTTTTTAAAAGACGGACATTTGGTTGGCAGTATAATTTATATATTAGTAACAATCTACCGTATTTAATTAAAATACCTTTGCTGTTTCAAAAAGTACAAACATTTTCCGAAAATAAACTTTAAAAGTTCCAGAAACAACTGGTCCGAATTTCCTGGCCAACGAACCTCTTTAAGCCGTTTACACACCTGCCAGGGTATAATTATTCACGAACAACTTTAGGACCAAAATTGAAGAAAAAAAATGAAAATTTGCGAATTTGTTTGCTATGTTCAAACTGCTTAAAACACAGCTCAAAAGATAAATGTTTTTCACCCAGTAAATGTAAGATCTGTCAACTGAAACACCACACGCTACTACATAGAAGTAACAATGACAGAAGAGATCACCGCTTTACAAAAGAAACCACAGAGGTCAAGTCGAATGTGAGTGTCCAAAACAATCTATCTGTATTATCAACAGCAATGATAAAGGTCAAAACTGCTACAGGGCAGTACCAACACTTGAGAGCATTAGTTGACTCAGGCTCTCAAGGGGCATTTATAACAGATCAAGCTGCAAAAATATTGGGGCTACCATTTAAGAGAGTTGAGACACAGATGTCTGGTCTAGGAGGAGGAGAGAAGAAATCAAACTATTGAGTAAATATACAGTGTGCTCCTCGTTTTTCAAGCAATTTCAGTATGAATACAGAGGCGATTGTTATACAAAAAATCACGTGCTCTCGGAATGCGTCATTTCCATGGGGCTCCGCTATTTATTGATAAAAACGCCGTTTCACAATTTGTGATATGTCTTTGAAATATGTGCCAAGAACGTGAAAAGTTGCAAAACAATTGAAATAACTCAAAAACGATGAACGATATCAATTTTTTTTCTTACAAACATGCATTATAATTCGCTGTAAACCGCAAAAGTGCAATAAAACAAGTGTAAAAAAAAGTGTATCACCAACGACTTATGGGCCACCCTGTGATTGTCAAAATAAGTTTATAAGATGCAGCTCGAGATACCCTATAATTAACGTATATACTTTTTTGTCATATCTTGTATAATAACGGATATATTGAGCTTTACCGTAGAAAAGCGACACCCTGTAAACAGACAAAAACTTAAACTGACCCCGTATATGATATTCTATTCACGCTCATTTGAAGAAATCTTTTTAAAATTCATAAGTCGCTGTCTTCTCAATAACGATTTTTTCTGCGAACCATAAACTCTATAGCTGAAACTACTGCCAAAGCATCAGAAAGAGGGTCTATTTGAAATGGATTTTCAGAAAATATTTTAGTAAAATGAAGGACAATGATGGTGGAAGCTGAATCTTAAGGCTTTGTAAAACACACTTCTTACGACATATTGTCTAAAAAATCCATATTTGTTACAAATTCGTTGTCTGAAAATTGCAAAGTTTGACGTTTCAAATCGCGACTTTGACGTTTGAAGAAGAAAAATTATCAAATATTCAAAATATTTTTTCTGCTACTTGTTGTTCGCGATTTTTTGGCTGCGGATAATTATCCATTAGCCCATTGTCCGAGTTAATTTTCCGGTCGAGCGTTAGGTCATGCACTTCCGTATTTTTCTATACAATATTTCATCGTGGCTCCAACCATGATGTTGTTTTTATTATTATTACTATTATTTTTAATATAATTAACTAGGTTAAGTACAACAATATTCTTACCATTTAACATATTCATTCTTTTTGTTTCTGCTACTTCTTGACGGTTTTGCGTCAAGAAAACTTGACCGTTGGATGTAATGTTCAATTGGTTTTGTTAATCAAACAAAATATTTTGTTCTTGTGCTTTCCTCTGATCACCAGTGGCACCCAATTTTTTTTTCTTAAAATGCCTATAACTTTTTTTCTTTCAACTTAAAGATCTGATTTTTTGGCGTGTAGGGTAAGTTGCATAGTAAAAATGTATGTGCCAAATTTGGTTGTCATAGCTCTGTTATTTTCGGAGATACGAAAATTTTCCGAAGGAAAATCCAAAATTTTCCAGGAAAAACTGGTCCGATTTTCCTGGATAACGAATTTATCCAAGCCACTCGCATAAGGAAGGTGTGTACCAAATTTCGTTAAAATCGGTCCATTATTTTGTGAGTTATCGGTACGATATATATATATATATATATATATATATATATATATATATATATATATATATATATAGAGAGAGAGAGAGAGAGAGAGAGATCTCCCCATTAGTGAATTTTTCGTTTTACAAAAAATTCGCTAAAAAAGCTTGATAAATATCCTCAAAATATATATTTTCCTAAATTAACAAATCATTGGATTTGTCTATAGTTTTCAGGGACAAAAAAAGAAGGGGTTTGTAATTCTAAGCGTAAGAGACTTTGAAGTTATATTTTTTAAATGAAATAGTTCATGTGTGTGTTTTGTTTCTTTAACGTCGGCCTATTTCCGCGACTATGGCCAATCACCGACGCCAGGGAGCAGTTTCACCTCACTATCCTGGAAATTTTTCCGAACCCCTGCCTTTCTGTAAGGAGGGTAGGGATCTTTAACGTGCCCAACATCACATGGACACGGGACCGACGGCTTTACCACCCTCCGAAGGGCGGAACATCAACTTGCTCAAATACAATGCCAGAACCTCGGTTGATATTAATGTTACAGTTTGTACTGAAAAAGTGAAAGGAGCACCGTGGGATCGAACCCAGTACCCTTCGGTTCAGAGACACACGTTCTTACCCCTGAACCACCGAGGTTCTAAATAGTTCATAAAAAAACGTGTGAGTAAGACATCCTTAACTTGATTGTTGTGACACAAGATGGGTGTTTACTCGCCCGTATCTGAATAGAATCTAGGAGGGACAAGGTTGTTGTTAACAATATTCTAACTGTAGACTCGTCTGTGCTGTATACAGTATAATTTGATTTAGTGATTCACAATTCTAATAATAATTAGAATTACAAATTACAAAGAAATATTACAAATTTCATTACAGTTACAAAAGCTTTCCAGAAGGAAACTTTGTTCATATTTAGAAAAGTAAAGTATCTGCAAATTATAAAGGTAGCAGTTATTTTTCCTTATTAATCACCTGAATGATTTCGTTTTACTCATCTTGTTACAGACCAGACGATCATTTCACTAGCAAAGTTAGCGTCATCAGAAGATGAAAGCGTAGAAGACAAACACGCTACCACTAAACGATGTAAGGATACGTTAACTAACGTTTTATTCACATGATACTTGGCACGGGCTTCATGCCCGAGATATATTATATTATTATTAAAAGGATACGTAACAATTAATTACACAATTAGTAGAATTGCCATTGAAACACATTCAATGACTGTTTCGATCTTATATGACGTCTTATGTTTAAGTTTAAAGATAAAAAGAAACTATTTTAAAAGCTTTTTTATAGAGACTTGACTTGATTTTGTTTACATTTCCACTATATTATGCTACACTTTTAGCCTAAAACTGTATTTGGGGCCGTTCATTAAGCTACCAATATAGTGTATTTTAAAATTTGATTAAAACCCACAGTTAAATAACAATTAGGTACTTTGCAAGTTTTTAATTTCATGCCATCTCGTCTGTCATTTGCGATATTGTGGACGAGATTGCACGATTGTTGGTTCGGGTAGTATGTTTTATGCCTGTTATTTATTTTGTTTCGCTACTCTTGCTGTATGGTTTATACCTGTTGTATAAATCAATCTACGCGTGACAGTTAACTAATCTGTCTGTCAGGCACCACTAAGTCGTTTCAACGCACGTCCTTCAGATTTTATTTTTAATTTGGAAAAAACTCTAAATAATGTGTACCAAATTACTTAAAATCTGGCCACATGTAAAGTTTCATTTCGGTTACTCTGATACTTAAAGAAATATAGCGTTGTCAAAAATATTTTTGTTTATTTTGGGGGGACAAAATGTCCGTTATAGCTGATATACGAACTCGGCCGCGATCTTAATACAATGAAGTGCCAAGCTTCGTTCAAATCACTTAAGTATTTTTGAGATATCGCTCGGATACATACATACCTATATATATATATATATATATATATATATATATATATATATATATATATATATATATATATATATATATATATATATATATATATATATATATATATATATATAAATTTTAACGGACGTTGGTTTTGGGTTCTAGGGACCGAAATTCGCGCTCATCTGAAGATTTTCAAAAGCTTTTCATCGTGACCTATCTATTAGTGAAATTTCTTAATGAAAACTCACTAAAATGTTTCATGTATAGACACCTAGAAGACCTTATACTGTGCCTACGTTAGATCGCATTTGGAGTATGCTGCAGTAGCTTGATACGCCTTTTATCGTGTATTCCTACTCAATTTTATACTTGTCATTTTAAAATATTTCGATACGTCAAATTTGAGAAGCATGAGTGGGAGAAACGTAAACTTTAGGCAAAAATGTGTATTTTTGAAAACTAGAGTTGATGTGACTGAGCACAAATCGCTCGAATTTTCATGAATTCATTACATAATTTAGCCGCTCCTTGTATAAATGAGTAAAACACAACAAAATTAGTAACGTTTTAAGAGGAAATGTAATTTTTCTGTAAATTCAAAAAATATCCACTCTAGCCCACTGTATCACAAGCTATGTAGCTGAGAGAAAAAAGTTTAAAAAAAATGTAGCAATTTTTCTATGGTACATATTTACGTAATTTGCTTTGAAAGAGAAATATTTGCAAAAAAGTAAATTATGCCACCATTTTACAATATGGCGTCGCGAGTGGCTAAGACTCCAGGTCAAAATAGTGATGGGGAAAACCGTTATTTTCTATTAACAGTTGAAGCCGTTTACGTTATTTCATAATAACAGCTTCAGTTATTTATCTGTTATTTTGAACTGGATAGTCGATCGATAGTATCCTACATTCCTAAAGCTGTGAGCGAGAGCGAGCACGCTAGTATAAATAACGTGTTACATGTTAAGTAATATGTTATGAAGTAAAGTCCGCTCTATACATATTTAGCATTCCCAGTCTCATGTCCATTCATCCCGTTAAATAGTTAAATTTAACAGTTGCCGATGAAAGCCGATGTTTATTCATCGAACCTAGTTGCAGTGGAACTGAAACAGATACGAGTCGGAATTCTAGTTTAGTGTAAAAAGCGTTATTTTGTAGCTGTTATTTTTATAAATCCATAACTAGTGGTTACCGTTGCGGCTCGACAACCGTTTAAAAATAACAGAATGTTAAATAACGACCCATCACTAGGTCAAAAACACAGATAATACGTCATACTTAACAACTCCACCGAAAGAGAACTTTCCTAGACGTTTTACAAGGTCTAACCTCTCTATTGACTGAGCTAATAACTTTACCAATTGTTGTCAGTGCTTTTTAAGAGAACTGACATATGCTTAAACCTTATCTTTTAAAACTGTGAAAATTTTGCGATAAAACAACTATCGATTTAAAAAATGCCATATCATTTCATGCCAATCCATTTGCTTCTAACTTTGTATCAGTACTTGTCCGTACTGATATTTTGTGGTTGACAGTTTGACCAAATAATTGCACGTTATTTTTTTATACAAGACATTTTTTTGTAAAAGCATGATGTAGATTTAGTATCCGTGTTAACTGTAGAATGTAGCAGGATATTTTTTTGTTGGCAATAACAAACCCATTGTTGTTTGGTATAACAAAACAGATTGTTGGGATAGCAAAACTGTTTAGTTTGGAGTTACGGTATCAATTTAAGAAAAAAACAAAAGTAATTTTGGTGGAATAACAAATGAATGTACGAACATGGGCACTGTTTATTAAAGGGATATTATGTCTAATGCAGTGGTGATGTTGTCAGACTCCAGGGTCTCTCCGGATCTTGACATCTCTCGTATAGGGAGCCGTATCATGGACGAGCTGGTCAAACCCATGACGGAGGTCCAGGTGGACGACACCGAGTTCGCCTGTCTCAAAGCCATTGTGTTCTTCGATCCAAGTAAGTATTTATTTACTTTGTTATTCTTTGTTTACTGATAGTTTAAAAAAGCTCTGGACGCAGCAAGTGCGTTATGGTAGTGAATTTTCATAAAACTATTTTTTAATAGCAATAATGTGTGTTTTTTAAGAAAGCAGGCATCAAATTTGGTTACCAGTATAATCTATATAGTAAAAACAATGTGCCACGTTTCATCAAAATAACTTTATTGTTTGAAAATGTACAAAAATTTTCGAAAGTAAACTTGAAGTGTTTCCGAAAAAACTCGTTTCTTGGTCAACCTTATAGGTTAATAGCAAAATGAGCTATTAAAATATTAAGCACTTGATCAAAATTCGCTACCATAACGCACTTACTGCGTCCAGATTTTTTTTTCTTACAAACATGCATTATATTTCGATTGAAAATGCAAAAATGCTATAACATAAGGCGTGTTTGATTATAAAAAAAATTGTTTGAAAATGTAAAAAAAAATCCGAAAGTAAACTTAAAGTGTTACGAAAAAAATTCGTTTATTGGTCAACCTTATAGGTTAATAGCAAATTGAGCTATTTAAATGTCAAGCATTTTATCAAAATTCGCTACCATAACGCACTTGCTGCGTCCAGAATTTCTTTTCTTACAAACATGCATTATATTTCTATGGAAAATGCTAAAATTCAATAACATAAGGCGTCTTTGATTAAAAATAAAAAATATGAAGCATTTGATCAAAATTCGCTACCATAACGCACTTGCTGCATCCAGAATTTATTTTCTTACAAACATGCATTATATTTCGATGGAAAATGCAAAAATGCAATAACATAAGGCGTGTTTGATTAAAAAAAAAGAAATTTTGTAACACCAACGACTTATGGGCCAGCCTGTGATTGTAGAAATATTTTTTAAGATGTAGCTCAAGACACCCTATAATTAATATATACAATTTTTTTTCATATCTTGTATAATAAGGGATATATTGAGCATTATTGATTTTTTACGAAAATTCGACAAAATTATATACCATTAAACGATAAACTCTATAGCTAAGGCTACTGCCAAGCATCAGAGAAAGGGTCTATTTGAAATGAATTTTCTGGAAACATTTTAGTAAAATGAAGGACAATGAAGGTTGAAACTAAGACTTCAGGGTTTGTGAAACATCCTTCTTGAGACATTTGATTTCCATAGCCCGTATTAGATTCAAGTTATTTGCCTAAATGTTGCCGATTTTGACATTTTAAATCGCAATTTTTACGTTTTGAGGAAAACCCCAATTTATTTTTCTTTAAATGCCTATAACTTTTTTGTCTTTTGACCTACATAGCTAAATTTTGGTAGCTAACTTACCTATAAGGATCTAAACCCGCGTACTAAATTTGGTTGCCCTTACTTTGTTAATTTTGGAGTAATGAATTTTTTTCAAAAGAAAACACAAAATTTTCCGGGAAAACCTGCGCAGATTTTCTTGGCTAACGAACTAATCCAAGCCATTTGCAAAAGCAATTTATTCTCCAAATTTAATCAAAATCGGCCCATTATTTTTTGAGTTATCGGTGTGATACATATATATATATATATATATATATATATATATATATATATATATATATATATATATATATATATATATGTATATATATATATATATATATATATATATATATATATATATATATATATATATATATATATATATATAAACATATAAAAATTGAAACTGACCCCGGATATGTATTCTGGGGGGCCTAATTAGCGCTCATTTCAAGAAATTTGTTCAAAATTCAAAAGTCGAGATCTCCTCATTAGTGATTTTTTTTAAGAAAATTCACTAAAAAAACGTTGTCAATTTATTTTTGACTTAAAATATAATCACTTTTACATGAATCTATTTTAAATGTGTTAAATAGTGAAGTCTTATTAACCTAAGTTAATGACTACCTTATTATCGAAAACCCTTGCTGCAGCAAGTGTAATAAGGTAGCGAATTTTCATTAAAATTTTAATAAACCCCAAGAAATATACATAAAAAAGAATACAAGTAGGTTTACGTACACTTGGAGAACCCAAATCATTACAACACATTTTTATAAGACCTAACGATCGTTTCACTAACATAGTTAGCGTCATTAGAGGATGTAAAATTCTATAATTGTAGAAGTGTACTTATCAGTGCTCATCATATATTCCAACGTATTAAAAGTAGGTCTGTGACCATATTTGGTATTCCTGAAAAAAAAATCAGTAAAAGAAAACCATACACCAGTAATGGTAATGTGCACTAACAATCTAATGATATTTAAGTTTTTGTCTAGACGCAGCAAGTGCGTTATGGTAGCTAATTTTCATATGTCAGCAATAAACAATTTTATTGTTGCAAAATGACAATAATAATAATAATTCGGTAATTAAATTGCCATATTAGGTTATGCAAGAAATATTAAATGACTGTGTGATTTACGATGGACATAAATTAGTAGATATTAATTTTATTACAAGGGCGGTCCGTTTCAACTTGCACTTGCTCATATTTTATGAGACGTTGGAATTTTATCCAGTACAAAATTATGATTAATAGGTAGGTGTCAATTTTATTTACACATATTTTACTATGATAGGTACCTACAGTTTGATAGGCACTATCATATTAGTTGATTGAGAAATACGAGCTCTGTAATATAGGTACTTAACCGATTTTACTAAGTGGCCGTAGAGTTTGTGTGTAAGTAATTGTAATTCTGGTGTTGAAACCTCAAAATTATTTGCCAGACTTCATTTCAATTATAAAACATCATCCAATTCTGAACGCGATATTGCCTTATCGTCGAAACCCTTATGTACGGTGTTAGAAATTAAAATATTTCAAATAAAATTGGTTTATTCAGAATTAATATAATTATCAAAGATCACATGCCAACAACTCAACAACTCATAATAATCTAATTGAAAATGTTCATCTTGAATACAGCCGGGTATCCCCCTTCATCCTTGCCCTTCTTACATATCGTCACTCAGTCTGTTTACTTAAGCCATACGCCAACTACTTTTGAATATACACACAACCAGTGTCGGCGCGCTTCCAAGATTGCCAAACTGTTATTTTCAATAACTAGCAATCTTACATTCGGCCTATCCTGGCCTACAGTATGACCTCATACTGTGAAACGTAACAGACTGCGACATGCAATCCATAAACCCGGAGAAAATTAAAATTCAAGATACATAGTGCCTTACTTAAATTCTACTTAAATACAAATTAAACAAGTATTTTCAATTAAAAATAACATTTAACTCAGATAAAATCCTAACACTTAATTAAACTGTTTTAAGTTTTTTTTTGACATGTCCGTTCTAATCACTGGACACTATCTGTTGGGAGCTACTCTGGGCAGTTATTCGTCTATACTGTGCAATAAACTCAAACATCAACCCTGCCAGTGATTCCTCCTCACTAACACTGGGTCTCCAATTTATACTCGTAAACGACAGCTCTGTTAGGGACCGCAGTCCATAACACTAAGACGGCGTTTTGTATTTTCAACGACTGCTCTGTTAGGGACCGCGGTCCGTAACACTAAGACTGCGTTGTGTACTTTTAACGACTGCTCTGTTAAAGACTATCTTGTCTTTAGCATTGAGACTGCGCTAACCTTTCCGAAAGCTGACTCTGACAAGGACGCCTGCCCCCGTCACTGAGTCATCCTTCTAGAATAATGCACTATAGGGAATAACTATCTGCCCGCGACACATGATTGTCAATTTACAATTGAGCCGTTACCCACGGTCTCAATTTGTCTACTGCCGCTACTGTTGCGGACTTCCGGTAGCCTTCACGCAAGTCTTCAATCTGATAACGATCATTATACAAAACCTTCGTTATCTTGAAGGGTCCCTTAAATTTTGGCAATAATTTCTTACTTACCCCATTACTTGGAGCACTGGTTATGAGCACAAGGACCAAGTCACCTATTTTGTACTTATCTGCCTTTCGTCTAGCTTGGTTATAACGCTCCTTCTGCTTGGCTTGGTCTGCAGTGATATGCTGTTGAATCCTCTGCCGCACTTCTTTTAAATCAAGTCGGGGTAGATCAACCTGCACCTCAGCCAGCAGATTAGCCTCCACAGGCCGTCTTGGTTGGTAACCAAGCAACGCTTCGGACGGGGTGCTGCTAATGCCCTTGTTGAAACTTGTATTCATAGCAAGTTGGACCTCCTTAACATACGGGTCCCAATTTGTACTGTCGTCATCCGCACTCCGAGCAGCTAGCGCGCTCACAATAGTCTTGTTATAACGCTCGCATTGTCCGTTTGCTCGTGGCGTGGCGACCGCATTTAAAATGTGTTTTATTCCGTACGTGTCGCAAAACACTTTAAACGATTGGGACGTAAATGCACTTCCACGGTCACTTATGATTCTAGTCGGGGTTCCAAAAAGGTGCATTACGTCCTGTAACGCCTTCACGACCCATCGTGTTTGCTGAGTCTTCACTGGCTCTATTACAACAAATTTCGTAAAGGTGTCCACAATCACTAACAGAAATTTGTTACCCGTCACACTTGTTTCAAAAGGTCCGACATGATCAAGATGAATTGTATGGTATGGTTGAGCGACCTTTTCTATTGAATGTAACTGCCCTTGCTTCTTGCCCGGGGTATATTTATATTATAAACAATTTAGGCAAGCACTAACATACTTGGTCACAAACCGGCGCATACTCGCAAACCAATAGTTATGCTGTAAACATTTTAATGCATTTTCTACTCCACTGTGTCCAGCGTAATCATGGCATAGCCTGCATACTTGCCACCGTACTTCTTTAGGCACTACCCAGGCACTTTTTCCTTTGTCCAATTTCCTGTAGACTTTATTATCTCGTAGGAAGTATTCCTTGAAATAATTCTTATTATCGCATGTTTGCTGACCACTTGTCAGAATTTTTCGAATTCGTGACAACTGATCGTCTTGCATTTTAGCCACTACAATCCAATCGCCTTCAACTAAATCCGTCGCATTTACTTCAACAACCCTGCAGTCCTGTTCTAGGTATCGACTCAACGTGTCTACATGTGACATTTTTTTCCCTGACCTATACTTTATTTCAAAAGTATATTCCTGAACTTCCAACCACCATCTGGCCACACGAGGAATCAAGTCTTTCTTGGTGAAGGTAGTTCTCAGAGCATTACAATCTGTAATCACAATAAATTCGATACCCAACAGATAAACGCGAAAATGCTTCAAAGCTAGCACTACCGCCAACGTCTCCAACTCGTAAGAGTGGTATAGTTTTTGATCTGGAGAAGCTTGCTTGCTGAAATATGCGACCACTATTAGCACTCCCCTTTCGCTGGTCTGCAGAAGGGTTGCTCCAAAACCCATTCTACTTGCGTCAGTGTGCAATTCTGTCCGATAGGATGGATTGTATATGGCAAGCACTGGCCGTGTAACCAATGCTCGCTTAATTAAATCAAAGATTTTAGATTGCTCTGGTCTCCAATGCCACTTTACATTGGTCCGAAGTAGTCGAGTCATAGGCTCAACTTTTCTAGCATAGTCTTTTATGTGTCGTCGACAATATCCTGATAACCCTAGGAACTGGCGTACCTGTTTCGTGTTCTGGGGGGCCTGCATATCCTGTACAGCTTGTACTTTCAGACTTCCCGGTCGTACACCAGCAGTAGAGATTTCCTTAAATACATTTAGTAGGTCATAACATTTCTGTTTTGTGACGTCATCAACATCACCAACTGTAATCTCGAATGTTCCGTCTGTTGCACATGTGATCGGCGAATTGTTCACCAAGCCTGATGATAACTTTAGCTCTGTTAATTGATGTATCGCTATCTCATTACCTACTTTGACAATCATAACATCTGGTCTATTTAAAAAGTCACATCCTATGATGCAGTCATGTGTTATGCTGTCATCTCGCATAACAATAATGTTAACATACGCCTCTGCTTCCTTTACTCGAACTCGAGTCGTCAGTGTCCCAATACTCGTCACCAAACCTCCATTAAAATTTCTCAGAAAACCGTTTTGTGGATTGTAAGTCAACCCCAAAGACTTCACAACTGACTCTTTCAGTAAGGTCGTAGTACTGCCAGTGTCAAGCAGACATCTCACCTTTCTACCATTTACCTTACAGGTAGTCATGAATAAATTATTTGCTGACTTATCTGAAACAATATGATTCGTCGCCTTAGCCGTATTCGCAGAGTTATCCCCATCTCCTCTCTTATAATTTGTTTTTCGATTTTTATTTTGGGGACACTCACTACGGTAATGACCATTCTGTTGACATATAAAACAAATAACTGACTCTTTGGATTTTATAATCCCGGTTGTACTGCTACTCTTGGTGCCATAATTCCTTTTTACGTTTCGATTAACTTCACTTTCCTTTCGAAAATGCTCTCTATTGTCAGTTTTAAGATCAACTCTAGTTATTTTAGGAACGGAACCCAATGCACACAAAAAGGCATATAGTTCATTTGTATCCGCACATTGTGACGTCATAGCCGCCCGTTTTACATCATTGTCTAAAATGCCCTCAATGATGGAATCCACTAAATAGCTTTCAGGTATTTTAACATTCATTGCCTTAATTTTTGCTAGCTTATTAAAACAATATTCACCTAAATTCTGACCTGGCATCGCGACATAATTAGCTGCTTCCTTAAATAGTTTACCAAAAGGTAAGGGTTTCCTAAATTGCCGCACTAATGCCTCTTTAAAGTCGTGCCAGTCTATTCGGATAAAATCCTTTGAATCGTACCACCTTCGCGCCATGCCCTGAAGTCTCCCTGCGACCACTCGGACAATTTCTAATGACCTCCGCTGGTACGCGTTGGCTATTTCATCCACCCGCGCGACCCACGATTCAACAGAAGGTGTACAATCCGCCGGATTAAATATCGGTATCAACGCTTCATCCGCCGCCACTGGCATTCTTCCCTGCTGCGAGGTTCCGTAATTATTAGATGAGCTAGCAGTGGATCTCTCTAATGTGAGAATGCGTTCTTTTAACATGCGTAGTTCCCTACTCCTCGACTTAGACCTGGAGCCCGCCCGAGAACGCTTGTGGCGACGATTTATACGTTCACGAGAGCGACGCGGGGTCCCTCCTTCAATAGACGGAGATCGTGAGCGTGAAGCCTCGCCCGTTTCACTTCGAGACCGGGACATTTCTTTGTCTTCCCGTGGCATTGTACAAACAATTAACAGTCAACAATTAAATAATCACTTAGGTCCAAACCGTACACGTAATAAATTGTCTCAACATGCAATAAATCAGTAATTTCAATTCAGTAATGCAGTAAAATAAAGCAAAAACTTACAGTAATGTCCACTGTTGCATGAATAATTACACAAAAAACACTGAGACACTCGTGTGTACGTTATCCCACACTTCTGACTTTGTTAGAAATTAAAATATTTCAAATAAAATTGGTTTATTCAGAATTAATATAATTATCAAAGATCACATGCCAACAACTCAACAACTCATAATAATCTAATTGAAAATGTTCATCTTGAATACAGCCGGGTATCCCCCTTCATCCTTGCCCTTCTTACATATCGTCACTCAGTCTGTTTACTTAAGCCATACGCCAACTACTTTTGAATATACACACAACCAGTGTCGGCGCGCTTCCAAGATTGCCAAACTGTTATTTTCAATAACTAGCAATCTTACAACGGCTGACTGGGGAATGTGACAATAGTACGAATGTCCAGATAAAGTCAAAATTTAGTAATAATTTGAGAGGAATTCCACAGGGAGGTGACCTACCCCCAATTATTTTTCTTTTATATGCAAATAGACTGCAAGAATACTTTGTTGAGTATCAAAATACTAAAATATGTCAATTTGCCGATGACACTTGGTTCACTATTTTTATTATTTTTTTAAGTTTTAACAACACACCACGAGGGCTTACAGCCTAAATACTATCGTACCGTGGGCGTTGACAAGGAGGAAAGAGGCAACTTGTTCATTCTGGACTTGAAGGTTTGGAGGTTCGGAGCAGAAGGAAAAACATGTGCCGGCAAAGAATTCCACAGCTTGGAAGTCCTCGGGACAAAAGAGCGGGCATAACAAGATGTTCTATGTCTGGTGACCTGGACAGTAAAAGGGTGCACTCGCTCTGTTCCCCTGGTAGATCCGTTAGGGGCAGCAGGTGGGGGAACTATGGAGGAAAGCTCCTCTGAGCAGTGCCCGTGCAGATATCTATAAAAGAGAGAGATGTCACCAACGGCACGTCGGTGGGCAAGGGATGGCAGCCTTTGGGTGAGGGTAGGGTCACCGATGAGACGTATAGCTCTCTTTTGAATTGAGTCCAGGATAGCGAGTGTAGAAGCGGCAGCTGCACCCCAGATCTGGGAGCAGTATTCAAGGTTTGGCCTTATTTGTGAAGTATATAAGGTATAGAGATTAGCTGGTGAAAAGTATTTGCGATCCCGAAAGAGGAAACCTAATTTCTTAGCAGCCGCTTGTGCAATTGATGTGACATGTTGGTGCCAGTTAAGATTTCGATTCACAGAAATGCCAACAAGAGAAAAGGACCCATTACATTGGATAACTTGGTTGTTTATTGTGATGGGTCTAGGGCCGGTGTATCTCTTATGAGAAAGAAAACAAGACTGTGATTTGATGGGGTTGAATTGTACAAGATTTCTACTTCCCCAGTCTAATATTTTTTGGAGATCCACGGAGACAGAACCCTCCATGAGTCTGCGATCCTCATCTAATTGGGCTAAAGAGACAGGCTTAGAATATTGTATATTTGAGTGGAGGGTGCTGTCGTCCGCGTAACTGTGAACTGGGTTGGATGTGCTAGAGGGGAGGTCATTGATGTGGAGAAGAAACAAAGTAGGGGCTAAAGCTGAACCTTGAGGAACTCCTGCATTAATTGGATACAGTTTAGAGAAATGGCCATCCACCACAACAGAAATGTTCCTGTTGGAGAGGAAATTTACTGTCCAGATACAAAGTTTTGGTGGTAGGCCATAGGCCGGAAGTTTATTAAGCAGCGCTGCGTGCCAGACCTGGTCGAATGCTTTGGATATGTCTAGAGCAATAATCTGAGATTCACCGTGTAGTTCCATAGACTTGTTCCAACAATGGGTGACAAAGGAAAGGAGGTCGGCAGTCGATCTGCGCTGACGTAATCCATACTGCCTGTCGTGGATTAGACTGTGCTTTTCAAGAAATTTCAGTAGTTCGGTGTTTATATACTTTTCCATCACTTTAGAGACGACTGAAAGGAGAGAAATAGGCCTGTAGTTGCTAGGAAGCGCTTTGGATCCTTTCTTGGGGATGGGTTGTACTCGAGCAGTTTTCCAGTTACTAGGGAATATGCCTTTATTGTAAGATGTCTGAAACAGACGAGTCAGGACAGGAGCAAGTTCTGGTGCGCAATTTTTGATAACAATTGCTGGGATCTCGTCAAGGCCAGAGGCTTTTCTGGTATTAAGAGAAGAGAGCATCTTTGGTACCTTTTTAGTTTTGAAAATGATATCCGTCATTTTATGTGCGACATTGGGGACTGTTGGTGGTTGAACATTTGGAGGTGGGTTGAGAGTAGAATTGCTGGCGAACAACGAAGCAAAAAGTTCAGCCTTGCTCAGGGCGGTATAAACAATTTCATCCCCTGAGACAAGAGGTGGGAACGAGCTTTTGCAGAAATTATTCCCAATAGATTTAGCAAGAGTCCAGAAGGGTTTGCTGCCGTTGGAGCTTAAGAGGACTTTGTTTTTGATGTGGTTATTAAACGAGTTTTTGCCTCAGAAAGAATGCGGACATAGCGGTTTCTTGCGTCGTTAAATGCTTGACGATTTTCTTGGCTGGGATTGTGTAGAAGCGTTTTGTGAGCTTTGATCTTTTCAAGTCTGGCCTTGTCACAGGATTTAGAGAACCAGGGCTTTTGAGTTGCTGAAGAGGTTTTCTGTGTACGTGGAATAAATAATTCCATGCCAGCTTGGATAATTTCGGTGACGTTTTGTGAGATATCAGAAGGGTCAGGATGAGAGAAGCAGACAGACGCCCATGGAAATGAGGAAAAGTAATCCCTCATTTCGTCCCAGTTTGCGGAGTTGTGGTGCCAAACGATACGTGGGTGTGATGACTGTGTGACCTCGGGTTGCATTGCGCAGGAAGCAGTGACCATTCCGTGGTCTGAGCGACCAAGGGGGGCGGTGACTGATATGTTATAGCACTCAGGTTTTGTAGTAAGAAGGAGATCCAAGGGATTTGAGCTGTGTGTTGGGATACGAGGAAAGTAAGTAGGTTGCTGAACCATATTGGCTAAAGAATTGCTGATTGCAAAGGCCTCCGCTGCTCTCCCTTGTGGATCGGTTTTTGAAGATCCTAGCCATTCCTTATTATGGACATTGAAGTCACCAATAATAGTGACCTCGGAGGAAGGATATTCAGAAATCAGATAGTCGGTTTTTTCAGAAAGGTAGTCAAAGAGCTGGACAAAGTTGTTGTCAGAAGGTGACCGGTAAATGCAACAGATGAATTTAGTTGCAGCCCTGAGAGAGAGTTTTATCCATAGTATGTCTTTTCTTCCAGCTTCTAAATTGGGGAGTCTGGTGCAGGGTAGATTGCTACAGACGTATGCGCACACGCCTCCATGCAATCTAAAGGAAGTAAGGAGCTCATACCCCGGGAAATTAAGGTGATTAGTGGCTGTTTTGGCACTGATTTGGGTTTCGGTGAGGAAGAGGAGTTGGGGCCTGTTAGCCTGGAGGAAATGGTGGACAGAGTTCAGGTTAGAATTTAGGCCACATATATTTGAAAAGGATATCTTAAATTTCGATGTTGGCGCCCCCTGTACACCCCTCTCCCGGAGATCCGAATGGAGGGGTATTTTGCCTCCGGAATATTTTGTACAAGGAGGAGCCATCATCATTTTTGTTTATAAGGGAAACCGACTCATACACCAGAACCGGAAACGTCCGTTGGGACTTCACCGGCCCCTTGATGTATGGGGTGGTACCTCCTCGGGCGTGAAAATAATCCTTTACTATTACGTAAAGGAAAATTCCACTACCACCTGCTATGGATTGAATTGGATCAATGTCTACCCCTTTAAAAATAAGATTAATAAAGGAACTATCAATTGTCCAATAGTTATGCTTTTCGACATAGTAGATGAGACATTCACCTTTTTACAACCGACCAGGTAGAATTGATTGCCCCGTCGCTTCACATTTAGACTTGCAAAAATGAAATGGTTCTTGTGCCTAAAGCTTTTCTTTGAAGGAGGTAACAAACATCATCCAATTCTGAACGCGATATTGCCTTATCGTCGAAACCCTTATGTACAGCTGACTGGGGAATGTGACAATAGTGCGAATGTCCAGATAAAGTCAAAATTTAGTAATAATTTGAGAGGAATTCCACAGGGAGGTGACCTACCCCCAATTATTTTTCTTTTATATGCAAATAGTCTGCAAGAATACTTTGTTGAGTATCAAAATACTAAAATATGTCAATTTGCCGATGACACTTCGTTCACTATACAGGGTGCTTCACGGTGAGTGGCCTATTAGACGTTTCTGAAGAACTACATCTGTTTAAATTCTGAAAATTGGTATCCGCACGTTTTTGATACTGATCTTTCTAACTAAAATATTTTCAATTAGCCTGCACTTCCGGTTATACCGGAAGTCGACACAAACTTTGTTTTTTTAAACGGAACACCCTGTATATTATTAGCTTTTTGAATTACACGTTCAATTCAAGGGACACTTTATAACAACACATTCGGGCTAGTTCGTACCATTTCGCATTTATTCGCCATTTTGTAGAAAAAATTACGATTGGAGCGCTTTAGAAAAATTCCGTTATCTTTGAAGACCTGCAAGATAGAAACATGCGGTTTTCACTATCCCATAGAGCGTAAAAATTCCTACATACTGTTATTAATACAATACGATTTTAAGATAACTGTTATTTATAACATACATTTGAATTTGAAATTTTTCAATCAGAGATAACTTGATTTTTTTTAAGGGAATAGTACCCATATGTCCCCAGCATCTGATTCGGCGTTAAATTCCCTATCTTTTAAGTATACATTACTATATACCTATCTCATATAGTTTTCTTTGAAAATTGATTTGAAAATATTCATGGTCAGCGGGGTGACGCCAACCTTTGACTACTTCTGCCTTCAATGAGTGTCTTATTTTAAAAGGGACATACAGTAACTTGCAGTTCCAACCTATCCCTTTTTTGATAAGTTTCCGACCTATATTGGGTATTTTCTATAGCTAAAAAGGGCAGTTTTTGAGGTATTTAGAGACATTCAAAAACATAACACAGCACAACTTTTCCTTATACCGTGGTTGAACGTCAACGTTAAGGCAAGTGTGCCATGATGAACAATTTATATTACATACCTGTCATTCTAAATTATTCGATAAATGTCAATGCACTAATGTTCACAGTTAAGATGGAAAATCATTATTCCAATGCAGATTATTTGAAATTATTTAACATCCATGAAGAATGTAACCGAATTATTAGTAGAACATGTAGAAGGTTTCTGATTATTTTTTTTTTCGAAAAACGAACAATACGTTAATCTACTAATTTACCTATAAATGTTATTAATCACACCGATAACTCAAAAAAGAATAGGCCGATTTTGATTACATTTAGTGAATACCTTCCTTTTGCAAGTGGCTTGGACAAGTTCGTTAGCCAGGAAAAAAAGTTAGAGGCATTTAAAGAAAAATAAATTGAGGTTTTCCTCAATCCGTCAAAGTCGCGATTTAAAACGTCAAAATTGGCAACATTTAGGCAAAGAACTTGAAACGAATACGGGCTGTGGAAAGGAAAGGTCTCAAGAAGAATGTTTTACAAACCCTAAAGTCTTAGCTTCAACCGTCATTGTCCTTCATTTCACTAAAATATTTCCAGAAAATTAATTTCAAATATGCCCTTTCTTTGATGTTTTGGCAGTAGTCTTAGCTATAGAGTTTATCGTTTAATGGTATATAATGTTTGTCGAATTTTCGTAAAAAATCAATAAAACTCAATATATCCGTTATTATTAATTATAGGCTGTATTGAGCTAAATCTTAAAAAATTATTTATACAATCACAGGTTGGTGATACAAATTTTCTTTTCTTTTTTAATCGAACACCTTATGTTATGGCATTTTTGCATTTTCCATCGAAATATAATGCATGTTTGTAAGAAAATAAATTCAGGACGCAGCAAGTGCGTTATGGTAGCGAATTTTCATTGAATGTTTCAAATTTAAATAGCTCAATTTGCTATTAACCTATAAGGTTCACCAAGAAGTCAAACTTTAAGTTTACTGTCGGAAATTTTTGTACACTTTCAAGCAATAAAGTTATTTTGATGAAACATGGCACATTGTTTATATTATATAGGTGATACTGGTAACCAAATTTAATGCCTGCTTTCTTAAAAAAGAACACATATTTCCTATTAAAAACATTTTAATAAAAATTCACTACCATAACGCACTGGCTGCGTCCAGACTTTTATATACCTTTGCTGTTACTGTTTCGCCTCAATAAGACAACAAGATTGCAGTCCCTAAATTGTTTCATTAAAAAATTAAAGTATTATAATTAATTCTCTTTGTTGAAAATAATTCATCTATTGTCCAAAACTCTTCACTATTCACTACTTTGAATTTGTCTATGCATATTAATTATTATCATTGACTTGAATGCCTTAAAAACACTGTTCATTAATAATACCAAATTAAAGCTTCTAATGGTATTTATTTAAAATGACAGAACCTACTTTACAGTGGCAAAAAGCATTTTTCTTTAGGCTATTATTAGTAAATGTAGCTGAAAATTAATTTCAATGTCGATGTTTTATTATGCATTTAGGAAATATACATAATATTTAAGTATTTAATTGCCTGTTTGCATAATGGAGTGGTTCTTTTTTGTAATCATCTTGTCATACTGCTTTTTATACGGTATCATTTGAATGTCCACGTGTATGTCATCAGAGATATCGATATACAGAGTGAAACTATTTTTATCAGTAGTCAATATCAGTTATATATAAAACAAATTGTCTGGATATTATGGATTTGTGGTCAAGTTGTAATTGTGTATGAGGTACCGTTCTGTTTTTGTATTCTTGGAGTTTATAACTCAGCTTTTTTTTCAACAACACACCACGAGGGCTTAAAGCCTAAATACTATCGTACCGTGGGTGTCGACAAGGAGGAAAGAGGCAACTTGTTAATTTTGGAGTTGAAGGTTTGGAGGTTCGGAGGAGAAGGAAAAACATGTGCCGGCAAGGACTTCCACAACTTGGAAGTCCTCGGGACAAAAGAGCGGGCATAACAAGATGTTCTATGTCTGGTGACCTGAACAGTAAAAGGGTGCATGCGCTCTGTTCCCCTGGTAGATCTGTTGGGGGCAGCAGGTGGAGGAGCTATGGAAGAAAGCTCATCTGAGCAGTGCCCGTGCAGATATTTATAAAAGAGAGAGAGAGAGAGAGGTCACCAACGGCACGTCGGCGGGCAAGGGATGGCAGCCTTTTGGTGGTGGTAGGGTCAGCGATGAGACGTATAGCTCTCTTCTGAATGGAGTCCAGGATAGCGAGTGTAGAAGCGGCAGCAGCACCAAAAATGTGGGAGCATTATTGGAGGTTTGGTATTATTTGTGAAGTATATAAGGTATAGAAATTAGCTGGTGAAAAGTATTTGCGAGCCCGGAAGACGAAACCTAATTTCTTAGCAGCCGCTTCTGCAATTGATGTGACATGTTGGTGCCAATTGAGATTTCGATCGACAGAAATGCCAACAACTGAAAAGGACTCATAACTTTGAATAACTTGGTTGTTTATTGTGATGGGTCTAGGGCTGGTGTATCTCTTATGAGAAAGAAAGCAAGACTGTGATTTGGTGGAGTTGAATTGTACAAGATATCTACTTCCCCAGTTTAATATTTTTTGGAGATCCACGGAGATAGAACCCTCCATGAGTCTGCGATCCTCATCTAATTGGGCTAAAGAGACAGGCTTAGAATATTGTATATTTGAGTGGAGGGTGATGTCATCCGCGTAACTGTGAACTGGGTTGGATGTGCTAGACAGGAGGTCATTGATGTGGAGAAGAAACAAAGTAGGGGCTAAAGCTGAACTTTGAGGAACTCCTGCATTAATTGGATACAGTTTAAAGGAATGGCCATCCACGACAACAGAAGCTACTTCAATGAACTAGATTTTTAAGTTTTAAAGACACTTAACATGTTTCATGCATTTACGACTACAAAAAATCTTAAACTGCAAGGGAACAGCAGGCTTGTTTGTATTAAATAAAAGATAATTTTCGCTCTGAAGTTGATGGTAAAAAAAAGTTTGGACGCAGCAAGTGCGTTATGGTAGCGAATTTTCGTAAAAATGATTTTAACTTAAATGTGTCTTGTTTTTAAAAGAAGGGCATTTGGTTATCAGTATAACCTATATAATAGTGACAATGTACCGTATTTCACTAAAATAGCTTTGTTGTTTCAAAAACTGCAAACATTTTCCGAAAATGAACTTAAAAGTTCCAGAAAAACCTGATCCAATTTTCCTGGCCAACGAACCTCTTTAAAGTATTTATACACCTGCCAAAATATAATTAGGCACAAACAGCTTTAGTACCAAAATGGGAAAAAAATCGACATTTTTTTTTTACAAAAATTGGTTTCAGTAATGTTACACTAAATTATAATTGTCACAAAAATTCGATTACTTTTTTTTTACAATAACTTACTAAACATTTATTATTAATTACCAACATATCACAAAAATCTTAGAATGGATGATTTCTACGGAAACACTGAAAACATTTCTGCGAAAAGTTTTCAAATTCAGCCACCATTTGAGAGTACTTGTATACGGCAGATGGATTTTTTCGACGAGTAATACAAACAAAAAGCTCTCTAAATGCGTCATTTCCATGGGGCTCCGCTATCTAGTGGGAAAACGTCGTATCACAATTTGCGATATGTGTTTGTGATATGTGTAAAAAATGTGAAAAGGTGCAAAACAATTGAAATAACTCAAAAACGTTGATCGTTATTTTTTTTTTTTTTCGCTTACAAACATGCATTATAACTGGAAGGAAAATACAAAGATGCAATAACATAAGGGGTGTTCTATAAAAAAGAAAGTATGTATCACCAACGACTTATGGGTCATATTATGTGATTGTCAAAATTGGTTTATAAGATGCAGCTCGAGACACCCTACAATTAACGTATATAATTTTTTCTTACATCTTGTGTAATAACGGATATATTGAGCTTTACCGTAGAAATGCGTCACCCCGTATATGTGTAAATAGAGAAAAACTGAAACTGACCCCGTATATGGGTTTTAGGGGTTCTAGTTCTCGCTCATTTGAAGAAATCTTTTTAAAATTCATAAGTCGCGGTCTTCTTAATAACGATTTCTTTCTACGAAAATTTGCTAAAATATAGACTGTTAAACCATAAACTCTAAAGCTGAAACTACTGACAAAGCATTAAAAAGGGGGTCTATTTGAAATGGATCTTTCGAAAATATTTTTGTAAAATGAAAGACAATGATGGTTGAAGCTGAAATTTAATGATTTGTAGAACACACTTACTACAACGCTTCTTCTACATAATCCGCATTTGTTTCAGATTATTTGTCTGAAAATTGCAAATTTTCACGTCTCAAATCGCGACTTTGACGTTTTAAAAAGAACAATTATAAAATTTTCAAAAGATTTATTCTGCTATTTCTCGACCTTTTCAGGTCAAGAAAACTTAAGCGTTTTACGAAAAATTCGCTAATACAAGTAGCAACAAAAAAATAGGCTTTATAAGAAACACACTTATTACAACGTTCTTCTACATTAACCGTATTTGCTTCAGATTCGTTGGCTGAAAATTGCAAATTTTGACTCTTTGAATCACGACTTGGAGGTTTCAAGAAGACAAATATAAAAAAATAATTTTGTCTGCTACTTCGTGAGCTTTTTGCATCATGAAAACTCAACCGTCGTATGTAATATTCAATTGGTCTTATTAATCACACAAAATATTTTGTTCTTGTGCTTTCCTTTGATCACCAGTGGCGCCCAACAATTTTTTCTTTAAACGTCTATGACTTTTTTTTCTTTCAACTTAGAGATCTGATCTAATCACCACGCGGGCGCACAGCCTAAATACTATCGTACCGTGGGTGTCGACAAGGAGGAAAGAGGCAGCTTATCAATTCTGGACTTGAAGGGTTGGAGGTTCGGAGGAGAAGGAAAAACATGTGCCGGCTAGGAATTCCACAACTTGGAAGTCCTCGGGACAAAAGAGCGGGCTTAACAAGATGTTCTATGTCTGGTGACCTGGACAGTAAAAGGGTGCATTCGCTCTGTTCCCCTGGTAGATCTGTTGGGGGAGGCAGGTGGAGGAACTATGGAAGAAAGCTTCTCGGAGCAGTACCCGTGCAGATATATATAAGAGAGAGAGAGAGAGAGAGAGAGAAATCACCAACTGCACGTCGGTGGACAAGGGATGGCAGCCCTTGGGTGAGGGTAGGGTCACCGATGAGACGTATAGCTCTCTTCTGAATGGAGTCCAGGATAGCGAGTGTAGAAGCGGCAGCCGCACCCCAGATGTGGGAGCAGTATTCGAGGTTTGGTCTTATTTGTGAAGTATATAAGGTATAGAGATTAGCTGGTGAAAAGTATTTGCGAGCCCGGAAGAGGAAACCTAATTTCTTAGCAGCCGCTTCCTCAATTGATGTGACATGTTGGTGCCAATTGAGATTTCGATCCACAGAAATGCCAACAAGTGAAAAGGACTCTTTACTTTGAATAACTTGGTTGTTTATTGTGATGGGTCTAGGGCTGGTGTATCTCTTATGAGAAAGAAAGCAAGACTGAGATTTAGTGGGGTTGAATTGTACAAGATTTCTACTACCCCAGTTTAATATTTTTGGAGAGCCACGGAGATAGAACCCTCCATATAATTGGGCTAAAGAGACAGGCTTAGAATATTGTATATTTGAGTGGAGGGTGCTGTCGTCTGCGTAACTGTGAACTGGGTTGGATGTGCTAGAGAGGAGGTCATTGATGTGGGTAAGAAACAAAGTAGGGGCTAAAGCTGAACCTTGAGGAACTCCTGCATTAATTGGATACAGTTTAGAGGAATGGCCATCCACGCCCACAGAAATTCTCCGGCTGTCCAGGTACAGAGTTTTGGTGGTAGGCCATAGGCCGCAAGTAAACGTAAAATTAGGTGCGGTCTCCAATACCTCGCCTGGGTATTACTGATACGCATTTGGCACCCGGTTGAGGGTTAATAAACTTCTTAATCAGGTCCAAGTTAAAATGTTTTTTGAAGTTCTTTGCTATATTTGCCTTCAGCATTATCATAATAATACTTTCAAGCTATTTCAGTTAGACTAATTCCTCCTTTATTATTTTTCCACGATCTTTTTTAAATTTGACTGTTAAGTCGCTACACGAGGAATTTTTTCTTGTATAACTCTTTCAGGGCTTTCTCAATTTTTTTTTGAATACGCAGACTCAGATCGTCTGAAGAAAATTATATAGAGGAGATATTTTTCTTCTCTGCGTGATTTCATTCTTCTATCCTTTCTAGTGTTCAGCAACGTCTTCATTTTCTAGTAATAAATTTCCATAATTGTCGTTTTGACTTGGCTTTTATATTTTAGTCTTGTTACTTCTGGTAAGCTTTATATGACCGTTTTCTTTCCGTGTTATATTCGATTCTAAGGGTTTTTCAATAGAGACGCTCGAACTTTGACAGTTTGTAGCGGCCTTATTGGAAAAGCGATAGCTGTCAAATTTGGCAGGAATACATATTTATTAGTGACATTTCACCATGAAACGCTACACGCCTCAACAATGCGTATAAATCGTTAAAATTTATTATCAAAATCGGTGCCCTGTTCGCCTAACGTTCCGTGCCGTTGCGTCCAGTTTATGGTATTCATTGTCGTCCTGCAGAGTCCACAATCCGTCGCTTAATGAATAAATTTGGTTTTGGATGAAGCAGTGCCTGTACGTCAAAGAAACGCAAGATCGTTGGAAAATATTGTTGCCGTTCGGGATAGTGTGCGAGAAAACCCCAGACAGTCCATTCCGCGTCGTGCGCAAGAGCTGGATCTTTCTGCGACATCAACTCGGCGGATGTTGCGTCAAGACTGGGGTTTTCATCCATACAACATTCAAATGACTCAAGAGCTAAAACCCAACGATCATAGACAGCGCCGTGAATACGCGGATTGGGACTTAGAGCATTTTGCGGCTGACCCTGATTTCGGGAAGAAAATCATCTTTAGTGGTGAGGCTCATTTTTGGCTGAGTGGTTTTGTTGATAAACAAAACTGCCGGAATCGAAGCGAGGGAATCCACGGGAGATCCATCAGGTGCCTCTACACTCCGAAAAAGTCACTGTTTGGTGAGGATTCGGTCCGGCGGTATCATTGCCCCTTATTTCTTCGAAGATGCGGAAGGAGCCGCGCTCACTGTCAATGGCGACCGATATCGGACGATGATAACAAATTATTTGTGGCCTAGAATCAATGGTATGGATCTCACGAACATGTGGTTCTAACAAGACGGCGCCACTTGCCATACTGCACGGGAAACATTAAATTCATTGGATGACAAATTCGAGCGCTTCGTCGTCTCGCGTGCTGGTGACATCAACTGGCCACCGAGATCGTATGATCTAACACCGCTCGATTACTTTTTGTGGGACTACGTGAAATCTCGAGTCTATGCTGACAAACCACAGACAATTGCTGCCCGGAAGGTCAAGATAACTGGCGTTCTTCATGAGATTGAGCCCCATTTATGCGAAAATGTCGTCCAAAATTGGTACACCAGGATACACCACCTTTAGCGGAGTCGCGGCGGTCATTTGGCTGACATTCTATTCCATACATAATGTCATCACATGTTCTTTAAAATAAAATAAAAATTGTGGCAACATCACTTAAACGGGTTGTTTTATTCCATTTCAAAGTTCGAGCGCTCTTAATGAAAAACCCTTTACAAAAATGTAAGTTGGAATCTTCAATAATTATTAAAAGGTTATTGCCATGATAAAATTTGATGCTATCTATTCTAATTGTCCATTCATATTATAATAATGTTACAGGGCATTTAATAAAATAATACTTATTGCCGAATGCTGTATTCTAGGCATAATAGATTTTTCAGTGATGATCATTATATTGACAAATATGGTACCAAAATCAGACCATGCAAAACACCTAGAATTCAAATAAAATGGACCTACAAAATTTTCATGTAGAATGTCTAAAGTTAAATAGGCGATATAATGACCAGACCCATCTATTATTTCATCTACTTTTAAGTAAATGACAATTTAAAAAAAGCATTATCTATAATCAACATGATTTTTTATCATCTTAAAACTCTTCTACTTACGACATTGGCAACGAAATCTCCCTGTATAAGCGCAGACTTTAAAATATTCAAGAAAAAAATTACAGTTATAGAACAGAATGATGAAATTATTTGAAATCCTAATGTTTACATTAAAATTCAAATCGTATAATAAAGTCAACACACTAAAATAAATATGTAGGTAAAACGAATGTTGAGGTATGCTAATTTGGACAACAACAGAAACAAAACAAACAAATTAAACTTATACTTACAAAAATAAACCACAGTTATTTGTAAAATCCAATCCAAAGCCTGAGGCTTTCCAAATGAAAAAGTCTGGACGCAGCAAGTGCGTTATGGTAGTGAATTTTCATTAAAATGTTTTAAATAGCAAATATGTGTGTTTTTTTCAAGAAAGCAGGCATAAAATTTGGTTACCAGTATAACCTATATAGTAGGAACAATGTGCCATGTTTAATCAAAATAACTTTATTGTTTGAAAATGTACAAAATATTTCGAAAGTAAACTTTAAATGTTCCCGAAAAAACTGGCTTCTTGGTCAACCTTATAGGTTAATAGCAAATTGCGCTATTCAAATTTGAAGCATTTAATGAAAATTCGCTACCATAATGCACTTGCTGCGTCCAGAATTTCTTTTCTTACAAACATGCATTATATTTCGATGGAAAATGCAAAAATGCAATAATATAAGGAATGTTCGATTAAAACAAAAAGAAAATTTGTATCACCAATGACTTATCAGCCATCCTGTGATTGTAGAATTTTTTTAAGATGTAGCTCAAGACGCCCTATAATTAATGTATATTTATTTTTTCGTATCTTGTATAATAACGGATATATTGGGCTTTGTTGTTTTTTTACGAAAATTCGACAAAAATTATACACCATTAAACGATAAACTCTATAGCTAAGACTACTGCCAAAGCATCAGAGAAAGGGTCTATTTGAAATAAATTTTCTGGAAATATTTTAGTAAAATGAAGGACAATGGCATGACGGGTGAAGCTAAGACTTCAGGCTTTGTAAAACATTCTTCTTGGGGCATTTTCTTTCCATAGCTCGCATTAGTTTCAGGTTCTTTGCCTAAATGTTGCCAATTTTGACGTTTTAAATCACGACTTTGACGTTTTGAGGAAAACCCTAATTTATTTTTCTTTAAAAGGCCATAACTTTTTTGTCTTTAAACCTACAGAGCTAAAATTTGGTTGCCCTACACAAATTTTTCCGGGAAAACCTGTTCCGATTTTCCTGGCCAACGAAATTATCCGAGCCTCTTGGAAAGATACTCACCAAATTTAATCAAAATCGTCCCATTGTTTTTTTAGTTATTTGTGTGATACATATATATATATATATATATATATATATATATATATATATATATATATATATATATATATATATATATATATATATATATATATATATATATATATATATATATATAGAAACATATAAAAATTGAAACTGACCTCGGTTATGTGTTCTAGTTCTAGGGGGTCTAGTTAGCGCTCATTTGAAGAAATTTTTTCAAAATTCAAAGTCGGGATCTTCTCATTAGTGAATTTTTTTAAAGAAAATTCACCAAAAGAGTCGACGCAGTAAGTGCGTTATGGTAGTGAATTTTCATAAAAATATGTTAAAGAGCAAATTTGGTTACCAGTGTAACCTATACGGTAGAAACAATGTACCATATTTCATCAAAATGAAAATGTTAAAAATGTACAATAATTTTCCGAAAATAAACTTAAAATGTTCCCGCAAAAAACTGGTTAAATTCGCTACCATAACGCACTTGCATCGTCCCGATTTTATTTTCTTACAAACATGCATTATATTTCGATGTAAAATGCAAAAATGCAATAATATGTATAAGACGTGTTCGATTGAGAAAAAAGAAAATTTTAACAACCATTTTATGGGTCACCTGTGATTATAGAAATAATTTTATAAGATGGAGCTCAAGACACCCTATAATTAACGTATACAACTTTTTCTCGTATCTTGTATAATAACGGATATATTGAGCTTTACCGTACGAAAATTCGCTAAAAATTATATACCATTAAACGATAAACTCTATAACTAAAACTACTGCCAAAGCATGAGAGAAAGGGTCTATTTGAAATGAATTTTCTGGAAATATTTTAGTAAAATGAAGGAGAATGACGGTTGAAAGTCAAACTTAAGGGTTTGTAAAACACTCTTCTTGCGACATTTTCTCTGCATAACTCATATTCATTTAAGGTTCTTTGTCTAAATTTTGCCTATTTTGGCGTTTCAAATAGCGACTTTCACGTCATAAGATTAAAATCACACATTTTTTTATTTAAAATAACTTTTTTGTCTTTTAACTTACAGGCCTAAATTTGGGTACATAGTTTACTTTTTTTTATATAAACCCTCGTAGCAAATTTGGTTACCATAACTTGGCTAACTCACGAGATATGAAAAATGTTCAAAAGAAAACACAAAATTTTCCGGGGGAAACCTATGTAAAAATTTTCCTATGTAACGCACATATCCTACCCACTAGCAAAAAGAAGGTAGTCACCAAATTTAATCAAAATCGACCCATTATATATAAATCACAATATTTTTTTATCGTGAATCATTACGAAAAAGTATGTTAAAAGTAGAAGTCTATTATTAGACTCCATGACCTACTGCTTTTTGAACACTTTTTTTGTCATTTGTTTTCTGGTATTGGATCTCATAGCCTACTATCCTCAAAACGGTTTTTCTCAAAATTGTCAGTGCCATTACAAGATTTCTCAAGCATGTTGTACATCATTGGAAAGCTTTTTTCACAGGTTATCACATGAGCAAAAAAATCCAATATGGCTGCCATAATAAAAACAAACGTTGATACCTGTAACTCAAAAACAAATGACAATCCAAAGTTGAGAATAGCACAAAAATATTACTGTGTAAAACGTGTCCTGATAATGTACAAGTCTTAGACATGTCAAATCAACGCCTACTTAGATATTGAAGAAAAAAGAAATCGACAAATTTTGTTTTGTTCAAAATAGCTCGAAAACGAAAAGAGGCAGCGCAAAATACAAGTCATATTTGGAACAAGCATGAAATTCTACAAAACATTGCTAATTTAACCGTCTCCCTATCTCTAATAATAACGGAGATAGCAATACATTCCCATCCAGTTTGGGACACACTGTATATATATATATATATATATATATATATATATATATATATATATATATATATATATATATATATATATATATATATATGCTGTCTCGTATCGTTATATTCAAATTTTTTGAGCGTATAGTAGGCTTAATTCTAAGACAAAGAAACACCAAAGTGGTAGTACGATTATTATTGCTTCCGAAGTTACAAGCCTAACAAAAGTAAGAAATTATGTGAATACCAGCTGTATTTGTGGTTCAAGTTGCCGACATTGTCTCCAAGATCTTACCGAGTTTCCCAACGGACGTTTCCGGTTCTGGTGTATGAGTCGGTTTCCCTTATAACCAAAAATGATGATGGCTCCTCCTTGTACAAAGGATTCCGGAGGTAAAATAACCCTCCATTCGGATCTCCGGGAGAGGGGTGTACAAGGGGCGTCAGCATCCAGATTTTACATATCCTTCTCGAATATATGTGGCCTAAATTCTAACCTGAACTCCGTCCACAATTTCCTCCAGGCTAATAGGCCCCAACTCCTCTTCCTCACCGAAACTCAAATCAGTGCCAAAACAGCCACTAATCACCTTATTTTTTTTAGATTGCATGGAGGCGTGTGCGCTTACGTCCGTAGCAATCTACCCTGCACCAGACTCCCCAATTTAGAAGCTGGAAGAAAAGACATACTTTGGATGAAGCTCTCTCTCAGGGCTGCAACTAAATTCATCTGTTGCATTTACCGGTCACCTTCTGACAACAACTTTGTCCAGCTCTTTGACTACCTTTCTGAAAAATCGACCATCTGATTTCTGAATATCCTTCCTCCGAGGTCACTATTCTTGGTGACTTCAATGTCCATAATAAGGAATAGGATCTTCAAAAACCGATCCACAATGAAGAGCAGCGGAGGCCTTTGCAGTCAGCAATTCTTTAGCCAATATGGTTCAGCAACCTACTTACTTTCCTCGCATCCCATCACACAGCTTAAATCCCTTGGATCTCCTTCTTACTACAAATCCTGACTGCTATAAGATATCAGTCACCGCCCTCCTTGCTCGCTCAGACCACGGCATTGTCACTGCTTCCTGCGCAATGCAACCCGAGGTCAAACAGTCATCACACCCACGTATCCTTTGTCACTACAACTTCGCGAACTGGGACGAAATGCGAGATTTCTTTTCCTCATTTCCATGGGCGTCTGTCTGCTTCTCTCATCCTGGCCCCTCTAATATCTCACAAAACGTCACCGAAATTATCCAAGCTGGCATGGAATTATTTATTCCACGTACACAAAACCTCTGCAGCCACTCAAAAGCCCTGGTTCTCTAAATCCTGTGACAAGGCCAGACTTGAAAAGGTCAAAGCTCACAAAACGCTTCTACACAATCCCAGTCAAGAAAACCGTCAAGCATTTAACGACGCATGAAACCGCAATGTCCGCATTCTTTCTGAGGCAAAAAACTCGTTTAATAACCACATCAAAAACAAAGTCCTCTTAAGCTCCAGCGGCAGCAAACCCTTCTGGACTCTTGCTAAATCTATTGGGAATAATTTCTGCAAGAGCCCGTTTCCACCTCTTGTCTCAGGGGATGAAATTGTTTCTACCGCCCTGGGCAAGGCTGAACTTTTTGCCTCGTTGTTCGACGGCAATTCTACTCTCAACCCACCTTCAAATGTTCAACCACCAACAGTCCCAAATGTCGCGCATAAAATGACGGATATCATTTTCAAAACTAAAAAGGTACGACATATGCTCTCTTCTCTTAATACCAGGAAAGCCTCTGGCCTTGACGAGATCCCAGCAATTGTTTTCAAAAAATGCGCCCCAGAACTTGCTCCTGTCCTGACTCGATTGTTTCAGACATCTTACAATAGAGGCATATTCCCTAGTAACTGAAAAACTGATCGAGTACAACCCGTCCCCAAGAAATGATCCGAAGCGCTTCCTAGCAACTACAGGCCTATTTCTCTCCTTTCAGTCGTCTCTAAAGTGATGGAAAAGTATATAAACACCGAATTACTAAAATTTCTTGAAAACACAGTCTAATCCACGACAGGCAGTATGGATTCCGTCAGCGCAGATCAACTGCCGACCTCCTTTCCTTTGTCGCCCATTCTTGAAACAAATCTATGGAACTACACGGTGAATCCCAGATTGTCGCTCTAGACATATCCAAACCATTCGACCGGGTCTGGCATGCAGCACTGCTTAATAAACTTCCGGCCTATGGCCTACCACCAAAACTCTGTACCTGGATAGCAAATTTCCTCACCAACCGGAGCATTTCTGTTGTCGTGGATGGCCATTCCTCTAAACTGTATCCAATTAATGCAGGAGTTCCTCATGGTTCAGCTTTAGCCCCTACTGTGTTTCTTCTCATCATCAATGGCCTCCTCTCTAGCACATCCAACCCAGTTCACAGTTACGCGGACGACAGCACCCTTCACTCAAATATGCAATATTCTAAGCCTGTCTCTTTAACCCAATTAGATGAGGATCGCAGACTCATGGAGGGATCTGTCTCCGTGGATCTCCAAAAAATATTAGACTGGGGGACTAGAAATCTTGTACAATTTAACTCCACCAAATCTCAGTCTCGATTTCTATCTTATAAGAGATACACCAGCCGTAGACCCATCACAGTGAACAACCAAGTTATTCAAAGTAATGAGTCATTTTCACTTTTTGGCATTTCTGTGGATCGAAATATCAATTTGCACCAACATTGCACTTCAATTGCAGAAGCGACCGCAAAGAAATTAGGTTTCCTCTTCTGGGCTCGCAAATACTTTTCAGCAGCTAATCTCTATACCTTATATACTTCACAAATAAGACCAAACTGTCCTACATCTGGGGTGCTGCTGCCACTTCTACACTCGCTACCCTGGACTCCATTCAGAAGAGAGCTATACGTCTCATCGGTGACCGTACCCTCACCCAAAGGCTGCCGTCCCTTGCCCACCGACGTGCCGTTGGTGACCTCTCTCTCTTTTATAGATATCTACACGGGCACTGCTCAGAGGAGCTTTCTTCCATAGTTCCTCCACCTGCTGCCCCCAACAGATCTACCAGGGGAACAGAGCGAATGCACCCTTTTACTGTCCAGGTCACCAGACACAAAACATCTTGTTATGCCCGCTCTTTTGTCCCAAGGACTTCAAAGTCGTGGAATTCCTTGGCGGCACATGTTTTTCCTTCTCCTCCGAACCTCCAAACCTTCAAGTCCAGAATTAACAAGTTGCCTCTTTCCTCCTTCTCAACACCCACGGTACGATAGTATTTAGGCTGTAAGCCCTCGTGGTGTTGTTGAAATTTAAAAAAAAAAAGGAGTGCACGTCTTCCGCAGTAACATCAATCTGAGAGAGAAACCTTCATAGGCGGGAACTAGAAAATCCCAAATCAATACGTGCGTCTAACTTCCAGCATTAATTTTCCGTGAACCTTTGGGCAGCCTTAATCGATGATTTGCTAGTCCTTACATTCCTCCTATAAGATTAAGTGTCGCCAATTACCTACAGTTCCTTATGGAAGAGTTGCCTATAATTTTTAACTAATTTTCGTAGAAAAAATTCGTTAATAAGGAGACCGCGGCTTTTGTTTTATAAAACAATTTCTTCAAATGAGCGCAAACTAGGCCCCACTAGAATCCATATCCGGGTTTACGTTCTGTT
Source organism: Tillus elongatus (assembly GCA_964006375.1). NCBI lineage: Eukaryota > Metazoa > Arthropoda > Insecta > Coleoptera > Cleridae > Tillus > Tillus elongatus. The sequence continues at coordinate 13,788,044 of OZ023264.1, forward strand.
TACATATATACAGGGTGACGCATTTCTACGGTAAATCTCAATTTAATTGTTATTATACAAGATACGAGAAAAAATTATAAAATTATTTTGACAATCACAGGATGGCCCATAAGTCGTTGGTGATACCTACAATTTTTTTTGAACATTCCTTATTGTATTTTTGCATTTTTCATCGAAATATGATGCATGTTCGTAAAAAAAATCGAGACGCAGTAAGTGCGTTTTGGTGGCAAATTTTCATTAAATTCTTCAAATTTCAATGACTCAATTTGCTATTAACCTAAGGTTTGTTGGCTAATTAACCAGTTTTCTCGGAAACATTTTAACTTTATTTTCGAAAATTTTTTGTATATTTTCAAACAAGTTATTTTGGTAAAATATGGTACATTGTTTCTACTATATAAGTTATACCGGTGACAAAATTGATGCCTGCTTGCATTAAAAAGACATATGCGCTATTAAAAATATTTTTATGAAAATTCACTTCCCTAACGCACTTGCTGCGTCCAGACTTTTTATTACTTTAATCAATCACAGTTATTAATTTAATTTAACGTACGAAATAGTTTCTCGAAAATGAAGCCCAATTACAGTTTATATATATATATATATATATATATATATATATATATATATATATATATATATATATATATATATATATATATATATATATATATATATATACAAAGACTGTTTGCCGGAACAGTTTCAATATTTTTGTTGTGTTTTCACATGTTGCCAATTTTATTTTGTAACATTCTTTTATTTATTAATTTAGATGCCAAAGGTCTAAGTCAACCAGGTCGTATAAAGACACTAAGGCACCAGATCCAGATCAACCTGGAGGATTACATAAGCGACAGACAGTACGACAGTAGAGGGAGATTTGGAGAGCTGTTGCTGACTCTTCCTGCTCTTCAGTCCATCACATGGCAGATGATAGAACAAATACAGTTCGCCAAGCTGTTTGGAGTGGCCCACATCGACAGCCTGCTTCAAGAAATGCTTTTAGGTGGTGAGTTTGGTATATTATACGCTTTCGGGGGTCTGTCAAGTAGTGAGAAATGATATTAATTGAACACTTCATTTAAAATATAGACATAGAGGTTTTCCCATTGACTTCACAATACAATCTAAAAATGTGGTGACTTTACATCAACCTCTTGATACATTTGGTGCCCGCTGCGACTTTTTAGCGTGTGCATTTGGTGTCTAAGCAACGGAGAGCTTTTTAGTGAACTGAGAAGTGTGAGGTACGTGTTCCAAAATGATTACCGGGGTTTTAAGCCTTTGTAGTATTTATTTCATTTAACTTACAATTATAAATAATATTTCAAATGAAAGGGTAACTCAACAGTTATGCGTGTACGTGCGCTTGCGCATGCACTGTTTCCTCTGCCTCTGTCGTCCGTTAGAAGTTAGAAAGCGCTAGCGCTAGTACTAAAGATGACGGCCAGTGAACATGAACAGAAAGCTCTTTGTGTTTTGCAGCTTGCAAGGACTACATCTGTCGTTACAGTGCAACGTACGTTCCGTATTAAGCTCAAATGTAATCCTCCAAGTGACAATAACATCCGTAGATGCTGGTGTCATAAGTTTGAAGACACCAGCTCTATTTGCAGTTATATCAGCCCTAAAGCCTCGATACTATGGTTTACCAACATTGCAAACGATATCTTGCTGCATGACGATGAAGATTTTCTGGACCGTGTCGTCTTCAGTGATGAATCGACATTTCACCTAAGTACTCATGTGAACACTCAGAATGTGCGCAGCTGGGCGTCAGCACCCCCACAAGATGGTACAGTTGCAACGAGACTCCCCTAAATGGAATATTTTTTGTGCCATATCCCGGCCTTGTACAATTCAACCCCACCAAATCACAGTCTTGCTTTCTTTCTCATAAGAGATACACCAGCCCTAGACCCATCACAATAAACAACCAAGTTATTCAAAGTAATGAGTCCTTTTCACTTGTTGGAATTTCTGTGGATCGAAATCTCAATTGGCACCAACATGTCACATCAATTGCAGAATCGGCTGCTAAGAAATTAGGTTTCCTCTTCCGGGCTCGCAAATACTTTTCACCAGCTAATCTATATACCTTATATACTTCACAAATAAGACCAAACCTCGAATACTGCTCCCACATCTGGTTTGCTACTGCCGTTTCTACACTCGCTATCCTTGACTCCATTCAGAAGAGAGCTATACGTCTCATCGGTGACCCTACCCTCACCCAAAGGCTGCCATCCCTTGCCCACCGACGTGCCGTTGGCAGCCTCTCTTTTATAGATATCTGCACGGGCACTGGTCAGAGGAGCTTTCTTCCATAGTTCCTCCACCTGCTGCCCCCAACAGATCTACCAGTGGAACAGAGCGAATGCACCCTTTTACTGTCCAGGTCACCAGACATAGAACATCTTATGCCCGCTCTTTTGTCCCGAGGACTTCCAAGTTGTGGAATTCCTTGCCGGCACATGTTTTTCCTACTCCTCCGAACCTCCAAACATTCAAGTCCAGAATTAACAAGTTGCCTCTTTCCTCCTTGTCGACACCCACGGTACGATAGTATTTAGGCTGTAAGCCCTCGTGGTGTGTTGTTGAAATATTTGTCTAAAAAATCTTTCTTGGCATTTAAATCTGCCAAGTGATCAAAGTCCTTGCAGATTGAACGGACGTTTAAGTGGCAAAAGGTAAGGTTAGCCTCATCCATTCTGTTCCAAATGAACTGGTGTCCAAAAAAAAAAAAAAAAACGAAATTACACAATGACAAGCAAGTCAAACAATATCATAAAACAGTTGTCTTAAATCATAAAAACGAATAATCAGCGTATAAAATAACACAACAGATCAAACAATTCACATCACTCTCAAACAAAAGTTATTTAAAAAATAACAATGTAATATGTAAATGCGTAAACATAAAAAAAGTATAAAATACTGGTATTAATTACAAAAACATAAGGCAAATGTAAATAGCTAATTATTATAAAGCATAAAAACTCATCAGCTTATAAAATCAATAAAACAATCCCAACAGACATCAGGGCACAATTATCAGATCACTCGTACACATGCATATTTGTATGATAACTACTACGATAACAAGATGATAGCATGCGATTTTTATGTTTCAACAACACACCACCAGGGCTTACAGTCTAAATACTATCGTACTGTGGGTGTCGACAAGGAGGAGAGGCAACTTGTTAATTCTGGACTTGAAGGTTTGGTGGTTCAGAGGAGAAGAAAAAACATGTGCCGGCAAGGAATTCCACAACTTGGAAGTCCTCGGGACAAAAGAGCGGGCATAACAAGATATTCTATGTTTGGTGACCTGCACAGTAAAAGGGTGCATTCGCTCTGTTCCCCTGATAGATCTGTTGGGGGCACTAGGTGAAGGAACTATGGAAGAAAGCTCCTCTGAGCAGTGCCTTTGCAGATATCTATAAAAGTGAGAGAGATCACCAACGGCACGTCGGTGGGCAAGGGATGGCAGTCTTTGGGTGAGGGTAGAGTCACCGATGAGACGTATAGCTCTCTTCTGGATGCAGTCCAGGATAGCGAGTGTAGAAGCGGCAGCGGCACCCCAGATGTGGGAGCAGTATTCGTGGTTTGGCCTTATTTGTGAAGTATATAAGGTATAGAGATTAGCTGGTGAAAAGTATTGGCGACCCGGAAGAGGAAACCTAATTTCTTAGCAGCCGCTTCTGCAATTGATGTGACATGTTGGTGCCAATTGATATTTCGATCCACAGAAATGCTAACAAGTGGAAATGACTCATTACTTTGAATAACTTAGTTGTTCATTGAGATGGGTCTTCGGCTGGTGTATCTCTTATGAGATAGAAAGCAAGACTGAGATTTGGTGGAGTTGAATTGCACAAGATTTCTACTTCCCCAGTCTAATATTTTTTGGAGATCCATGGAGACAGAACCCTCCATGAGTCTGTGATCCTCATCTAATTGGGCTAAAGAGACAGGCTTAGAAAATTGTATATTTGAGTGGAGGGTGCTGTCATCCGTGTAACTGTGAACTGGGTTGGATGTGCTAGAGAGGAGGTCATTGATGTGGAGAAGAAACAAAGTAGGGGCTAAAGCTGAACCTTGAGGAACTCCTGCATTAATTGGATACATTTTCGAGGAATTGCCATCCACGACAACATAAATGCTCCATTTATCATGGCCAATAAAAAAAAATACAACCCTATGTCAACAATTAAAATTATCTTAATCCTAGTATGAATGCACAAGAGGCACAAAATGTCTGGTGGTTGGTGGTCAATAAAAATTACCTAAATTTATAACTTAACGCCAATATTCAAAATCAGCTTAAGCCTAGCATTAATAAACAACTTTCATTAAGCCAAGAGCAAGAAATGGACGGAATATAAACTCGAAACACAAATTACAGAATATTACGCTCTAACCTAGTTTTTTTTTCGTCACTTTTGTCACTGTTGACCTATTCTTAGCACCACTACTAGAGTTACTTCTTAGTACCTTCCTTGATAATTCTCCCCGAACAGAGTTATCCAGTAATCCAGCCAAGTTCATGTTAATTTGGTTAGCTATCTCTCCTTGGATTGTAGGCGTAGCAGGGGCACTGCTTGACTCCCTATTATTACCAGCAACTTCCTCTTCGTTTCCAGTCTCCACCTCCGGAAGATCCTTGGCCAAAAAAACTTCACCGTTAGTATGAAGCTTACCACCCCTTATGTATGATCTCAACCCTTTTCTTTGGGCTAACAAAAAATGTTTCCTCGTGTTACCTTCCTCACGTCTTTGTTCTTGAGAGAGATCATGCTTAATATTCTAGTTCCCTTCAAACTACTCAAATTTTTAAATACCTGACTCTTAACATGATATGACTGAAACTCCACAATAATGGGCCTATTATCACTGTCCTTTTTTCCAATTAGGTATGTATTATCCAGCAATTATCTGCCCAAGTTTAGGTCCAGCAAACTATTTAGTTTCGTAACAACAACGTCCGGTAAATATTTATCCTCGTTTACAACCTTATTAATACCGAATATTATAATACTGTTCCTTCTAGATATATCTTCAAGATATCGAACTCTGTTATTTAACAGCACATTTTCTCTCCTCAGATCGTTTATCGAGATTAACGAGATTCCCACTGTCCGTACCCACTATCTAGCGAAACCACTGCCAAGGGAACTGGCTTAGAAAAATTAGCGGGGACCTGATCTGACCTGACTCTTGTAGGCATCGATCTCCCACTTCAGCTCACTTGCCACCTCATCAATTACTTTTCTCAATTCAAGCTTACTTTGTGTCACCGCCTCATAAACCTTACTGATCAGCCCCTGTATATCAACACCGGACATTGCAATCCAATCGATTAAGAATATTCCACGAGCATACAATTGAAGCTTATCAATTTACGATTAAATTCCCCTTCGGCAGTAAAATGTGATAAAGAAATAAACAAACAAAGCAGCACTATTTCAGAGACATATATTTCTACACAGATCACCAACGGCTTTACCAATCAAGAAAGCACCTCACCACACCTGTGCTGCACACACTGTTTCAGTTGCTACTTCATTTGATTATTTATAATTGTAAGTTAAATGTACTAAATACTACAAAGCCTTAAAACACTGATATTCATTTTGAAACATCCGGTTGGATTAATTTAGAGCTCATTTTGAAGCCAAAAAGAGAATTTGTATGCCTGTACTTAATTTGAGTGTGCCAAATTCAAGCAGTAACTACCAGTTGAGTGCATTTTGGTTAAAACCAATTTCAATTTGATCGCTTCATCAACCAATCTCGTTAGCGAGATGGACAACTCAAACAGTATGGGATGAAACGGTGATATTTGAATTAGTTCTGAGCATAATTTGCTCTACCTTTAGTAAGAATTTACTGATTCTTTTCAAGCTAATTGACAGACTTTTCTGCATTTAACATCATCACACGCACATATTTAATTACAGCTTAATTAACATTGGAATCATGTAGTTAGTGCAAATAGTATATATTGTTACTGCTAATTAGAAAAAGTGGTAGGTACTAAAAAAATTAAATGATACAGATAAAAAATAAATCATTATTGATGAAGTATGTTTCTAATTTGTAGGTAATAAGGACAGAAATAAACACGTTTTTGTCGTCCTCCGGTTATAAATATCACTACATTACTCTATTTTCTTTAATTAAAGATTTTTATGGGGAAAAATAACACATGTTATTATCTTAAATCAAAAGTAATCATAATTTCCTTTATAATTACGTCTATATATTATATAAATTATTACTTTTTATTTACTTCGTTGCACTGCCTCGTAAAGAAATTAATGTTTTCCAGGAGATGAAGTCTATTAGGTGTAACGAAGTTTTACAATCTAGCTTGTAGCATTTATCTAATATTTTGGTAGTTATACTTCATGTCTTATAAAAATGAACGAGCTAAATCAGCTTAATTTTATCTTTATTTTAATATTTTATTGTAAACTACAGATATGTTATTAGGCCATCAAAGAAACGTAACAATTAAAACCAAAATTTAAAAACTGGTAGAACACATTCCTGTAACCTTTGTTCTTCATAAACCGCATTATTTTTAGAATCATTAAATGTGACATTTAGTTTTATTCCCAACCTATCAGCTATCCAGGAATAGACCCTGCCGATGTTGTTTAAGTTTGTCAACTGTAATTCCGAGCTGCCGTCGAAACATCAAATAAAAGGTACATTTCTACAAATATTTTAGCCAAATGAAAGAGAATAACAGTTGAAATAGAAATTTAAGACCTTGATAAAGATACTTGATGCAATATTGGATCTCCATAGATCGCATCAGTCCCAGAAGCGTTGTTTAAAAATCACCAATTTTGACGTTCACATGATAAAAGAAACATTTGCTTCTCACTTTGTAAATGACTGATGCTTGCCGGCGTCACTTCTATTCTAAAAAAAGTTAATTCATTTTCGTTTTAACTAGGTACCTTTAAATAAAAAATAAGTCAGTCGCACTGCTGGAGGTCGGAGGAGGTCAAAATACCAAAATAATAGAACATTATGAGATGTACGACAGGGTCGTCATCTCGGTGCGGAACTAGGTAGTATGTTATAAAATAGAGGCTGTGTACAAGCAACTAACAATTTTGTAAATTGTCAGCCCTGGCGAATTTCTTCCCTAATATAGGGACAATGTATGTAAAGCTAGATGTATTCTTACCATAATTAGAACCGCAACCTGGTTTCGCTCTAATTAGAGCTCTAATTATTTTCGTTTTCGTTTAACTAGTTACCTTTCGAAAAAAAAAAATTAAGACAGTCGCCCTGGAGGTCAAAGGAGGTCAAAATACCAAAATAATGTATGTGATTAACAAAATGTATTGCATATTACAGAGGAAAATTCTGTTTTTTCTTTTCTTTTTTTTTGGTACAGGGGGTTAAAGAGTACCAAAAAATGCTTTTAAAATTTTATGACTTTTCTTCTATAAATGTCCCACTTGTGATTTGAAACGTCAAAGAAACATTCTAAAACGGATTTGGACGATAATCAAAAAGTTCGGGACGCAGAAAGTGCATTATGGTAGTGAATTTTTATTAAATGAATATAACTCAATTTTCTATAAACTTGAAATGCTGAATTTTGGTATGTAGTAAGGTCTTTCCTAAGGTAACATATTCACCAAATTTCATTAAAATAACTTTGTAATTTTCGGAGAAAAAAATGTTTTTCAAAAGAAAACTCAAAATTGAATAACTCAATTTTCTATAAGCTTACAACGTTGAATTTTGGTATGTAGTAAGGTCTTTCCTAAGGCAACATATCTATCAAATTTAATTAACATATCTTTGTAATTTTCGGATAAAAACAATTTTTTCGAAAGGAAACTCAAAATTTTCCCGGAAAACCTTGTCCGATTTTCTTGGCTAACGAACTCATCCAAGCCATTAATAAAAGAAAGGCACTTGCCAAGTTTAATCGAAATCAGGTAATTTTTTTTTGAGTTAGCGGTTGGATACATATATATATATATATATATATATATATATATATATATATATATATATATATATATATATATATATATATATATATATATATATATATATATATAAACATATAAAAATTGAAACTGACCCCGGATATGGGTCCTAGTTCGCGCTCATTTGAAAAATTTTTTGCAAAGTCTCACCATCGATACCTCTCTATTAGTGAATTTTTATTAGAAAAAATTCACTAATAGGATCTTAAATTTCTGTTTCAATAGCTGATGTTCTTGATATGACTAAAATATTTGCAGAAAATTTATTCGAAAAAGACTGCCTTTCTGCGATGTTATAGCAGCAATGTAAATTATAGAGTTTGTGATTTAAATGTGTTATAATTTTTTATTTAACAAGATAAATTTGAAACAATTCCTTTCTTTAGTCAATAAATAGATACACAGACAAACTATATACAACTGGTAGTAACAGTCCTGATGCAGCAAGTGTGTTATGGTAGCGCAATCTCATCAGCTTTTTTCAAACTTCAATAACTAATTTTCTCTCGATCAATAGAATCCAACTTTGAAATATAACAAAAGCTATATCAGGAAATACAATTTTTGTATTTTTCAATGATTGTTCATGTGTGAAATTTTTTCATGAAAATTAGCTACCATAACACACTTGCTGCGTCACGACTGTTTTATTATATCATATAAACATATTGGTAGCCCGCCATTTTTCCTGTATATGACTCCAATCCAACATTTGTTTCCTTTATCCATTTTATTTTCCCCTTAGGACTCGTCTGCGTCTTTGCCGTCCCGATAGCACCGCAGCCTTTGTGTTATTGTGCATGCCCTTTGTCTTTTTACTCTATCTGTTCCAAAATCACTGTGCCTTGAACTAGTCTACACAGCAATTGGTAGGGTGAAGTTTTATATTGCTCTGTCTCCGGTCTAGACTGTCCGTAGATCAGTTGTGTTTGCGGTCCAAAGCTTTACACACGCACAAGATGTGCTGGGCTGATTCCTCCCCCTCGCCGCAGAGTCTGCCTACGAGGTCCTCCTCGAACCGCCCCATTTTATGCAGGCGATTCTTGACAGCCATGTGTCCCGTCAAGAGTCCTGTTATGTTCCTGAGCGGTCCTCTGCTAAGATTTAGCAGCTCCACAGCTCTCTTTGAACTGGAATCCCTAATTAGTGTCTTCCCTTGTCTGAGCCCTGGACAATCTGCCCAGTATACCTTATGCTGATCCCTAACCCAGGACTTGATGGTTCCCGTGGCCGTGCCTTTCGATACACCCAGGACCGGTTCTGGTCCCATAAATGGTTATGCTGATCCTCTCTTCGCGAGACGGTCAGCTGCTTCATTGCCTTTGACCCCCAAGTGACCCGGCACCCAGAAGAGGGAGACCTCATTCTCACCAGCCAGGTCGCTCGTCTCGTCTCAGCATACACTTACCAGCCTGGAATTTACCCGTGGGCTACTTAGGGCCTGCCTGGCTGTCTGTTGGTATGAGGATCCGCTTGTTGGTGTAGCCCCTCCTCTTGTTATCTCGCACGCAGTGCAAGATTGCGTACATTTCGGCCTGAAAGGCTGTTGCATGAGCCCCGAGGGAAATACTGTGAATTACCCTCAGTCCTTTTGAATAAACGCCTGCCCCCGTCCCACGCTCCCCGCCGGATCCGTCCGTGAACCGGCCGAGCGCGTCCCGTGGTAGGCCCGGCGTCTCCCCCCGCCATGCCTCGCGGTCGGGGATTACCACTGTTAACTTATTTTTCTTACAGATTCGCGGGCTCGCGAAGTCTGACCTCATTTCAAGCATGGACTCCTTCACGATCTCCTGAATCTTGCAGTGGCCCCTGCAGCCTGGGTTGGCCTTAAATCTATAATTGCAGGCTAGTCTGTATCCTGGCCTCCCCCATTATAACTAAGGTGGGGGGGGGGCGATCCAGGAGCACCTCCATGGCGGCTGTTGGGGTGAGGTCATGACCTCTGTGATGCCGAGGCAAGCCATCCTTTGGATTTTGCCCAGTCTTAGTTTGGCACTGGATTAGGCCACCAAACCAGTGCCGCGTATGTTAACGATAGTCTGACCACCCTTGTGTACAGCCAATGCGCCATACTAAGTCTCAGTCCCCATGTTTTTTCATATAGCCACCTAGTGATGGCCAGGGTTATAACAGTCTTGCACAGTATTTTTTCAACGTGGCCATTCCAGCTTAGCTTAGAGTCCAATACGACCACAAGATATTTTACCTCCCTGCCCATCGGGAAGGTTTTACCATATAGAGTGAGAGTTCTGTGGCCCTCCCACTTCCTCCTCGTCGTAAATGGTATGACGGTGGCTTTCTCGGGGCTCACACCCGAGCCCTTGGCTAACTGTCCACCTTTCCACCGCTTTCAGTGCTGTCTGCATGCGCTCCCACACTGACTGTGTAACCTTTCCTCGGACTATGATGACAATGTTGTCCGTAGAGCCCTGTACCTCGTACCCCTCTCCTGGGAACCTCCTTAGCAAGCTGTTCACGACTAGGCACCAGAGCAGGGAGACGAAAAACTTTACTGCGGGCATCCCGCGGCGTCCCCCGCCAGAGTCCCCCCGCGAGTGAGGTAAACACTGCCCTGTCCCTGAGCATGGAACCGATCCACCTGCAACATGACTCCTCTATTCCCCACTCCTTATCCATTTTATTACATGTTTGCATATTTTCATGTTTGCTGCGAGGTTTTTTTTTTTTTTTTTTTTTTTTTTGATAATAATCAACCATAACTATTTGCACAATCAATCGTTCCATAGAAGCTGAGTAAGAATTCAGCCTAAGTAAAATATAGACTCGATTCTAGGTGCAACTATTGAAACTAATCCAACACTGGTGGCTGCTGCGAACACAGCAAATGTCAATGTGGTCAACAACAATTACCAAAGTCCAAGTGAGTCAACGGATAGTCCAGTCTTAAGCCCTGACTGTAGCAGTCCTACAGACCATCTTATTAACGGTATGTAATGTTTAATTTTAACACCAAACTTTGCCATCTTCATAATTATTACATTAAACAAAAAAATATGTTATATATTTGTTATTTGGAGAGTAGCTAAATGCGCTAGTACTCTAAGCCAAATTAAAATAATAAATTCGTATGCCCTTCGTTACTCACATACCCCTACGGAGTAATAAAGTGAATAAGCACTGACCTTGTTGAGTTAGCTAGACTCATCCGAGTTAAAATGGGCCGTCTAAATTTAAAGTAGGACTTCAAAGTCTTTAGAATGTAAAAACATCTGTTCAGCCTGGAGCAGACTGCATCAACATTACTGGACCAGGAGAAAACTCTGTCAACTATTGTTCCCAGAAATGATGTGGAGACAACAGAGCTGCGATTAAAGTTAACACTGATGTCAACATGTGGACTCAGCTTGGTGTGAAAATGCAGCAATTGCGTTTTGTCATGGTTTATAATCATACTGTTTTTTGTACACCAGCTGCTGAATTCCTGTAAAACGTTATTAATGTTGTTATAGAGAGATGGAAGATTTGAGGCTGACACTAAAGTTGATGTATTGTCAACGTACATGAATTATCATTCGATATATATTTTGGCAAGTCATTAACATAAAGCAGTAACATCAGCAGGCCCAAAATGCTTCCTTGTGGGGCGCCAGTCTTTATGACTTTTGAGTCTGATAAGGCATTGCCCATCCTAACAAGCTTTCTGTTGGACAGACATTACCGAATCCAGTTTGTCAAAGTCCATCTAATCCCCACATAAAGCAGGAACATCAGCAGGCCCAAAATGCTTTCTTGTGGAGCGCCAGTGTTTATGACTTTTGAGTCTGATAAGGCATTGCCCATCCTAACAAGCTTTCTGTTAGACAGAAATTACCGAATCCAGTTTGTCAAATTCCATCTTATCCCCATATAATGCAGTTTGTCACAAACAAACCTAAAATTTATTGTGTCGAACACACTGGACAAATAAAAAAATAACGCCACGGTGTATTCCTTCAAGTCCATGTTTTCCAGTGCGGCCTGCACAAAATCAGTCACAGCTGATTCTGTGAAAAGCCCCTTACGGAAACCATACTGTCGGTTCGAGATTAAGTTGTTCCCGTCAAGTATTCTTGCATTATTTGAGAAACTATTTTTTTCAATATTTTATGAGGCAACTTTTTGTTACTCTATATTGGTATACAACATATATACCGATGTGATCTTGTAGGAATGAACCAGATTTATTGTACTAGAAGTAGAGGCAAGGTAGCAAAGTTGAAAAAACCGCAACTCAAATTTCCATTTCTGTTGTCGTGGATGGCCATTCCTCTAAACTGTATCCAATTAATGCAGGGGTCCCTCAAGGTTCAGCTTTAGTCCCTACTTTGTTTGTTCTCCACATCAATGACCCCCTCTCTAGCACACCCAACCCAGTTCACAGTTACGCGGACGACAGCACCCTCCACTCAAATATACAATATTCTAAGCCTGTCTCTTTAGCCCAATTAGATGAGGATCGCACACTCATGGAGGGTTCTGTCTCTGTGGATCTCCAAAAAATATTAGACTGGGGAGGTAAAAATCTTGTACAATTCAACTCCACCAAATCTCAGTCCTGCTTTCTATCTCAAGAGATACACCAGCCCTAGACCCATCACAATGAACAACCCAGTTATTCAAAGTAATGAGTCCTTTTCACTTGTTGGCATTTCTGTGGATCGAAATCTCAATTGGCACCAACATGTGACATCAATTGCAGAAGCGGCTTCTAAGAATTTAGGTTTCCTCTTCCGGGCTCGCAAATACTTTTCACCAGCTAATCTCTATACCTTATATACTTCACAAATAAGGCCAAACCTCGAATACTGCTCCCACATCTGGGGTGCCACTGCTGCTTCTACACTCGCTATCCTGGACTCTATTCAGAAATACGTCTCATCAGTGACCCTACCCTCGCCCAAAGGCTGCCATCCCTTGCCCACTGACGTGCCTTTGGTGACCTCTCTCTCTTTTATACATATCTGCACGGGCACTGCTCAGAGGAGCTTTCTTCCATAGTTCCTCCACCTGCTGCCCCCAACAGATCTACCAGGGGAACAGAGCGAATGCACCCTTTTACTGTTCAGGTCACTAAACAGAATGTCTTGTTATGCCTGCTCTTTTGTCCCGAGGACTTCCAAGTTGTGGAATTCTTTGCCGGCACATGTTTTTCCTTCTCCTCCGAACCTCCAAACCTTCAAGCCCAGAATTAACAAGTTGCCTCTTTTCTCCTTGTCGACACCCATGATACGATAGTATTTAGGCTGTAAGCCCTTGTGGTGTGTTGAAAAATTTTAAAAATCTACTATTATCTTCGATCTAAAATATATATCACCATCCCTCTTGAGCTGAAATTATTATTTCCCATTAGAAGATTTAAATTTGAAATCAGGAAATGGCTTAAGACCAAAACAAGAGCTGATTTTCACAATAAGTTGATATAAAAAATTCTTACGCTATCAAAGAGTATTTGGAACGGTATTTGGGAGATGAGTTTTGTCTTGCTGTTTCACAAAAAGTATCTATATATTGTATGTAATTGAATTTTGTAATTCGTTTCAGTTTCTTTAAGTCTACAAACAAGTCATTGCTTAATTGTAGTTAATTTATTTTTACAATTTTTCTAAATATTTATATTGGTGTTTATATATTATGTACCTTTTTATTTGTAAATAAACATTATTATTATATTATTATAATCAGTATCAGTGAAGGTCCAGCAAACCTTTAAGTACCAAGGCAGGGTACCCAGCGACCTGGAAAACCGGGAGAACCGGGGGAAAAATCAGCGAATTTGAAATACCCCCTAAAATGTCAGGGAAATGTCAGGGAAATTTGTGATTTTACTCAAATGTCAGGGAAATCATTCAGCAGACCTGGAAATTATATATTTGTAAATTCCGTCACAAGCAAATTATTTTGGTTTAAAATGATATAAGTATATTATACGAATCTTTTTCACCCAGATATTTGTCCTCTAGGGAAATTTATCTGACAACATTGCAGCTGCCATTTGGTATATTAATTTTAGCCGCCAAAAAACGCAACGAATGTCACATCACGCGCCAACAAAATATAGCTTCTTCATCTACCTCAAATATGTCTCATTTGTTTATCTCACTTGAAATATTCTTCCTTGAATGCATTAAATGCAAAATGCACTCTAGTTATTGGCGGTGTAGAGATGTGCTGTCTGTGTTTATTATATTTTAACCTTTATGATCATGTAACATAGAGTTAAAGTTGGAGTGAAAATATTGGGCGTTTGTATATGGGTACTTGATCGCGGAAAAACACACTGAAGAAAGTGGAAAATTGGTGTTTTAAAATCAAAAATTACCACATTGATAATATATGTATGAACACTATCTTATTTCCACAGTGTGGTAATTTCATTTGGACCTTTTTCATAGTAAACATTTGATATTTATTTTCGTTGTTAAGAAGCTTTTTTTTAATTAAGACGTGTTTTTATTCAAATGCTTGAACAGTGGTTATAATATGGCTCTTGTGGTTTGATCTTATTTAGACTAAAATTAGTGAAGCTTAATTACTACTTACTGCAAAAACGTGTAATACTCATTCATTTAAGTAGACAATTATTACTGCATACAGACTTTGAGAATACTTCTCTGGCTTCACTGTGAAGCCAGAGAAGTATTCTCAAAGTCTGTATGTGGTATGGACAAGTTTCACCAAGTAAGGGCAACAACAATCAATGAAGACAATTATTAGTTTTCTTTAGAAGTTTAAAAGAATAAGCATGTTTATGTTTGTGTATTAAACAAGTTTTTTGTTCAGAATCTTATTTATTTCAAGAATAGAAATGTATTCAGAGATGTGTGCCTTTCATTTTAAGTATTATGAGAATTTTACTTGCTGAACCTGGAAATGTCAGGGAATTTGATTTTTGATTTCTGCTGGGTACTCTGCAAGGACAGTTAGGATGATTTAAATTTTTAACTATTGTTGACACTAGAATATGCAGCTAACAGAATTCTTTTCTCAGGTAATATCGCCAGCCCACCACTGCAAACAGCCACTGCTACTTCCAATGTGGTGATCATGAGAGACATATCTTCCATGGATGATAGCTACTTTAAACAAGAACACTTCAAACAGGAGCCTGTACAAGAGACCGAGCATTCATTTTGAAGATAAAGAAGAATGTTTGTTATTTTTTTAAGATTTTTATTAGTGCGAACGGTTGTAGAAGGTTTGTGGTTATAGTACACTATTTTATTACTGTTATTATTATTATTTTTATTCATAGATATATTTATTTATGGTCAGTAAGGTAAGATTACTGAGGTGAGGATGTTATTAGGGTCTTGAATTACATTTTTTTTTTGTTAGTTACAGATTTATTTTATTCCGTTATGTTTTACAACCAACCCTTATCTGGGTCTAAGTTATCATTTTTCATATTGACAAAAATCCAGTCCTGAAAACAAAAGTGACTAATTTAGTTGACAGTTACTTGATTTAAATTTGTGTTAAATTAATCAATAAATGAAAGTAAATATTTTCTTGGCTCTTGGTAAAGCAACTTCTTTAAGTAAAAATACCAAAGACATTTGGTAGAAACTTAAGTTTTTACTTTACAAAAACTTGTTTTGATAGAATTGCCACAAAAATTTGTAGAAGTGGAAAAACAGTTGTTTTTATTGCTGAAATGTCATTTTTGCTGATTTACATTCGTATGGAACTGTCATTTAACATTGTTGACACTAGTATTATTGACACTAGTATCACTCATTTGATATAAATCAAGACAATAATTTTAACTAGATACTGAAAATTAAGAAACATTGCTATGTATAACTTCTTGCTCTTGGTAGGGGCCATCAAGGAGTTAATTAGTAGTTGTTGCATGAATAAACAAATATGTAGTCTGAAACCTTTGGGAGGCCAATAACCATCTACAAGATAGTATAAGATTATACTCCTTATTGGTCAGATAGTCGTTTTGGACTCTAAGCTAACCTGGAATGGTCACGTTGAAAAAATACTGTGTAAGGCAGTCATGACCTTAGCCATCACTAGGCGGCTATATGGAAAAACGTGGCGACTAAGACCTAGTATGGCCCACTGGCTGTACACAAGGGTGGTCAGACTATCGTTAACATACGCGGCACTGGTCTGGTGGCCTAAGGTGACACAATCCAGTGCCAAACAAAAACTAGGCAAGATCCAAAAGATGGCTTGCCTAGGCATCACAGGGGCCATGTCTTCGACCCCAACAGCCACCGTGAAGGTGTTGTGACTATACAGACTAGCCTGCAATGGTAGACTGAAGATCAACCCAGGTTTCAGGGGCCACTGTAAAATTCGGGGGAAATGAGGTCAGACTTCGCGAGCCCGCGAATCTGCAGGGAAAACAACTTTACAGAGGAAATCCCCGACCGCGCAGCATGGCGGGAGGAGACGCCGGGCATACCACGGGACGCGCTCGTCTGGTTCACGGACGGATCCGGCGGGGAGCGTGGGACGCGAGCTGGTGTTTATTCGGAAGGACCGAGGGTAAGTCATAGTATTTCCCTCGGAGCCCATGCAACGGTCTTTCAGGCCGAAATGTACGCCATCCTGCACTGTGTGCGAGAGAACAAGAGGAGGGGCTACAACAACAAGCGGATCCTCATAGCCACATGCAGCCCTTAAGGCCCTAAGTAGCGCAAAGGTAAAATCCTGGCTGGTGAGTGAGTGATGAGACGAGCGACCTGGCTGGGCAGAATTAGGTCACCCTCATCTGGGTGCCGGGTCACTCAGGGGGTCAAAGGCAATGAAGAAGCTGGCAGTCTCGCGAAGAGAAGGTCAGCAGAACCATTTATGGGACCAGAACCGGCTCTGGGCGTGACAAAGAGCACTGCCAGGGGAGCCATTAAGTCCTGGGTCAGAGACCAACACAAGGTGTACTGGGCAGACTGTTCAGGGCTCAAACATGTGAAGTCAATAATTGACGAACCCAGTTCAAAGAGAGCTGTGGAGCTGCTAAATATTAGCAGAGGACAGCTCAGAAACATAACAGGTGTCTTGACGGGACACATGGCCATCAAGAAACGCCTTTAAGTCCAGAACCTTCCAAACCTTCAAGTCCAGAATTAATAAGTTGCCTCTTTCCTCCTTTCGACACCCACAGTACGATAGTATTTAGGCTGTAAGCCCTCGTGGTGTGTTGTTGAAATACAAATTTTAAAAAACCTGCATAAAATGGGGTGGTTCAAGGGGGACCTCGCATGCAAACTCTGCAGCGAGGGGGAGGAATCAGCCCAGCACATCTTGTGCGAGTGTAAATCTCTGGACTGCAAAGGACAACTGATCTATGGTCAGTCTAGACCGGAAACAGCATTATAAAACTTCACCCTACCAATCGCTGTGCAGACTAGTTCAAAGCACAGTGATTTTGGAATGGATGCAATAAAGAGACTAAGGGTATGCACAGTGAGCCAAAGGTTGCAGTGCTATCGGGGCGGGAAAGCCGCGAACGAGCCTTGAGGGAGAGAAAAAAAAGTGGTCAGATGAAAATTTAGGCATTGTAGACTTCTAAAGACATGTGGGTCTGGGAGTCGGCCCTGCCCACACCAAAATGCAAAATCTGCAAGAACATCAACCAGCTGGCTGGCATCCAGCATATTCTTTGCTGTGTAAACAGACCAGGATTTGACCATAGCAAAGAGTTAATAGAGTCTGTTCTGCAAAAGCGTAGACCCCATAGCAGAGAGCATTCTAGGATTAGTGTCAGATACCTGAGAGAACATACGACTGCCAGGAGACAATCAAGAATTGAAAGAGAGCTGTGGAGCTGCTAAATCTTAGCAGAGGACAGCTCAGGAACATAGGACTCTTGACGGGACACATGACTGTCAAGAAACACCTGCATAAAATGGGGTGGTTCGAGGGGGACCTGGCTGCAGACTCTGCAGCGAGGGGGAGGAATCACCCCACACATCTTGTACGAGTGTAAAGCTCTGGGCCGTAAATAACAACTGATCTACGGACCGCCTAGACTGAAGACAGAACAATATAAAACTTCACCCTACCACTTGCTGTGCAGACTAGTTCACAGTGATTTTGGAATAGGTGGAGTAGAAAAGACAAAGGGTATGCACAATAAGCCAAAGGCTGCGGTGCTATCTGGGCGGCAAAGACGCGGACAAGCCGTAAGGGAGAAAAAAAGGCGAGGAGGTGACCTCATGATACCATATCATTAGAGGTGTGCGAAGCTTCGAAATTTCAAACCGAACTCGAACTGAATTCTCGGTTCGAAAAATAGTACCGCCAACATCGTTAAAGTAGTTTGAAGTATGTAATTCTCAAAATAGTTCGAAGTTCGTTGTTCAAAAACACTTCAATATTAAATTTTACAGGCCGTAAAAGCTGCCAAAGATAGCGAAGTTGTAACCTAGTAGCGGCCCCGTTAAGTCAGTAGCGACGCTTTTAACTCTGTATCGGCATTAAGTTGGTAGCGTAATTTGCTGAGATTTCACTAATGCATATTTTTGACAGTTGGTAGGACACATTGAGATATCATCTTGTTTACAGGACTCTAAGCTATATAATGAGCTGAGTCAAGAAACGTAGGAGATGCCAGTGATGGAATTTAAAAACCATATAACACACCGAATGTGTTCTACTCTGTGGAACAGTTTACGGAAATGGCCAGCAGATTTTAAATATATTTTTTTTTGGCCTAATATTAATTCTTAGTGAAAACACTTATTCTCAACACAAATGTCCACACTAGTATTTATAGCAGATTTAATTGATTTTACTTGTACAATACATATAATTTTAAAACGTATATTTCTGGGCGTCATATATGGCAAATAAATATTAATATTACGAGGGCGGATCAATAAGTCCGTGACTTTTTGAATTAAACATGGGTTTTTTGACAAACAATCATTTTATGTCTCAACATAGTCTCCTTTGAGCTCTATACACTTCGTCCAACGTTTCGCCGATTTTTTTTTATCCCTTCCAAAAAATAAGATTTTTCGAGGTTCTCAAAATAGGTATTTGTTTGTAAGATGATTTCATCATTGCAGTCAAATCTCATTCTGCCGAGCCATTTCTTTAAGTTTAGAAACAAGAAATAGTGACTCGGAGATAAATCCTGAGAATAGGGCGGATGAGGGAGCAATTCGTAGCCCAATTTATGCAATTTCGTCATGGAGACTACACATGTGTGCACTCTTGCATTTTCTTGGTAGAAAAGAACTTTTTTCTTGGCCAAATGCGGTCGTTTTTTTTTTTTTTTCAAATCGTCATTGAATCGGTCCAATAAGTTGGTATAATATTCGCCATTGATTGTTCTTCCCTTTTGAAGGTAATCAGTGTGGATTATACCGTGTGCATCCCAAAAAAGAGTCGCCATGACTTTACTGGCTGACAAACCCACCTTGGCCTTCTTCGGCGCCGATTCGAACGGACAAACCCACTGTTTTGACTCCTGCTTGGTCTCTGGTGTGTTGTGGTGAATCCATGTTTTATCCACGGTTACGAAACTGCGCAAAAACTCGTCCCTATTGCGGTTGAACAACGCCAAATCCTCCTTCGAAGTTGTCACACGATTGCGTTTGTGGACGGTTGTGAACAAACGCAGCACCCATCTTGTGGATAGCTCTCTCATACCCAAGTGATCATGCAAAATAGAAACCACTGAGCCATGTGATATGCCTATGGCTTTCACAATCTCCCGCACTTTCAATCTCCGATCGGCCAACACCACATCGTGAATTTTTTCAAGTGTTTCAGGTGTAGCGACCTCAACTTGACGTCCAGACGTTCAGCGTCATTTGTGCTTGTACCGCTGCAACGAAATTCAGCAAACCACTTTTTTTCCATGGAAATTTATTTTTATTTTATTTATTTATTTATTCATACACCATCCAACAGCTTAAAAGCCAAATTAAGGATGGGCCAATACACAAAACATAATAACTAACAATAATCAAGCTAAGAATACAAAAAAAGAGTAACAAATTAGATCGTTTTGAAAAACATTTTTATTTCTAATATATTACATGAGAAGATATCTAGGCGGTCTTGCAGTACAGAGTAATCATTGCACATCTGGTAAATTGGAGACGATCGCAGCAATCGTGTAGGAGCAGTCGGGAGATAGAATGTGCCTGGAAAACGTGTTGCAATACGAGGCACATTGAAATTAAGTTGCTGAAGCAGACTAGGGCAGTCAAACACAGAATTAGCCAGTTTATATAAAAATATAATGAAACTGCACTGCCTGCACATCGACAGACTTTGCAGACTAAAGCGAAGAAGTAAACTTTCCTGAGGAAAACCAATAGACGGATACCGACCATCCTCACGAAAGCTAAGAAATTTTAGAAATTTCCTTTGCACTGATTCCAGGCTTGCCACATGTATCTCATAAGTAGGAGCCCACACAACAGCCATATTCAAGTCGGGACCTAACCAAACAGCTAAAGAGCAGGAGGAGGGTGTCAGTCTGTGAGAAATTTTTGCTGTTTCTTATCAGAAACCCTAGAGTTTTGTAAGCAGAACTGACAGTCTGCTCATAGTGTGGTTTAAAAGATAGAGTACCATCAAAAACAATTCCGAGGTCCTTAACTGTCCGGTCAAGTGGAAGCCCTCTTATATTGTACCCGAAAGTGATTGTGTGCTTATTTCGAGTAAAGAACATCACACAACACTTGGAAACATTCATAGAAAGACCACTCCGACAACACCATTCAAGGATCTGAAGACAGTTCTGGAGCCGCAAACAGTCATCAACACTCGAAATATTTGCGAAAATCTTAATATCGTCTGCATACATTAAAAAAGGAACATGTAAAACATGTTTAACTGGGTCAATAAATATATTAAACAGTAATGGACTGACTATGGAACCCTACGGCACTCCCGAAGTTACGTGATAGGTGTTAGATTTGAAGCCCCAACCTCAACAAATTGATGGCGCAAAGTCCCCATAGTATTTATCAAGCTTAGCCCTAATTTGAGTGATGGTTTTTTTACGCAAAAATAGAATGTTTGATGAGTACATGAAATTCACCGTTTTCCATTTTCATTATAACTCAAGAAGTTATCTGATTTCAATGGCTATCTAACACAAACTAAATGACCCAGCTTGTTCAAAATTTGACCGGAGTCAACTGACAGATGCTTGTTGACAGGAGCAGTGTTGCCTTTTCTGTGAAGTGGCAGGATATTCAAAAAGTCACGGACTTATTGACCCGACCTCGTATCATTGTAGTCGAGACCAAACAGCATCCTCACTTGTTTATTTTAATTTTAAATGACATCACTTATAATTTTTTAAGTGCATGTTACAATAAAACATTATATAGAAATTATTTTTTATAACTTAAAACCATAATTTATCATTCTATTAGCCCTCACCTTCATTCATATATTTTTACATAAATATTGTTATAGATTTTAGTGATATTGTTTAGTACATGTGTAGATAGTTATGTTTTATATTTAAAATTTTGTATTTATATGTAATTTTATGTACGGGAAACATGTTCGAGTGGATGACACTTATTAATTGTAGTGGACAATTAATGATTCACTACAAAGGACAGGGTGTGATTTCTAGTGCCTTTTAGTAAGTTAATAATAGGCTGTGACTGAAGAATATACTAAGCCTTCTGTTGATTGCCTTTTGTTATTGTTATCTAGACATTAAGATCTATTTTATATAACATGTGTAAATGACAACTTGCATATGTATAGTTTGGCAATGGTGTTAAACGTTCTTTTTGATATTGAAAGACAAATTTGCTCAATGAACAAGTATGACTTTTATTTATAGTTATCATAGGCTTCGATGTATGTAACTTATTTTCTAACCATAATAGTTTCAGGCAATTACTATGAACAAAAGATGTGCAGATTTTCAAAGCGCTACATTTGCAGATACTGTACTTATTACAAAGAGGATCATCACAAATTGATATCTGATTATCCAATTTTGATTACTAGTCTTGTTAGACACTTGAAGCTTGAAGATCCTGTAAATTATTCTAATGGAGTCACTTGCTAAAGCCTTTGAATATATATCAGAGAATAGACTCGCCACACAGCCGAATTTTTTGAAGCCAGCATTCAAGGAACTCTATGTTTACATCGGTCCTCTGCTCTGATTGGGTGGTGGCTCAAGCGTTGCCGCTATGTAATAATTCATCCTTAAATCGCCGAATATGATGACAAGTTGAGAATGATAAATTTATTACTTTTCTGTTACTTAAGACATTACACTTACATTAGGGCTTATTTATGAATTTAAAGATTTACTAACATTATATTCCTTGGTTTCTCCCGTGTTTATGTAAATATAACCAGAAAACTCAATTTAAAATCTTTATTTTGCTGCAGGTGAAGTATCTAGATTTGTATTAATCCACAGTTGTGGCTTGTATTTGTCTGTGAACAGTATGCAAGTATACTGATAATTTATTTTTATGTGTTACCTCGATTTGCAAAAAAGGTTTTGAGTTTTATTTTTGCAAAACGATGAAAAAGTATATTGCTTGTAGAAGATTACCTGGGGATGTGGCAACGGTGTCTCTGCGTGCGTACGTACATTGCTGTTTGCGATTTTCAGTGGCGGTACGTCAGTTTGGCACTATTTTCAGGTTTCCATCTACTGAAAAAAGGAGATAAACATGGTGGGCTGCCTTAAATATAAAATCGGATACGCTGCCGAAATATTCTTATATATGTTCACAGCATTTTGATAAAGACTTTTATTATTTACCCAAGTGGAAAAAGGGTATTAAAAATGCAGCGTGTCCATCAGTTTTATGTTCTCCTCTACTTCTGGCATGAAAGCTCTTGCTCATGTGGAAATAACGTGAATAATTCTTTTTAGCTTCCTATTTTGTAAACCTTTATTATTGTTAAAATTAATAAATTATCAGATAAAAATTGCAGTCATAGTTTTGAAGAGAATAGAGATAAATCATCGTTATCATCAACTCTCACTGCCTTGGAACTATCATGTTCAACAGGTGCGGCATTTTGCGTAGAAATTTGCATAGAAAAAAAAATCGCTTGTGACGAGATTACTACATTGCAACATTGAGACTTTCGAACATTCGAGAAATCATTTCTATAAAAATTCACTACCATAACGCACTTGCTGCGTCCAGACTTTTTAGTTAATAGTATACTTAAATAATGTATAGGTAGTTAAACATCTTTTAAATTTTATTTTATTATTTTAATTGTATTTATGAAAATTTCAATCCTAATTCTCGAGACGCCTATGGTGTCGAGGACCGTGTAAACAAACTTTTTATTCAATGTTGGTTTCAAACATTACAAGGCATCACATTGGGAGATGCCTGGTCTATCCGTAGGTAGATAGTCAAAGGCTAAAGCAACAGATCAAATGCTAGCTAAACTGTACTTTACAATTCCATTTGATTTGGTCATAAGTGACCGCCCAGCATGGACAAGACAGTAAAAGTCTGACAAACAATTCATCTGTATGGTATAACATAACATTTATTTAACCATCAACATTTACATGGTTCGTCGCACATAAAATAATTGTATAATGGACTTACCCATGACAAAGAGTGGGTGACAATATGCATAAAATAAAACAAAATATAAAATGAGCTGACAAAAACACACAACAGTTAATTAAAAATTAAATTCTTTAATTGAATATATAGGTCTCTCTATTAATTTTCTTTTTATCACAGATGCAAACTGTCTTCTAGGCAATTTCCTGACCATTGTTGGAAGTGAAGTAAACAACCTAACTCCAGTATACCCATGACTCCTCTGTGTGCGGCTTATCCTGTGATGAGGAATCACAAACTGACTTTTACCTCTAGTTTTGTAATTTTGAACCTGTTCGTGGGAGATAAAACTGGCCTGATGGTCATAAATGTAAAGAAGGCAAGTAATTATATAACTTGCTGGTAGGGTAAGTATTTTATACCTCTGGAATAGTTCTCTACAACTTGGTCCTGAAGAAAGTTAGCAATCGCCCTGATTGCTCTTTTCTGTTGTAAAAAGACACATTCTGCATGTGGCGAGGATCCCTACAGCAAAATTCCATAGGTTGCAATGCTTTGAAAGTGAGCATAGCAAGTAACCCTAGTGGTGCTTTTATCTATGATGTATCTTATTCTACTGATTGAGTAGATGCTGAAGATGATTTTTTTACACATTTGGTCTATGTGGGGTTTCCAGCTTAAACAACCATCAATACGAAAGCCTAAAACTTTATTATTTTCGCCTGAGTTCTGTAGATGGTCCCTGGTAGTTATGACAAGTCTTGATGTTTTTTCTGCATTAAGCAATAACTTGTTTGCCTTAACCCATGCTTCCACCTGCTGGATGGATTGATCACCTTTGTGGTTTATAAGGTCTGGAATTGCTTTATTAATTCCTGTCGGGTCATCTGCGAAGATGCAACTTCTGCCTGCCTTATAATTTTCGGGCAAATCGTTAATATATAATAGGAAGAGCATTGGCCCCAGTACTCCCAAGTCTACCTCATTAAAATTTGAAGTGGTATTTTGCCAGCTAACCAACTACACCCTGTTCCTTAAATATGATTGTAAAAGTGTTCCTATTCTGCCTCTCATTCCATAATATTCCAACTTAGAGATAAGGATCTGGTGGTTTACCATATTAAAGGCTTTGCTAAGGTCAAAGCACAATAGCTCGGCATTTTCTTTGTGATCAAGTGCTTCCAAGACAAAATCAGCTATATATGTCAGCGCCGTAGTTGTTGACCTATTTCTTCTGAATCCATGCTGGGAATGGTTTAGGATTTCCTGCCTATCAATATAGCTTACTAATCTCTCTTTAATAAGTGCTTCCAAAGTTTTCGAGATTATAGGGAGAATACAAATTGGCCTATAATTGTTGCAGTCGTTCATGTCGCCATTCTTTGGCAAAGGAATTATCTTTGCAATTTTTAATAGATTTGGAAATATACCCTGCAATCTGCAATCACGTGGATCATCCTTTTTAAAAATACTATGTTTAATCCAAAGATGTCACGAGCTAACTTATTTTTTATCATCAACACCACCTGCATAACTTTACGTGGGAATGTGTCCTCGAGAAACATTGACCCATTGTTCCGCAGTTTGACACGTTTTATATAGGAATGGCACTTTTTTGACGTGTCTGCTACTGGCACCAAATTATCCTCACCAATTCTGGAAAATCGGCAATTTAGATAGTCCGCACTTAGTGTACTTACTCCTTGGTTAATCCTCGAGGTTTTTATGTTCGAATTTATCAACTTCCAGATGATTTTAGATTTATTATCAGCATTTGTAATTCTATCTCTGTTATAGTTTCTAATAGAAGTGTCAATCTGTGTCCTTAGTTGTTTCTTTAGGCTTTCATAAAGAGTTTTTGAGTCATCATCTCTTTTTACTCTAAAGATTGTATATGCAGCATCTACCTGATTCTTAAGTTTTCTGATAATTTCACTCTGGAAAATGTGTTCTTTAACAGAGATAACCCTCTTCCTTTTCACAGGGAAGCAGTTTTCAAAGCTTTCCATTAGAGCTTCATGGAAACGAACATAAGATTCTTCAGCATTTGGTACCAGAAGTGAATTCCAGTCAATGTTTTGCAACTGGTGTATGAAAAGCTGAACACTATCAATGTTATTTGTATCCCTTATATTATGAAACTTATTCTCTTGTTTGTTGTCGTCATATATCAGGAGTTTCTGCGCAAGATGGTCCGACAGGTGTAAATTCACAGTTTTTGCTAGACAGTTGTTTAGGTTTATATTTGAATAAATATTGTCTATACAAGTTGCAGATGTCTTTGTTATTTTAGATGCTTCTGAAAATAGATTATTAAGTCCATAGGACACAAACAGATGATGAAGCTTGGTACTCTCCATTGTTGACTCCCAAATATTCACATTAAAGTCTCCAGCGGGGAAAAGGTTATTAACCCCACTATTTATTAAAGTACCAAGTGCAATGTCAGCTTTTTCCATAAAAACTTGCATGTCAGCTCCCGGGGGGCGATAAACTGATAGAACAGTCATGTCTAGACTTGGAAGTCTAGCTGCAGCTATCTCTATACAACCCTCAACAGACAGGTTAGTTATCGGATCAATTGACTCATATTCCACTCCTTCTCTTACCAATATCATAGCACCACCACGAGAAGTTGATTGTCTTGTAAAGCAATTTGCTATTCTGTAGCCTTGTATTATGATCTTGTTTATGTTGTCATTAGTCAGCCAATGTTCTGTAAAGCAAGCTATACGGCAGTCTTCTAATTTTAAACAATTTTCTAGGCAATCTATTTTCCTAGGCAGTCCTTGTAAGTTCAGGTTAATCAAAGCAAAACTACTTTTTTGAGAATTTTTATACATCGAATTTTGCATTATCTCTTCCTCGAAAAAACCTATATCTGGATACTGTTACCACCCCAGTGGGCCAATTTTGTTGTACATTTGTGATGCCAGAAAGAAAGGGTTTGCAAGTGTATTTACCCATCGACTACGCTTTAAATCAAATTGATCCACAGGAATTAAACTATTACTTTATTTTAATTGCCAAACTATTATGGTGAACACATGGGATTTTTTCTGTCGATAATAAAACAATTTTTTTAGTTGGGTGATGTTCTGGGAACTGAAATAACCAATTAGCTATTCGTTAATGAGAAAGTTTTCTTAATAACGATAATAGCAGTACATCAATACATATTTATAGTTATTTACAGCTAACACTATATTATTTGGTTGTCATTTTTATAGTAGCTAATAAATTAGCATTAGTTTCCTTTAATAGGTGTTTGTTTATTTTTTATTTTTTGTCTTTACGTTAAGTTAGTTAAGGTACATTCGATTAAAAGTATTCTGAATTCACATGAATATGGCATTTATTAGAATTTCTGTTTTAGTTGTTAGATAAATTTAGATTATTAATGCCATTTCAATGCAAGATTTTTTTTCATTAAGTGGTAGGTACTTTAACTAACTGTATGTATAATATACAATCAAAAGGCTGGAGGTGGCAATATTTGTTTCTATTTCAATAAATTTTAAGGTATTATTATGTGTTTCATTTCCTAGATAACCAGGGGCGGCACCTCAATAAGTGCGCCCGTGTGCGCGCACTGCAGCCTGCCGTGGAAAAAATAATCTTTTTGCTATGCTATATTTTAATAAATTTTTATTTGCTTTTTTACCTCCTGCATTCAACAAACAAAATTAGTAGATCGAGGATCGCACAGTCGGCAGCATTAATACAACATCAGAATAAGTATAGTGTTAATGGTTGGTTGCAGACGTTATCGTTATATACATCCATATACATCAGTCGCCTGGCGCTGTGTATTTTTCGGCGCTCTGAACAAATGCGATACTTCAATGCGAAATGATCGAGTATCATCGTCGAAAACGACCGAATAAGCAATCTGGTGTGCGCTCTCAAATTCCACACTTGCAGTTTGCAGTGGAATTTTGGCAGAGCGTGTCTGTGTTTAGTAATTTTCATGTAGTGCTGCGCGTCGGATAGATTTTCATTAGATCTTTTTTTTCTTTTATTAATGGCTTGGATGAGTTCGTTAGTCAGGAAAATCGGATAAGGTTTTCCGGGAAAATTTTGAGTTGACACCCCCCAAGGAAGTTACGAGACCAGGAGTGAATAGAGGTGCTGGGCGGGGTAGGTAGTAAAAAGGAAATATGAGCAGAAAATTCGAATAAAATGGGCTTGAAAGTTGTCTTTTTCACATCTTGAAGCCATATCCCCTTAAACCCTGCCTACCCCGCACAGCACCCCTATTCCTCCAAAAAAATTCTTGTTTACACTCCCCAAGGAAGTTACGGGACCAGGAGTGAATAGGGGTGCTGGGCGGGGTAGGTAGTAAAAAGGAAATATGAGCAGAAAATTCGAATAAAATGGGCTTGAAAGTTGTCTTTTTCACATCTTGAAGCCATATCCCCTTAAACCCTGCCTACCCCGCACAGCACCCCTATTCCTCCAAAAAAATTCTTGTTTACACTCCCCAAGGAAGTTACGGGACCAGGAGTGGATAGGGGTGCTGGGCCGGGTAGGTAGTAAAAAGGAAATATGAGCAGAAAGTGCGAATAAAACGGGCTTGAAAGTTGTCTTTTTCACATCTTGAAACCATATCCCCTTAAACCCTGCCTACCCCACACAGCACCCCTATTCCTCCAAAAAAATTCTTGTTTACACTCCCCAAGGAAGTTACGGGACCAGGAGTGAGTAGGAGTGTATAATTTTTTTTAGCTAATTTTCGTAGAACAAATTCGTTAATGCATTTTTGAATTGTTTATCGAAATATGATGCGTTTGTAATAAAAAGATCTAGACGCAGTAAGTGCGTTTTGGTAGCGAATTTTCGGTAAATTTGCAGTTTAGATCCCGAATGCTTCTCAACACACTGTTTTCAGACACCCCCGATCCACAAACCCCCAAGAAAATTTCGTGCGAATTTTCGGTAAATTTGCAGTTTAGCTCCTGAACGCTTTTCAAAAAACTGTTTTCAGAAACCTGCCTAGCACACCCACCCCCCCGATCCACGAACCCCAAGGAAAATTTCTTGTTCACACTCCCCAAGGAAGTTATGGGACCAGGAGTGAGTAGGGGTGTATAATTATTTTTTTTAGCTAATTTTCGTAGAACAAATTCGTAAATGCATTTTTGCATTTTTTATCGAAATATGATGCATGTTTGTAAGAAGAAATCTGGACGCAGTAAGTGCATGTTGGTAGCGAATTTTCGATAAATTTGCAGTTTAGCTCCCGAACGTTTTTTAAAAAACTGTTTTCAGAAACCTGCCTAGTACCCCGCCCCTGGATCCACAAACCCCAAGAAAAATATCTTGTTCACACCCCCCAAGGAAGTTATGGGAGGACCAGGAGTAAGTAGGGGTGCTGAGCGGGGTAGGTAGTAAAAAAGAAATATGAACAGAAAATTCGAATAAAGCGGGCTTGAAAGCTGTCTTTTTCACATCTTGCAGCCATATCCCCCTTAAACCCTGCCTACCCCGCACACCACCCTTATTCACTCCCAGTCCCATAACTTGCTTGGGGGGGTGTGAACAAGAAATTTTTCTTGTGGTTTGTGCATCCAGGTGGGGTCCTAGTAATGTCTCTGAAAACAATTTGTTAAAAAGCGTTCTGGAGCTAATCTGCAAATTTACCGAATTTTCATTAAATCCTTCAAATTTCAATAACTCAATTTGCTATTAATGTAAGCTTTGTTGGTTAGAAAATCAACATTTAAGTTTATTTTCGGAAATTTTTTGTATATTTTCAAACCAGAAGTAATTTTGATAAAATACATTACATTGTTTCTACTACATAGGCTATTCTGGTAATCAGATTGATGCCTGCTCGCATTTGCTATTAAAAACATTTTTATGGAAATTCACTTCCATAACACATTTGCTGCATCTAGACTTTTGAAAAATGTTTATATATTTTCAAACAATAAATTTATTTCGATGAAATATGGTAAATTGTTTCTACTATATAGGCAACCAAGTTTGATGCCTGCTTTCATCAAAGAAAGACATTTGCATCAGAAAAAGGTTCTATTTGAAATGGATTTTCTGGAAACATTTTAGTAAAATGAAGGACAATGACGGTTGAAACTAAGACTTTAGGGTTTGTAAAACATTCTTCTTGAGACATTTGATTTCCATAGCCCGTATTAGATTCAAGTTATTTGCCTAAATGTTGCGAATTTTGACTTTTTAAATCGCGACTTTGACGTTTTGAGGAAAACCCCAATTTATTTTTCTTTAAATGCCCATAACTTTTTTGTCTTTTGACCTACAGCGCTAAATTTTGGTAGGTAATTTACCTACAGCGATATAAAACGATGTACCAAATTTGGTTGCCCTTACTTTATTTCCGGAGAGATAATTTTTTTTTCTAAAGAAAACACCAAATTTTCCGGGAAAACCTCGGCCGATTTTCCTGGCTAACGAACTTATCCAAGCCATTTACAAAAGAAAGGTATTCACCAAATTTTGTCAAAATCGGCCCATTATTTTTTGAGTTATCGGTGTGATATATATATATATATATATATATATATATATATATATATATATATATATATATATATATATATATATATATATATATATATAAGACGTGCTTGGTTCTCGGGTTAAACCGCGTCCAGAATTTATGGAAACTCGACGTTTCGGCTCCTGTTTTGTTTTGGAGCCATTTTCAAGAGGTAAAGGAAATACGTAAGGACACTCTAAGGCCTCAATCTGCCTAGTCCTTAGAGTGGTGGACAAAGGTGGGTAAAGGAAATATGTAGACACTCTAAGGCCTCAATCTGCCTACTCCTTAGAGTGGTGGACAACGGTGGGTAAAGGAAATATGTAAGGACACTCTAAGGTCTCAATCTGCCTACTCCTTAGAGTGGTGGACAACAGTGGGTAAAGGAAATTCTTAAGGACACTCTAAGGCATCAATCTGCCTACTCCTTAGAGTGGTGGACAACGGTGGGTAAAGGAAATATGTAAGGACACTCTAAGGCCTCAATCTGCCTACTCCTTAGAGTGATGGACAACAGTGGGTAAAGGAAATATGTAAGGACACTCTAAGGTCTCAATCTGCCTACTCCTTAGAGTGGTGGACAAAGGTGGGTAAAGGAAATATGTAAGGACACTCTAAGGCCTCAATCTGCCTACTCCTTAGAGTGGTGGACAACGGTGGGTAAAGGAAATATGTAAGGACACTCTAAGGTCTCAATCTGCCTACTCCTTAGAGTGGTGGACAACAGTGGGTAAAGGAAATATGTAAGGACACTCTAAGGCCTCAATCTGCCTACTCCTTAGAGTGGTGGACAACAGTGGGTAAAGGAAATATGTAAGGACACTCTAAGGCCTCAATCTGCCTACTCCTTAAAGTGGTGGACAACAGTGGGTAAAGGAAATATGTAAGGACACTCTAAGGCCTCAATCTGCCTACTCCTTAGAGTGGTGGACAACAGTGGGTAAAGGAAATATGTAAGGACACTCTAAGGCCTCAATCTGCCTACTCCTTAGAGTGGTGGACAACAGTGGGTAAAGGAAATATGTAAGGACACTCTAAGGCCTCAATCTGCCTACTCCTTAGAGTGGTGGACAACAGTGGGTAAAGGAAATTCTTAAGGACACTCTAAGGCATCAATCTGCCTACTCCTTAGAGTGGTGGACAACGGTGGGTAAAGGAAATATGTAAGGACACTCTAAGGCCTCAATCTGCCTACTCCTTAGAGTGGTGGACAACAGTGGGTAAAGGAAATATGTAAGGACACTCTAAGGCCTCAATCTGCCTACTCCTTAGAGTGGTGGACAACAGTGGGAAAAGGAAATTCTTAAGGACACTCTAAGGCCTCAATCTGCCTACTCCTTAGAGTGGTGGACAACAGTGGGTAAAGGAAATATGTAAGGACACTCTAAGGCCTCAATCTGCCTACTCCTTAGAGTGGTGGACAACGGTGGGTAAAGGAAATATGTAAGGACACTCTAAGGTCTCAATCTGCCTACTCCTTAGAGTGGTGGACAACAGTGGGTAAAGGAAATTCTTAAGGACACTCTAAGGCATCAATCTGCCTACTCCTTAGAGTGGTGGACAACGGTGGGTAAAGGAAATATGTAAGGACACTCTAAGGCCTCAATCTGCCTACTCCTTAGAGTGATGGACAACAGTGGGTAAAGGAAATATGTAAGGACACTCTAAGGTCTCAATCTGCCTACTCCTTAGTGATGGACAAAGGTGGGTAAAGGAAATATGTAAGGACACTCCACCACTCTAAGGAGTAGGCAGATTGAGGCCTTAGAGTGTCCTTACATATTTCCTTTACCCACCGTTGTCCATCACTCTAAGGAGTAGGCAGATTGAGGCCTTAGAGTGTCCTTACGTATTTCCTTTACCTCTTCAAAATGGCTCCAAAACAGGAGCTGAAACGTCGAGTTTCCATAAATTCTGGACGCGGTTTAACCCGAGAACCAAGCACGTCTCACATTAAAGACCGCGGAAATCTTTCTGAATATATATATATATATATATATATATATATATATATATATATATATATATATATATATATATACATATAATATATATATATATATATATATATATATATATATATATATATATATATACATATAAACATATAAAAATCAAAACTAACCCCGGATATGTATTCTAGGGGGCCTAATTAGCGCTCATTTGAAGACATACTTCAAAAGTCGGGATCTCCTCATTCGTGAATTTTTTCTACGAAAATTCACTAAAAGCAGTTCTGACTGTTGTTAATCACCTAACTGGGCAAACGCAAACAATTTAGTTAAGAAAAAAAAACACGTTTAACTGATTATAAAAAACTAAACTTTATTTTACAATTATATAAAATGATGCTGGAAACTTATGACTATCCATCGAAGAGGCAATCCTAAACAATCTTCAACTTAGTTCCTCAATATCTACTCGTTTTCTCTTCTTGTGATTGACAACCATAGAGGCAGCTTCAAGAGGTGACTGACTCTCTTGAAGCCAATGATTTAGTTTTGCCCTTGCTTCATGTGCATCTCTGAACAATCTTCGTTCTAACGTATCCAGTTTGTTCTGAACACTAGGGTCTGACACTGTGTTATCTGCTAGATCCATCAGGTGTCTGAATCTTGTCTTGAATGTCTACAATGATTTTAAAAATGACCAAAACACATATACACATTTTCAGGGCATTAACCTATCGCATTTTCTTAAAAAATTAACAAATAAAAAACATGTTAAGCTATCTAACTGCAATTTGTAAATAATGAAGTGTAAGAAAAGTGTACCACAAGAAGCATTAACATTAGTCTTACTAAGCTAGGTATTATCACCATTATGGCGTAGGTTGCTAAGCATCGGCCTGCAAAACAAGAGGTCCTGGCTTCCACCTCTGAGCAGACCAACAACAAATTTACTTTATTTATTTATTAAAACTCTACAAGATATTGGAAATAGTCAAAACACAAAAAACAGCTTATCAACGCTGAAATTTAAAATTAAAACATTCGTCCACAGAATAAAAAGAATGCTCTCTAAAAAACGATTTTAAAGCAAGCTTAACCCATTTATGGCCAGGGTATCAAAAAACGTTCTAAATTGAATGTCACTCATTTTCTCCAGCAACAATAAAGTTTCTAAACATAAAACCAACAAACAAAAAAATATTTTTTATTTAATTAGTGAATTACAGGCTGATGCATAAACGCATCAATGGCCAAATATATGCAATACAAGTGCTAACTGATACTATATAAAAATATAATGTACAAACATTATTTCTTATGAAATTCTTCGAAGCAGTTAGCGTGAATATGTACATTACACTTTTTGCACATATATATTGTTGCACTATGACATAATCGACATCGTCGTCTAGCTTTCGTTGCTTCCTGAACCACCACATGGTCAAATTTATCTGTCCGTATTTCAGTTGGTATACTATTAGATATGGATACCCGACTTGAAGATTGTTCGCCTCCTTGATTCTGGATTTTCAAGAGACGGTATGCAATATATGACTTGAAGTCAAGTTGTGACATCTTTTTTTCATTAACCAGATTGAAAAGTTTCCAAGCATTTACAATAGTACTATCAACAGCATTTGAGAATAAAGGCCACCACCATTTCTTTCCCAAGATCCTGGTACGATAGTTTGCTATTGCATTATCGTGTAAATCTACCCCTCCCATGAATTTATTGTAATGGGAAATCACTGCAGGCTGATTTATATTTTCAATTTTTTTCTCTTTTCGATTATATCGCTTCGCTATATTCATAGGTTGAACATTGTAACAGTTGCTTATCACCGTCACCACTGAATTGTCATTCCATCGAACAAGTGATATACCAGCCTCTTCATCATAAGCGCAGCTATGTGACCCACGCTGCTTCTTCGAAATTATTTTGTTTGTCTCCAGTGGACAAACTCCTGTTCGATTGTCGCGTATCGTACCAGTGGCAGAGTATCCTTTATCAGTTAGAACTGAAAATAGTTTATAGGAGGAGAAAAAATTGTCGAAGAAAACCTTGTGTGCGGCATTTTCTTTGATGACTGATAATAAATTGACCACAACTTGGCCTCCTAAACCAAGTGGAGTTTTTTCTGTGGATGCACCAGCATACGGAATAAATTGGTAGAGGTAGCCATCAGATGAACAGAGACACCATAATTTAAATCCGAACCTGACAGGCTTGCCTTTCATATACATTTTACATGAATGTCGTCCGAAATAGGGCACCATTTGATCATCTATTGACAAACAAGTCGAAAACACACCGAACTTCATGAACTTTTTATTCAGGAGGTCGAAAAACGGCCGAAGTTTGGCAAATCTATCATGTATGTCTAAATTGTTATTATCAGACAGGTGAATGTTTTTCTTCATATTTCTAAACTTGTTTCGACTCATGCAATCTTTTACAATTTTCAAGCCTTTGTCCTCTTCTGTAGACCAATATAAGTCAGCTTGAGGGAGAGTGTGGTACCCAGATAAAATCATGATACCCAGGAAATTCAGCAAATAATCTTTGTCGATTATAAAGTCATGTCTGTTATTGTCACGTGCATATTTCTGACTATACTGAATTATGTTTTCAAGCATTTCATCATCAAAGTACATAAAAAATAAATCTAAAGGTGTTTTGCCGTCTAACTCATTCTTCAGCCTAGCAATATTTTCTTTTTCTTTGACATCGTGATTGCTGTTTGAATTATGCAAGTGTTCTCCTGTTTTCCAGATAGGTTTTCGATCTACACCTTTATATTGTAACAACTTCTTACGTTTCGCTGCCAAACATTCATCATCCGAGTCATAAAGCAAATCGTCATCGGCTGTATGAATTTCGAATGTCCCTGCAATATCATTGAATTCGTTTACTTTCTCACAGTCTTCTTCGAAAATCTCTTCGTCAGTTAGTTCGTCTACATCTGGCGGTATATACACTGCATCTACATTATTATCTGTATAAAAAACAAACATAAGAATTACTTCACGAGCACACAATAATTATAAATATAATTTTATTTTACCTCGATCATCTGCTAATTCTTGCACGATCTCCTCTAAAGCAAGTTCTAATTCTCTTTGGGTAAGAAATTGCGGCATTTTCTCACACGACAAAAAATATCACTTCACAATTCACAACACTAACCTAACGTAGCACAGTCAGGAAACAAACTAATGCTATTATATCCGTAATTTGGAATCAGAATACATCACAGTGCTCTAACACGTCTCGACATGCAGAAGTGCAGAAGTTGACGGTTTCGGCCATTGATGCGCATACGCATCACACATGTTTAGCTGCTGGTTTTTTCTTTCCATTCGAAAATTTTCTGAAGGACTCTCATTTAATTGTTTCTCCTTTAGGTTTCCAATAGAACTTTCAAGAATTTTTAGCTCATTCTTCTGTTTACCATTTGTAAGAACAAATACAAGTATATGCCGACAAGAATCCTAATTTCTTCCTATTTCAATAATTTCTCCAATATAGATATTCTATGATATACGTGTCTTTTATTTTTCATTAGATAATAGCATCTTTATATAACATCGCACATTAGCTGTATTCGATTTTGCTTAAGGTGGTTGCACAGAAAAAAAATATTATATGACTGATGCGTAAACGCATCAGCGGCCGGAAATGGGTTAAATTGCCTGAGGCTGTTCAAATTTTTGACGCTGTCAGGTAAATGATTACATAAACGTATTGCAGTGTTGCAAGGTGCCCGATTAATCTATTCGATCCTCTAAGGGGGAACATACAAATCTTTAGCCTGTCTTGTTTCATTGGCTGTAATATTACCACAGGTACTAAAAATTGCACTATTTTTTCTGACATAACAAAGCACCTCAAGCATATATAGACATGTCACTGTTAAAATGCCATACAGTATAAATAAGGGTCTACATGATGCGGAAGACGGCAGGACAAACATGGTGCGTACAATTATCTTCTGCATCAACAGAACCCTCCCCAGATGCACACAGCCGCCCCAACACAGCACACCATATGCCAGGAGACAGTGAACACTACCATAGTAGCATGTCAACAATGCCTGAGTACTCAAGGAATTCCTCAGCTGCAGCAACGCGTAATTCTCAGATGCAAGAGTGGCCACCACATGGTCAACATGGACGACCCATGATAAGTTAGAATCCAGATGGATCCCTAAAAACTTTACAGACGTGCCCTGTCTTATTGAACCGTTATCAGATCTCACATATAGGCTCAGAATCAGATGCACACCCACCGGAGAAAAAAGAAGCAGACTAATACCTGAGACACACACACATTAGCTCCAGCACCAAGCTCTTCAAAACTTTCCGCTGAGATTGAGGAAGTGGTGTCATCTGTGTACAAAGTTAAGTGGTATTGTTGGAGAACATATACAATATCGTTAAGAAAAATTGTAAACAAAACAGGCCCCAATATGCTGCCCTGCGGCACGCCGCTCGGCACGGCTGAAAATCCAGACATATAGTTCTTACCTGCCTGTCGTATCCTGACAGCCTGACTTCTCCCAGATAGGTAGCTTTTTAGCCATAAATATGCATTTCCTCTTATGGCATAATGCTCCAATTTTTTCAATAAAAGGGAATGGTTGACCGCATCAAACGCTTTCGAAATGTCGAAAAACAGCCCGGCGGATTTGGACCCACTATTTATGTAATCCAAGACTGTCAGGTAAGTGCTAAGCACGGCATCCTGAGTTGACAGCTGCCTACGAAAGCCAAATTGGCACGGAGACAGCAAATTGTATCTCTCCAAAAACGACCTGAGTCTTAGCAGAAATGCCTTTTCAAAGATCTTAGAAAAAACCGAAAGCAGCGCAATCGCCCTGTAGTTGTCCATAAGACGTGGATCTCCCTTTTTAAAGAGAGAGACGACAATGGTTGCCTTCAGACGCTCAAGAAAACAACACATTTATAAGGTAAGTTAGTGGAGCCACCACAAGATGAGCAACCCCGCCAAGAAGACTACATGGTATTTCATCTATTTCTGATGAATTTTTAACTGAAACTAATTTTATGATCTGTAATACATCTTCCTCTGAGACAGGATATAAAAACATTGTCTGGAAACTTGGAAATGTATAAAAAGATTGTATTAATGGTCAGAGATGCCACAGCTTTAAAAAAAAAGGTGGTACTAATAATATTTCTCCTTGTACCTAATATAATGTGACAAAACTTTTTACCTCACTATTAGCAAAATTTTCTTTACGAAAATTTGCTAAAACAAGAATTTTCATATCTATTAAAAACTTCAACATTCCACAAAAAAAATTTTATAACATTAAAGGACTTTTGTCCCTTGACATGTAAATTGTAAAATGGCTGATGATGTTTAAACACCATTACATGAAAAATGGTATTTTCTTCAGCTTCAAGCAACCTATGTTCAAATCAGTATTGTTGCTAATTTAATTTAATTTTCGGTAAATTTGCAGTTTAACTCCCGAACACTTTTCAAAATTTTTTTTCAGAAACATGCCTAGGACCCCCCTAGATGCACAACCCACAAGAACAAATTTTTGTACTCACCCCCCAAGGAAGTTACGGAACCAGGGGTGCTGGACGGGATATGTAGAAAAAAGGAAATATGAGCAGAAAATGCAAAGAAAACGGCTTCAAAGCTGTCTTTTTCACATCCTGAAGCCATATCCTCCCTAAACCCTGCCTACCCCGCACAGCACCCCTATTCATGCCAGGTCCTGTAACTTCCTTAGGAAGTATGAACAAGAAATTTTTCTTGTGGTTTATGCAACGTGGGTGGTTGTACGCATGCGAGAGGGGAAGGAAAATCCCTATGGCGAAGCCCTGGAACGCCAAAACCCATATTACAATATCTGTGGCAAAGTATATACAGAAAAAGAGAACATCACATAGCAAATACCGCAAAACGATCGAAATTTACAAAAAAGAACACCAAATTTACGCAACGCTTACCTTTGCCATCTCAAGCAAATGATGTAGGTCCGGCCCTTGTGTAAACAACCTGTGACCTTGTAATTTAACAGCCTGACATGGCAATTTCCTCACCACAAAAACAACATACAAAACAAATAACACGTCACCGACTAAGAAAAAAGCCACACATGCACCTTATAAGCCACTGCAACACCACTCGTCATTAATAGAACAAGGTAAACAACGCACAATTTCAGAAATAACGTTCAGTACCAGAATATATAAGAAACCTCCAAACGCATACCGGTACTAACGCTGTACTGAAAGCGAAGTGTAAACTGTCAGTTATATTGGCAATGGCCCATGAGTTTAGAATATTCTAAGATTTCCCAAACTCAATGTAAACTTTATGTCAAATGTAATGTTTAGGAGGGAAGGGGATGTCACAGGACAAGACCGTACTGGGAAATTGTTAAAAAAAGTGTGTAATGTGTAAGCAGCTTTAAATGCGAATAACTCGGGAAATAAGAGAGAACAAAAGGTAACAATAGCATGTAAGACACCAAACTTTATCAGCAGTCGATGTTTTTAAAATCGTTCGGGAGTTAAACTGCAAATTCACCTAATTTTCAATATACTATCTCTAGTTTAAGTACATAAATATAATTATTTCGCTCATACAGTCAGACGGCTACAGATAAGACGGTGACGGTCGACTTTACCGCAACTACATATTAACGTGATTATAATAGAATGTGGCCTAAAAACAGTTGTACATACCTTAATAAAGTAAAACAATGTGGTATATTTCGTTTTTAATAACCTTTCAGTGATAAAAGCAATTAAAACGTTTAGATTTACAATAAAAACGTATATTTTTGTACCAGAGGTTATGACTGTTGTTTTGTTGACATATTTCATGCAGATAGGCGTTGTTGTCAGTTTCGAATCTATTTCCCTATTACAGGGTAGTATTTGTCTTCTTTTTTCTTTAGGGAAATTTTATGTGGTAACATGGCACAATGACTTATAAAACTTAAAAGGGTTTCAGCTTTTATTTTGACAAGGTGGTGTCTTGTCAGGTCCAGAAAGTCAGGTCGGCAGGAGTGTGTGTAAAAAGCATTTAAGATCTTTTGTTGCGTTCAAGCGGCAAAACACTCTTGGAATTTAATATTAAATGTGGCAACGCTGTTGAAAAGTGACAGTTCGAAACTTGAAAATAGTGCATTTTTCATGACTTTAATTATCATTTATTCTGCTATTTATGGTTTTTCCGTAATTTTTTTTGCTGATTATTTATCTACGTTACGTACTCTTTCTTGTGGTGTGCGCCGTTTTGCTTGATTTCAGTTGCGGTAAAGTCGACCGTCACCGATAAGACAACTATGTTGTCTAAATACCTATTATCACATAACTGCTACTATTTTTGTGGTTTGTGGATTTTGCTTTCTGTTGGGAGTTAAAGCACTAAATATATTTTTTACTTACATGTATAAGTACATCAGAAACATCTCCTTTCCTGTCAAAATGTTTGACATGTAATCCCAACTCATAAAAGTATAGTCCGAACTTGTGTAAATCGACAGCACAAGGATCAGCCTTAAGGATTTCCCTGTATGCTTCCTTGTAAACTTTGGGCAGTTCTGGTGCAACTGTTGGCTGAAGACCTGAGGACATTTCTTGTACAAGCCACAAGGGAAGTTCCAGCTGTGTACCTGTGTTTATTTCATCACTTTCAGCTGATGGATTCAATTTGCTACCTACAAGGGAACAAGTAATAAGTAATTAGATACAAGTCACCTAAATGGTGGTAAATAATGATAATCCTAGGAAGCAAAACCACGAACTTGCCTAGTTTTGGAACATCGACTAAAAATTTGCATGGTGTACGTTCTTGCGTCGCCAAAATGTCATCAATTGAGTAATAATTTGGTGAATAAGCTACAGGTAACGGCATTTATTTAAGATTCCCTCTTATCAGACATATAACAAACAAAACCAGAGAAAAAACTATTTGAATTTCAAAACTTTTTTAACTTTCAAACTTGTCTCTCATATGTGGTGTGTGTCTTGTAATAGGAATGTCAAAATGTCAACTGTCGTCTCGTATGTCGTATGTCAAGTGTCAAGAAACTCTTCTTCTTTAATTGGAGTTCAGGAAATGGGTAAATAACGTATGCTAACAATATCTATATTTTTTTATCACTTGTTCCACAAAAGAGGGAAGTGGTAAATTTAAATGGTACCAAATGTTTACTTTAAAAGATCAACTTGATTGATTCTTGCCATAATTTTTAAAACTTTTGACCTAATAGCAAATTTATAAATGCATTTTTTTAAAATTTATACAAAATACCTCTTTAAAAACAGTTAAAATTAGGTGGTTAAATAATTGCGTCTTCTATCATAATTATACTTATGAAGCCTACATTCAACTTCTACATTGCTAATGCTTTATTTCTTTATTAGTAAAGATAACTCAAAGAATTTACAGATGACTATATACAAAACATGTATTTATTACAATTCATTAATTTTCCCTATAGGTATCTGTATTTAGCAAATATTTATTATTTTAATAACACAAATAAGTATAACAGAAACAACATCTACATATTAAAATATATAGAAATATACTTACAAAGATATTAAGAGAGACCTGTGCTTGGAAAATAAAATAAACGTCCGAGCTGGTATCATCCATTTATATTAATCATTTGTTGACTGCCAAGGTTTTGACAAACAATTCGGGTTGCGTTTTTTGCTGTTGTAAATCCTAAACAATGTATTTTTTTATCAACACGCAAATGTTTCATGGTTCACAAGTGTTGATCCTACTGCTAGTTCATTTAATTTAAAAACACATTAATATTTATATAAGAATACTTTTTAGAAAAGCTTGGACAGAGTTATCTTAAAAGTAAAAGGTATTATTGAATAATAATATAAATACCTTTTCCGTTTAGGTGAACCTAACAAAATAATAGTGGCACGTGTTGCGTTTATAAATGAAAAACAGTTCGCTTATTAAACAAATTCTGGACGCAGCAAGTGTGCTACAGTAACGACTTTTCATATTAAATGCTTCAAATTTTAATTTCATTATTAAAAGCTTCAAATTTTAATAACTCAATTTGACATTAATGTAGAAACCTCACTTTTGGTACATAGTAAAGGCCTTCGCCTCGTTGTGCAAGCATTATGGTTGTCAGTTTGGTGCAGATGCGAGTACACTAGTTTCTAAAAATTAAAAATGCGTACACATACAACCAAGTAGATTCAATTGTACTGGTGTACACATATGATTGTCTACAATAATAAGTAATAAATAAATAATAAATGAATATAATAAAATAAGCTAAAACGACAGTTTTCTACTTATTTAATGGCCACGATTGATTTTACTCGTTTTAAAAGACTACAAAAGGTCTTCCCTGCTAATTAAACATGTAAGAACACATTAGGAACAATATAAAAACCACATACAGCGTTATTCTAATAATATTTTTATTATACTCATAATATGCAAATACAAACTATGGATAAATCTCAAGATAGGAGCCATGGTAAGTAAATTGTAAAATATTGTTAAAAGTCTAGTTTATTTCTCCACTTACATACTAAAACTTTCTATTGTACCTATGAATTATGGATAAACATATCGAAAAAAAGAGTGTCTGTCTGCTAAGAGAGAGGTCCCGGGTTCGATTACCGTTGAAAAATTGGTGAAAATAGTAAAGATTTGGAAATGAACGTGCTAATTAATTATTTCATTTCGGAACGTCACACCGTCTGGGATTACCATAATTAAAAGTTGAATTGTAACGGCTTCTCCTCCAGACACCAAAATTTATTTCAGATTTATCTTACTCTCGACACGTTTCGACACTCCAAGAGGTCATCCTCAGGGGATAAATCTAAAAACATACACAAGATAGGTGTGCCAGAAAAACATTAGTTTTTCCGGTAGGCAATTGTGCATGTCAGAGCACAATGATGACAAGGTGAGGTGATCCTCACAGAACAGTCAAATCTCAAAGTCACAAGTCACACAGAAAATATCGACCAACAGTCAAGTTAAAATCTAAAAAATCTAAAAAACTACAGATGCAGTAATAACAGTTAAAAATGTTAAGTTAAACATGCAATTGCGTTAACAAAGCTAAAACCATCAAGCAACTGAAAAGCAATGAAATTTTTTGAACACTA
The DNA here is from genome assembly GCA_964006375.1 of Tillus elongatus. Classification (NCBI taxonomy): domain Eukaryota; kingdom Metazoa; phylum Arthropoda; class Insecta; order Coleoptera; family Cleridae; genus Tillus; species Tillus elongatus. The sequence goes on from OZ023264.1 coordinate 13,830,216, forward strand.
AATAAACAAGTCTATTGTTGAGGCAAAAAAGCAAAGCCAATGAGTGAAACTGACAGGTTAAACAACACAGCAGGCAGGCAAAGTCAAGCAAGAAGCCCAATGAGAACCATCTGGGCAAAGAAAACTGTAACTGGTTTTCAAAATTCAAAAGCCGGGATCTCCTCAATGGCGAATTTTTTAAAAGGAAATTCACTAAAAAAAAGCTATGAGGTATAACATTTTATAAAAATAAATCATTTTTGATTTATTACATTTTTATTTGATTAATATTATTGTAGTAAGTACATAAAAAAGAAAAGCTTGTGTAACATGAGTATTATAATAGGCATGAAAAGCAATGAAATTTTTTGAACATTAAATAAACAAGTCTATTGTTGAGGCAAAAAAGCAAAGCCAATGAGTGAAACTGACAGGTTAAACAACACAGCAGGCAGCCAAAGTCAAGCAAGAAACCCAATGAGAACCATCTGGGCAAAGAAAACTAACTGGTTTTCAAAATTCAAAAGCCGGGATCTCCTCAATGGCGAATTTTTTAAAAGGAAATTCACTAAAAAAAGCTGTGAGGTATAACATTTTATAAAACAAATCATTTTTAGTTTATTACATTTTTATTTGATTAATATTATTGTAGTAAGTACATAAAAAAGAAAAGCTTGTGTAACATGAGTATTATAATAGGCAAATTGACAGCCATCAATAATTATAGGAGCGTTGCTCTACTTCTTGTCACCTCGTGACGAATGAAAAGTATCATTGTTGGGATTCAGCTGATTCGAACGATTATTTTTTTCGGGTTGCGAATAGCTTGGCTTTGATACGCCTGTAACAAAAGAAACAAAAATTAATTATATCATAACCCTTATTGGGAAGTAAAGTTGATAGTACAGGCAATAGAGAATGTTTTTCTGCATTAAACTACAGGAGTTATTTTTTTTTTTTTGATAGATAGGTTCAGAACTACGTACTGAATGTAAAAACACAAAATCCTTACAAATTAGGAGGGCGGAAGTGCCGCCATTTTGAGAAAAACCGTTTCGACCTATATCTCCATAACCGTGCACTTTAGGCCAAAAATGGTAATGACCTTTTTTGTAGATAATTGTATTTCTCATCTTTTTTGTTAAATAATTTTTTTTTATCACTCACCGTTTACAACTTATACGACTATTAGCATTCATTTATTGACTTTTTTACCTATATCTTTGTTAATAATTGTATAAAAAATAAAATGCTTATAACTTAACTTTTCAATCGACAAATTTTCTAGAACTTTTACTTAAAACTTTTTTTTCTAAAAATATTATTGGTGCATTTTCTTTAAAAAATTCACTAATGAGGAGACACCGACTTTGAATTTTGAAAAAAAAATTGCAATAGGCGCTATTTATGCCCCCTAGAACACATATCCGGGGTCAGTTTCAATTATATATATATATATATATATATATATATATATATATATATATATATATATATATATATATATATATATATATATATATATATATATATATATATCACACCGATAACTCAAAAACTATGGGCCGATTTTAATTAAATTTAGTGAATACCTTCCTCTTGCAAGTGGCTTGGATAAGTTCGTTAGCCAAGAAAATCGGTTTTCCCGGAAAATTTTGTTTTCTGTCGAAAAAAATCATATCTCCGGAAATAACAAAGTAAGGGCAACTAAATTTGGTACACGGTTTTATGTCATTATAGGTAAATTACCTACCAAAATTTAGGTCTATAGGTTCAAAGACATAAAAGTTATAGGCATTAAAAAAAAATTGGGGTTTTCCTCAAAACGTCAAAGTCGCGAATTAAAACGTCAAAATTGGCAACATTTACGCAAAGAACCTGAAACTAATATAAGCTATGGAAAGAAAATGTCTCAAGCAGAATGTTTTACAAAGCCTGCAATCTTAGCTTTAACCGTCATTGTCCTTCATTTTACTAAAATATTTCCAGAAAAATTTGTCGATTGAAAAGTGCAACATTTAACGCGTTATAACTTTGAAAATATTGATTAAAAAAAAGTTTTAAGTAAAAGTTCTAGAAAATTTGTCGATTGAAATATTAAGTTATAAGCATTTTATTTTTTAAACAATTATTAACAAAGATATATGTAAAAAAGTCAATAAATGAATGCTAATAGTCGGATAAGTTGTAAACGGTGAGTGATACAAAAAAAAATATTTAACAAAAAAGATGAGAAATGCAATTATCTACAATAAAGGTCATTGCGATTTTTGGCCTAAAGTGCACGGTTCTGGAGATATAGGCCGAAACGGTTTTTCTCAAAATGGCGGCACTTCCGCCCTCCTAATTTGTAAGGATTTTGTGTTTTTACATTCAGTATGTAATTCTGAACCTATCTATCCAAAAAAATAACTCCTGTAGTTTAGTGCATTATGGACAAGAGTAACAGGCTCCTCTATTGCTTGCACTATGATGCAACGGCGAGCAATTCATTCCATAACTTGTCTTACTTAAGCGCCAAAATTTCCTAGCCTGACATAGATCCAGGATATGGCAGCGTGTCAAAATTTGGTAATACATTGGATCAAGTCCTATTAGCCATTGAAAAAAATTTCGGGACACAGCAAGTGCGTTATAGTAGTGAATTTTCATAAGAATTGTACACTATTAGTAAGATATATTATTAAAACTAATTCTTTAAATTTAAATGGACCTTGGAGATCGATTCTAGAGTCCCAGTTAGCGATTAATTTGAAAAAATTTATATTTCATATGGAGCTAAAAAATTAAAATTTGGTCTTAGATATACTTTTGTAACTTTAATAAAATTTGTAACACAATTTTGTTGAAGGCACTTGCAGTACTTACATAGTATAACTTTCTTAAAAAAGACATATTGTGACAAGGCTAGACTTGAAAAGGTCAAAGCTCACAAAACGCTTCTACACAATCCCAGTCAAGAAAATCGTCAAGCATTCAACGACGCAAGAAACCGCTATGTCCGCATTCTTTCTGAGGCAAAAAACTCGTTTAATAACCACATCAAAAACAAAGTCCTCTCAAGCTCCAACGGCGGCAAACCCTTCTGGACTCTTGCTAAATCTATTGGGAATAATTTCTGCAAAAGCACGTTCCCACCTCTTGTCTCAGGGGATGAAATTGTTTCTACCCTGAACTTTTTGCTTCGTTGTTCGCCGGAAATTCTACTCTCAACCCACCTCCAAATGTTCAACCACCAACAGTCCCCAATGTCGCGCATAAAATGACTGATATCATTTTCAAAACTAAAAAGGTACGAAAGATGCTCTCTTCTCTTAATACTAGGAAAGCCTCTGGCCTTGACGAGATCCCAGCAATTGTTCTCAAAAAATGCGCACCAGAACTTGCTCCTGTCCTGACTCGTCTGTTTCAGATATCTTACAATAAAGGGATATTCCCTAACTGGAAAACTGCTCGAGTACAACCCATCCCCAAAAAAGGATCCAAAGCGCTTCCTAGCAACTACAGGCCTATTTCTCTCCTTTCAGTCATCTCTAAAGTGATGGAAAAGTATATAAACATCGAACTACTAAAATTCCTTGAAAAACACAGTCTAATCCACGACAGGCAGTATGGATTCCGTCAGCGCAGATCGACTGCCGACCTCCTTTCCTTTGTCACCCATTCTTGGAACAAGTCTATGGAACAACATGGTGAATCCCAGATTGTTGCTCTAGACATATCCAAAGCATTCGACCAGGTCTGGCACGCAGCGCTGCTTAATAAACTTCCGGCCTATGGCCTACCACCAAAACTTTGTACCTGGACAGCAAATTTCCTCTCCAACAGGAGCATATCTGTTGTTGTGGATGGCCATTCCTCTAAACTGTATCCAATTAATGCAGGAGTTCCTCAAGGTTCAGCTCTAGCCCCTACTTTGTTTCTTCTCCACATCAATGACCTCCTCTCTAGCACATCCAACCCAGTTCACAGTTACGCGGACGACAGCACCCTCCACTCAAACATACAATATTCTAAGCCTGTCTCTTTAGCCCAATTAGATGAGGATCGCAGACTCATGGAGGGTTCTGTCTCCGTAGACCTCCAAAAAATATTAGACTGGGGAAGTAGAAATCTTGTACAATTCAACCCCACCAAAACTAAGTCTTGCTTTCTTTCTCACAAGAGATACAGCAGCCCTAGACCCATCACAACGAATAACCAAGTTATTCAAAGTAATGAGTCCTTTTCTCTTGTTGGCATTTCTGTGGATCGAAATCTTAATTGGCACCAACATGTTACATCAATTGCAGAAGCGGCTGCTAAGAAATTGGGTTTCCTCTTCCGGGCTCGCAAATACTTTTCACCAACTAATCTCTATACCTTATACACTTCACAAATAAGGCCAAACCTCGAATACTGCTCCCACATCTGGGGTGCAGCTGCCGCTTCTACACTCGCTATCCTGGACTCCATTCAAAAGAGAGCTATACGTCTCATCGGTGACCCTACCCTCACCCAAAGGCTTCCATCCCTTGCTCACCGACGTGCCGTTGGTGACCTCTCTCTCTTTTATAGATATCTGCACGGGCACTGCTCAGAGGAGCTTTCCTCCACAATTCCCCCACCTGCTGCCCCCAGCAGATCTACCAGGGGAACAGAGCGAATGCACCCTTTTAATGTCCAGGTCACCAGACATAGAACATCTTGTTATGCCCGCTCTTTTGTCCCGAGGACTTCCAAGTTGTGGAATTCCTTGCCGGCACATGTTTTTCCTTCTCCTCCGAACCTCCAAGCCTTCAAGTCCAGAATTAACAAGCTGCCTCTTTCCTCCTTGTCAACACCCACGGTACGATAGTATTTAGGCTGTAAGCCCTCGTGGTGTGTTGTTGACATAAAATATATATATATATATATATATATATATATATATATATATATATATATATATATATATATATATATATATTGGTATTAAAAACCATTTTATGGAAATTCAGTACCATAACGCACATGCTGCGTCCAGGCTTTTTTAAATTAAGACAGGCATCAAATTTGGTTACCGGTATAATCTATATAGTAAAAACAAAGTACCATATTTCATGAAAATAGTTTATTGTTTGAAAAAGTACAATAATTTTCCGAAAATAAACTTAAGATGTTTCCCAAAAACTGGTCCGATTTTTTTGGCCAACGAACCTATTCAAGGTATTTACCCACCTAGCACGATATGACTATTCACAAAAAGATTTCCGACGGAACTCCCAAAAAAAATTACCTGAAAATTTGCAAACAACTTGTCACGATAATGCGAATATATTTTTTTTACGATAACAAACATTTATTACCAAAATGTCACTTCTACGGAAACACAAAAAATCTGCGAAAATTGACTTAACTTTTTGGTAAATTTGCAGTTTAGCTCCCGAATGAGTTTCAAAAAATTGTTTTCAGAAACCACACGCAAAGTTTCTTGTTCATATCCCCCAAGTAAGTTACAGCACCTGGGGGAATCGAGGTGTTGTGCTGGGTAGGCAGGGTTTAAGGGGGATATGGCTTGAGGTGTGAAAGAGACAGCTTTCAATCCCGTTTTCTTCGCATTTTCTGCTCATATTTCCTTTTTACTACCTACCCCGCTCAGCACCCCTACTCACTCCTGGTCCCGTAACTTCCTTGGGGGGTGTGAACAAGAAATGTTTCTTGTGGTTTGTGCATCCAGGGGGTGGTGGGCGGCTAGGCATGTTTCTGAAAACAGTTTTATGAAAAGCGTTCGGGAGCTAATCTGCAAATTTGCCTTTTTTTTACAAAAAATTTGTATAAAGAATACATAAAATTCAAATTATATACCTAATCTATAACTAGGTTTAAAAAATAGGAAAATGCAAAGAAATATTTCCAAAACTAGAGTCTCTAGGTATAGGGAGTTGTTCAATTTTGAAAAAATTGAGTTACCAGTTTTAATTTTCCAAATTCAGTCACTATTTCAGAGCGGCATCTCGATTTTTTCGACAAATACCTAATACTAAACGAACACCTCTCTGAATGCGTCACTTTCATGAGACTCTCCTATCTATTGGTAAATATATTTGAAAACCTCCCTAAAAGCGTCATTTTCTTGGGACTCCGATTTCCATTGGTAAAAACGCCGTATCACAATTTTTGATATGTTCAAAAATGTAAATAGTTGAAAAACAATTGAAATAACTCGAAAACGATGGGCGATATAAGTGTTTTCTCCTTACAAGCATGTAATAAAAATGGATAAAAAATGCAATAATGCTACAATAAATGGGCTGTTCTACTAAAAACAAAGAAATTAAAAAAAAAGAAATAAAAAAAAAAGAAAACTTTCATCACCGGCGACTTATGGGCCAACCTGTGATTGTCAACATAATTTTATAGGCTCAAAGCACCCTATAAATAACTTTTATAATGTTTCCTGTACCTTGTATAATAACCGATATATTGAGCTTTACAGTAAAAATGCACTAACCTATTTATATCTATTTGAAACGAATTTTCAGCGAATACTTTAGTAAAATGAAGGACAATGCCATGATGCTGTAACTTAAGGCTTTATAAAAAACATTTATTATGACATTTGCTTTACATAGCCCGTATTTGTTTCAGGTTCTCAGTCTAAAAATTGCAAATTTTGCGTTTCAAATCCCGACTTTTGACATTTTAAGAATAAAAGTTATAGACGCAGCAAGTGCGTTATGATAGTGAATTTTCATTGAAATGTTTTTAATAGCAAATATGTTGTTTTCTTTTAAGAAAGCAGGCATCAAATTTGGTTACCAGTATAATCTATATAGTAAAAACAATGTTCCATGTTCCATCAAAATAAATGTATCGTTTGAAAACGTACAAAAATTTCCGAAAGTAAACTTAAGGTGTTCCCGAAAAAAACCGTTTTTTGGTCAACCTGATAGGTTAATAGCAAATTGGGCTTTTCAAATATGAAGCATTAATCAAAATTCGCTACCATAACACACTTGCTACATCCAGAATTTCTTTTTCTACAACATGCATTATATTTCGATGGAAATGCAATAACATAAGGCGTGTTCGACTAAAAAAAAAAAAAAGAAAAATTGTATCACCAACGACTGATGGACCATCCTGTGATTATAGTAATAATTTTTTAAGATGTAGCTCAAGACACCCTATAATTAATGTATACGATTTTTTTCATATCTTGTATAATAACGGATATATATTGAGCTTTATTGATTTTTTAGGCAAATTTGACAAAAATTATATACCATTAAACGATAAACTCTATAGCTAAGGCTACTGCCAAGCATCAGAGAAAGGGTCTATTTAAAATGAATTTTCTGGAAACATTTTAGTAAAAGGAAGGACAATGACGGTTAAAACTAAGACTTCAGGGTTTGTAAAATATTCTTCTCGAGACATTTTCTTTCCATAGCCCGTATTAGATTCAAGTTCTTTGTCTAAATGTTGCCAATTTTGACGTTTGAAATCGCGACTTTGACGTTTTGTGGAAAACCCCAATTTATTTTTCTTTAAATGCCTGTAACTTTTTTATCTTTTGACCTACAAAACTAAATTTTGGTAGGTACTTTACCTCTAGCGATATAAACCCGTGTACCGTATTTGTTTTACGTTCTTTACCTAAATATTGCCAATTTTGAAGTTTAAAATTGAGTGTGACGTTTTGAGGAAAACTCCAAAAATTTTTTCTTTCGGCTGCCTGTAACTTTTTTATCTTTGAACTTAGAAACCTAAATTTTGGTACATGGGTCGCTACTTATAATACAAACACGCGCACCAAATGTGGTTGCCCTTACTTTGTTATTTCCGCAGATATGTTTTTTTTTTAGAAAAAAAATACAAAATTTTCCGGGAAAACCTCGGCCGATTTTCCTGGATAACTTATCCAAGCCACTTGCAAAAGGACGGTATTCTCCAAATTTTGTCAAAATCGGCCCTATTTTTAGAGTTATCGGTGTGATATATATATATATATATATATATATATATATATATATATATATATATATATATATATATATATATATATATATATATATATACACATCTCACCGATAACTCAAAAAATAATGAGCCGATTTTGACAAAATTTGGAGAATACCTTCCCTTTGCAAGTGGCTTGGATAAGTTCGTTATCCAGGAAAATCTCACCACGTTTTCCCGAAAAATTTTGTATTCTCTTTCTAAAAAAAATCATATCTCCGGAAATAACAAAGTAAGGGCAACCAAATTTGGCGGGGTCAGTTTCAATTATTTATATATGTTTATATATATATATATATATATATATATATATATATATATATATATATATATATATATATATATATATATATATATATATATATATATAAAAACATATAAAAATTGAAACTGACCCCGGATATGTATTCTAGGGGGCCTAATTAGCGCTAATTTGAAATTTTTTTTCAAAATTCAAAAGTCGAGATCTCCTTATAAGTGAATACTTTTTAAGAAAATTCACTAGAAATTATAAAGTTTTCAAAGTAATTTTTCTGTTATTTATTGACCTTCTTGCGCCAATAAAAGACAATCTTTGTAATATACAATAGACCTTGTTATCCACACAAAATATTTTGATTTTGTGCATTTCTCTGGTCATCAGTGGCACCGAATTTTTGTTGAATGTCTACAATTAAAAAAATTACCAGCAAATTTCATTGCCATAGCATTTTCGGAGATACAAAAATTTGCCGAAAGAAAACCCAAAATTTTCCAGGAAAAACTGGTCCGATTTTCCTGGCTAACGAACTTATCCAAGCACTTGCACAAAGGAAGGCACCTACCAAATTAACACAGATCTCCTCATTAGTGATGGTTTTTTTTTTAATTCACTAACAACAAATTTAAATACAGTTTGGTGGCATATGCCAGTGAGGCTTACCAATTTTAATTTAAATTATGTATGTATATATGCATATATGCATATATGTATATATGTATATATATGTATATACATGTATGTATATACATGTATATATATATATATATATATATATATATATATATATATATATATATATATATATATATAGTCAAAATTTTGTAATGTTTATTATTTGCCTTGTTTAATTATAAAACATGCCTTATACGTATTTAAAAGAAAATCTTTTCCCTATATAAATTGTGATTTTTTCCTTCCATGTTGCAGACTTTATAAAGGAATAAATAATTCCGAAAGCTGGGCAGTATAATGCAGAGCTTTTATCTTGCAACTGACTGCTATCTGCTATCTCACAACTTTTTAAGAAATATACCTGTATGTATAGAAACTTATTTTTGTAAAATGCATTTTATAATTTGTACGTCAAAAAAGAATAATTTAAACTGACCATGAATATGGGTTATAGCGGTCCTAATTGGCGCTCATTTGAAATAATTTTGACAAAGTTCCACCGCCCATACCGCTCTAAAAGATTTATCGATACGTCCTAAAGATTTTCTTATGAAAAATTCGCTAAAAAAAATGCCAGAAAATGTAAGATTTTCTGAAACGGGTTCATGTTAAGTTCAGACACAATTTAAACGGTCAAAAAATATGTTTATACCTATTTATTTAAAACTGAAACAATTTTACTAAAACCTGAAACAACTTTTATAGGAAAAACGAATCAAAATAAGTAGCATAATCATGTAGTGTTAAGAAATATCGTACTAAAACTATCACAAACTCATAAATGCAAAAAAATTAAAGAAAATATTTGTTAAAAAAAGTTTCAAATAATTTTAGAAGTACTTACTTTCCCCTCTGCTTGTTTGATAAGCGGGGTTGTTGGGATTGCACTGGTTTGAACGATTATCACGGCCTGCTTTGTCCATGTTGAATATTTAGAACTGACCGACAAATCGAAAAATTAATTGAATTCAGCGTCTATCTGAACCTGAACGGGCTTCTAAACGAAAGTTTCAAGATCGAATGAACACGCTTTCACAAAGCGCCGCTCTATTTATACAGAAGCTGAAGCTACAACCGTACGTTACGTACACTCGGATCGATATGTTCTGTGGAATAAGGGGATTCACAGAATTATATCCTTTTCAGGTAGCGTCAACAAAAACATTGAGTTTCAGGTGAAGAGAAATCCGGTAAATTATTTGCAGACTGTTTTTTGAATAATGTTTTCAGAAACATGCCTAGAAGCACCCCTGGATGCATTAACCACATAATAAATTTCTTGGAAAGAGTCCACAGAAAAGTTACGGGACCACTAGTAAATAGGGGTGCTAAGCGGGGAAGAAGATAAAAAGTCTCGATGCAGCCAGTGCGTGATGGTAGCGAATTTGTATAGAAACGATTTATCACAAATTTTTTAAAATTAAAAGCTGTAACTTTTTCAACAGAGAGCTAAATTTGAGTATATAGATAGTTTACTATTTAGTGAATTTTCTTTAAAACAATTAATTGTGCGAGTGTGTATGTGGTTGTGCAACGGTGTGTGTATATCACACCGATAACTCAGAAAATAATGCGCCGATTTTATATAATTTGGTAACTTGGTAAGTGCGTTCCACTTGGATAAGTTCATTAGCCAGGAAAATCGAAACCAGTTTTTCCTGCAAATTTTTGGGTTTTCTTTGGAAAAAATCGTATCTTCGGAAATAACAAAGCCATGGCAACCAAATTTGGTACGCAGATCCATATTATAAAAAGTATACTATATAACAAAACTTAGATCTCTAAGTTAAAAAAAATTCATGAGCATTTAGAGAAATAAAACTTTGAGTGCCTCCGATGAACAGGGAAACGCATAAAATCAAAATATTTTGTACGGATGACGACATCTATTGTATATTACAGACCAAGATAAAGTTTTTTGGCGCAAAAAGGCCAAGAAATACCAGAAAAAAGACTTTGAACATTTTATAGATTTTCTTCACGTGCGATAGGACAATGGTTACGGGCAGACATGTTGTCCCCAGCAGGTCAGATATAATGACAAACGTCAAAGTCACGATTTAAAACGTCAAAATTGGCAACATTTAGGACCCGAAATGAATACGGGTTATGTAAAGAAAATGTTGCAAGAAAGGTGTTTTACAAAGCCGCAGGTTTCAGCTTCAACCGTCTTATCCTTCATTTTATTAAAAAAATTGCAAAAAAATCATTTCACATAGACCTTTTCTCTGATACTTTGGCAGTATTTTTAGTTATAGAGTGTATGGTTTAATAGTCTGTAACTTTTAGGGAATTTTCGTAGAAAAAATTCGCTATGGACGAGACTGCGACTTTTGAATTGTGAGATTTCTTCAAATAAGCGCGAGCTTGGCCGCTAGAACTCACATATAGAGGGTGACGTATTTCTACGGTAAAGCTCGATATATCCGTTATTATACAAGAAACTAAAAAATATTGTATACGTCAATTATATGATGTATTGAGCTGCATCCAACAAAATTATTTTAGCAATCACAGGGTGGCCCACAAGTTGTAACACCACTTATATAATTGCATTTTTGCATTTTCCATTGAATTATAATGCATGTTTGTAAGGAAAACCAAATTGATAGTGTTCATCGTTTTCGAGTTATATTAATTGTTTTGCAACTTTTCACATTTTTGAGGCATATCTAAAATTATGGATATGGCGTTTTTACCAATCGATAGCAAATCCCATGAAAAACGCCCCTTCAGAGATGCTTCCGCTTATATTGTTTGTTAATTTTTTTTAAATAGGTTATACGTTGTAAAATTGATATTAGTGAATTTTCTAAAAAAAAATCACTAATGACGAGATCCGTGTTTATATATATATATATATATATATATATATATATATATATATATATATATATATATATATATATATATATATATATATATATATATATATATATATATATGTATATATATATATATATATATATATATATATATATATATATATATATATATCCCCGAACGATAACTCAAAAAAAATGGACCGATTCTGATGAAATTTGGTAGGTGCCTTCCTTTTGCAAGTGGCTTGGATAAGTTCGTTAGCCAGGAAAACCGGCCCAGGTTTTCCCGGAAACTTTTGTATATTTCTTTCGAAAAATAAATATAGTTCCGGAAATAACAAAGTAAGGGCAACGAAATTTGGTAAGCGGGTTTAGGTTATTATAGGTAAATTACTTGCCAAAATTTAGCTCTGTCAGTTAAAAGACAAAAAATGTAGAGGCATTCAAAAAAATTTAGGGTTTTCCTCAAAACGTCAAAGTCGCGATTTAAAACGTCAAAATTAGCAACATTTAGGCAAAGAACTTGAAACTAATACGGGCTATGGAAAGAAAATGTCTCAAGAAGAATGTTTTGCAAACCCTGAAGTTTTAGCTTCAACCGTCATTGTCCTTCATTTTAATAAAATATTTCCAGAAAATTTATTTCAAATAGATGCTTTCACTGATGCTTTAGCAGTAATCTTAGCTATAGAGTTTATCGTTTAATGCTATATAATTTTTGTCAAATTTTCGTACAAAATCAATAAAGTTCAATATATCCGTTATTATATAAGATATGAAAAAAGATTGTTTACATTAATTATGAGGTGTCTTGAGCTACATCTTAAAAAATATTTCTACAATCACAGGCTGGCCCATAAGTCGTTGGTGATACAAACTTTCTTTCTTTTTTTAGTCAAACACGCCTTATGTTATTGCATTTTTGCATTTTCCATCGAAATATAATGCATGTTTGTAAGAAAATAAATTTGGGACGCACCAAGTGCGTAATGGTAGCGAATTTTTATTAAAATCTGCTCAGTTCAAATAGATTAAACAATGCTTTGTTTTAATTAGATAGTCGTATTCCCCCGGTCCGTGCCAGTTCTGACCTGACCTTTAATGTATCGAATTTCGACCACGAAATTATAATGCATGTTTGTAAGAAAAGAAATTCGGGACTCAGCAAGAGCGTTATGGTAGCGAATTTTTATTAAATGCTTCAAATTTGAATAGCTCAATTTGCTATTAACCTATAATTTTCGTTGGGTGGGAAACTAGTTTTTTCGGGAACATTTTAAGTTTATGTTCGAAAAATGTTTGTACATTTTCAAACAATAAAGTTATTTTGATGATATATGGTACATTGTTTCTACTATATAAGTTATATTGGTAACAATATTTGATGCCTGCTTTCTTTAAAAAAGTTCGAGACGCAGCAAGTGCGTTATGGTAGTGAATTTTTATTAAATGCTTCAAGCTTCAATAACTAAATTTTCTATAAACTTAGAAAGTCCAGTTTTGGAATATGGTAAGGCCTTTTCTAAGGCAAGATATTTACCAAATTTCATTAAAATAACTTTGTAATATTCGGAGAAAAAAATTTTTTTTTTCGAAAGAAAATTTAAAATTTGAATAACTCAATTTTCTATAAGCTTAGAAAGTTGAATTTCGGTGCGTAGTAAGGCCTCTCCCAAGCCGACATATCTAGTAAATTTCATTAAAACAGCTTTGCAATTTTCGGAGAACAAAATTTTTTTCAAAAGAAAACTGAAAATTTTCCCGGAAAACCCTGTCCGATTTTCCTGGCTAACGAACTCATCCAAGCCATTAATAAAAGAGAGGCACTTGCCGAGGTTCATCGAAATCGATTAATTATTATATACATATGTATATATATATATATATATATATATATATATATATATATATATATATATATATATATATATATATATATATATATATATATATATATATATAGTTTTAACTGATTTCATTGCCATATGAGAGGATAACCCTTGTTTATGGAAAATCTTATAACTGTATTTGTTTTTTTGGTGAATTTTCTTAGAAAAAATTCACTAAAGTCGAGATCCCAACTTTTGAATTTTGAAAAAATGTCTTCAAATAAGCGCAAACTAGGACCCCTAGAACCCATATCCAGGGTCAGTTTCAATATATATATATATATATATATATATATATATATATATATATATATATATATATATATATATATATATATATATATATATATATATATAATATAAATTTATGATATCAGGGAACTTCATAAACTTCTAATGCACGGCTATCGTGAAAAACCCTGTATATCACACCGATAACCAGTGGCGGCTCGTGAATTTGGGAGTGAGTGAAGCAGAATCGGCGCGGCCCCAAAAGGTGGCCCGGGGAGACGAAGCTTTTGAATCCAGCTTTTCAAAGTCTGTAAATGTGACACATACCAGATTATTTAACGGCAACATAGTAAAAATGAAAATACGCCCCTGACGATCCGACTCAATCTAAACAAACGACAGAAACTAAGATTTGAAGCAGGCTCAGAAGGCTGCATCACTTTTGTGGTCCAACCTACCAGTGCGCGTGCCGTTGCCATGGTAACCGTCTCATGCAAGCTTCCCGAAACAGAGGCAGCATTTGTATACGAACAAATCTGGCTCAGTCAGTCCTTGACGCTCTACAGTTGTACAATACGTAAGCGCTGCGTGCTGGGGCATGTATACATTCAATTCGGTGATCAGGGACGGGCTTGCAAATTATATCGTAACATAAGTTACTATAAAAATACATTATCAACTGCGGCGCGACGTAACAAAATATTTTTATGTGGTTGTACCAAATGAATTTGAGAGAATGAAAAAAATTAAAATTATGGTGGACTTTGAATTAAAAAATAAAAAAGTTTAGTTTAACCGAAAAATATAGGTGAAGCAGCGCTTCGCCTGCGTCATCTGACGAACCGCCACTGCCGATAACTCAAACAATAATGGTCAGATTTTGATAAAATTTGGCATATGCCTTCTTAGTGAATTTTCTTAAAAAAAATTCACTAATGAGGAGATCCCGACTTTTGAATTTTGAAAAAATTTCTTTAAATGAGCGCTAATTAGGCCCCCCAGAACACATATCCGGGGTCGGTTTAAATTTTTATATGTTTATATATATATATATATATATATATATATATATATTTATTTATATATATATATATATATATATATATATATATATATATATATATATATATATATATATATATATATATATATATATATATATATATATATATATATATATATATATATATATATATATATATATATATATATATATATATATATATATATATATGTATCACACCGATAACTCAAAAAATAATTCGCCGATTTTGATTAAATTTGGTGAATAAATTCCTTTTGCAAATGGCTTGGATAAGTTCGTTAGCCAGGAAAAGCGATCCAGGTTTTCCCGGAAAATTTTGTGTTTTCTTTCGAAAAAAAATTATATCTCCGGAATTAACAAAGTAAGGGCAACCAAATTTCATATGCGGATTTATATCATTATAGGCAAGTTACCTACCAAAATTTAGCTCCGTAGGTTAAAGGATAAAAAAGTTACAGGCATTCAAAGAAAAATAAATTTGGATTTTCCTCAAAACGTCAAAATTGCGATTTTAAACGTCAAAATTAGTGAGTACATTCCTTTCGCAAGTCGCTTGGATAATTTTGTTAGCCAGGAAAATCCGCCGAGGTTTTCCCGGAAAAATTTGTGTTTTCTTTCGCAAAATATTTATATCTCCAAAATTAACAAAGTAAGGGCAACCAACTTTGGTAAGCTGGTTTATATCGTTATAGGTGTGCCACCTACCAAAATTTAGCTCTGTAGGTCAAAAGACAAAAAAGTTATGGGTATTTAAAGAAAAATAAATTGGGGGTTTCCTCAAACCGTCAAAGTGACAATTGAAAACGTCAAAATTCGCAACATTTAGGCAAATAACTTGAATCTAATACGGGCTATGGAAAGAAAATGTCTCAAGAAGAATGTTTTACATACACCGAACTCTTAGTTTCAACCGTCATTGTCCTTCATTTTACTAAAATATTTCCAGAAAATTCATTTCTAACAGACCCTTTCTCTGATGCTTGGCAGTAGCCTTAGCTATAGAGTTTATCGTTTAATGGTATATAATTTTTGTCGAATTTTCGTAAAAAATCAATAAAGCTCAATATATTCGTTATTATACAAGATATGAAAAAATATTGTATACATTAATTATACGGTGTTTTGAGCTACATCTTAAAAAAATATTGCGACAATCACAGGTGGCCCATAAGTCGTTGGTGATACAAATAATTTTTTTTTGTCGAAAACGCCTTATTTTTTTGCATTTTCCATCGAAATATAATGCATGTTTGTAAGTTAAGAAATTCTGGAGGCAGCAAGTGCGTTGTGGTTGCGAATTTTGATTAAATGCTTCATATTTGAAAGGCTCAATTTGCTATTAACCTATAAGGTTGACCAAGAAACGGATTTTTTCAGTAACACTTTTGGTTTACTTTTGGAAATTTCTGTACGTTTTCAAACAATCAAGTTATTTTGATGAAACATGGCACATTGTTTTTACTATATATGTTATACTGGTAATCAAATTTGATGCCTGCTTTTTCTATATAGGTTATACTGGTAACCAAAATTGATGTCTGCTTTCTTAAAAAGAAAACACACATATTTGCAATAAAAACATTTTTATGAAAATTCACTACCATAACGCACTTGCTGCGTCCCGAGATTTTTTTTGTACGTGGCTTGGATAGATTGGTTAGGTTCGTTGGGAAAATCGAACCACGTTTTCCGGAAAAAAAATTAATAGAAAAGCTAGGGTAACCAAATTTGGTACGTAAGTTTACAATATTAAAAGGAAGCTATATACCCAAATGTATATTTCTATGTTAAAGCAAAAAAAAGTTTTAACAAAATATTTTGTGCCAAATCATTTCTATGAAAATTCACTACCATAACGTACTTGCTGCGTCCAGACTTTTTATTTTTCGTTTCAATAATACTATTATGTAGCACCATTTTTAAATAAGATTATCATTTCCGTTCTCGGTGACTAATAAGATATGTTAGCAGATATTAGATATGATTCGGTATCGAATTTCTATCTTATCTCTGCATAAATGTCGGCAATGAATACCTTTCAATCGACAAACCGATAAAAATTTGCATTCTCAGTAACCCTGGCTGAATCGAACTGTTCGTTTATTTGATAAAAAAGTCTGGACGCAGCAAGTGCGTTATAGCAGTGAATTTTCATACAAATGTTTTTAATAGCAAATATGTGTGTTTTTTTTTAGAGAAAGCAGGCATAAAATTTGGTTACCAGTATAACATATATAGTACAAAAAAAGTTTCATGTTTCATCAAAATAACTTTATTGTTTGAAAATGTACAAAACTTTCCAAAAGTAAGCTTAAAGTGTTCCCGAAAAAACTGGTTTCTTGGTCAACCTTATAGGTTAATAGCAAATTGAGCTATTCAAATTTGAAGCATTTAATGAGAATTTGCTACCATAGCGCACTTGCCGCGTCCCGAATTTCTTTCCTTTTTTTTGTTCCCTCAGGGCTCGTCCGCGGCCTTGCCGCCCCGATAGCACCGCAACCCTTGGTTGATTGTGCATACCCCTAGTCTTACTCCACCCATTCCAAAATCACTGTGCATTGAACTAGTCTGCACAGCGATTGGTAGGGTGAAGTTTTATATTGCTCTGTCTCCGGTCTAGAGTGACCGTAGATCAGTTGTCTTTTCCGGTCCAGAGCTATACACTCGCACAAGATGTGCTGGGCTGATTCCTCCCCCTCGCCGCAGAGTCTGCATGCGAGGTCCCCTTCGAACCGCCCCATTTTATGTAAGTATTTCTTGACGGCCATGTGTCCCGTCAAGAGACCTGTTGTGTTTCTGAGCTGTCCTCTGCTAAGGTTTAGCAGCTCCACAGCTCTCTTTGAACTGGGTCCGTCAATTATTAACTTCCCATGTCTGAGCCCTGGACAGTCCGCCCAGTACACCTTGTGTTGGTTTCTGACCCAGGACTTAATGGCTCCCCTGGCAGTGCTCTTTGACACGCCCAGAGCCGGTTCTGGTCCCATAAATGATTCTGCTGACCCTCTCTTCGCGAGACTGTCAGCTTCTTCATTGCCTTTGACCCCCGAGTGACCCGGCACCCAGATGAGGGTCACCTCATTCTGCCCAGCCAGGTCGCTCGTCTCGTCTCGGCACTCACTCACCAGCCAGGAATTTACCCGTGGGCTATTTAGTGCCTTAAGGGCTGCCTGGCTGTCTGTGGCTATGAGGATCCGCTTGTTGGTGTAGCCCCTCCTCTTGTTCTCCCGCACACAGTGCAGGATGGCGTACATCTCGGCCTGAAACACCGTTGCATGGGCTCCGAGGGAAATACTATGACTTACCCTCGGTCCTTCCGAGTAAACACCTGCCCCCGTCCCACGCTCCCCGCCAGATCCGTCCGTGAACCAGACGAACGCGTCCCGTGGTATGCCCGGCGTCTCCTCCCGCCATGCCTCGCGATCAGGGATTTCCACTGTGAAGTTGTTTTCCCGGCACATTCGCGGGCTCGCGAAGTCTGACCTCATTTCAAGCATGGGCTCCTTCACGATCTCCTGAATTTTGCAGTGGCCCTTGAAGCCTGGGTTGATCTTCAATCTACCATTGCAGGCTAGTCTGTATAGTCCTAGCCTGGCCTCTCCCATAATAACTAAGTGTAGGGGGGGTAGATCCAGCAACACCTCCATGGCGGCTGTTGGGGTTGAAGACATGGCCCCTGTGATGCCTAGGCAAGCCATCCTTTGGATCTTGCCTAGTTTTTGTTTGGCACTGGATTGTGTCACCTTAGGCCACCAGACCAGTGCCGCATATGTTAACGATGGTCTGACCACCCTTGTGTACAGCCAGTGGGCCATACTAGGTCTTAGTCCCCACGTTTTTCCATATAGCCGCCTAGTGACGGCTAAGGTCATGACTGCCTTACGCAGTATTTTTCCAATGTGACCATTCCAGGTTAGCTTAGAGTCCAATACGACCCCAAGATATTTTACCTCCCTGGCCATTGGAACGCTCCTACCGTATAGAGTGAGAGTTCTGTGGCTTTCACACTTCCTCCTCCTCGTAAACGGCACGACGGAATTTCTTTCCTTACAAACATGCATTAGATGGAAAATGCAAAAATGCAATAACATTGCTCCTGCAAAATATAACTGGTGTGCACAGACTATTGAACTGCTTAGACATCTGGACATAGCCTTTACGTGTGAAAATGTATCTCTCATATAGCTAATCTCAAATCGGGCTGTAATTCTGAAAAAGTTGCGGGGTCCTCTTATACAATTCTGTACACTCGACTGACATTCGCGGCGCAATTTTTCCAACCTTACCTCACGTTAGGATTGCCGTCTAGCTCAGTTACGAACCTCTTCGAGTAGCTTTTTGTTTTTTATTTTTTTTATTTTTAGATCTTGTCTTTAGTTTATGTACAGTCTGTATATGAATAAACCAAAGTCTTTGGAGCACATCATGTTTGAGTGTCCGGTCTACGAACCAGTCTCAAATTCGACAGTAAAAACCTTGAAAGAATGTGATGGCCTGGCCTGTCTCTTGTCGGGTGTGGATAGGCTCTGGCTGAGGGCGCTCTGCACGTATATCGCTAATGAGTGTAAGATTCGTTCCTTTATTATGGAGTGGTGAGGGCGAGGAAGAATCTGCAACTTTCTTATTTTAAATTGGATATATATATATATATATATATATATATATATATATATATATATATATATATATATATATATATATATATATATATATATATATATATATATATACCACACCGATAACTCAAAAAATGATGGGCTGATTTTGATAATACTTGGTAGGTACCTTCCTTTGGTAAGTGGCTCGAATAAGTTCGTTAGCCAGGGAAATCAGACCAGTTTTTCCGAGAAAGCTTTGGGTTCTTTTCAGAAAAAAAAAATAATTATAGCGAAAATAACACAGCTTTCCCAACCAAATTTGGTACGCAGGGTTATATTATAAAAAGTACCTATACAATATACCAAAGATTTGACGTGTAAGTTAAAAGAAACAAGTTATAGGCATTTAAAGAGAAAAAAAAATGGGTTCCAGTAGTGATCAGAGAATGGCGCAAACCAAAATATTTTTGTACGGTTAACAAAATTTATTAAGATTGCAGACAAAGATTATTCTTAGCGTAAAAAGTCAAGAAATACTAGAAGTATTACTTTGAAAATTGTATATATTTTTTTTAAAACGTCAGTCGCGATTTGAAACGTCAGAATTATGATCTTTTAAACAATAATTCTGAAATGAATGCGGATTATCTAGAAGAAATATCGTAAGAAGTGTGTTTTGCAAAGCCTTAAGTTATTGCTTCAGCCGTCATTGCCCTTCACTTAACTAAAATATTTGAAATATTTGCAGTAAATTAATTTCGTTATTGGGGCAGTCCCATCTCTCCTTTTTTCAAATGTACGTACCTTCCTTTTGTAAGTGGCTTGGATAAGTTCGTGAGCCAAAAAAATCGGACCAGTTTTTCCGGGAAAATTTTGGGTTTTCCTTCGGAAAGTTTTTGTATATCCAAAAATAACAGCTATGCCAAAATTCAGATCCCTAAGTTTAAAGGAAAAAAAGTTATAGGCATTTTAAGAAAAAAGATTTTGGTGGCACTGGTGATCAGAGGAAAGCACAAGAACAAAATATTTTGTGTGATTAACCAAACCAATTGAATATTACATCCAACGGTTAAGTTTTCTTGACGCAAAAACGTCAAGAAATAGCAGAAAAATTATTTTGAAAATTTGATAATTTTTCTTCTTCAAACGTCAAAGTCGCGATTTGAAACGTCAAAATTTGCAATTTTCAGACAATGAATTTGGAACAAATACGGATTATGTAGACGATATGTTATAAGAAGTGGTTAACAAAACCAATTGAATATTACATACAACTGTTATGTTTTCTTGACACAAAAAAGTCAAGAAGTGGCAGAAAAATATTTTGAAAATTTTATAATTTTCCTTCTTAAAATGTCAAAATCGCTTTTTAAAAGGTCAAAATTTGCAATTTTCAGACAACGAATCTGAAACAAATACTAATTATCTATAAAAAAATGTCGTAATAAGTGTGTTTACAAAGCCTTAATATTCAGCTTCAACCATCATTGTCCTTCATTTTACTAAAATATTTTCAGAAAATCCATTTCAAATAGACCCTCTTTCTGATGCTTCGGCAGTAGTTTCAGCTATAGAGTTTACGATTTAATAGTCTATATTTTAGCAAATGTTCGTAGATAAAATTCTTTATTGAGAAGACCTCGACTTATGAATTTTAAAAAGATTTCTTCAAGTGAGCGCGAACTAGAACCCTAAAAACCCATATACGGGGTCAGTTTCAGTCTTTGTCTGTTTACACATATACAGGGTGACGCTTTTCTACGGCAACGCTCAATATATCCGTTATTATACAAGATATGACAAAAAAGTATATACGTTAATTATAGGGTATCTCAAGCTGCATCTTATAAACTTATTTTGACAATCACAGGGTGGCCCATAAGTCGTTCGTGATACACACTTTCTTTTTTCAATAGAACACCCCCTTATTTTATTGCATTTTTGTGTTTTTCAGCGAATTATAATGCATGTTTGTAAGAAAAAAAATTGATATCGTTCATCGTTTTTGTGTTATTTCAATTGTTTTGCAACCTTTCACGTCTTTTGCACATATTTCAAACACATATCACAAATTGTGAAACGGCGTTTTTATCAATAGATAGCGGAGGCCCATGGAAATGATGCATTCAGAGAGCTTTTTGTTTGTATTACTCGTCGAAAAAATCGAGCTGCTGTAGATGGGCACGCTCAAATAGTGGCTGAATTTTAAAAGTTTTCGCAGAAATGTTTTTAGTGTTCCTGTGGAATTTATTGTTGTAAGATTTTTATGATATGTTGGTAATTAATAATAAATGTTTAGTAAGTTATTGTAAAAGAAAAGTTGTCGAATTTTTGTGACAAATGTAATTTAGTGTAACATTACTGAAGGCAATTTCCGTAAAAAAAAATGTTGCAAATTTTCATTTTTTTTTTCATTTTTGGTCCTAAAGCTGTTTGTAAATAATTATATCCTGGCAGGTGTGTAAACAGCTTAAAGAGGTTCGTTGGCCAGGAAAATGGGACCAGGTTTTTTTTTGGAACTTCTAAGGTTTATTTTCGGAAAATGTTTGTACCTTTTGAAGCAACAAAGCTATTTTAATGAAATGCCGTAGACTGTTACTACTATATAGGTTATACTGCCAACCAAATGTCCTTTTAAAAACAAGACATATTTGCCATTAAAAACATTTTTACGAAAATTCGCTACCATATCACACTTGCTGCGTCCTGTCGTTTTTTAGCTTATTCTTGATGCTAACGTTAATACAAAGTTGTAAAATATATAAGTAAGATAATGGTAAAATTGTATGACTTGCCTTGTTTATATAGGTATTCAATCAAATGTTTAAATTAAAATTGTTTCAGGCTCCTAATAAATTATCTTTATGAATTCAAATTTAAAAACTCGGGACGCAGCAAGTGCGTTATGGTAGTGAATTTTCATAAAAATGTTTTTATAGCAAATATGTGTGTTTTCTTTTTAAGAAAGCAGACATCAATTTTGGTTACCAGTATAACCTATATAGAAAAAGCAGGCATCAAATTTGATTACCAGTATAACATATATAGTAAAAACAATGTGCCATGTTTCATCAAAATAACTTGATTGTTTGAAAACGTACAGAAATTTCCAAAAGTAAACCAAAAGTGTTACTGAAAAAATCCGTTTCCTGGTCAACCTTATAGGTTAATAGCAAATTGAGCTTTTCAAATATGAAGCATTTAATCAAAATTCGCAACCACAACGCACTTGCTGCCTCCAGAATTTCTTAACTTACAAACATGCATTATATTTCGATGGAAAATGCAAAAAAATAAGGCGTTTTCGACAAAAAAATAATTATTTGTATCACCAACGACTTATGGGCCATCCTGTGATTGTCGCAATAATTTTTTAAGATGTAGCTCAAAACACCGTATAATTAATGTATACAATATTTTTTCATATCTTGTATAATAACGAATATATTGAGCTTTATTGATTTTTTACGAAAATTCGACAAAAATTATATACCATTAAACAATAAACTCTATAGCTAAGGCTACTGCCAAGCATCAGAGAAAGGGTCTATTAGAAATGAATTTTCTGGAGATATTTTAGTAAAATGAAGGACAATGACGGTTGAAACTAAGAATTCGGTGTATGTAAAACATCCTTCTTGAGACATTTTCTTTCTATAGCCCGTATTAGATTCAAGTTATTTGCCTAAATGTTGCGAATTTTGACGTTTTCAATTGTCACTTTGACGTTTTGAGGAAACCCCCAATTTATTTTTCTTTAAATGCCCATAACTTTTTTGTCTTTTGACCTACAGAGCTAAATTTTGGTAGGTGGCATACCTATAACGATATAAACCAGCTTACCAAATTTGGTTGCCCTTACTTTGTTAATTTTGGAGATATAAATATTTTGCGAAAGAAAACACAAAGTTTTCCGGGAAAACCTCGGCGGATTTTCCTGGCTAACAAAATTATCCAAGCGACTTGCGAAAGGAATGTACTCACCAATTTTGACGTTTAAAATCGCAATTTTGACGTTTTGAGGAAAATCCAAATTTATTTTTCTTTGAATGCCTGTAACTTTTTTATCCTTTAACCTACGGAGCTAAATTTTGGTAGGTAACTTGCCTATAATGAAATAAATCCGCATATGAAATTTGGTTGCCCTTACTTTGTTAATTACGGAGATATAAATTTTTTTCGAAAGAAAACACAAAATTTTCCGGGAAAACTTGGACAGATTTTCCTGGCTAACGAACTTATCCAAGCCATTTGCAAAAGGAATTTATTCACCAAATTTAATCAAAATCGGCTCATTATTTCTTGAGTTATCGGTGTGATACATATATATATATATATATATATATATATATATATATATATATATATATATATATATATATATATATATATATATATATATATATATATATATATATATATATATATATATATATATATATAAATATATATATATAAACATATAAAAATTTAAACCGACCCCGGATATGTGTTCTGGGGGGCCTAATTAGCGCTCATTTGAAGAAATTTTTTCAAAATTCAAAAGTCGGGATCTCCTCATTAGTGAATTTTTTTTAAGAAAATTCACTAAAAACTAGCAAAGTAATATTATCGCTGAAATTTTAAAACTCAAGGCCCAGATTATTTATTTTCAAATGCAGAAACGTTTACTAAGACTGTTATATTCTTTTGTTTCAGTCACGTTTTTTATCGATTAACACCCGCGCTTCTTTAAAGTACCAACGTAAACATTATCAATTTCATCTGTTCAAGGACCGAACTGTAAACTTAAACATTTTAGTCAGCAGATGCCAAAAATATTCCATTTATAATGTTAGCAACTATTTTTTAAAATTATATAAATTTAAGATTTCAACACGTACGTAGGTAACTTAACACATAAATATTTTCTTTTATAATTTTAAAAGCTACTGTAGATAATGATATTGGACATAGCAGGCATTTGAGCTTATTTCATGTACAGGGTGATGCACATGATATCTACCCTCTTAATTTTTGGATTAGTGAATTTTCTATTAAAAAAATTCACTAATGAGATCCCGAGTTTTGAATTTTGAAAAAATTTCTTAAACTGGCCGCGAACTAGGACCCCTAGAACTCATATCCCGGGTCAGTTTCAATTTTAGTGAATTTTTATTTAACAAAAATCACTAATAGTATAGTAATCATCGATGGTGAGACTTTGCAAACATTTTTTCAAATGAGCGCGAACTAGAACCCCTAGAACCCATATCCGGGGTCACTTTCAATTTTTATATGTTTATATATATATATATATATATATATATATATATATATATATATATATATATATATATATATATATATATATATATATATATATATATATATATATATATATATATATATATATATATATATATATATATATATATATATATATATATATATATATATATATATATATATATATATATATATATATATATATATCCATACGATAACTCAAAAAATAATTAACCGATTTCAATGAAACTCGGCAAATGCCCTTCTTTTATTAATGGCTTGGATGAATTTGTTAGCCAGGAAAATAAAACAGGGTTTTCCGGGAAAATTTTGAGTTTTCTTTCTAAAAAAAAGTTTTTCTATGAAAATTACAAAGCTGTTTTATTGAAATTTACTACATATGTTGCCTTGGGAGAGAGCTTACTACGTACCAAAATTCAATTTTCTAAGTTTATATAAAATTGAGTTATTCAAATTTTGAATTTTCTTTCGAAAATTTTTTTTCTCAGAATATTACAAAGTTATTTTATTGAAATTTGCTAAATATTTTGCCTTGGGAAAGACCTTACTACATCCAAAATTAAACGTTCTAAGTTTATAGAAAATTGAGTTATTCAAGTTTGAAGCATTTCATAAAAATTCACTACCATAACGCACTTGCTGCGACCCGAACATTTCTGTGTTGTAAATTTGGCACGCTGGTTTCTGACATAAAGAGTATCCTATGTACCAAAATTCAGATCTCTAACTTAAAAGACAAAAAAGTTAGGCAAATTAATTTTTAATTATTTAAATCTGATTCAAGAAGGTTAAAACGTCAAAATTGATTGAGTACGAATGGGACTGAAAAATACTACAATAAATGACTAACAAGCTCCTAGATATGTGTCTAAGTCGTTATTTTCGTTGATTTCGTTATAATATGAGCAAAAAATCTATTAAATCGAAATGGTTTTGTGTAAATTTTAAAACCTTGAACAATGGGATATACCTGCTGGTAAATGCATGTAGTGCATAGCTCAGTGGGCTAGGTACCTGTACATCGTATAATCGACTCCCACATGACGAGTGGTAATCCTAGTTAGTGACTTTACTTTTTATCAATTTTTTTGGTCTCATTTCACTTTACAGTTATCTAATCAGATTGTTGTTATTCGGATGAATTTTTTAGAGAGTTTTTATATAAAGAATAATTTGATAAAGACGAGATGAAAGTTTTAAGACTTAATTCAATTTGAATAGAATATCTAGTTGTTTGTTCTTGCCCTAACTTAGTGAAACCGTTTCATATTTAATACTGTCGTAGACTTTTCCCGTGGCTTCACAAGTGCTTGTTTTAGGGAATTTTCTTTGAAAAAATCACTAATGAGGAGATATCGACTTTTGAATTTAGAAAAAATTCTTCAAATGAGCGCGAACTAGGCCCCCTAGAACCCGTATCCAGGGTCAGTTTCAATTTTTATGTTATATATACATACACCGATAAATCAAAAATAATGTGCCGATTTTAATCAAATTTGGTACGTACTTTCTTTTTGCAAGTGGCCTGGATAAGTTCGTTAGCCAGGAGAATCAATTATATATATATATATATATATATATATATATATATATATATATATATATATATATATATATATATATATATATATATATATATATATATAAAGAGTGAACAAGTTACCAAAATTTAGGTATATAAGTTTAAAGACAAAAAAGTTAAGAGGCATTTAAAGAAAAAAAAATGTATTTTCCTCAAAACGTAAAAAGTCGCGATTTGAAACGTCAAAATTGGCAACATTTAGAAAAAGAACCTGAAAGAAATACGGATTATGTAAAGAGTGTTCTGCAAACCCGTAAGTTTCAGCTTAAACCATCATTGTCCTTCATTTTAATAAAATATTTCCAGAAAATTCATTTCAAATAGACCCTTTCTCTCATGCTTTGTCAGTAGTTTTAGTCAAGTTTATAGTTTAACGATATATAATTTTTAGCTAATTTTCGTAGAAAAAATTTGTAAATGAGACAGCGGCTTTTGAATTCTAAAAAGATTTGTTCAAATGAGCGCAAACTAGGCCCCCTAGAATCATTATCCGGGTTTACTTTCTGTTTACATATATACAGGGTGACGCATTTCTACGGTAAAGCTCAATATAATGGTTATTATGCAAGATACGGGAAAAAATTGTATACATTACCTATAGGGTGTCTTGAGCTGCATCTTATAAAACTATTTTGACAATCACAGGATGGCTCATAAGTCGTTGGTGATACCTACTTTTTTTTGAACATTCCTTATTGCATTTTTGCATTTTTCATCGAAATATGGTGCATGTTTGTAAAAAAAATCGAGACGCAGTAACTGCGTTTTGGTAGCGAATTTTCATTAAACGCTTCAAAATTCAATAACGCAATTTGCTATTAACCTAAGATTCGTCAGCTAGGAAACGAGTTTTCTCGGAAACGTTTAAAGTTTATTTTAGGAAAATTTTTGTACATTTTCAAACAAGTTATTTTGATAAAATGTGGTACATTGTTTCTACTATATAGGTTATACCGGTGACCAAATTGATGCCTGCTTGCATTAAAGAGACATATTTGCTATTAAAAACATTTTAATAAGAATTCACTTCCATAACGCACTTGCTGCGTTCAGACTTTTTTCAGTTTGGAAAAAATATACAGACAAAACTTGTACGCAATCTCCATTTCAACTGAATGTGCATTTCACAAAAACAGTTAAATGTAACGTAAGTTTAAACATAATCTTTGGTAGAAGCTGGACCATCTTATATTTTGTATGATACTTGACGACACAGAAACTCGGTGGTTCAGGGGTAAGAACGTGTGCCTCTGAACCGCAGGGTACTGGGTTCGATCCAAGGGTACTACTTTCATTTTTTCAGTACATACTGTAAAATTTATATCAACCAAGGTTCTGGCGTTGTATTTGAGCAAGTTGAATGTCTGCACGTTCCGCCCTTCGGAGGGGGCGTAAAGCCGTCGGTCCAGTGTCCATGCGATGTTGGGCACGTTAAAGATCCCTACCCTCCTTACAGAACGGCAGGGGTTCGGCAAAATTTCCAGGCTAGTGAGGTGAAACTGCTCCCTGGCGTCGGTGATTGGCCATAGTCGCGGAAATAGGCCGACGTTAAAAAACACACAAATCCTAGGCCTCAGAGAGATCTGAGAGTTGAACTAGGGTTGAACACATTGAGACCTCACAGACGATCTCCGGCGAGATTTAGGGAGTAGGCAGATTGAGGCCCCGTAATCGAGCTACAACAAGCCAACCCACCTTTGTCCACCGCTCTAAGGAGTAGGCAGATTGAGGCCTTAGAGTGTCGTTACGTATTTCCTTTACCCACCACTCTAAGGAGTAGGCAGATTTAGGCCTTAGAGTGTCCTTACATATTTCCTTTACCCACCTTTGTCAATCACTTTAAGGACTGGGCAGATTCAGGCCTTAGAGTGTCATTACATATTTCCTTTACCCACCTTTGTCGACCACTCTAAGGAGTAGGCAGATTGAGGCCTTAGAGTGTCCTTACATATTTCCTTTACCCACCACTCTAAGGAGTAGGCAGATTGAGGCCTTAGAGTGTCCTTACATATTTCCTTTACCCACCTTTGTCAATCACTTTAAGGAGTAGGCAGATTGAGGCCTTAGAGTGTCCTTACATATTTCCTTTACCCACCACTCTAAGGAGTAGGCAGATTGAGGCCTTAGCATGTCCTTACATATTTCCTTTACCCACCACTCTAAGGAGTAGGCAGATTGAAGCCTTAGAGTGTCCTTACATATTTCCTTTACCCACCTTTGTCAATCACTTTAAGGAGTGGGCAGATTCAGGCCTTAGAGTGTCATTACATATTTCCTTTACCCACCTTTGTCCACGACTCTAAGGAGTAGGCAGATTGAGAACTTAGAGTGTCCTTACATATTTCCTTTTCCCACCTTTGTCCACCACTCTAAGGAGTAGGCAAATTGAGGCCTTAGAGTGTCCTTACATATTTCCTTTACCCACTTTTGTCCACCACTTTAAGAAGTAGGCAGATTGAGGCCTTAGAGGGTCCTTACATATTTCCTTTACCTCTTGAAAATGGCTCCAAAACAGGAGCCGAAACGTCGAGTTTTCATAAATTCTGGACGAGGTTCAACCCGAGAACCAAGTATGTCTCACATTAAAGACCGCGGAAATCTTTCTGATCTTATTAGTGAATTTTTTAAAGAAATTTCACTAAAATCAAAATATTTCCATATAACTACGATTCTATGTTTAGTCGTCGAATTAATTTGATGGGTTCATGGATTCATGACGTTGTTGTTCACCATTACGTTACAAAAAACTTTAGATAGGTAGTGCATTATTAAGTTGATTAATGAATATACTTAACTTGAAACATTGGTAGTTTAATTAATATCTTATAAATTTACATTGAGTAACTAATAATACACTACATATTATATTTATGACAATGATAATAAACACATTGTTCCTACGAGCGTGTTCATGAAAGACGGGGAATTACCGGAGCAGTCTTAAAATTTGTATTCAATTCAATTGACCAATTCCTGCATATTTTATTAGGGCACATATTATTATGTGCTACACATATTATGTTCTTGTAAAAGATTTCCTTATTTAAACATAATATGGACGTTTATTTATATTTATATTTTATGTAAATCAAATGAAGATAACCTATGCCAAACAGTAGCCTACGCAATATTGAAAAACAAACACTACACATATTAATAATTGTAAACAAAAAATATTACGTATCTAGGAATAACGGTTAATAATTTGTGTCCAAATATTGCCGTGACGTATACAGAGTGAGCGAAACTCGATGTCACAGCTGTATTATTAGAAAAGGAAATATAATGGAAAAAATCTAGGAGGGTCCTAAATGGGATTCAGTAAGGTCCATTTTATACCAAAATTTCATATTTTATTTTCTAAATATGGAACCTGAAGTAATGACGTCATCGATTTTTTTTCCAGAAACATATCTATGTTTTTGCAGGTTTAAAAAGCGCAAATTATTCTGAACAGATTTGGTAAAGAAAAAAATTTGATATCTTCTTCAGTTAAAAAATTATAAACAAACTTGTAAAAAAAAGTAGGTAGGTAGGTATAATCAATAATTCGCAATCGCCACGATTTAAACAAGTAATCTTTGGAAACAAATAGCAAAGTCGCATCTGTCAATAATGAAACTAGTTGTTGACAAATATCCTTTTAGCGAATTTTCATTAAGAAAAATTCGCTAATAGAGAGGTCACGACGAAAAGCTTTTGAAAAAATTCGAAATTGGGTTCCTGGAACCCAAAACCAAAGACCGTTAAAATTTTTATATGTATATATATATATATATATATATATATATATATATATATATATATATATATATATATATATATATATATATATATATATATATATATATATGTATGTATGTATTTATGTATCCGAGCGATTACTCAAAAAATACTAAACTAATTTCAATAAAACTTGGCAAAAATCTTGTTTGGGCGAAAACCGAGGTCGAGTTCGTTAATTAGCATTTATGCTCAAGTTTGTCCGGTGGAAAATCGGGAAAAACTTTTTGAAAACGCTATATTTTTGTATCAAAGTAACTGGAATGAGACTTTACATGTGGCTAGAAATAGTGCAAATAAGCCTATGTTATGAATTTTAAGTAATTTGGTACACAATATTTAGAGTGTTTTCCAAATTAAAAATAAAATCCCAAAGACATACGTTGAGACGACTTAGTGGTTCAAGTTCAATGCCGACAGACAGAGTATTTAACTGCCACGCGTAGATCGAATCATACAGCAGGTATAAACCATACATCAACGGTAACCAAGCTAAATATATAACAGGCATAAAACATACTACCCGAACCAACAATCGTGAAAACTCGGTCGCAATTATGGAAAATGACAGACATGAAATTAAAATTTTGCCAAGTGATTGTTGATTTAACTGGGGGATTCAATCGATTATTAACATACACTATATTTGTAGCTTCAGAAACGGCCTCAAATTCGGTTTTAGCGCAGCATAGATATATTAGGCTGTGGCATAACATAGTACAAATGTAAACAAAATCAAGGCAAGTCTCTATAAAATGATTCTAAAACAGTTGATTTTAACTTTAAACCCAAACATATGACGTAATATAAGACCGAAACAGTCGTGGAATATGTTTCAATACTAATTCTACTAATTCTGTCATTAATTGTTATGTATACTTTGAATATATTATCCCGGGCATGAAGCCTATTTAATCTATCATGTAAACAAAACGTCAGTTGACGTATGCCTAGATGGCTGAGAGGCGTCGCGAGTAGGTATACTAGGGCGGTTCTGGGGCCACTTCACCCGCCTCATGGCTGCTACGCCTGCGTGTGACGTCAGGGGAAAAAACGAGATGGCAGGTTGGATAGAGAAAGAAAATAGAGTTGACCTGAGATGACGTAATCTAAGATGGCGGCCAAGATGGCCGACCGGAAATGAAAAATCTGGTGAGTTTGTACTCAAAGTGATAAAACGAAGATGATGGATTGATATATAGAGAAAATATATTTTAATGAGATGATATCATTCAAGATGGCGGCCAATATGGCTGACCGTAGGGGAAAAATCTGGGAAATTTGAATTTCTAAAAGACATTCAGCTAACCTGTCAAAATAAGAGAGCCGACCGTTTTGATTTTTGTGAAAATAACAAATATGTCTGACAGCGCAGGCGCAAACCAACTTTTTTATTTGTATGATTAGACATCCACGTGTGGGGTATCAGCGTACTCGTCTCCACGAGTAGAATTCAAATATGGCATTTGCGCATGCGCAAATCGAAAATTTTGAGTTTTTTAAGTAAGAGAACACATGTGGGGTATCATTCCACTGGTCTCGATGAGGGGAGATAAGATATATATATATATATATATATATATATATATATATATATATATATATATATATATATATATATATATATATATATATATATATATATATATAAATGGGGGGTCGCTCCCCCCACGTGAAGGGAACTCGGAAGCATGTCAAGCAAGATGGTGGCAACTAGATGATAGCAGCAAGGGGCTAGTTGCACGCGGGAACATCTGAAATCCTGTCGAGACTTGCATGTGACCTCGCTAGACTGGCCAATGTCCCATTTGCGATATGCGAGAAAGATAGACGTGTCTTTTGCAATTGTATCCATCAGTTCCAACTTCATTTTATCGTTTGGAAATACATGTTTTGCTTTTAAAAACATGTTGGTTACAGTAATTTTCGATCTTGCTGTACCAGTACTGTAATAGCTGTTGGCATCATTTCGAGCTCTTCTAAATTGGAAAGTATGTTTACCACAAAGAACTCCTTTAAAGTGATGGAAGAAACTGAAGAAAAACCAAATAGGTATGAGCATGTGGAACTTGTTGTCGTTTAAGGTGATATGATCTGACGATACATTCAGTCCAGCATTTCTAAGAGATTTGGCTTCATTCTTGCTAAATGAAAGCAGGCTTTTGATGGTAGTTGTGGTGTGTGGGTCTCGTACTCGTTCCACTTCCCTGTTATTTAATTCATAGATCATTGATTCAAACAAAGCTGCTCCTCCATTATTTGGCATATAACACTCACCAGCAGCATTTTGTACTGCTGGACGTTCCGGAGTACCTTCGATTATTAGAGCTGACTCTGCCAGACATATGACAGCATCTTGCTGATTGATGTTTATTTCGACTTCATCACTGTTACCAAATAATTTAGTTGGTTGAATAGTAAGACCAAAGTTCTTCTCGATCGATGGAATCGTCAAACTCCGGGTTTTTGAATATTTCTAGTTTTGATGACATAATAACCAAGACTTTTAAGGAATTCAGTATTATTAGAACGAAGTGTACACTTTGAAGTGGTTGACTGTACTGAACTTGTCTTGGTAGATTCACTTGCTTTTATATCCTTAAAGACTAGCATTCTAAGCAGTACTTTTAAGTTCCAAGCGAACAGACACCTCTTCACCTTGAAAGTTTACAGGAACTGAAGCTTGGTCCACGATGTCGATGCTTATATTTGAACATACGTACCTTAAAAGAGAAAATATATAAAAACTTTAACTTGTTTGGTTCCTACAAGTGGTTTAATACACTACCTGATGTCACAGATGCCTACAACTCAACCATTCATCGAACAACTGGTGTAAAACCTAAAGATGTTATTAAGAAAAATGAAGCAGCCATTCGTGAACAAGTCTACTCAAATATTAAAGTGATCAGAATAAATTCAAAGTGGGTGATGTTGTACGTATAAGTAAAGCAAAAGCTCAACTTGAAAAGGAGTATACACCTCGTTGTCAACAGAGTTATTCAAAATTGTTAGTGTCCATTTCACAAATCCAATAACATACTTTCTTGAAGACATGCAGGGAAAACCCATCAGTGGAGGGTTTTACGAGGAAGAACTACAAAAGACTACACAAACAGACATCTGTCTGGTTGAACGCATCTTTTGAGGAAGAAAGGCAAGAAACTGTATATAAAATGGTTGGGCTTTGATAAATCTCATAATTCTTGGATAAATTCAGATGATGTTAAATAAGCTTATATTTAATGTATTAATGTACTTAGAATAAAATGAAACTCTTTGTTAAAATTAATGTTTTCGTTTTTCCATATGACATATATACATAGACTAATACAATTAAAAATTATGGCGTAAATCAATAATATCCTGAATAAACTTCTCCTGCGGTACATCTGCTATATGTAGATGGTTTCTCTTCGCTTTACGGTATTTCACTTCGGTCTTTATTCTGTTAAAGAGATTTACAGAATTTGGATCATACAACATATTTAGAACCACTTCGGAATCGGGATGTTTATCTATTTTTCAAAATGTATTGTCTTTTTTTTTAATAATGAACAAAATATACAAGGAAAAACCTGTCTTTTCTATTATTTTTTAATGCTTATTTGCTGCATATATATATATATATATATATATATATATATATATATATATATATATATATATATATATATATATATATATATATATAACAATAATTTTAGATCATTTATATGAACACTTACTTCCTTAGCGTACTTGTTGCGTCCAGACTTTTTAACTTTTTATTATGAGTAGCAGAATATTCGCCACATTCACTGTTGTTGGAATACTTAGTAATACTTTAATTATTTATAAACTCAGTGGACAGTTCTCCCGACGTATAACATTTCTCAATCTGCACATTTATATAATATTCATTGATAACAAATTAAATTGTCCGCTTATTAATAATAAACCGACAGATAAATAAGGTTGGAACTGAAATGGTCTCAAAAACTTTTTAAAATTTTAATTATAATTTGGACATATATTTATAGTATTTTAGTTTAAGTATGTTTTAGGAAAATTGGCTGCCATGACGCACTTGCTGCGGCCACACTTTTTTGTTATGGACAAACCTTATTAAGGCGCCTTTTATTAATTTTTTCAAACATATCAGAATAAATGTGTGCTTTTGTAAAGGCGTGACTATATATGCATCAAGATTATTCAAGATTCTAACAGAATGGGAAACTCGCTTATTAAGATTTGAGATATTTTTATAACTCTGCAACAAAGCAGTTGCTGCATGTAGACTTTTTTTATAGTTTTATTTACTATTTACCATTAAAAAAATAAAACTCACTATCACAAGTAACTTGATGCATACAAGATTTTTAACAAATATTTACTGTTTAACAGGAATTTTTTATGGACATTTGTTACCATTACGCATTTGCTGCACCCACAGTTTTTTGTTATTGCAATTCGACAAATCTTATATCCTTTTATTCATTTTTCTCAAGTATTCGAATAAATGTGTGCTTTTCTGAAGGCTTCACTGAATATGTATCAAGATTTTCGAATATTCTAGCTGAATGGGAAGGATTTAAGATTTGAAATGAATGAAAAACTTTTTACTTTTATTTACTATTTGATTACCTTTTTTTTCATTAGCTACCAAAACGCACCTGCTGCGTCAACACATTTTTGTTATTGCAAATGGATCTCTTATTAGGTGCCTTTTAATATCCGAAAAGGTCTGTTAGTTTGGCGATTTCGGTTTGCTTTAAAATGGTCTTATAAATCCATAACAAGGGTTCTTTTAACTTAATCATAGGTATACTATATCAACACGCATAGGTGTTAAGCAAATTGCCTATTGCATAAATTTTAAATATTTCAGTAAAGAAATACACTCGACCAGTATATTATTGTACATCCGCCTAAATGAATTGGTGTATGCAAGGGTTGCATACATGTAGGAGCTGTGGGTCCAACAATACGCACTCTATTTCTTCTTAAAATAATATTGTTTCGTTTTGGTAATACAGTACCTACATGCATTGATTAAGAACCTGAATCTAATATACACAACCACTTTCTTATTTGATCGGATGTTAGAATCATAATATACTACAGTCACAGTGGAAGGCATTTGTTAAAGTTATGTTAAAATTAAAAGTTGGGTTATTATTTACCTACTATTTCTATTCTAGGTAGTCGTTTTATATTCTGAGATTCTAATGTATTTAGCGGAGTCGATATCGAGGTTAGGCGCAGAACGTATACGTTTCTCGCATGACTCATGTCAGTTAACAAATTACACATAGTGTTGTCAGATTAAACTAGAGAGATGATGATGGCTTTTAAATACCGTGAAAATAAGAAGCTTAATATTTATACCTAATAAAACGTAGTTCTAGATTGCTTTTAAACAAATTGAATCACTTTCATTAAAATTTCTATTTATTTACATTTTTCTGATATCTACAGATTTAGATGAGAGTTGTCGTAAATGGCAACCCCGCTGATTGTTTGTTGTGACATATTTTCGTAGCCTGTCCGTTTAAAACTTAATTTGGAGATTTTATTTGCAATGGCAGCGGAACACCGATTTATCTGTCTGACTTTGTCTAACATTATAGGCATCCATTTAGAGGTAATTTCAAGTCAAATCGTAGATTACTGATTTTTAATTTAGTGATAACTCAAGATCTACTGAACCAATCGAGTTCACATATGGTAGGTAGGATCACTTGTACAATGTGTATGTGCTTATCAATTTTAGTTTCATATTCCTAGTAATTAAAAATATATTGCGTGTTCAAGTAGTTTTTTTCCATTTTTGTCTTAAAATATTTGAGTATCAAAACTGTCTAATGAACTCATCCAAGCTATTAACAAAATGAAGGGAATTGTCAAATTTGGTTTCGATTGGTGAAGTATTTTTTGAGTTATGGGATATATTATATATATATATATATATATATATATATATATATATATATATATATATATATATATATATATATATATATATATGAGACATGCTTGGTTCTCGGGTTAAACCGCGTCCAGAATTTATGGAAACTCGACGTTTCGGCTCCTGTTTTGGAGCCATTTTCAAGAGGTAAAGGAAATATGTAAGGACACTCTAAGGCCTCAATCTGCCTACTCCTTAGAGTGATGGACAAAGGTGGGTAAAGGAAATATGTAAGGACACTCTAAGGCCTCAATCTGCCTACTCCTTAGAGTGGTGGACAAATGTGGGTAATGGAAATATGTAAGGACACTCTAAGGCCTCAATCTGCCTACTCCTTAGAGTGATGGACAAAGGTGGGTAAAGGAAATATGTAAGGACACTCTAAGGCCTCAATCTGCCTACTCCTTAGAGTGGTGGACAAAGGTAGGTAAAGGAAATATGTAAGGACACTCTAAGGCCTCAATCTGCCTACTCCTTAGAGTGGTGGATAAAGGTAGGTTGGGTTGTTGTAGCTCGATTACGGGGCCTCAATCTGCCTACTCCCCAAATCTCGCTGGAGATCGTCTGTGAGGTCTCAGTGTGTTCAACCCTAGGCCTTAGAGTGTCCTTACATATTTCCTTTACCTACCTTTGTCCACCACTCTAAGGAGTAGGCAGATTGAGGCCTTAGAGTGTCCTTACATATTTCCTTTACCCACCTTTGTCCATCACTCTAAGGAGTAGGCAGATTGAGGCCTTAGAGTGTCCTTACATATTTCCATTACCCACATTTGTCCACCACTCTAAGGAGTAGGCAGATTGAGGCCTTAGAGTGTCCTTACATATTTCCTTTACCCACCTTTGTCCATCACTCTAAGGAGTAGGCAGATTGAGGCCTTAGAGTGTCCTTACATATTTCCTTTACCTCTTGAAAATGGCTCCAAAACAGGAGCCGAAACGTCGAGTTTCCATAAATTCTGGACGCGGTTTAACCCGAGAACCAAGCATGTCTCACATTAAAGACCGCGGAAATCTTTCTGAACATATATATATATATATATATATATATATATATATATATATATATATATATATATATATATATATATATATATCTGTGTGTGTGTGTGTATATAAACTTTTTAACTGATATTGGATTTTGGTTCTAGGGGCCCTAATTCGCGTTCATTTGAGGAAATTTTCCAAAAGTCTCACCATCGATACCTCTCTATTAGTGAATTTTCTTAATGAAAATTCACTAAAATGGTGAAATTTTTGCGAGTGGCGTTTTGAGTGTTGAGCAGTGTATTATGGATCGAAACACACCGAGTGTACACATTTATGGTTAGGTCTACATTCACATTTCAGGGGTTATGCGGCTTGCTCTTACTTTAGATCTGAAGGCATGGACTCAGCAAGTTGTCAGGCTCTGGACGACGTTTGAGAAAAAATATCAGCGCCATGAAGGGTTAAAACTGCCACATTATTAAAATATAAGGTTGTACCCAAGTCTCCCCCCCAAAAAAAGGAATGAAACTGTTTCATTGGTGTAGAAAAAAGAAAGAATTTCGAAATGGGTAAAATTTATTTTATGGTAGTCACATCACAGAGAAACAAACATACAATGATGAGTAAATAACAACCTCTTGTTTATGAATGTTTACATTTACTGATATACCTGGAAAACATATACATCATTCATCGTGTTTTTAAATCTAGCACTGTCATCTCTTATTATTATCGTAATATAATAATTAATTCATATTCGACAACTAAGCAACAAGTTAAGTTCAATAATGCGTAATGGTGCAGGTATAAGTTTATATGAGTTAATTCAAACGTCTCATGATATCGTAATAAAACTATAACAACTGGATGTACCAACGTATCTATAACACACGGTGAGCTAGATGATCTAATAACAGTTGTCAAACTTTCAAAAGATATGTTTTCGGGGTCACGAGACGTTGAAGTTAAAATATCAGTAGAGAATTTTTTAAAAGGCTGATAAGACTCGAATGTAATTTTAATAATTCATTGTTCTTTATTAAATTGTGAGCAAAAGCAAATAGCTCAATCGTAAATGATTTCAATAAGACCGCATCTTTGAAGATAATGTTAACTTTTTTATTATTATTCTTATTTATCGTAGTAATTAATTTCACAGTGTAACAAGATAATTTGAGCTTGGATAATGTCACACGAATAATTTATAAATTCACTGTACCTAAATAATAAACTTATATCACATATATGTATTTATCTTCTTTTTTCAATTCTATATTCAATTAATTAATGTGGGTGTTTTCGTTCTTTAACGTTGGTCTATTTCCGCGACTATAGCCAATCACCGATGCCAGGGAGCAGTTCACCTCACTATTCTGGAAATGTTGCCGAACCCCTGCTTTTCTGTAAGGAAGGTAGGGATATTTAACGTGCCCAACATCTCATGGACACGGGACCGACGGCTTTACGCCCCATCCAAAGCGCGGCACGTGCAGACATTCAACTTGCTCAAATACAATGCCACAACCTCGGTTGATCTTAATGTTGCAGTATATACTGGAAAAGTGAAAGGAGAACGCTGGGATCGAACCCAGTACCCTTCAGTTGAGAGGCACACGTTCTTACCACTGAACCACTGAGGGTCTCAGTTCATTAATAAAATGGTAAATAAATATTAGCCAGGTTTTCGTCACAATCATTCATGTAAGACAGCTATTCAATTTGTACTTAATGAATGACTTGAAGCGGTGGATAGATATCAGTCAGTGTTGATTGTCTCTTTAGGTCTAAAGAGAGCATTTAAAACTATTGACATAAATAAATTGATAGGATAATTAAAAATTTATGGCTTTGGAGGTGTTGTATTGGCACTCACATAGATAACTACTTGACGAATAGAACGCAAAGAGTAAAATATGGGACAACACATTCATCTTGCATTCCAGTAAATACAGGTATACCGCAGGGGAGTGTCTTTGGACCATTGTTGTTTCTTCTATATATAAACGATTTGCCAAAAGTAATAAATCATTGTAGTATAAAAATGTTCGCGGATGATACTTTGTTGTACTGTAAGATGGTTGATGTAAGACAGGGTATTAATTACAATAACGAGGATCTGGGAACCATTAGTAAATGGCTAAGTGCAATAAATTAAAATGAAACTCTGATAAAACCCAAGCAATGATAGTCTCTAACAATAATAATAAATTGATAGTACAGGAAGAGAATATAAGAATTAAGATAGATCAAATCGATACTGAGATGGTAACTAGAAGTGTGCGAAGCTTTGAAATTCAGAACCGAACCTGAACTCGAACTGAACCTTCAGTTCGACAAATTGTTCGCCTTAGGCGATGTTAAGTAGTTCGAATTACGTAATTCTCTAAAATAGTTCGAAGTTCGTTGCTCAAAGATACTTAGAAATTGAACTTTACAGGCTTTCTATGCTGCCAAAGGTAGCGAAGTTGTAACTGTGTAACAGCGCCGTTAAGCCGGGAGCAGCGCTTTGAACTCGGTATCTGTCCCATTGAGTCGTTAGCATAATTTCGGGATTTCACTCATGCACATTTTTGTGGGACACTGAGACATAACAGAGTCATTTAACAATCAAAGAATTAGTTTTTTTTATATATCCTAGCACCTCAAAACGTTTCTCGGTTAAAACATTGTAACGGCAGTGTTCGATACTGATTGGTAAAGTAAATTTTCAGAATTTATGAAGATAATTGCAGATTGTCTTTCAGAAGCACTAGATTAAACTTCATTTCTGAACGTCACACAGTCTGGGATTGACATAATTAGATATTGAATGAAAGGCTCTTCCTCCAGACATCAAATTTATTTTTAAAAAACTGCGCTGGTGCATCCTCCCCGTTCAAGTTTGCATAATGGCTGCCCCCCATAATTGCTGTCGTTAAAAAATCGCCGATCTTTTTCATAGATTTTTGTTTTGAAGACAATTTTTCTGGCAAATGCAGATGTAGTGTTGCAAAGTCCCTGGCACAATGGATGAAGTTGTGACCTGTTGAACCTTTTTGTATAGTTTCGATTTCAATTTTTAAAGAATTGTTCAAGTGAGTAGTGATCATTTTGTTCTGTTTTATTCATTTAATATTTCATAATTTCTTGACCCCCAGCGGTTCTCATTGGGTTTCTGCTTGATTGTGCCTGCCTCTTGTGTTGTTTAAGCTGTCAGTTTCACTCATTGGCTTTGCTTTATGTTTCTGCAATAGACTGGAATTCTTAGTGTTTAAATATTAGACTTTTGCAATTTTGTAGCTTTTAACACTTTTCAATTTGTTCTGATGTTAGTTTAATTGCATGTTTAACTTAACATATTTTTAACTAGTGTTACTGTATCTGTAGCTCTTAGATTTTAACTTGACTGTTGGTTGGAATTTTACTGTGTGACTTGTGATTTTTAGCCTGTGACGTTTTCTGTAGAGATTACCTTGTCATCATTGTGCCCTGACATGCACAATAGCCTACCGAAAAAACTAATGGTTTTCTGACAGACCTTTCTTGTTATGATTGTAGATTTATCCGCTGAGGATGACCTCTTGGCGGTCGAAACACGTCGGGAGTGAAGTTTAAAATAAATTTGGTGTCTGGAAGAAAATCCTTTCATTCAATATCTAATCACTAGCTAAACATATTTTTGTTCACATGAGCCAAAACAGTTTAATATTCACAAGCAGGAGACACTTGAAGTTTTTGGTGCTTATTATATATGTACCTATCGTCCTCACTTTTAACCCGCTCAATCTATTAATCTAAAATGCCTAGCTAACACCAAGCAACAACAAAACGTTTTAAATCAAACAAAACTGAGAAAAATATTAGAAGATAAGGCTTACTATACTGTTGATGAGTACTTAGCTGATAAAACAATACAAGGGGAAAAATATGGGA
The DNA here is from genome assembly GCA_964006375.1 of Tillus elongatus. Taxonomy (NCBI): domain Eukaryota; kingdom Metazoa; phylum Arthropoda; class Insecta; order Coleoptera; family Cleridae; genus Tillus; species Tillus elongatus. The sequence continues at coordinate 13,871,200 of OZ023264.1, forward strand.
GATAATCAAATTTTAGTCCATTTTATTTTATTTGAACTTATGTATTTTTTGTTTTGTTTGTTAATTTGTTACTGTTTTGACAAGTTTCACACCCATTACGGGTAATATATACATGTTGTTTGAAACAAACAAATAAAGCATTCATACAATATGTCTATTTGTATTTTTGATTCAACATTGACTCATCTTCACAACCAACATCAGCACTGGAGTGCATTATCACCCAATCAACCTGCAAATTTTAATCAAACCTTTCCTTTGTGTTCTACGTACCAAATATTGTATGCTACAATGTACCTAAATTTTGTATATAAGGAAATTATATATGATCATTGAAAGTGTTGATTAGCTAGATGTTTGATTTTGAATTTTTGAGAAGTTCGAAGTTCGACTGTGAACCTTAGACATACTATCCCAGAACTTCGAAGCAACATATTTGCTTGGGTTCGTTTATAGTTCAATTCGAAAAAAATATGGGTTTGCATACCTCTAGTGGTAACACAGATTAAGTACTTGGGAATAATTAATTGTACAAGACGATTTAAAATTTGACAAACATCGATTTTATAGTTAAAAAAGTGGATTCCTTGCGAGGATAGCTAAGTTTCTGAGTTGCTTTTCTAGAAGAATTGTCTTTAACACTATAAGTTTGCCTCACTTTCTATAGCTGTCCTACAATTTTCTTTACTTTCAGACGCAGCAATAGAAAAATTGCAGATTTTACAAAATAAAGCTATGGAGAACTTCAGTGGTTGTCAGTGAGAAAGCTTGTTGAAATGCAGACAATGATTTTTATTACTAAATTGAGTAACGGGATGGGTCCAGAATATTTCTAGAATCGCTTGATTGGAAATACCAACAGTGGCGTCTCCTGACCAAAAAGTTAGGGTGTGCGCTAACGAGTTGCGCTTAGTGGTGACGGTGAGGAATACAACTTTTTTTGCATACAGAATGTCAATTTTAAATTACACTGAAACATTTTCTTTAGCAAACATAGATGTGAAAATGTATTTTGTCAATCAAACAAACAGTGACAAAACCACAAACTACAAACGACAGTGGTTCTAGAATACTATGGTCTGTGCAAGCGCAGTCGTAACGCTGGTAAATAATGCTGTCGTAGCATTGGTTAGACCGGCGTTCCTTTCATTTGTCTTGAGCGATATTTTTACAGCTCATTGCAGCGTTAAAATCAATGGTATTTTCCTCACTATTTTAAACACGTGGGTGGGGGACTGCATTGTATACCAATACATCTGCATTGTATACCAATAATCCTCCATCGACTGAAGTTGTTCGGAAATATTAACGCACACCTAACCCGAATTCATTCCCCGTTGCTATTGACCTACTCATATTCTCTGCATATGTTAGAAGACGCGGTACCTACTTCATTCCAAGTCACTATTAACCGATTATTCATGAAATCAAATAGGTAAATTAAATCGATTTTCACAAAATATGTAGTGTATTAAGACTAAGGGAAAAACAAATAAAACATATTTAACTGTGCACATTTTGATTATATTTTCGGGTGTCACTAGGAGAAATCGCCACTGAATACCAATGTTCACAATCATTTCCAGAACAAATTTCAATTTTCATAGAAACACTGTTACTAGAACGGCAACTAAAAACTCAATTTTTTATAAGGGAAATGACTGCTTCAACAATTTGCCTTCCAAAGTGAAGAATGCCAGTAGTGTTGTTGTTTTCAGGAAAAAATTAAGAGAATTTTATGTTAGATTAAGATTAATTACATTCAATAATTTTAATATAGTATAAATATTTGTGTGCATTCAGTTAGGTAGTATTAGCTGTTCTTTTGGTTTTTTTTTTCAGTTTTTGTAAATTGTTTTAGGCTGAATGCTAAATAAAGTTCTATTCTATTCTATAGGTTTTGTTAAAATGACAGTTACCCATTTTACTTCATTAAACAGTAGTATTGACATAACTTCTATTGTAACACGGCCGTAAGTGAAAGCTTTGAATAATGCTCTGCGGTATATACACGAGAAAAATATAATAATAATAATATAATGTCTTTATTCAACCATAAACATAATAGATAGTTGAAAAGTGGGGTGTCAGTTTCACAACCACACCTATTAAATTAATCTAAATCTGATTTATATCTAGCATATTATACATACCACATACCTACATTCACACACATAAACAGAAAAATTTACCGCATAGTCATTTTATAATCCTAAATCGTAGCAAGTACCCAGTCTGTGAAACTCATCAGATCCCTTAATCTATATATATATATATATATATATATATATATATATATATATATATATATATATATATATATATATATATATATATGAATGAATGGCTATTTGTCTTCTTCTGAGTTAATAAAACTATTTTTCTACTTTTCTATACATACAAAAAATAAACCCTTATGCATTTCTTTATGATTGATCAAAGCTTTGGTGAGTTGTGCGCGCGCATGGGATTGGCTGGTTAGTACAACCTTTGTAAACCCAGGCTTCAGGGGCCACTGCAAAATTCAGAAGATCGTGAAGGAGCCCATGCTTGAAATGAGGTCAGACTTGCGAATCTGCAGGGAAAACAACTTTACAGTGGAAATCCCCGACCGCGAGGCATGGCGGGAGGAGACGCCGGGCATACCACGGGACGCGCTCGTCTGGTTCACGGACGGATCCGGCGGGGAACGTGGGACAGAGGCAGATGTTTACTCGGAAGGACTGAGGTAAATCATAGTATTTCCCTCGGAGCCCATGCAACGGTATTTCAGGCCGAAATGTACGCCATCCTGCACTGTGTGCGGGAGAATAAGAGGAGGGGCTACACCAACAAGCGGATCCTCATAGCCACAGACAGCCAGGCAGCCCTTAAGGCACTAAGTAGCCCACAGGAAATTCCTGGCTGGTGAGTGAGTGCAGAGACGAGATGAGCGACCTGGCTGGGCAGAATGAAGTGACCCTCATCTGGGTGCCGGGTCGCTCAGGCGTCAAAGGCAATGAAGAAGCTGACAGGCTGGCGAAGAGAGGGTCAGCAGAACCATTTCTGGGACCAGAACCGGCTCTGGGCATGACAAAGAGCACTGCCAGGGGAGCCATTAAGTCCTGGGTCAGAAACAACACAAGGTGTACTGGGCAGACTTTCCAGGGCTCAGACATGGGAAGTCAATAATTGACGAACCCAGTTCAAAGAGAGCTGTGGAGCTGCTAAATCTTAGCAGATGACAGCTCAGAAGCACAACAGGTCTCTTGACGGGACACATGGTCGTCAAGAAACACCTACATAAAATGGGGCGGTTCGAAGGGGACCTCACATGCAGACTCTACGGCGAGGGGGAGGAATCAGCCCAGCACATCTTGTGCGAGTGTAAAGCTCTGGACCGCAAAAGACAACTGATCTACGGTCAGTCTAGACCGGAGACAGAGCAATATAAAACTTCACTTCGCTGTGCAGACTAGTTCAAGGCACAGTGATTTTGGAATGGGTGGAGTAAGACTAAGGGTATGCACAATCAACCAAAGGTTGCAGTGCTATTGGGGCGGCAAGGCCGCGGACGAGCCCTGAGGGAAAAAAAAACAAACTCTGTACAATGGTACCTGTAAAAGGTCTGATTGGTGGCGGCAAAGCGAAAACCCGACCCTTCTCAGATTGTGCCTGTGTTTTAGACGTATAAGTGCGCACATGTTACAGAAGTGAAGTGAAGTAAATACAAATAGAGACATTTCAGTTGGTGTGTTTGGTAATTGGTGTTGATTTTGAAATTTTAATTGCCAGTCCACATTACTTTCACTGTCAAATCAATTATGCCACCCAAAAGACTAGCGATTGGTCCATCAACATCCCAGCGCGAACGAGAAGGGCATCACGAGTTTCAGAAACAGATTGGAAACTGTTCGAGGACGTACTTATGAAGCCCGTTTTTCTGAAACATGTGGGCAACGGGAAGCAAGATTGGAAACAATCCAAACATTTGCAGTTTGCAGGGCTACTCGCATTTTCAATGACCATCAACAAAACACAGGGACAATCCTTAGAAGTGTGTGTACTGAATATGGATATTCCATGCTTCTTAAATGGACAACTCTATGGGGCCTGTTCACGCGTCGGATAACCTTAAGATTTATTTGTGTACACGACAGATGGGGAAAAAAATGCGTATCCAAAAGCATGTCAATAAACAAATTTGAAATCACGGACATTGCAACATATGCCGGGTACTCGCTATTACTTTAATATTATTTTCAGCCTTTTTTAATCGATGAATATTGATAAAATTCCATTGGTAACTGATTATACGAGGGCGGGTCAATAATGGCGAATATTATACCAACTTATTGGACTGATTCAATGACGACATGAAGAAAAAACGACCGTGTTTGGCCAAGAAAAAAGTTATTTTCACCAAGACAATGCAAGGGTGCACACATGTATAGTATCCATGGCGAAATTGCATAAATTGGGCTACGAATTGCTCCCTCATCCGCCCTATTCTTGGGACTTAGCTCCGAGTGACTATTTCTTGTTTCCAAATTTAAATAAATGGCTCGGCGGAAAGAGATTTGACTCCAATGAGGAAATCATCTTGCAAACAAATACCTATTTTGAGGACTTCGACAAATCTCATTTTTTGGAAGGGATAACAAAATTGGAGAAACGTTGTACAGTGTATAGAGCTCGAAGGAGACTTTGTTGAGAAGTAAAGTGATTTTGTCCCAAAAAAACCTGTTTCATTCAAAAAGTCACTGGCTTATTGACCAGCCCTCGTATATAGCTGGGGCATGGGATGAAAAGCTATGCTCAAATGCAACTCTTGAATTCAACTGGATTTAAGGTCTGTTGATGTAACAGCATGGGTATCTATTATCATGGTGAAGAGCTACAAGTTTATTTGACAAATATGAAGGCTGGCCGCTTGTCTGAATTTTGTGAACCCTGCAAAACAAATGTAAGTCTCGTTCATCTTGTGCATACCTTCTCGTGAACAAATAAAACTTATGCGGACAAATTTCCGAATATTGTAAGCAAACCAGATGTATGAATTCTGTGTGATCAACAGCCAGCAGTGCTTGGCCATAACCGATGTGACAGTAGGACAACCTGAACATTATCAATGATTCTCAGAGTATACATTTCAAAGATGAATTCATCAAGTTGCGATAAGGGAATAACTGCTTCATGATGTAAGAAATACTAGGCAGCTGGCTAAAATCCTTTATAAAACGCAACTCAATATCCGATCATAGTCTGAGATTTTTACTTTCTTGTTTAAGAAGGTAGGACTGTTCCATCGACTACCAACGTCACTCATTTCTTTAGGTTATTTCTATCTTTTTTTAAGTGGATAATATGGTTGTGGGTTTATTGGAAATCAACCTCAAGTTGTGCGCTGATGGTAACTTAAATACTGCATTGAGATCATTGATTTTAGTTTCAGCCATCCAGGAGAGAAATGCAAAAACAACTGTATAGCGTCAGTATAGTAATGAAGTACGCAATTTTTAAACTCGTTTTGAAAGTCTGAAATATATATATATATATATATATATATATATATATATATATATATATATATATATATATATATATATATATATATATATATATATATATACATAAAACAATACAGGTCCCAGGCCTGAGCTCTGCAGTACACCAATAATAATGGATACTTCATCAGAAATAGCTTGCCCTTCCACAACACAGCAACTACGACCCTCTTCTATCAAACTTTAAAAATATATCAATTTTTATGATATATGGTGAGAAATGCTTTGAGCCAACTTATCTATTTCAAAAAATGCACATACTTTGAGAGGAATTCACTCACAGGGACATACAGTTTTTTCTAAATAACTTAGGAGTGATTTCCAACAAAAATTCTGAAATTACTAGATATCTTAATGTTATTAGTACAAATGAACTAATGTAATCAAAAATTTTGTTACATACATGTATTCACTTTTAAAATTAGAATTGAGGTTATGTTTAGTTCAAATTTGACTATTTTTATATACGTATAAAAAAGTATGTCCGGCCCCAGGTTCTGCTCTGGAACTAAAAACAGCCAATAGGACTATGGAAACTTAAAATGACGGCAAGTGTAGTTTAGAATTATATTACGTTTTTTCTCTCACAGGTTATCCGTCTTCTGATAATTTATTACTAAACTGTCATCGCTGACATAAAATGAACATCACGATTACCTCAATTCAATCATAAAAGTGAAAGAAAGATTTTGAGGTTCCGTCTTCCTATTTGTTGCTTTGCCAAACCTGGTGCTGGATGTACTCTCGCTATAAAACGTATATGACAATTTTTAGATATGTTCTTAAGCGGGAAACATAACAGTTCAGTTTACATCAAATATTACTCCCAAAAATGGAGAAACAAGAATAAAGAGCTGTGTGAATTGGGCTTCGTTGAATATAAGATAAATACTAGACACCCCGCCAGCTCTGTGTGTGATGAATCTTTCGAGAACACCTCAGTTGGTCATTTGAATTAACATCAGTATGTTGTCTTTTGTTCTAGTTCCGTATGATTAAAAAACAAAACATGTCATGCAAATGATGGATTTTTCAAGTAGGTAGTTAATTAAATTAATACTTGTTCTTAAATTTGTCAATCATTATCTGTAATTTTTAAGTATTTAAAGGTTTGAGGTTATGTTGTCAGTTCAAAGAAAATAGTTTCATTATGCTTAAGGAATAATAAACCATGTATGTGCATGAGATGACCAGGGAGTGGTTCTGCATGAACAGTTTGCTGCTCAATCAGGCCTGCAGGGTTGTTTATTTTTCTCTTAGGGACATTCAGAAAATGATTGTGTGTCCCGTGTCAGTTTTCTGGGGGTGCACTTCGACCAAAGCTCCAATGGGGTGATCATGTTGACAACCAAAGTAAGAAGTTAGCAGGAAACCTGTATTTACTTAGGAACCTGGCATCGAGCGTTTTACATGGGGTCGTGCGGATAGTCCACTATGCAATATTTAGCACTCCCAATTAGCCTACGCAAGTCCCCTGTGGTTGCGTGGACTAACTAATAGAATATGCCCAAGGTAACTCCTGCCTGTCGTAAGAGGCGACTAATCGGAATCGAACACTGACGGGGAACTTGTCCAGGTGGGCCTGGAGGGAGGCGGATATCTCTGGGGAGTGATGTGCACCCGGATTTTGAGGTCTCCACTATGGGCTTATAAATGGACAATTGACCTCGCATGGTTGTTACTCGGGAGCGGGGTTCCAGATGATACCATCTTGGGTTGAGTGCTGGCAGATGTCGTGTGTCCAGATGACCTGGAGGGGTTGAGATCTCTGATGAGTGGTATACACCCGGAGTTTAAGGACCCTACTGTGTGCTTCGAAACGTATGGATGGCCTTGCTTGGGTGATGCTCGGAAGCGGGACTCGATGGGATGTCGCCTTGAGTCTAGCACCGATGAGTGTCGAGTCTAGACGAACCCGGAGGAGAGCTGAGATCTTTTGGGGTGGATTACAACTAGAGATTGAGGCTTCTTCTGTGAGCTTCGAAACGGGCAAACGACCTCACTTGGATGCATGACTTCATGATACTGCCTCGAGTTTAACAGGGAGGGAACTCGGATAGAAGCTTTCTCTCTTTGAGCTTTGAAACCTTTAAGCGACTTCGCTTAGATGGCGGTACATCTGTCAAACAAAGTTTACCCCAAGGAGAGCTGAGATCTCTAGGGGTGGATTACACCTGGAGACTTAGGCCTACTGTGAGTTTCCAAACCGGCTAACGACCCCGCTTGGATGCTGCTCAAGGGTGGGACTTCATGATATCGCCTCGAGGTGTGTGTGTGTGTGTGGGGGGGGGGGGGGTCCTGGTACAGGTGAGCCTGGAGGGAGGCGGATATCTCTGGGGAATGATGTGCACCCGGATTTTAACGCCTCCACTGTGTGTTTAGAGATGGACAATTGACCTCGCTTGGTTGTTGGTGTGTCCAGACGACCTGGAGGAGGCTGTGATCTCTGATGAGTGGTATACACCCAGAGTTTGAGGCCTGTGTGCTTTGAAACGGACGGACGGCCTCGCTTGGGAACGGGACTTGATTAGATGTTGCCTCGAGTCTAACACTGTTGGGTGTCGTGTTTAGAAGAGCCTGGGTTGGCGTGGGGGGTATGGTGGGGGTGCTGAGATATCTAGGGGTGAAGTACAACTGGAGATTGGATGCTGCTCTAGAGCAGGACTTCATGATGCAAACACTGACGGATGTCAGGTTCAGACGAACTCGGAGACAGGTTATCTCTTTTTGAGCTTCGAAACGGGCAAGCGACTTTACTCAGATGGCAGTACACCTGCCAAACAAACTTTCACCCTCAAGAAAAGATCGACTCGCAGGGAGTTGGAATTGATGGGTGAAATTAAAATAATTAGACGTGAGCCACCATAGACCTAAGGTCGCAGTGGAGGGACTGGAATAGCCCACTCACAATAAATCAAATCTAATGTAGCCTACGCAGTCTTGGTTTGGGACATTCAGCAGGGACGCTGAGGGTCTTTGGCTGGCAGCGTAAGGCTGTCAGAAGTCTCGCGGGCCTAGGGTATAGGGATGACCGCAGACAGACACACAAGTCGCTGCGAGTTCTAACCGTTCCCTCTCTGTACATTCTCGAGAACCATATCTTTATCAGGGGGAATCAGGGACGCTTCGGTACCCATGGGGAAAAGCATGGACATGACACTAAATATGGGCGTGATTTCATGCCGGCCTACCGGAGGCTGAAGTGGTGTCAGATCTGGCCAGGGTACTGGGGTTATTACATTTTATAATAAGCTGCCAAACAGCTTAAAATATCTCCCAATAACTTAATTTATGCAAAAGATTAAAGAAATTTTATTAGAAAATTAGTAGTGAAGAATATCTTTCATTTCAATTCTAACAAAATACAGTCGGACTGTAGCCGTGTTAACATATTTTATTATACAGTTGTTTTTATATGTGTGTGATGTCCAATACATTTTATATTTGAATTTTGACGTGTTAAGATTTTTGCACGTTTACATGAATAAATGAATTTGAATAGTAACTAATTAATGACAGGATATTCATTTATCTTATGATGACGGATGGAAGGAGAAGTTCAATAAACAACTACCAAATGCTTGCCGAAGATACAAAGTCATGTTACAATTTCATAATTATTATCATATTCTTCTCCAATGATCGCTGGCAGAGGTAAAATTTTCAGGAATATATTTCCGTATCTTCTTAAACTATTTTGTTTCTTATTCTGTGATACTTGTTGCAATTTTTTCTCTAATTCCATTTTTGTCAGGCGAACGCTAGCAGAATTTGTAAGATAAAATTTTTAAGAATATATTCCATATCTTCTCTAAAGTATTTTTTCTTATTGTTCGCCACTTCTTGCAATTCGTTCTCTAATTCAGTGAAAGTCCCCCCTTCGTTTTTAGAAAGATCTGCAAGCAAAAAGTAGGTATCAAAGTGGTTTTGTCCAAGATAAACTCAACTGCAGCTTCGGAAGAAACGCTAGCAGAATTTGTAAGGTAAAATTTTTAATAATATAGTCCATATCTTCTCTAAAGTATTTTTTCTTATTGTTTGCCACTTCTTGCAATTCGTTCTCTAATTCAGTGAAAGTCCCTTCGTGTTTAGAAAGATCTGCAAGCAAAAATAGGTATCAAAGTGGTTTTGTCCAAGATAAACTCAACTGCAGCTTCGGAAGAAACACTAGCAGAATTTGTAAGGTAAAATTTTTAAGAATGTATTCCATCTTCTCTAAAGTATTTTTTCTTATTGTTTGCCACTTCTTGCAATTCGTTCTCTAATTCAGTGAAAGTCCCTTCGTTTTTAGAAATATCTCTAAGCAAAAAGTAGGTATTCAAAGTGGTTTTGTCAAAAATAAACTCAACTGCAGCTTCGGAAGAAACAGGTGGTACCAAAAATGATACAGATGCTGCAGAAATAATCTATGTTAAAAATCTACCTGATGGCACATTCTTCAGTAAAGTAAACGTGAACAGCACGGGTGAAAACAGTGTTATCTCAGGATGGCGTAGGCGGTAATTTAGTTACAAAAACACAAATTCATCTTCATTCTTAGCTTCTAGTGAAGCGTCTCCGTGGCCGTGTGGGAAAGTCGATGACTTTCCAATACGGACTCGGGGGGCGACGGTTCGAGACTCACCGGCGGCGGATGATTTTTCAAATCACTGTCGTCGTTGAGACCGAGCTCAAGGTTGAGGGTAGGTTAGTTTAGATGAGCAAAAAGGGTCAGCAATGGCCTAATTGTCAGTAAGCATCTTACCTTTACCTTTTTTTAGCTTCTAGTGAGCAAGTATGTCATTTTCAAGACTTGCTATTGAAAATATAATACATGTTATTGTATACATCACTGTAGAATTTAAGTCTAAAATACGGACGTTTAATATGATTTTTTTTATAATAGACATTATCTTCAAAGATTCTAAATTATTACACAAAAAAAGAAATGAAATATTATCAGCTTGGAGGCTCAGTGGAGGTAAAATGACCGTCCCTAAAAAAAAACACATTATGTACCTATCTACGATAGATTAAATGTCCATTTTGGACTACTTTTTCTCTAGTTGCGTGTGAACTTGAAATACGACACAGTCTTGTTTAATTTCTTCACAAGTTTCAATGTATTTCAGTAAATTACATATTTAAAGATAACGTCTAAAGATATCATACTACATTCTGACAGTAAAACAATCTTAATTACATCTTGATTTTATTTACTTTGAAATAAATTACAAAATGTTATAATCCTGAATTTTACATTTATAGAAAATAATCTGACTAGAGACTTATAACGACTCAATAGAGAAATACTACCAGACAATTTTTAAAAGTAAATACTTACAAACCTATTTTTACATAACAGACTTGCATTGACCATGCGACTGACTTTATAAAATCAATAATTCTGATTAGAAAAAAACAATATTTATCTTCATGATTTGTGCTATGTTACTATCCAATTTATAAAATTAATTGTGCCACTATATCTGTCTTATAAATCAAATAGCAAATATTTTACAAGAATTCGCCTAAAGCCAATACCTAGTAGTTTTCTCTACCACATAATAATTATTTAAATAGTTATATAAAACATTTGTACTTTTTGCCCTGCTGGTTAGTAAAATTATATTAATTTAAATTATAATAATGGAGACCCACACGGTAATAATTTAATAGCTTTTTAAAATTCAAATTTTTTTCAAGAGATTAAATTTCTTGCAGGATCTTCACAGAAAGATGGCAACAAAAAAATGCTTCCCAACAGCCCTTTGAAAATAGCATTTTCACGTCAGTTCTTTTAAGATATCTCAAGAATGCCACTAGCTAAAAATTTAAAATTTGGCGTAATAAATAAACTTTGAATGACAAGTCGGCCAGTGTAGTGTGTAAATAACATGTATCTATTGCAATTACAAACGTCTCATTTTGGTAGGGACAAAGGACATTTTGAACTATTTTTTATCTTTGTTTTTGACATTTTTTATGTCAAATTTCAAAACTCCACAGTATTTTTGTGTAACATTTTTGAGATAACTATATATAACCAAATAATTGTTTATTTTAATAAGAAATGGTTTCCTGGTGTACAATGTGGATTCAGGAGGGGATATACTGTAAGCACTGCTTTGGCTAATGTCACTAGTGACATTATGGAGGCTAATGATGCTGGATTAATTAGTGTCCTCGTTTTACTTGACTACCCTAAGGACTTTGATACCATCAATCACCAATTATTCTGTGTCAAACTTGAATATTATGGTATTGACGAGTCATCAAGGTTACTGGTTGTATCATATTTGACCAATAGAAAAAAAATGCAAATGCAAATGCAGGGAATCCCAGAGGTATTCCAGAGGTGACATCTGTATAGGTTGGAAAACTGTTATTAACCTCCATTTGCATTTTAGCGATTTTTTTTTTAATTCGCTAATGAGGAGATCTGTATATATATATATATATATATATATATATATATATATATATATATATATATATATATATATATATATATATATATATATATATATATATATATATATATATATATATATATACCGATAACTCAAAAAATAATGGACCGATCTTGGATCAAATTTGGTGACTACCTTCCTTTTCCAAGTGGCTTGAATAAGTTTGTTAGCCAGGAAAATTTTTTTCCCGAAAAATCTTGTTCTTTCTAAAAAAATTATATCTCCGGAAATAACAAAGTCAGGGCAACCAAATTTGGTTCGCGTCTTTGTATTATAAAATGTGAACTTTGTAAAAAAATTCATGTCTCTAGCTTTAAAGACAAAGAAGTTATGGGCAGTTAAAGAAACAAATTTTGGAGTTTTCCTCAAAACGTTAAACACGCAATTTGAAACGTCAAAACTGGCAATGTTTAGGCAAAGAACGTGAAACAAATACGGATTGCGAAAAGAAAATGTTGCGAGAAGAGTGTTCTGTGAACCCTTAAGTTTCAGGTTCAACTGTCATTGTCTTTCATTTTACTAAAATATTTCCAGAAAATTCATTTCAAATAGACAATTTCTCTGATGATTTGGCGGTCAGTTTAGTTAAGTTGATGCTTTCACTGTAGGTTTAGTGAAGTTTATGGTTTAATGGTCTACAATTTTAGCTAATTTTCGTAAAACAAATTCGTTAATGAATTTTTGCATTTTTTTTATCGAAATATGATGCGTTTGTAAGAAAAAAAATCTGGACGCAGTAAGTGCGTTTTGGTAGCGAATTTGCATTAAATCTTTCAAATTTCAATAACTCAATTTGCTAATAACGTAAGCTTTGTTGGTTAGGAAACCAACATTTAGGTTTATTTTCGGAAAATTTTTGTATATTTTCAAACCATAAGTAATTTTGATAAAATATAGTACATTGTTTCTACTGCATAGGCTATACCGATAATCAGATTGATGCCTGGGCGCATTTACTATTAAAAACATTTTTATGGAAATTCACTTCCATAACACACTTGCTGCATCCAGACTTTTGAAAACTGTTTATATATTTTCAAACAATAAAGTTATTTCGACGAAATATGGTACATTGTTTCTACTATATAGGCAACCAAGTTTGATGCCTGCTTTCATCAAGAAAGACATTTGCTATTAAAAACATTTTAAAGAAAATTCGCTACCATAACGCACTTGCTGCGTCCAGACTTTTTCTATTGGTCAAATATGATTCAACCAGTAACCTTGATGACTCATCAATACCATAATATTCAAGTTAGACACAGAGTAATTGGTGATTGGGGGGGGGGGTCACCTAAACCCTAACTTTGCCCTTCATTCTTGCAACTTTATTTATTTATCTCATAAAGGCATAGGTTTTTCAGAACTTAAGAAGTCTCTCTTATCGTTGTCATCCCACCTTGAAAATGGCGTTTCTAATAAAACACAAACACAAACCAGATCATTTAATGACAACATAATAAACATAAAAATACGTGTCGTCCGACGATCAGACTGAATCTAAAACGACGGAACTACTAACTACCCTTGGAAGCAGGCTGAGAACTCTGCATCACTTTGTTGTCATAATAAACACCAAACTAACCACGTGTGTGCCGTTGACATGGCAACCGTCGCATTGACGCGATAAGAAGTTGACGCAGCATTTATGTATAAACGAATCTGTCTCCGTCCTCAGAGGCTCAGCAATAGTCTGTACTCTGCAACGCGTAATGCGCAGCCATAACATTCAATTCAGTGATCAGGGACTTGCAAATTATATCCAACCATAAAATACTATAAAATACATTATCTTATAAACAGCGACGCGACGTAACGATATTTTTATGTTGTTGTACCAAGTGAATTTGAGAGAATAAAAAAAAATAAAAATTATGGTGGATTTTGAATAAAAAATTTACCGAAAAATATAGGTGAAGCGGCGTTTCACATGCGTCATCTGACGAGCCGCCAACTGCATCAATCACCAATTACTCTGTGTAAAACTTAAATATTATGGTTTTGATGAGTCATCAAGGTTGAATCATATTTGACCAATAGAAAAATGCAAATGGTGGTTAATAACAGTTTTTCAACCTATACAGATGTCACCTCTGGAATACCTCAGGGATCCATATTGGGGCCCTTACTTTCTATAATATATACTTCTGAAATATTAAGTACAGTGAGTCGATGCAAGATACACGCATATGCGGATGATACTTAAGTATATTATCACTTTCCAAAAAAATTACTTACTAGCTTGTTAATAAGTCAATGAAGATCTGGTAGCTATTCGAGACCAGTTCTTGAAACATAATTGGATGTTAAATCTCAGCAAATTTCAACTTTTGTGTTTAATCGACTACCTCAAGGATTTAAAATGTTCAATGTTAACAAATTTAAGTATAAATTGAAATTGTTACTGCCTAAAAACCAATAACGAGGTTGGTTCCTATGTGGTCGACATTGATGCTGAGGTGTTTTGGGTGGTTCCGTTCTTCGTTTTTGTTCTAAGTTTTGGGTTAGTTGCAACTTCTTAAGAGATTTAGGCATTTTTTTATTTTAGAATTGTCTTCAGATTTATCAAGTATTTTTATTTTATATTTTTCTTGGTGCTGCCGTTTTGATTACGATTCACAGTTTCTTCTAGTGTGCCCTGTTTCCACAGACGGTTGGGGTTTAGTGTGAATAGCCCTGCTAGACTTTACCATTTCCTGAAAATGGTGGTTGCGGGGTTGCAACAAGTGCAATAATTGGTTAATAAAGGCAATATTTATTTATTTCCAAATTATAACGTGCTCGTGTTTGAAATCGCTATGATACACCATTTTCGAGAAAAATCAAGTTAAAATGAGGTGTCGCTGGTCTGGATACCGGGTCACTCGGACCATGATGGCAATGTTGTGGCCGACACCCTTGCCAGAAGTGGTGCCCAGAGGAACTTTGTCGGACCAGAACTTGTGCTGGGGATAGCATCATGCACAGCAAAACGCACCTTAAAGACCTGGACAGAAAGAATGACAATCCAGTATGGGCAAAATCTTCCAGGATTAGCTCACTCTAAGGCCTTCATAAATGGCCTGTCTGAGTCAAGGGCTAAAAAACTTCTAGAGTTAAACAGACAACTGAGTACTCTAGTCGGCCTCTATACAGGACAGTGCCGCTTGTGTCACCTCATGCACCGTATTGGAGTCGGTCAGGAGACCAAGCGCCGGCTCTGTATGGAGAGTGACGAGACAGCAGAGCACGTACTGTGTTCCTGTCCGGTAGCGGACGGGACTAGATACCTGCTCTTTGGCAAGATAAAGCTTGCTCCGGAGGATCTGGATCAACTTTGGCCCAAGAAGATTATCGACCTCTGCAGGAGGCTGGCTTTGTTGGGTGAAATATAGACTATTAGGCGTGAGCCACAATAGACCTTATGGTCGCTGTGGAGGGACCGGTATGGCCCACTCACAACTAAACCTAACCTAACCTAAGTTAAAATGTTTGCATTTTTGCATTTCTTTTTAATGTGAAAACTCAAAAGATAAAATAAAATATTATTCAAAACGTTCTTGTGATCGCAATAGTGAAATTTAATTTGCACTTGCCGATCTCATTAAAAGTTCATTCATTGTGCCAAGTTTTAAATTTGAAGGTTAGCATTTTTGAGACATCTTAAAAAAAACATTTGGAAGCGCCATCCCCAAAGGGTCCATTACGAAACTCTTTTGGATTAAGGTAAATTGGGTTCAATCAACATAAAATCACATCTAGTATCCCAGGTTCCAGTTTAGTGGGAGAGTTTCTAGACACCTATACCTATATACGAAACTGAGGCATAGCTTTTAATTTTTTTAAATGGGTAATCTAAACGTTAAACTGTTTTATCTAAAATTTAAAAAAATACATGCTGAATTCTTGATTTTTATAAAATCAGTTGCATTTATAAACAAAATTAACATAACATACATAACATAAAGTTTAACGGATATAAATATGAGATTTAAAAAAGTTGTAAAATTTCACAACAAGGAATGCCTCTGTATAGTCTTTGGAAGAAACAAATGAGACTCTTGAGCATTGTTATGTATATTATATTAAATTTTGTTGTTTTTTCTTCATAATAAGAATGTATATATACTAATACAAGTAAGTGAATTTTGCTGAGACATGGCTTGATTGTATTTTAGTTTAAAATGCTTCAAGTGTAAAAGAGAGAAAGTGAATGAATCATATTTACGCAACCCTACTTACCGTTGATTAAAATCATCAAAAATTTGTGGTTTTTAACAAGTAAACACCATTTTTTTAAAGTTTTTGAAAAGAATTAGATCTTGAATAACCACTTTGAATTATCAAAAATTATTTCTCAAGTACAGGTGTTCTAAAATATTATAAGCTTTAATAATTTTTTATTACGCTTTCAAACTTCCAATGTTTAGGTATAAAATACATATACAGCTATAGTCTTAAATAATTTATTTGCTTTTATTATTCGAAATGCTTCAAATAAATACTAAACTGGAATTTAAAGTAGTTACCTCAGTTTAGGTGTTTTTCAGAGAAACAAACATCTTGTTTCTTCAAATTTAGATTAGACTAGCAATGAGTGAATATTTGAACCTGTGATAAGTACAATTTGGAGAACTCAATTCACCACAATGCAGTTTTCAGACCTGACGATCATTTCCCTAACAGGATTAGCATCATCAGACGGATGAAAAAACTGTTTATTCATCTCTCTGATGATACTAACCATGTTAGCGAAACGATCGTTGGGTCAGGTTTCGCTAACATAGCGGGCATCATCAGAGGAAAGAAAAAACTGTTTATTCATCCCTCTGATGATGCTAACTGTGTCAGTGAAAATTATCGAACAATAGTCAGGTCTAAAAACTATTGTGAGGAATGGGGTTCTCCAAATTGTAATTGTTAGACAACTAGTATTTATTTCAAAATAAAATCTGTTATTGCTTGAAGATCTAATAAGAAAATTTGCATTTTACTTAGACAGTAACTGATTTTTTGTTATCTAAAATCGGTTTTACTACACTACGCTCGTTCAGTTGGACAGCACTCACATATCCTAGTACAATAGTCACTATGAACTCCAAACCGGAAAAAAAAACGGTAGGCAGTCTATGATCATATAACAAGTGATATATTATGGACACCTGAATATATTCAAGTTCTTGAGTGTTAAAAAATGATTTTTAACATATATATATATATATATATATATATATATATATATATATATATATATATATATATATATATATATATATATATATATATATGAATATACATATTTGTCCTTAAGTAACAGGAAAAGTAATAACAGACAGTGAATAACGGTCATAATAATAATAGATCACCAAAAAGTAAAGCCTCGTTTATCCAGCCTTCAATCAACAAAGTCTCCACTTTATCTGAGCACTCCGTGTTAATCTAGGTGCAGGTTCGGATAAAACATGTTATGTGGTAATAATGCTTTGTACCCCAAAGATTAATCTATGTACACTTGTTAGATTTTCACTTTCGTGATTAAATTTTATTGTACCATTTCAAATACATAAAGAATTATTCAAATTTTCGATTTTGTTATTTTTCCCGTGTTTTCTGAGTTACCTCGGAAGTTAGGCTTACTGTATGAGCAAATGTTACAAAAATTACAAAATGTAACCTTACTTTTTTTGCTACATTTTATACAGCTCAATTAAATGGAATATAGAAAATAGTTCCAATCATGAAATAATGTATTTGATGTATAACTATATTTGCTTTTGTCTAACGGTACCATGAAATGTGGTTGACCGCATGCAAGGAGCTTGTAAACTCTACTCGATAGGCTTGGATGGTCAACAAACATGGTTATATGTAATTTTTTGCGGGAGACCGCACCTGTTTAAAATTAAAGTTTGATTTACCAAATAATCTGTGAAATCATCACTGATGAATTAACGACCAATTAACGTATCTAAGAGATATCGATGTCATTTTGTAACCAGGTTTTGTAAAGCCCTTTGGAATCATTTCTTTGAAGCCCATGATATAATAATTTTAATACAAGGAGCATAAAAAATATCCTCTTCCGCATAGCAACAAACAATAAATATGCTGATACTGTTTTGCTACAAAATGCATTAGTTATTTGTGTGCTATTAACTAAAGTGGAATTAATTAGATGATGTTTAATCAAATTAACGTGGTTATCGTAAAAATTATATCGTAACATGAAATACTATAAAAATATATTATCAACTGTGGCGCAACATAACCAGACATTTTTATATGGTCGTACCAAATGAATTTGAGAGAGTGAAAAAAAATTAAGATTATAGTGGATTTCGCATTAAAAAGTTTAGCTTAACCAAAAAATATAGGTGAAGCAGCGCTTCACCTGCTTCATCTGACGAGTCGTCACTGGCTCGAGCAGAGATTTTTCCTTGAGTACTTGTTCGAGCACTTTTGATTTTTAAAAGCCAATGTTGGGTTTTGAACAAACTGTCAACTGTCAACTTACATAACCTCTCAATTTAGCAAAACAGCAAGTTAGCAAGTTTAGTTTAGAATTATAATAACCATGTTTTGCATCGAAATAAATTGCTTGTTGGGTCTGCAAGCAGCTTTCTCCTACTAAGAATTTACACAGCGCAAAAATAAATTGCTTGTTAGGTCTGAAAACAGCTTTCTCCTACTAAGAATATACACAGCGCAAAAATAAATTGCTTGTTAGGTTTGCAAGCAGCTTTCTGCTACCAAAATTCAGAAGTGTTGTTCAACATTAAAGGGCTGTAAGTCGCATGCAGTTGCTTAAATTTCGCTACCTTGGACGCTAGCTCTGTTGTAAGAAGCAGACACTACACTGGGATAATACTCAAAAGATGTTATTTTTATTTAAACTCCAAGATAGCAACAACAGGTTACTCAGAAAATTTGAGCAACCTTTTTAAAGTAAAATATTTTAAAATTAGAATCCAAAAGCATCAACTAGATACTATAACAAGGTGGCGCCCTCTGGAAGCAAGCCTTAAAAACAAATGTATACCAGTCGTTTCTAAATTCCTTGTTTACGGATTAATATAATTTGGCATTGAGAATATTTCCATACTCAAACCTAAGATACAAATACACATCTTGAATATTATAGTGTTGTCCTTGAATGAAGTTGAAGCAAGAAAAAAAATCTGTATTATTGACTTTATGCTGTTATTTTGTCAAAAATATGCTGGTTGAAAAAGTGGGCTTGACATAAAGAGAATTTAATATTAGCAGAGCTGAGCGAAACTCCAAATTTCGAGCTGAACCTGACCCAGACATACAGTTTGAGCTGTGATATAAAATACTTTTAACTGGAGGCTCTTTTTTGTGCTTCTTGTTTTGTTATTGTGCGTGTGTGTATATGTGTGTGTGCGTGCATGTCATTGTTGGCCTATTTGTACATCTTGTGTGTACGTTACTTATTAATATTTTTGTTCATATTTGTGTTTGTATTTTTATGTTATTGATGCTTTATACACGTGTACATATGCGTGTGTATTTTATTTATACATGTATTTCAATTTTCGATGTTGATATGTCATGAAATTTTGACAACGGACCTGCTGGAAGAGAAGTTCAGTGGTTCTATTACCTTGCAAAATGGACCTGTCAATTGGCCAGCTTGTTCATGTGATTTAGCTCCACTGGACTTTTTTGTTTGGGGTTGTGCGAAATCATTGTTTTAAGTTAATAAATCACAAATAATTCATGACTAGGAAACAAACATCCAACGTGAAATTCTTGCATTCTGCTGGATTTATTAGAAACTGGTGTTGGAATTTGGGTTTACCAAATACGTCACCGCAAATGAGGAAGAGTGGCACATTTAAGAGATGCATTATTTCGAACAAAAATGGCACCCTTGGCTTCCAAAAATGTATTGTTTCTTACACAGTTTTTTTTATATAAAAAAGTTGTCAAGTTCCTATAGATAGAGCATTTAGCTATTATTATTAGGATTATAATTCTACTGGAAAGTTTAAAACGTATCTTACAGAAGGTATGAAACATGTGACTGAAACTAATGGATTTTTCGGTTTAATGTCACGAAATAGAAACAGTTCAAAATCTTCTTCGTATCAAGTGTTTTAACTAATACTTGACTAAATTCTTGATCAAGCCGTAACTTTTGACCACACTTTTATAATCTGAAATTCACTGTGACAGTTGGCCTGTTACTTAGTGACCACCATATATATACATATATATATATATATATATATATATATATATATATATATATATATATATATATATATATATATATGAGTTTTGAAAAATCAAGTAATCAGTTATCGAAAAACTCAAGTTTACAACTTATATTAGATATTTTACAATCACGTTAAAATAATACAACTGTTGAATATAGGGTTGCATAATATTTTTACATTGGTACAATAAATAGATTTTCAGTAATAAAAAAAGCACAAAAATGAAAGATACAAAATATTGCGGAATGTATCACTTGAAAAATGCGTCATTAAATTACAATGATTTGTTTCCTTGAAAATGAAATGCATAAACTACACTACAAAACGGTACTCAAGCTACTTTTATTTAACTGTTAAAGCGCCATATATTTTTATGTACACATTAAATTGTATAGTATATTTTGTAACTATTATAAAGGTCCATATTTTCCTGATTAAAGAACGGGTCCGTTCTATTACGTTTTGTGTACGGTGACAAAACGATGTTGACATTTCGTCACGATACAGTTATTCTATATTTAAATCAATACACACAAGTAGGCGTTATTATAATTAGAATGTTATTATTGTTATATAGACGAGTGCTACTTTGAGCCAGACAGTTAATTTGGTTCCACATTGTTTCAAACAACACATTATTATATTTGGTAACTAATTTTATAACATAGTTTGTGACTGGCTTCTTCACAATACACTGTAAAATATTAATTTAATGTTCTAAAACAGAGAACAATATGAAATACCCTGAAATACCTTTTGATACAAGATTACAAAACAAGTAAGCCATGATACTTCTTGCTTTGTTTTATAATAACATACACAAAACAGATAAATGACATTTGGGAAATCTTAGGTTATGTGGGTTACATCTGACAAAATTAACCCTGGACCTTAAGGCCCATATGATGTACCTACCTACAAACAAGGCACCTAAGATGTTACCACAAGTTTTAAACCTTTGAAAATAAAATATTCTCTTATTTTATCACATTTCCGCTTTGTTTTTCTCGACTTGTTAAATATGTATCATTCTGTTATGTATAAATCATCTTAACCACTGTGCTGTGTATGTATTTATCCCTTGCTCTTTAAAATATTTCTTATGTTACTGCTCCATGTATCTTTTGGCCTTCCTTTCTTTTTATTTTCTGGCATCCTTGCCTCTCATGCTTTTTTAAATTGCCTTGAATGATGTAAATATCCCCATTAACTATTTTGCCTTTTTATTAATAAGATATATATATTAATAGATAGTACTTCAGTTCTTCAACTTTTAGGTTATTAGTCATTCCTTTCACTTTTCTCCGGCACTGCTTTTCAGGTTGTAACTTACTTCTCTTGACTTTTAAGTAAGAGCCACAACTTTCATCAATCAGCTACAGTTGTCTTTTAGTTCTTTTTCAACATTTTGGTTACTTGTTATTCCTTCCACTTTTCTCAGACATTCCTTTTCAAGTTGTAACTTACTTCTCTTGACTTTTAAGTGAGTAACAAGTTTCATCAATCAGCTACAGTTGTATTTTAGTTCTTCTTAAACTTTTTGGTTACTAGTTATTCCTTCCACTTTTCTCAGGCACTTCTTTTCAAATTGTAACTTACTTCTCTTGACTTTTAAGTGAGAGTCACAACTTTCATCAATCAGCTACAGTTGTATTTTAGTTCTTCTTCAACATTTTGGTTAGTAGTTATTCCTTTCACTTTTCTCAGGCACTTCTTTTCAAGTTGTAACTTAATTCTCTTGACTTTTAAGTAAGAGCCACAAGTTTCATCAATCAGCTACAGTTGTATTTTAGTTCTTCTTCAACTTTTTGGTTACTAGTTATTCCTTCCACTTTTCTCAGGCACTTCTTTTCAAGTTGTAACTTACTTCTCTTGACTTTTAAAGTAAGAGTCACAAGTTTCATGAATCAGCTACAGTTGTATTTTACTTCTTCAACTTTTTGGCTAGTAGTTATTCCTTTCACTTTTCTCAGACACTTCTTTTCAAGTTGTAACTTACTTCTCTTGACTTTTAAGTAAGAGTCACAACTTGCATAAATCAACTACAGTTGTATTTTAGTTCTTCTTCAACTTTTTGGTTACTAGTTATTCCTTCCACTTTTCTCAGGTACTTCTTTTCAACTTATAACTTACTTCTCTTGACTTTTAAGTGCGAGTCACAACTTGCATCAATCAGCTACAGTTGTATTTTAGTTCCTCTTCAACTTTTTGGTTACTAGTTATTCCTTCCACTTTTCTCAGGCACTTCTTTTCAAGTTGTAACTTACTTCTCTTGACTTTTAAGTAAGAGTCACAACTTGCATCAATCAGCTACAGTTGTATTTTAGTTCTTCTTCAACATTTTGGTTACCAGTTATTCCTTCCACTTTTCTCAGGCACTTCTTTTCAAGTTGTAACTTACTTCTCTTGACTTTTAAGTAAGAGTCACAACTTGCATCAATCAGCTACAGTTGTATTTTAGTTCTTCTGCAACTTTTTGTTGGCTATTATATCGTTTCTAGTTATTCCTTTCACTTTTCTCAGGCACCTCTATTCAAGTTGCAGCTTACTTCTCTGATCTCTAGTTAAGACCACAGCTCGCATGAATCAGTTACAATTGTCAGTCGCTATCGTTTTGTACATATTTAACTTCGTGTTTTTTGAAATTTCTCTTTTATTTACAAATGTGTGATAAACGTTTATCACGTTCTCTATTCATTGATTTATTTTTGTTTCTTGTTTTCTGCCTCTTTCTTATGTGATGCTAGATACTTAAATACGTCGACCTGTCCTGTATTGTTTTTATTTGTCTTCGGACATAATTATTATTTTAGTCTTCTCGGTGTTTATTTTTATGCTATTTTGATTTATAATCTCATTTCACATATCCATGTTATAACATTGCAGTATACTACACGTCCATTCCGGTGTTTGCTATAATTAACACATCGTCAACAAATGCACGATGATACCTCTACTCTTATCAGTGTAACTAGTTTTCAACATTCCAGATCTAGGGTTCCGTCTTGTCTCAGGTCATAAGCCTGGTCTGTGTTACCGACGGATCGCGGCTGGAGGATCAACAATCTCCGGGGCAGGAATATACATAAACAGCCTGAGGGTGCGCGAAGAGTTATGCTCTGGGCGCATATACCACAGCATTCGAAACGGAGGTGTACGCTATCCTGTCTGTTGCCAATCAACAGGATGTAAGGATGAGCCCCGAGAAATGTGTATACATTTGCTCGGATGGCCATGGTCCTCCGGGCAGTCTGTGTGGCCCGAATTAGGTCAACAATGGTTCAGGAGTGCGCTGACGCCCTAAAAGGACTAGCCAGGATAAAGGAGGTGCAACTGGTGTGGGTTCCGGGACACTGTGGCGTAGCGGGGAATGAGGTGGCAATTGATCTCGTAAAGCTTGGTTCCCGGAGGCCGTTCTGTGGCCCGGAGGCCGTTCTGTGGCCCGGAGCCAGCGACAGGCGTAAGTAGGAAGACGGTCTCTGTTGCTTTAGATAGGTAGACTGAGGAGGCCATGGAGAGGCATTGAGGGTCGGCCGGTGGCTGTAGACAGGCGAGGGACTTCGTGGAGGGGCCAGACAGAGATAAGACTGTCTGGCTACTCGGTAGGAGTTGACCTACGCTTCGCCTCATCGTTGGGATGCTGACAGGTCACTGCACCCTTAGAAGGCACCTCACATTGATAGGTGTCGAGAGAGATCCCATTTGACAAGAATGCGGCGAGAATGAAGAGACGTCTTACCACTACCTGTGTGAATGTGAGGCTTGTGGGAGTCTTTGAGCAGAATTGCTTGGTTCAAGGGCTCTGCAGAGGAATCAGGTAAGTACCGTCCAATAGGAGACCGACATGGCCTTCATTTTGAGGTCGAGGCGGTTTGGCGACGGAACCGAGGAGGTGTTTAGCATGGTTGCTGGAGTTAGCAAAAAGGGCCCCTTGTGGCCTACTTGCTTGGCGTTAGCCTCCCCACCACTGCTACTACTATATAATAGGCTGCTTAACTTCATTAATAAAAACAACCAGCATGGTTTTCGAAACAGAAGGTCCACTGAAACCACATGTTTCCAAATGATTAATAATGTAATATACCCAGGTGATTATGTTGTTAGCATCTTTTCTAACTTATTGAAAGCATTTGATACCATGGATGTCACCATTCTATGCCAGAAGTTATTTGCCCTTGGACTCAGATGGACCTTTCTAAAGTGTATTGACTCATTTATTAGCAGTAGATGTATGTAGGTTAGAATGGGGGGTAATGTCTCAGATCTCCACAAAATTAATTTAGAGGTTCCTCAGGGTTCTGAACTTTGACCTTTATTGTTCCTTTTGTTTATTGATGATTTACCTGAACATGTCCGGGGTGGTCAGTTAACAATATTTGCTGATGACATCCAGATAACATATAAAGGAGTATATTGCAAAGTTTTAATTTTCAGTGTGTAGAAATAACTAGAGAGAATAACACCTTAGATGCCTTATATTGTATAGTTTTCATGTTAGGGATGATGTTAATTTAAAATCATTATACACCAAAATTAAATTTATTGTCAGATTTTTGAACAATTTAAAAATTGCTATAATTTTGAGATATTTGAGTCGAGCTTATGAAATAGTCTTACCCCGAAATGATCCGCTACTCCAGTTACCCTAAGAAATCAATTAATTTTATATAATCTAATTTCTCGCCCTAAATAAACAAGATATTTTAAAAATATTTTACAGTGTAAAACGAAAAAGCCCAAAAAAGTTCGTTAAAAATAATAAACATAACATTATCGTAAATACGACATAATACAGGTACTGGAAAAAAAAATTAAACTGTGAAATGTGTAACACCCCAAATGATTTAAAAGCCACATAATGCTCCTAGAGATCTAAAAACCACTTTCGTTTGTATGTATACTTAATTCCAATCGTCATTTTAGGTTTACAAAAGTCACATTTTATCTTACAGGTCTCTTTTTTAATCCAGGACCTGCATTGTAAAACTCCATAATTAAAAAAAAATATATAAACGAAACAACAACTTACAAAAAAAGCTTACTACTCAATACGTCAATAAATGCAATCTTTCTAATGGCACAAATTTATTTTAACTGTATCTTCATATGTAATTAGCAACTTGTGCATTGTTTATTTTATAATAGCTTTTACAATGTTGATCGTAAAATTTCTGCTTCAATATGTGCGTAATCATAGCAAAAGAAATGTGCATAAAAAAGTTTGTAAAAAACGATATTTATTACAATAATTACTTAATCCACTTCAACATTGTAGACAACTTTGGATGCCTATACAGCTGAGCCATTTTCAAATTCACTGGAAGAAAATGAACATGGACATAAACACAATAGGATTTTTACCATAAAATTTTCTATCAAATATATTCGGGTTAAATTAAAGAGAAACTGTAAAGAGAGCTCATTGAGAGAGATTAAAAAGTTTTTATAACCAATCATGACTAAACAGCGTCTTATGACATTAACAATTCTTCAGTACTGTCATTTAATAAATTAGCAAACACCGCTTACCTAGAAAATTAAGATGTCATGGGCATATTTAAAAAAAATTTAGATATGGTAATTCCTAAATGCAGATTAAAATCTAGACAAGAATTTTATTGTGAAGAGTTTCTAACAGTTTATTATCTTTTAGAAAAATTAAAGTAAAATTACACTCATTGTTAGTACAACTATAGAAAGCAAACAGCCGTTACCTATAATGCAAGGAGTCTCAGGGCCAATCCTGGTCACGGCACAAATGTTCATTTAGCTCAAAATAATACAAACTGATATATATTCGTGAAAAACTCAAACAACCATACTTATTTGAAAAATATAAAAAAAGATCAATATCTCAGACAAACAGTCCAGACGCAGCAAGTGTGTTATGATAGTGAATTTTAATGTATACCTTTCAAACCATAATAACTCAATTTTCCATTAGGCTAGAATTTTCAATTTTGATATATAGTAAGGTTTCTGTAAAAGCAACATACGTATCAAATTTAATAAAAAACTGCTCAATCAATTTCAGCAGTACAAATTTGTTTTGGAAAAAGAATTTCAGAAAAGCTGGTTCGATTGGGTTGGCCAATTAACTCATCCAAGTGACTAACAAATGGAACATACCTGCAAAGTTTATAATTTGGTAGGTGCCTCACTTTTGTAAACAGCTTGGATATGTTCGTTAGCCAAATCAGACCAGTTTTTTCGAGAAGCAGTTTGCTTTTCTTCCGGAAAATATTTGTAACTTCGAAAATATTAATTATTTGAATGAAACTTGGAACACAAACTGCATCTATACAGAATATAGTACTAACTAAAGATGTGTCTAGCTGTAAGGAAAATTGGGATGTAGCCATGTCACTTTTTTTATTATGAGATTAAAGGAAAGCACAAGAAGATTTTGTGACAAACAGTTTATTTAATTGCACTGACAAAAAAAAAGGTAATTTTGGGTTGAAGAATCGAAAATATCGAAACCTTAAAATTAAGTTTTATGTCAAAAAAGCCAAGAAGCTAAGATGATAATCCTTGCTTACAATGTTTGTCATATATAATTGACAAATGTCAGATCTAACTTCAAACTGACAGATTTAATAACCTAGGTATATTTGACAAATTAGGACCATAGTCAATGTATTTCTGACAATTAATGAAATACAAATACCGAGTATGTCCTTATAGTTTATTTATATGTATTTTTTCGCCAATCCTGGTCACAGCACCACTGCTAATTTGGTTTAGAGATAAGAGCATGATTGTTACTAGAACGAATTTGTCAAAATAATTTATCAAACAACCACACATTTTTGAAAAATACAACAAAAAAATCAACAAATCAAACAAAACGCCTTAAATACTCCTCAAAAATATTTTCTACTTACAATGAATTTGAGAACGCTCAGTCTGTATCTTTTCGAGAAGCACAGGAAAGCTACCGCTTACTTTGTGATATTTAGAAGTTCATCAATCATAACTCATAAAATGTCTTAACAAAAAAATAAAAAGAACACATTTTCAACATCTCACTCAACTTTGGTACAATTAATGCAACAAATATTCACTCAGCTTCCAACAATAAATAGTGGTAATGATGAAGAAAACGAAGACCGTAATCTAGACAGTTTTAGCAGTAGATCACATGGAAGCTGGTGAATATTTGAGCGGAGGACACACAGCATCAGATTTTTTGTTTTGTTTTGGCTCAACCATGTACTAAAGTCTGACTTAATGCGAGAAAAGGAATAATAATTACAGATGGTTTTTCAGTAGAGGCCGCAATTGCGCAAATTGTTGGCTATGATGACATCGGTGACTGCATCAAACACAAACTGTATGTTGTGGGTGTCTGTGGCACATGTCATATGGCAGTATATTTCTTTTGTTGTCGATTTATTCTTAGCTTCGAACTGTGCTTGAATATACGCTGCTGCTTCACCATACTCTTGCGCACCTAAAAATTCACATTTAAATTCAATCCAATTAAAAAAAAATTAAAAAAAAATAGATTTAATGATTTAATTAAAGTACAGCATATTCTCAGGTTTGAAAAAGGTAGACATAAACAAGGTTATCACAGATCCTTAATAACCATGGTAAATAAGAAATGTACACGTTGAAACCCCTGAAAAACAATAGACGTCGATATTAATAATGTTATTAAAATTGTTATCAAAACGACTTTACAAGCAGAAGTCCCTGATAAGCTTCCAGACTTCAAAATGGGGCATAGCCTTAGAGTTTTGCACACACTAGGAAAAGTACAATTATATGTGTTGATTGAAGATATAACTGAGAAGGACAGCCAGCCAAAATTAACAGTCTTTAACTATGAATTCTTGACGCTAGCCAGCCTAGCTGAACCAATATTGTTCCTAAACTTCAAAATGTTTGGGGTTGACATCTTTGGGTGATGAATAAAAAGGCCTTTTCTTTCCAAACAAATATTTTATTCCTTGTCCCGACACGTTTCGACCCTTTTCAACAGGTCATCCTCAGGGGAATCTGTAAGTACATCACACTATCTTCAGCCGTAAATCGATCGCCTCTTTTCTTGAGTAAGCTGCTCTAATCTCCCTCTTCAGTATGGATCTACTACATCTCTTGACGAGTAAAGTGAACGAGTGTGGGATTGACCTGCTATACATATTCTGAATGAACTTTGGAGACAGTTTTTTTCTGACACATGTCGTAAGGAACCAAATCCTGATAGACAACGAGACTGAAGCCCTTGACCACCTTCTATAATTCTTGACGCTAGCCAGCCTAGCTGAACCAATATTGTTCCTAAATTGAAAAGGGAGATTAGAGCAGCTTACTCAAGAAAAGAGGTGATCGATTTGCGGCTGAAGATGGTGCATGATGTACTTACAGATTCCCCTGAGGATGACCTGTTAAAAAGGGTTGAAACGCGTCGGGACAAGGAATAAAATATTTGTTTGGAAAGAAAAGGCGTTTTTATTCACCACCCAAAGATGTCAACCCCAAACATTTTGACGTTTAGGAACAATATTTAACTATAAAGACAAATATTTGATCGGGTCCAGATGTAAATTTATTTTACAACTCTTTAACTGCACCAGTGATGTCATCAGCTGTAATCTTGGGTACCTGCACAAGAGACCAATATGCTGACAGTGGTGAGGCTTCTTAACTGAGAAAAAAAACTAATTTTACAATACAAAATATATTTTATTTTCTTCTGCCTATCGTGGGTCTCGACCATAGATATTCTTCTAAGATATTTTCTGTCTGAAAAGAAGTATAAACTTAAATATACACATATTCATTGGGTTAAAGACATTAGGAGACATTCAGTAAACCTTATACTACAGTATCTGTGTCAAAAACTCCAGTTTGCTCGGGGAAACCAGATCACATGTCTGCAACGGAAAATTTGGCATCCAAGTTAAAATAATAATTGCTCACTTGGTGCAGAAAAGCTTGTTGCTCTATTCTGTCAGGGACTAAAACAAAATCTTACCTGCGTACTCTGGAAAACATATCGTTAGAGGTGATTTCCTAATTTTCTCTTCAAATAAATCTTTTTTGTTTAGGAAGAGGATAATGGAGGTGTCTGTAAACCATTTATTGTTACAGATTGAATCGAATAGTTTCAAACTTTCTTGCATTCGATTCTGGAATAGAAATAAAAGTAGATCAGTATCTTGCAATGCAACAAATAAGAATTATTACAGATTCATGCAGTCATAATCATAAAAAACTCAATCTGGCGTTTTATAAGAAAATATGATAAGAACCATAAGTTGCAGGGGCGTGCTAACCAATGCTGACTGGCATAAGCGGATTTTAAACCGCTTACTGGAGATGATATAAACTGCATACCTAGATAAAACAACACCCTTCGCACGGACTACAGTGGTATAGACAGACAGTAGGAAATAAGCGATCGCCAACCCCGATTATCGGATTTGCGCGCTTGTGTCTGTCGCATATTATGCAGCGTCGCCGCGTCTGTCTGGCGTTTGCGACATTGCCAAACTCAATAAATATTCCAAATATTTACCTGCAACTAGATTGAAACTAAATAAAAGCAAAAATCATAAAAATAACTTATTTAAAAGAAAAAATACAAATTTAATAGAAATATTATGCTGACTGGCATAAGCGGATTTTAAACCGCTTACTGGAGATGATATAAACTGCATACCTAGATAAAACAACAGCCTTCGCACGGACTACAGTGGTATAGACAGACAGTAGGAAATAAGCGATCGCCAACCCCGATTATCGGATTTGCGCGCTTGTGTCTGTCGCATATTATGCAGCGTCGCCGCGTCTGTTTGGCGTTTGCGACATTGACAAACTCAATAAATATTCCAAATATTTACCTGCAACTAGATTCAAACTAAATAAAAGCAAACAAAATCATAAAAATAACTTATTTAAAAGAAAAAATACAATTTTCATAGAAATATTTAGGGGAAGCAGTGCTTCCATTGCATCCATGAACCGCAAGCTCGTAGTAAGTTGTATGCTTGGTGTAACTGATAAGTCCAGGTACTGTTCTCAAAAACAATGCAAAATATTTTAATTGACAAAATCAGGGTTGTCGAAATTCCGCATAGCTAAAACAACGGCCTTCGCACGGACTGCAGTGGTATAGACATAGACAGTAGGAAATAAGCGATCCCCAACTCCGATTATCGGATTTGCGCGCTTGTGTCTGTCGCATATTATGCAGCGTCACCGCGTCTGTCTGGCGTTTGCGACATTGACAAACTCAATAAATATTCCAAATATTTACCTGCAACTAGATTCAAACTAAATAAAAGCAAACAAAATCATAAAAATATCTTATTTAACCCTTTGAAGCACGAATTTCAATGTTATTTCCAATTCTAATGACATTTGGTATATATCATCTTAATGTGTAAAAAAAAATTATGTAGTACACTTCTTTGTTGCAAAAAAACATTTATTTTAACTTTTGCAAGTGGTTTCGATATGAAACCACAATCTAAGTGAACACATACAAAATCGAAATATTACATATATTTTATATTATTGATGATAAGTTAGGAAACAGTTTCTTTCTGCCAGTAAACACAACGTGACTTTACACTGTATGCAGCTCCATCTGGTTCGATGAGGTTTTTCGGCCGTACTACACTGAGCACAGCGTCTTGATGTTCCGTGCACAGGTAGATGTTTTGCTTGATCACGCTGTTGATCTATTGGTACATAAGGCTTGAATCTGGATACAACTTTTTTAGTAGAAGATGGCCTTCCACAAGAGCCTCTTGAAACGGAAGCCCCAATCAAACTCAGTATTACTTCACATCGGAAAATTTTGAGGTTCATAGCACTTTTGGTCCTCCGTTTGAATATTATATATGAGTTGACTACTGATGTATTGAGAAAATGCCAAAATAGACGGTGGTACCATTTTCGGGATTTCCAATCGATGGCGTAGTAAGATTTCATCATATCAGCTTTGTCAACTCCACCCATATACCTTCGGTAGTCTACAACTGCTTTAGGGCAATTGACTTCAGTCATACTTCCATCTTTCTCCCTTTTATTCACTTTAGTTTGATCTGTAGGAGAATGTATAGTAGAGAGCATCTGAATAGTTGTTTTGCCCTTCCACTTGATACAAGATACTTTGTCTCTATAAACTGCCCAATCAAAATTACCTCGATTCATTTCCTTATCGCCTTTCAATCCAGTCAGAAGATTTTTTCTGTTTGTGCGTACAGTTCCACACTGTAGATTTTATTTTCTTGTGAAGAAAGTAAAAGGTCAGTTGTTGTGAAATAGTTATCAAAGTAAGCATGGTGTCCTTTTCCTTCGAGAACCTTAGTCATGTCAAGCACTACCCGTTCACCTAAACCTTTCTCAGATTTATCTTGTTGCTTTCCTGTATATAATTCAACATTACTCAGATAACCTTCTTTATCGGCGCACACCCAGATTTAAACCCCCTTTTTACAGGTTTCATTGGCATATATTGCTTGAAAGCTATTCGGCCTTTAAACTTCACCATGCTTTCATCAACTGACACTTCTTTTGATGGGCAATAATATTTCTGGAAGTTTTTCTTTAAGAGTTCAATGTATGATCTGATTTTAAACAATTGATCAAAACCGAGCTCCCCTTTTTTTGCCATTGTGGCATTGTCATTGCAATGCAGGCTAGTTAGCAGGGAGCCAAAACGGTTTACGCCTGTTTTTGATGCTATGAAATCATCACATAGTTCTGGATGCGAAAGGAGGGAGACTTTTTTTATACCTATGAGCAAATTTACCGCTATAAAAATTTTCAATTTATCCTCAGTTGTCGGAATAAAGTTTCTTTATTCCTGGGTGGCATACAAGTTTGTTTGTTCTGTAACCAGACAAATAGCATCGCCAAAAATAAGCAAGAAGAAATCTATACGTTTTGTAACATCAGGTGGTACTTCAGAGCTGGGACCAGTTAGTTGCTGAAAATGATTTAGATTCGGAGCAATTTCTTGTTTTCGCCAGTTCACAAAGTGGATAAGTGGTATATCATCTTCTAAATCGCCTGGGTCGTCATCTATGTCGCTCCCAATTGCCAAATCGTCGTCACTCAAAATAGTGTCCTGAGCAATCGCTTCGATAGTTTCATTATTTTCAATGATGTCTTCAATCATTTCTTCCTCTTCTTCCTCATATTCGCTTATTACTGACTCTCCATCAGAAGAAATTTCATCAAGCAGAGCGTAAGCTTCATCCGAGGTTAGTTTTGACAAATCGATTTGTTTTTTCATCACATGCGACAAATCAATTTGATTTTCCATCCTAACCTAAACAAATTTATACAATGTAGATAAAAAACGAAATCATTCATAAAACATGGCTTCTTTAACAAATTCTAACGAATACTAGTAATACAGTGTTCGCCAATTGCAAACTTGCAATGGAGATCAATAGATGGCGCACTAATACCCAAGTAGGAAGTGTGGTTTCACTGCAAAACCAGTCTACATATAGAAAAAAAACATTAGGTAAGTGGTTTCTATGTGAAACCACTTTGCTTCAAAGGGTTAAAAAAAAATACATTTTTAATAGAAATATTTAGTGGAAGCAGTGCTTCCATTGCTTCCATGAACCGCACGTTCGTAGTAAGTTGTATGCTTGGGTGTAACTGATAAGTCCAGGTACTGTTCTCAAAAACAATGCAAAATATTTTAATTAGCAAAATCAGGGTTGTCGAAATTCACGCATTAAAAGTGGTTAGCTTTGAATTTAATCCAACTAGATTTGATATTGCCCTTTTTAAATAAAATATAATCAACACTCGCACCAAAAAAATAATAAAGGTCAAATTTGACATGAACATAGAAATTCAAGAGTAAATAAAATTAAATATTGGAAGTTTATTAAGAACTGCTACCTACCAAAAAGTCATAAAATAAGAGGCAATATTAATAAACAAAAATCTACTTTCTGTGTGTGTGTGTTTTGTTTCTTTAACGTCGGCGTATTTCCGCGACTATGGCCAATCACCGACGCCAGCGAGCAGTTTCACCTCACTATCCTGGAAATTTTGCCGAACCCCTGTCTTTCTGTAAGGAGGGTAGGGATCTTTAACGTGCCCAACATCGCATGGACACGGGACCGACCGCTTTACGCCCCCTCCGAAGGGCGGAACATGCAGACATTCAACTTGCTCAAATACAATGCCAGAACCTCGGTTGATGTTAATTTTACAGTTTGTACTGAAAAGGTGAACGGAGTACCTCGGGATCGAACCCAGTACCCTTCGGTTCAAAGGCACACGTTCTTACCTCTGAACCACCGAGGTTCTATCTACTACTCTTCTGGATAAAATAAATGTATTTGGGTTTCATTAACTTTTGGACTTGAACTAGTTGTAAATATCATCGTACATTTAGGGCAACAAAAATTCAATATAGTTGTCATTGTAGAACAGGCTACAAGTGTGGTGAAAAAATATATCACATAACTCAAAAACTTAATTTTTCACAGCAGGTTAAAATTGTAGATATTATTATAAATCACCGATTCTTACTACGCCCTTCTACCTGCGCACTAGATATATATAAATGTAACAAACTTACCGTCGTTTCATCTTCATGAAGGACTTGGTCATATTCACTCATGGCAACACAAAATATAATCGCAGTCACATCTTCAAAACAATGTATCCATTTCTTTCGTTCTGACCTCTGACCTCCAACATCGAACAGCCTGAAAATAATTAATGAAAATATTAGTGAAAATAAATATATAATTATGTTATAAAAGGAACTAAAATAAAAAGTCTGGACTAAGCAAGTGGTTTCATAGAATTATTTGAAATCACAAATTTTGTTCATTAAATGCAGATAATTTTATTTGTTTTTAACTTTAGAGCCCTGAGTTTTAGAACATAGTATATGTTTTAAGAAACTGGGGTAAATTTGGTTGACATAGCTTTGTTAATTTTGGCGATACAATGTTCCCAAAAAAAAATCAAAATTTTCCAATAAAGCTGGTCTGGTGTTAGTGGCCAACGAACTTATACGCGACATTTAGAAAACGAAGCTACTTGAACATTGTGAGGTGTACGACAGGGTCGCCATCTCGGTGTGGAAGCAGGTAGTATGTTGTCACGACAGCTCCAAATAACACAAAATGTTATAAAATAGAGACTGTATACAACCAACTAACACTTTAGTAAATTGTCACTGACCCATTCTTCCCTAATATAGGGACAATGTATGTAACTCTAGATGTATTCTCACTATAATTAAAACCGCAGACTGGTTTCGCTCTAATTAGAGCTCGTCAGTACGGTATATTAATTACAACGAGAACACACCTATAAAGTCATACAGTTATGGTAGCCAGCTCCCTAGAACATTGTGAGATGTACGACAGGGTCGCCATCTCGGTGCGGAATCAGGTAGTATGTTGTCACGACAGCTCCACATAACACAAAATGTTATAAAATAGAGAATGGGTACAACCAACTAACAATTTAAATGGGCCAGAGCTGTTTTTTTTTAAATTATATTATTGGCTGCGGCATCTCAGGCCATTAGCACATTCATTTCCCATCATTCACTATTTTTACTAATTTTCCAGACAAAGTCAACTTCTCGTTGGCTCGCCCAGCAATCGAACCCGGGACCTCTCGCACAAACTGGCACCTAGCAACCTGCGCCACGAGGGCGTCCGAGCTGTGGTTAAAACTTTCATCTCCTTATTATCAAATTATTTTTTTATACAAAAACGCACAAAAAAAATTATCGGAATAACAATAATCTGATTAGATAACGGTAAAGTGAAATGAGACCAAAAAAAATTGATAAAAAGTTAAGTCACTAACTAGGATTAGAACTCGTCATGTAGGATTCCATTAACCGATGTACAGGGCTTAGCCCGCTAAGCTACGCTCGACATGTATGCACTAGCAGGTATATCCCGTAGTACACTTTAATTGTGTAACGTCTTTAATATTTACACAAAACAATTTTGATTTACAATAAATTTTTTTGCTCATACTTTAACGAAATCAAGGAAAATAACGACTTAGACACATATCTAGGAGCTTGTTAGTGATTTCTTGTCGTATTTTTCACTCACATCCGTACTCCTACCTAATTATCAATCTTGATGTTTTAATTTTCTTGAATCAGATTTAATTAATTAAAAATTAATTTACATCTAACTTTTTTGTCTTTTAACATAGTGATCTGAATTTTGGTATATACGATATTCTTTATGACAGCAACCAGCGCACCAAATTTGGTTGCCCTTACTTTGTTATTTCCGGAGATATGGAAAGAAAACACAAAATTTCCGGGAAAACCTGAGCTGACTTTCCTGATTAACGAACGTGTCCAAACCGCTTGCAAAAGGAAGGTATTTACTAAATTTATATATATATATATATATATATATATATATATATATATATATATATATATATATATATATATATATATATATATGTTTATATATATATATATATATATATATATATATATATATATATATATATATATATATATATATAACATATAAAAATTAAAACTGACCCTGGATATGGGTTCAAGGGGCCTAGCTCGCGCTCATTTGAAATTTTTTTTTTCAAAATTCAAAAGTCGGGATCTCATTAGTGAATTTTTTTAAAGAAAATTCATTAAAAAGATTGTTTAAATTGCTAGTTATCAAAACAATAAAATTTAAGATAAAAAATATAAAACAATAAAATTCAGGACAAAAATAGCGAACAGATATGTTTTTGAGATTGAATTTTTAAATGATTTGATTTATTTTTAATTGATTTGATTTATTTTAAGATTTCTCAAAATGCTAGTTATTGAAAATATAAATACAAGTCAACATGCAAGTTCAGTACCGTCCAGCACTTTAAGGAGTATACAAGTTCTCAAAATTCTTTGATACAATGTTATCATAACCTGCAATATTTAAAGCACCAGAGTTTGATAACGCCATCGACTGAGAAGAGCTTGGTTCCTACTATCGACCAACAAAAACAAGACCAACAGGTCTTTAATGATTTTATGAATATTACTCTCTAAATATTATATATTTAGATCTAGATATTGCCTAGGTTAGGTTAGATTATGTTGTGACTGGGCCATTCCAGTCACTCCTCTGCGACCTTAAGGTCTATTGTGGCTCAAGCCAGATTATATATATATATATATATATATATATATATATATATATATATATATATATATATATATATATATATATATATATATTTCATCCATCAAATCCAACCCTCTTCACAGGTCGATAATTTGTGTGGGCGAAAGTTGGGTCTTGCCAAAGAGAGGTGCCTGGTTCTGTCCGCTGCTAGACAGGAACATGGCACGTGCTCTGCTTTGTCACTCTTCATACACAGTTGGCACTCAGTTACTTAATCCCAGCCCTGTGCAGGTGGTGACGCAGTCGGCAGTTTCCAACCAGAGTTTTCAGCTGTTACCTGTTTAACTCTAGAAGTCTTTTAGCACTTGACTCTGAAAAACCCTTTGTGAAGGCCCTAGAGTGGGCTAATCGTAGCAGATTTTTGCTATTGTTGCAATATCTGTGTGTCCGTCCAGGCGTCTTCAAGATGAACGATATGCCCAGCACAGGTTCCTGTCCGATATAGTCCGCCTCCACACGCCCCCTAGCTAGAGCGTCGGACTTTACATTGCCATTAAGATCCGAGTACCCCTGTATCCAGACCAGCGACACCTTACCGCCCAGTTGGTTAAGGACAACCTTGCAATCCATACCGTTTTGTAATTGCAACTGTAGGACCCAAGTGCTTTTGTAGTAGCTTGGCTACCGGGAAATATTTTTATCGTTTTGTGTGTGCAACGGTTTCGTTAAGATGTACCTACCAAGTTTGTAAAATATACTTACTTAAAATTAAGATTCTTAAACGAGAAGTGTACTTCAACAATACCCGTAGTCTTTACTCTTGTGCGCAGAATGTCTTGTTCTGTAGGCTGATAGTCTTTTGCACCTAGCCTGTCTAAGTCATCAAGGAAGCTGTAAAAAGAAAAAATATATAAATATAAACCGCAAAAATATTGTGTAACATTAATAAACAATGATTCAATAAGCTTGCCAAAAAGGATCAGTTACCAACAACGATGTTTGTGTTTATTGTGAAGGTCAACACCTTAGTGAAATAATACAAAACAAGAAAACCAACACAAAATTTATACATGGTGACGATCAATTCGTTTGAATGATTGTTTTATTATTTTCATTAAATTTAGCAATAATTCAGAGACCCCTAAGAAAGTTTACTTTATAAACTAAATCACAGCTGAATAAGTGTTCTACTTTTTCTCCGTCTAATGTTTCATGTAAACTTGTTCATTTGATATCCGCTGGTAGTCCTGGTAAAAATGTTGTTTTACTTTTTTGTTGAATAAATCTGGAAGAGTCTAGGTAACGTTACCTAGGGGTAGATAAAACTGGGAGAGCCTAGATAGTCACCTAGTGACGGATAAAACTGGACGAGTCTAGATAGTCATCTAGTGGCGGAAAAAAACAACAAGATTTCGGCGTATGTAAAATATTGTTTCAATTTGTTTTGTGTCATTAGTTATTTAATATATGCATAATTAAATCATAAGAAAGAGCTTTATTTGTGGGAAATGTACTTACTATTTGGCAGAATCGTTGAGTTGGTACTCGTTGGAACGGCCGAAGCACTCTTGAACGCCGGAATCTGCCCATAATCTCTTCATGGCTGCTAAAAGTTCTTCTGAGAACGGCTCTGTGTCTTCCATCCTTTGTATTACGTCGAATACCATTTTACCATCGGTCTGAAACTCAAAAGTTATCATTAGCTTGATACTATCAACAAGCTATTAGCGAGACTTAAGAAATAAATATCCTTCAATTACCGGAACGTGAGAAAACTACAGTATAAACGAGGATCAAAAAGTGAAGTCATAAATGCCAAGGATTATGAATTATTATTAGAAGGGAAAGACATTGATTGCTAAACATTATAAACCCTATCTGAAATAATTGTACCTATCACAGATGGGAAATTAATTGTGTTGAAAATGAATCGAGATAGAAAAGAGGACCGTGACGATTTGGGCCTGCCTATTTGAGGAAAATATAGAAAAGCCCTGAAAGAACTTAGACAAGAAAAAGTCATGACGTCGTCTACACAAGGAAATAAAAATTGCGCAAATGTTAAAAACGACAGTTTCGTTCGATACACAAACAAAAAGAATGAATTTGTTTATAGTAAATATATGCCTTTCTGGTGATTTTTATTTTAAAAAATCATTAATAGAGATGTATCGATGGTGAGACTTTGCAAAAAAAATTTCAAATCAGCGTTAAACAGGACCCCTAGAACCCATAACCGGGGTCAGTTTATATATATATATATATATATATATATATATATATATATATATATATATATATATATATATATATATATATAACCCCCCACGCTCTCTCTCTCTCTCTCTCTCTCTCTGTGTGTGTGTGCGTGTGTATGTATGCGTGTGTATCCAACCGATAACTCAAAAAGTAATTAACCTATTTTGATTAAACTCATTTGAAAATTTGAAGCATTTAATGAAAATTCGCTACCATAACGCACTTGCTGCGTCCCAAACTTTTTAAAAGAAAGCAGGCATCAATTTTGGTTACCAGTTTATCTGTATAGTAGAAACAATGTACCATATTCCATCAAAATAACTTGTTATTATATTGTTTGAAAATGTACAAACATTTTCGGAAAATAAATTTAAATGTTCCCGGAAAAAATGATTTCCTTGCCAACGAACCTTGGGTTAATAGCAAACTTAGCTCTATAAATTTGAAATATTAATGAAAATTCGCTACCATAACGCACTTGCTGCATCCCGAATTTCTTATCATACAAACATGCATTATATTTCGATGGAAATTGCAAAAATACAAGGCTTGGTCAGTTAAAAAAAATAATGAAAATTTGTGTCACCAACGACTTATGGGCGAGCCTGTGATTGTAAAAAGAATTTTATAATATGCAGCTCAATACACCCTATAATTAACGCATGCAATTTTTTCTGATATCTTGTGTAATAACGGATATATTGAGCATTACAGTAGAAAGGCCTCATCCTGCATACAATAAAACTGAAAATAACCCCAGATATGGGTTCTAGGGGACCTACATCGCGTTCATTTCAAGAATACTTTTCAAAATTCAAAAGTGACACTCTCGTCATTAGCGAATTTTTTCTACGAAATTTCGAAAAATCATAGATCATTAAACGACAAATTCTATTACTAAAACTGCTCACAAAACATCAAACGTTCTATTTAAAATGAATTTTCTGTAAATATTTTAGTGAAATGATGAGGACAATGAGGGTTGAAGCTGAAACTTAATGGTTTGTTGAAACACTCTTCTTGCGACATTTTCGCTACATAACCCGTATTCCTTTCAGGTTATTTGCCTCAGTTGCCAATTTTGACGTTTCAACTGGCGACTTTTGACGTTTTAAGAAGAAAATCCCATTTTTTTTAAATGCCTATAATATCTTTTGTGTTTTTATTATATATTTTTTACTTTAACGTCGGTCTATTTCCGCGACTATGACCAATCATCGACGCCAGGGAACAGTTTCACCTCACTGTCCTGAAAATATTCCTGAGATATTCAACTTGCTCAAATACAACCTCGCTTGATGTTAATTGTACAGTATGTACAGAAAAAGTGAAAGAGGAACCCTGGGAATCGAACCCAGTACTTTTCGGTTAAGAGGCACACGTTCTTACCCCTGAACCACCGAGGCTCTCACGTATGGTTAAAATGTAAGTTATGTTATACAGAATGTCCTGATTATACTTCAACAATTGGGGTGTGAGTTGCGCTTGAAAAAATAGTGGGGGTATAACATTTTTCATTTTAAGGTCGTGACACTGAGATACAGAGTGTTAAAGTTGTTACGCTTAAAGCGATTTCCCTGAATTATCTTTAAAACGGCTGAAGATAAGATTTTTAAAATTTGTACACGACACGGGACCGACGGCTTTATGTCCCCTCTGAAGGGAGGAATGCGCAGACATTCAACTTGCTCAGATACAATGCCAGAACCTCGGTTGATGTTAATCTATTGCAGTATGTACTGGAAAAGTGAAAGAGGAACCCTGCAAAACGCACCCAGTACCCTTTGGTTCAGAGGCCCACGTTCTTACCCCTGGACCACCGAGGCTCTGAGGCGAAGTAGTAAATGAATATTTGACATTTGACTAAGTGAAGATTGGAAGCTGTGATCAGCACTGATAAGTACACTTGGAGAACCCAAATCACCACAACACATTTTAAAAGACCTGACGATCGTTTCACTAACCAAGTTAGCGTCATCAGAGGGTGAAACATTCTAAATACTTAAAAAACTAAGATCAGCTTATATACCGGATCTCAGGTAAAGAGATCCAACTGAGATGGGACACTAGTCGTAGGCAAATTCCACAGTGTATTATATTTTTATCGCCGGACAAGGTCTTTGCGCTATCCCTACTGCTTTATCTAAAAAGTGTCCATCTGAAATAGTTTTGAGTTTTGAGAAGGTTCAACGACAGCTAAATTAACAGCGATTCCTTTGGCGGCAATAACTGTATACTTAGGTTATCGGTAGAACGTGCCGAAAACGTTGGAATTCTATTTAACAAAGCAATCGATCAGGTGACTCGTAATTGGCGCTGGTGAAGTGTTCATACATTTTTTGTTGTAACTATATTTCGCAATATATACGCTTTCGAACCCATTTAGCTGTCCTGGTTTTCTAACATTTTTTATTAATTTCTTTATCAACGTGATGATTATTATCCCAAATATGTCGGGCGACAGAAGACTTATCTAAAGTACCGTAACGTAATTCGGATATGTGTTCTTTGAATCTAATTCCAATCGATCTTTTTGTTTGTCCGACGTATTTAAGATTACAATCTTTACAACTTATTTCATAAATTCCCGACATTTTGTCCGCGCTATCCTTGTCTTTTTGAAAAATGCTGTCTAGACCTCTCGTGATCTAGGTTTAAATGGTAAGCAAACAAACTTTTTTTCCGATTTTTCTCTTCTGAACGTCGTTGATTCCGTCAACATTTTCTTTGTTTTCTGTTTGTTGATTAATTTTTCCACTAGGCAAGCAATGTATCCGTTATATTCGGCCACGTTCTTAATATAATTCAATTCTTTGGTATATCTACTTTTGTTTAAAGGAAAATTAATTAAACGATTTACTAAAAAATTCAGACTGACCATTTTTTTGTGCGTACGTATGATGTGAGTCGTTCGGGATGTAGCTTAAGGTAGTGGTTTCTTTTCTATAGACATCGAATTCTAAAGTGTCTTTATTCTTGATAACTAGTACATCTAGAAAGGGTAGTTTATTATTAATTTCTAATTCGTGGGTAAATTTTATAGAATCAAATTTATTGTTTAATTTGGCAATACAATCTTCTATTCTGCAAATGTTTGTGTGAAACACCCCGAAAATATCATCCACGTAACGACACCACACTCTAGGAAAATAACCACTTTCACTTTCAAGATCTGTTTCAAATCTGCTCATGAAAAGGTCTGCAAACGACTCACATGATACGTACGCACAAAAAATGGCCAGTCTGAATTTTTTAGTAAATCGTTTAATTAATTTTCCTTTAAACAAAAGTAGATATACCAAAGAATTGAATTATATTAAGAACGTGGCCGAATATAACGTATACACTGCTTGCATAGTGGAAAAATTAATTACAAACAGAAAACAAAAGAGAAGAGAAAAATCGGAAAAAAACTTTGTTTGTTTACCATTTGAACCTAGAATCACGAGGGGTCTAGACAGCATTTTTAAAAAAGTCAACTTACAGCTAACATTTTCAACAACAAATACCTTAAAAAACTTGCTAGATAACCCAAAAGACAAGGATAGCGCGGACAAAATGTCGGGAATTTATGAAATACGTTGTAAAGATTGTAATCTTAAATACGTCGGACAAACAAAAAGATCGATTGGAATTAGATTCAAAGAACACATATCCGAATTACGTTACGGTACTTTAGATAACTCTTCCGTCGCCCGACATATTTGGGATAATAATCATCACGTTGATAAAGATAATCTGAAATTAATAAAAAATGTTAGAAAACCAGGACAGCTAAACGCGTTCGAAAGAGTATATATTGCGAAATATAGTTACAACAACAAATGTATGAACAGTGCACCAGCGCCAATTACGAGTCACCTGATCGACTGCTTTGTTAAATAAAATGCCAACGTTTTCGGCACGTTCTACCGATAACATAAGTATACAGTTATTGCCGCCAAAGGAATCGCTGTTAATTTAGCTGTTGTTGAACCTTCTCAAAACTATTACAGATGGACACTTTTTAGATAAAGCAGTAGGTATAGCGCAAAGACCTTGTTCGGCGATAAAAATACAATACACTGTGGAATTTGCCTGCGACTAGTTTCCCATCTCAGTTCGATCTCTTTACCTGAGATCCGGTATATAAGTTGATGTTAGTTTTTTAAGTATTTAGAATGTTTCATCCTCTGCTGACGCTAACTTGGTTAGTGAAACGATCGTCAGGTCTTTTAAAATGTGTTGTGGTGATTTGGGTTTTCCCAGTGTACTTATGAATATTTGACATTTAAAATTGTTTGCTGAGTTGAAAGAAGACCTACGATATATTTTTAAAGCAATTGAGATGTTTGTTTATAAACATGCGATAGCAGCTGTGAAAGGATAATTATTCTGATCCGGTTAAATCTGATCTTTGACATTTGCTTAATGTTAATGCCAAATCAATTACTAGACTATCTATAGCTGTTTAATTACTTTATTATTTTTCTACAAATCAAGTGTGGCAAATTCTGGCAGGCTTATTCGAGTTTCTAATAGCGTCTTGAGGCATGCATGTAAGGCACACAATCAACAAGTCTAATAAAAGCCCGATAAGCAAGGGCAAACCAGGTGAGAGAGTTTGGCTTCCAATATTCCATTATCGGTTAAAGCTCAAAGCTCTTTCTCTCTCGGTTTTGGCAGCTG
The DNA here is from genome assembly GCA_964006375.1 of Tillus elongatus. Classification (NCBI taxonomy): domain Eukaryota; kingdom Metazoa; phylum Arthropoda; class Insecta; order Coleoptera; family Cleridae; genus Tillus; species Tillus elongatus. The sequence continues at coordinate 13,914,468 of OZ023264.1, forward strand.
CGAGAATGTGGAGGTGCATTATTAATGTGGAGCTCGTACCCATAGGAACTCAGGTCACATTAATCAATAACATTTCTTCCTACAAGACTGAGCAATTTTACGACAGTGGCGGCGGTTATTAGGTTTACATTGGGTACAGTTCAGTAACGAAAAAAGAACGCTCAGTTATATAAAACAGAACATTTACATAGCACCTTACGTTGGACTGTCACAAAGAGGTTTACAACCTCTTTGGACTGTCATTATTTCGGGAACTGATTCCATAACGAGTCTCTTTAAAAATTAACAGAATTTCATTAATTATTAAAAAACTCGGGATGCAGCAAGTGCGTTATGATAGTGAATTTTTATTAAATGCTTCAAATTTGAATAGCTCAATTTTCTATTAACTTAGAGAGTTTAGTTTTGGTGTGTAGTAAGGTCTCTCCTAAGGCAAGATATTCACCAAATTTCATTAAAATAACTTTGTAATTTTCGGAGAAAAAAAAATTCGAAAGAAAATTTAAATTTTGAATAACTCAATTTTCTATAAACTTATAAATTTGAATTTTAGTACGTAGTAGGATCTCTCCCAAGGCAACATATGTAGCAAATTTCATTAAAACAGCTTTGTTACTTTCGGAGAAAAATTTTTTTTCAAAAGAAAACTCAAAAGTTTCCCGGAAAACCCCGTCCGATTTTTCTGGCTAACAAACTCATCGAAATCGGTTAATTCTTTTTTGAGTTATCCTACGGATTTGGTAGGGCTTCGTTCCATGTGTTGTCGAATATCGTCAACAACATAACCTTAACATACCTACACTTTTAACTTACGTAAAAACGGAATGAAAATGCTAAGTTTTGATAAAAACTGTTTATTTTTATTGTCCAACAGATCGAAAATTATTTGAAGAAGGTAAACACTGGTCGAACTTGGAAAATGCACAATATACATACAAAATAACCGTCAAAAGGAATTGAGCGCCCATGGACTGAACTGTCAATTGTCAATTGATTTAGTAACTTTAGGGTCCCTAGTCTAGTGGTTTTTTGGTTACTTTTTGGACTGCCAACTCATAAAATCATATTCCACGAAGAGAGAGACAGAATCCGGTCACGTGGGGTTCGGGAATTAATGAGAGCCCTGTATAACAACAAAATACCAACATTCAACACAAAAAGTATCGCAGTCACAAATAAACAAACTTACATCAGTTAATTACGAAAAAGATGTAAGAACTCGTGCATCTGACAAACTGTAAAATTCTACAGAAGATTCTTTACACCTCGAAAAAAAAATTGGTAATTTCTTCACGGTTGAAAGAAAGCACCTTAAAAAATGTAATTCCGACATAATTGAAATGCCACTTGAGTTCTGGACATTCGTTGTCGGTGAATGAAGATATGTTTCAATAACTTAAAAGTATTTTGAACAACAAATACCATTTCAAAGTTACAATTTTCTGAAATGACTATCAAATATAAACGAGAAGAACAAATGAGTGTAAGAGTTAAAAACACTACTAAAATATCAACAACGTGTTTACAAGGCTAACCAGGCTAGGGATAGATTTCAATTGAATAAACCTCGTATATTTAAAAATACCGAAATTATTTTCAGAACATTTTCGTACCAATAGCCTTTCTAAAGGTTCGAAGATGTATCAGAATTCAATTAATACAAGTTTCCCTTTCTATCGCTGAAACACGAACCGCCTCTGTTTTACCGATTTAATAATGAGATTGCTGAGCGTTCTCGCCAAGGAATTACAGTTGAAATTACCCTGTTTTATGAGTAAAAATACAAGTGGACTAAGAGGAATCACCAGGAAATGTGTGTAATTACCCTTCAAGTTTATTGGTTCAATGTTGACATACAAAGAAAAGATGAGATATTATTTATCGACCTTCTTGTTTGCTCTCTGGCAAATACAGGGAATCCGGGAAAATTTGATTAAGGTTTGTAAGTACATATTAAGCTACTGAAATTGGGGTTTTAGAAGCAAATATAATCATCACAGTCTACAGGCAACACTAAAATTTCTTGAAAACCACAGTCTAATCCACGACAGACAGTATGGATTCCGTCAGCGCAGATCAACTGCCGACCTCCTTTCCTTTGTCACCCATTCATGGAACAAGTCTATGGAACTACACGGTGAATCCCAGATTGTCGCTCTAGACATATCCAAAGCATTCGACCAGGCACGCAGCGCTGCTTAATAAACTTCCGGCGTATGGCCTACCACCAAAACTCTGTACCTGGACAGCAAATTTCCTCTCCAACCGGAGCATTACTGTTATCGTGGATGGCCATTCCTTTAAACTGTATCCAATTAATGCAGGAATTCCTCAAGGTTCAGCTTAAACCCCTACTTTGTTTCTTCTCCACATCAATAATCTCCTTTCTAGCACATCCAACCCAGTTCACAGTTACACGGGCGACATCACCCTCCACTCAAATATACAATATTCTAAGCCTCTTTCTTTAGCCCAATTAGATGAGGATCGCAGACTCATGGAGGGTTCTGTCTCCGTGGATCTTCAACAAATACTAGATTTGGGAAGTAGAAATCTTGTACAATTCAACCCCGCCAAATCTCAGTCTTGCTTTCTTTCACATAAGATATACACCAGCCCCAGACCCATCACAATGAACAACCAAGTTATTCAAGGTAATGAGTCCTTTTCACTTGTTGGCATTTCTGTGGATCGAAATCTCGATTGGCACCAACGTGTTACACGAATTTCAGAAGCGGCTGCTAAGAAATTAGGTTTCCTCTTCCAGGCTCGCAAATACTTTTCACCACCTAATCTCTATACCTTATATACTTCACAAATAAGATCACCAGCTAATCTCTATACCTTATATACTTCACAAATAAGATCACCAGCTAATCTCTATACCTTATATACTTCACAAATAAGACCAAACCTCGAATACTGCTCCCACATCTGGGGTGCTGCTGCCGCTTCTACACTCGCTATCCTGGATTCCATTCAGAAGAGAGCTATACGTCTCATCGGGGACCCTATCCTTATCCCAAGGCTGCCATCCCTTGCCCACCGACGTGCCGTTGGTGACGTCTCTCTCTTTTGTAGATATCTGCACGGGCACTGCTCAGAGGAGCTTTCTTCCATAGTTCCTCCACCTGCTGCCCTGAACAGATTTACCAGGGGAACAGAGCGAATGCACCCTTTTACTGTCCAGGTCACCAGACATAGAACATCTTGTTATGCCCGCTCTTTTGTCCCGAGGACTTCCAAGTTGTGGAATTCCTCCTCCTCCGAACCTTCAAACCTTCAAGTCCAGAATTAACAAGTCGCCTCTTTCCTCCTTGCCGACACCCACGGTACGATAGTATTTAGGCTGTAAACCCTCGTGGTGTGTTGTTGAAATAAATAAAAAAAGGCGACGTCGCCTTGTCGTCGTAATCATGACTCTCTGTCTCCAGAAGCGCTTTTTATTATATTGTAGTTCCTACATATCCTTAATTCTGTTTTATGGAAATCCTCTACTTGGTCGACATGTTCAGTTTTTTTTACAAATATGTGTCTTTTACTCTGTCATATTATATTATCTCGGAACATGCCCAATACATTTTGTTTTCCTTAGGTGACATCGCCTCGACACTGTGATTATTATGATTTATTTCCATGTTCATGGACACCTTGGATAACCGACATCGCCTAAAAAGCGGTCTCGTTGAATCAGAAACATTTTAGCATCGTCTCTTACACAAGTCCATTCAAATCACTAAAATTTGCTCGTTAAATAAGTTTGTTAAATCCGCAACTCGTAAAACCCAGATCCCACTGTGCAATGAAATGAAGAAAACGGAGATAGAGAGTGGGTTGCGACAATTAGGTGACATCGCCTCGACACTGTGATTATTATGATTTGTTTCCATGTTCATGGACGTCTTGGATAACCGAAATCGCCTAAAATGCGGTCTCGTTAAATCAGAAACATTTTAGCATTGTCTCTTACACAAGTCCATTCAAATAACTAAAATTTGCACGTTAAATAAGAAGTTTGTTCAATCTGCAACTCGTAAAACCCGGATCCTACTGTACAATGACATGAAGAAAACGGAGATAGAGAGAGGGTTGCAACGATAAGGTGACATCGCCTCGACACTGTGATTATTATGATTTGTTTACATGTTCATGGACACCTTGGATAACGATTTTTTCAGGCGCGTTAGATCACAACGCATCATGTTGTATTTCATACAAACATTTAAGTCAAAAACTTCTATATAACATTGACGAATACGTGGATACGATCAAAAATATTATTTCTGACATCCATCATTCGTTAAAATAATAAACATGCACTACCAGAAATAATGCAAGATATTCTTGGAAGCAAATATTTACGTTATTAACGTTCCACTGTTTCACGCTTTTATTATAACGCTTTGAAATTATCAATTAATATGGAGTTTCTTAGTGTTAAAAGAAAGTGACAAAAGATAATGTTTCCTGTCTATTTTAGCGAATTTTTATTTTTAAAAAATTCGCTAATGGTAAGACTGCAATTTTTTTTCAGATGAGCGCGAATTTGGGCGTCTAAAACACATCCGGGGTTAGTTTCAGTTTTAGTGAATTTTCTTTAACAAAAATTAACTAATGAGGGGATACCGACTTTTGAAAAAATTTCTTCAAATGAGCGCAAACTAGGACCACCAAAACCCATATCCGGGGTCAGTATGTATTACACCGATAACTCGAAAAATAATGGACCGACTTTGATCAAATTTGGTGAGTACCTTCCTTTTGCAAGTGCAAAAACATCATTTTTTTATTTCAACAACACACCACGAGGGCTTACAGCCTAAATACTATCGTACCGTGGGTGTCGGCAAGCAGGAAAGAGGCAACTTGTTAATTCTGGACTTGAAGGTTTGGAGGTTCGAGGGAGAAGGAAAAACATGTCCCGGCAAGGAATTCCACAACTTGGAAGTCCTCGGGACAAAAAAGCGGACAAAACAAGATGTTCTATGTCTGGTGACTTAGACAGTAAAAGGGTGCATTCGCTCTGTTCCCCTGGTAGATCGGTTGGGGGCAGCAGGTGGAGGAACTATGGAAGAAAGCTCCTCTGAGCAGTGCCCGTGCAGATATCTATAAAAGAGAGAGGTCACCAACGGCACGTCGGTGGGCAAGGAATGGCAACCTTTGGGTGAGGGTAGGGTCACCGATGAGACGTATAGCTCTCCTCTGAATGGAGTCCAGGATAGTGAGTGTAGAAGCGGCAGCAGCACCCCAGATATGGGAGCAGTATTCGAGGTTTGGTCTTATTTGTGAAGTATATAAGGTATAGAGATTAGCTGGTGAAAAGTATTTGCGAGCCCGGAAGAGGAAACCTAATTTCTTAGCAGCCGCTTCTTCAAATATTTTTTTTGTCTGTCGGTCTGTGCGTCTGTTTGTTTGTAGCCACGATAACTTTAGAACGAGTTGAGATATCGTCTTCAAAATTAGTATGTAGTTAGCACCCGAAAAACTAACTGTTCCGATTGTTTTCGGGTAAAATCCCTCCAGAGGGTAGGGGATGAATGGGAGGTGATTTGGTGACAATTGACATTTTCTTGTTAAAACTCGAGGAATATAACGTTTTAGAGTTTGTTTATTAGAAAACTTTCAATTTCATAAAACATCTGGTATTCTGTACTGAAATTAAATTTGGGGTTGAATTTGTGGCGGGTGGAATATCGGTGACAGAAATTTCAAAATGTTTGCTAAAACGGGGTAAAAAGTCTTACAAAAACATACAGAAAACTTGATTCTGGAACGAATTTTTTTTAAATCTGTCGGTCGATCGGTCTGTCGACCTGTATGTCTGTCTGTTAGTAGGCGCAATAACTTTCGAACGAATTGAGATATCATCTTCAAATTTGGTATCCAGTGAGCACCCGATAAACGAACGGTTCAGATTGATTTTGGTTAAAGTCGCTTCAGGGGGTAGGGGATGAATATGGGGTGATTTGAAGAGAATTGATTTTTGTTTGTTAAAACTCGAGTAATATGACGTTTCAAAAGTTTATGGGTACAGGAATACAAATATTTTCTTTGTGGTGTGAATGTCTTTTTGAAGAGAATAAATTATCACAGGCATGTGGAAGTTATGATTCAATTTGCAGCACTATTTTAATCAAAACCATTCTTCAAATGAGCGCAAACTAGGACCACGAGAACCCATATCCGGGGTCAGTATGTATCACACCGGTAACTTGAAAAATAATAGGACGATTTTGATCAAATTTCGTGAGTACCTTCCTTTCACAAGTGGCTTGGATAGGTTTGTTAACCAGGAAAATCGGTCCAGGTTTTAGTGGAAAATTTTGTGTTTTCTTTCGCAAAAAAATTATATCTCCGGAGATAACAAAGTAAGGGCAACCAAATTTGGAACGCGTGTTTGTATTATAAATAGTGACCAACGTACAGAAATTTCGGTGTGTAACTCAAGAGACAAAAAAGTTAGACATTAAAAAAGTGTGGGGGTTTTCCTCAAAACCTCAAAGCCGCGATTTGAAAAGTCAAAATTCGCAACATTTAGGCTAACAACCTGACACATATACGGAGTTTGTAAAGAAAATGTTGCAAGGAGAGTGTTCTGCAAACCCTGAAGTTTCAGCTTTAACCTTCATTGTCCTTCATTTTACTCAATAGTTTACAGAAAATTCATTTCAAATAGACCCTGTCTCTGATGCTTTGGCTGTAGGTTTAGTTAGGTTGATGCTTTTGCTGTAGGTTTAGTTAAGTTTATGGTTTAACCACAGCATATGCTGTGGTTTAACAGTCTATAATTTTTAGCTAATTTTCGTAGAAAAAAATCGTTATTGAGGAGACTGCGACTTTTGATTTAAGAATGAGTTCTTCCAATGAGCGCAAACTAGGCCCCCTAGAATCCATATCCGGGTTCACTTTCAGTTTTTATCTGTTTGCATATATACAAGGTGACGCATTTCTACGGTAGGTTACGTTAGGTTGTTTGTGAGTGGTCCATACCGGACCTTCCACCGCGACCAACGGTCTATTGTGGCTCACGCCTAATGTTTATATTTCGCCCAACAAATCCAGCCTCCTGCAGAGGTCGATAACCTTTGTGGGCGAAAGTCGATCCAGATCCTCTGGAGCAAGCTTTACCTTGCCAAAGAGCAGGTGTCTAGTCCTATCCGCTGCCGGACAGGAACACAGCACGTGCTCTGCTGTTTCGTCATCCTCCATACACAGTCGGCACTCGGTCTCCTGACCGATTCCAATACGGTGCATGTGATGTCGCAAGCGGCAGTGTCCTGTATATAGGCCTACTAGAGTTCTCAGTTGTTGTCTGTTCAGCTCTAGTAGTTTCTTAGCCCTTGACTCAGACAGGACATTTATGAAGGCCTTGGAGTGAGCTAATCCTGGAAGATTTTGCCAATATTGAATTGTCCTTCTATCTGTCCAGGTTTTTAAGGTGCGTTTTGCTGTGCAAGATGTTATTCCCAGCACCGGTTCTGGTCCGATAAAGCCGCACTCGGCACCACTCCTGGCAAGCGCGTCTGCCGCAACGTTGCCATCATGATCTGAGTGACCCGGTATCCAGACCAGCGACACCTCATTACAGCTGCCCAATTCGTTAAGGGCAGATTTACAACTCCATACCGTCTTTGAATTGCACCGGTAGGAACCAAGAGCCTTTATTGCAGCTTGGCTATCTGCATATATCTTTATCGATTTGTTTGTGCATAGGTCCTTTAAACTTTCCCTTGCACACATCTCGATGGCATAAACTTCTGCCTGGTGTATGGTTGCGTACTTGCCGAGACTAGTTGATAGTCTAGCATCGGTGCTGCCCCCATAGGCGTCGGCTCCTACTCCCATATTGGTTTTGGAGCCGTCAGAGTACCAGCAGAGGTCCGCTCTCCGTTTGTATTAGTCTGTACGTTGTCCACCTCGCCACCCTCTCCAACCATATGTGAAGTGGGGGAATATTGAGGAGGACCTCCAGAACGACTGATGGTGCGGTGCTTATCGCTCCCGTTATCATCAGACATGCTTGTCTCTGTAGATGAGCCAGTTTGGCCCTCGCGGTACCGCGAAGTACCTTAGGCCACCAAACTATGGCTCCATATGTTATCATAGGTCTGATAACCACTACATAGAGCCAGTACATCTGTTGGGGGTTTGTTCCCCAGTTGTTCCCACAGATTCTCCGGCAGGTCCACAGGGACATCTTAGCCCTGCGGATAACATTTTCTAACTGTCTGTCCCAGTTGAGCTTCTTATCTAGGATAACTCCCAGATATTTTGCTTGGTCCGAGAATGGTATGTTTTCCCCCATAAGATTAGGTGGTTTTAATTTGTCCAACCTTCTTCTTCTGGTGAACGGGACAATGATCGTTTTACGAGGGTTCACAGACATCTGTTCCCTTCGGCACCAATCATTGACTACATTTAGTGCTTCTTGAAGAGTACTAGACAGTTCCTCCTCAGACTTGCCTCTAACCATTATGACGAGATCATCCGCATACGCCTGGACCTCAACCTCCCAGAGTTCGAGGATAGCCAGCAGGTCGTCCACAAAGAGGGACCACAGCAGGGGGGATAGAACGCCCCCCTGAGGACACCCTCTCGCAGCCCTAACGCTAACCACCTCTCCCCGTAATGAGGTAATAATGGTCCGATTGTGCAGCATGTTTCCAATCCAGCCACAGATGGTAGGTTCCATCCCCCTAGCGATAGTGGCCTCGTAGAGGGAGATCGGTAATGCATTATTAAATGCTCCTTCTATGTCGAGAAATGCCGCCACCGCAACCTCTCCATTTTCCAGAGAGTGTGTGATCTTCTCGACGAGGTTATTGAGCGCTAACTCAGTTGATTTGCCAGTTTGATAGGCATACTGGTGGGTATTTAGGGGGTTCTTGGGTAAGATGTTCCCCCTAATTTGTCCGTCCAGTATTTTTTCCAATCCCTTCAAGAGGAATGATGTAATACTGAGAGGTCTCAGTGAAGTGGGTAGGAGGTCATTACGTCCCAATTTGGGAATGTAAACCCCCCTAACCACCGTCCAGCTGGAAGGAATATAGTTCCAGGCCAGACTGGCTCTGAACAGCCTGATAAGGTAGAGTAGGAGAATTTCCAGTCCCTTTTGTAGTAGGACCGGTACCACCCCATCCTCCCCTGGCGACTTGAATGGCTGGAAATGATTCACAGCACACTCCACTGCCGAGGCTGTAACTATTCTCCGAGCAACTAGCCAGTCCTCCCTTTGGCGACGTTTAGATCGTCCCACAGATGGTAGGACCACACCGTTGCTCAGGATCAGACAATCTGGGAAGTGTGTGTGTGCTAAGAGCTCTAACGTTTCTTTCCGAGATTCAGTAAAGGAACCATCTGGTCGTTTTATCGATCCCAGTTCCTGTACACGGTAACGCTCAATATAATTTAATCTTAGCTTTTACTCTTTATGGAATATTTGAAGTAAATGAAACTACATAATATCATAAAGCAGTTTAAATACATATATAATCAGATGTACGGTGTAAATTAGTAAAATTGAATAAATGTTGAAAAGAGTTTAGGTGCAGTAAGTGCGTTATGGTAGCAAATTTATGTAAAAATATTTCAAATAGTAATAACTCAATTTCCCGTTAAAGTAGAATCTTCAGTTCTGATACATAGTAAAACCCATATAAAGACAGCGTGGGTACTATATTTGAAAAGTACTAGAAATTTATTTAAAAAACCTTTTTTGTTATTTTGTTTGCAAAAACTGGTTCGATTGAGTTGACTAAAATGGATCATCCAAGAGATTAATAAGGAAAAATGCCTGCCACGTTTATAATTTGGCAGGTACATTCCTTTTGGAAATAAAAATTAAATTTTCGGTAAAATTGCAGTTTAGTACACGGGGGACTTTTAGAAAAAAAATTCAGAAGCATGTTTAGAACCCTTTCTAAATGCACATACCACAAGAAAAATTTCTTGCAACCGGCCCCTAAGAAAGTTATAGGATCAGGAGTGAATAGGGGTGCTGGGCGGGGAAGAAGATAAAAAGGAAATGGACAGGAAAAAAAACAACTTATAAGCTTATAATAAGCCTCTATAATCTACCTTTTACGCATTTTGCAGCTATGCTTCCTTAAAATCTTGTTTACTTCACGCAGAACCCTTATTCACCGCAGGTGCCGTCACTTTTTTGGGGGTTGTTCCGAAGAAATTTTTCTTGTTTATATTGTACTTGTTTATGCATTGAGGATGGTTGTAGGCATGCAGAAGGGGGAGGAGAACCCCCATGGCGAAGCCACGAACCAAGATTTTCGATTTATGTTTAAATTGTTACCTCATTTCATTTGTCTAAAATATTTTTCCAAAAATGAATTTAAGGTTGCCTTGTTTGTCAGTCTCACATAGAGAGCTACAATATTTTATCATTTAAAAAGTATGGATACATCAACAGTAAATAAGCGATGAAGAGGGTCTGGGTGCAGCAAGTTACGTTGTGGTAGAGAAATATCGTAAAAAGATTTCAAATCCGGTAACTCAATTTCCCATTACGCTATAATCTTCAATCTTGAACCATAGTAAAATCTACGTAAAATACCTTTTTGGTTGTTTTGTTTGCAAAAACTAGTTCGGTTGGGTTACTAAAACAAAAGTATCCACGCAATTAATAAGGAAAAATACCTGCCATATTGATAATTTGGTAGGTACAATTCCTTTGTAAATAATTAATATTTTTTTGGAAAACTTTTGTAACTTTAATGAAATTTGTAACACAAACTTTTTAAAGCGACTTGCAGTATTTACATACAGGATGGCGCATTGAAAACGAAACACCGATTTGCGTCCAGAGAATTTTTTTTCAAGAAACGCTGAAATACGTCAATTTTAATATTGAGGGGGACATGTTTTGACATAAAACTCCACTTTGTCACATCAACCCCTCAAGGGTGGTGATAACAACCCTTATATTTTAAATAGGGAACATGGGTCGAGTGTTACATCATTTGAAAGCTCTTTCTTTTCTGAATTCAGCACACAAATTTTTTTGGAAGTTCTATCAACTCGTTTAAAAATTATTCACAGTTGGAGTTGCAAGAACGTAGTTCATTCATTGTGATAAGAAATGCACTGATTAGTCAATTTTTCGTTAAAAAAACAACTAAAAAACATAACCAAACGTTCAAAAATGTTTATTCAGTTAAGTAAGTGTTCAAATTGTTGACCACCAGCTTCCATACAAAAGTCCAAATTTTGTTCAAAACGAGCTCTGACATTCTGGAGCATTTGTGGAGTTATTAAAGGGCATTCTTCAACAATGCGTCGTCGTAATTCTTCCAGAGATTCCAGTTCTGTTGCGTAAATTCTACTCTTTAAATGGCCCCATAGAAAGAAGTCCAAAGGAGTTAAATCCGGTGATCTAGGGGGACACTCAATCGCACCTCTACTGGAAACTCTCTGGTCAAAAACTCCCTAACACGTTATCAAAAATGCGTAGGAGCTCCATCTTGTTGAAACACTAATTGATTTTCTTGATAGCGATCATCATTTTCAACAATGTCAATTAGTAGAGGGTAAACGATCTTCTAGTAACTCCAAATACGTTTCGCCACTCAAATTGCCATCAAGAAAAATTAGTCCGATTAAACGGTCTCAAAAAATGCCAGTCCAGACATTCAATTTCTGTGGAGTTTGAGTGTGGACTTCGTGAACATTTCTTGGATTATTATGTGCCCAATAAGGAGAATTATGACGATTGACTGTAGAGTTTAATAAAAACGTACACTCGTCTGAAAAACAGATATTGAACAGAAAGTTCCCGTTATCAGCTATTCGTGCAGTCATAACTTCACAAAACTGCAGCCGCCGATCAAAATTATCTTCATTCAGTTGTTGTACAAGATGAATTTTATACAGGTGAAATTTATGATGCTTCAATATTCGCTGAATAGTTCTTCTTTCGATGTTTGAAACAGTGGCCAATTTTCTCGTGCTCAAAATTGGGTCTGCAGCAATTTGTCCTAAAACTTCAATCTCAGTAGTCTCATTTCTAACCGGAAATTCACGTTCAGGATCCCGTTTTTTGTTGGCACTTTGTCGAAACTTTGCAACTAACTCCAAAATGTATTTTCTGTTAACATGTCTGTTCGGATGTCGTTCGTTAAACAAATTTGCGGTACGGTTGGCACAGTCATCATTTTTGGAAAAAGAGTAATTATTTCAACTCTTTCTTCTGCAGAATACACCATTGTGAGATAAATTTTCAAACCGACCGATAAACTGAAATAATAAACCGCATTTCTCTCATTCCGATAAGAAATGTTATGATAGTCAATTTTTTGTTTACAAACCAACAAAACATTGACTATCAGCACATTTCTTATCGGAATGAGTGAACTACGTTTTTGCATCTTTAACTGTGAATAATTTTTAAACTAGTTAATAAAACTTCCAAAAAAATAGTGTGCTGAATTCAGAAAAGAAAGAGCTTTCAAATGATGTAACACTCGACCCATGTTCCCTATTTAAAATATAAGGGTTGTTGTCACCACCCTTAAGGGGTTGACGTGACAAAGTTGAGTTTTATGTCAAAACATGTCCCCCTCAATATTAAAATTGACGTGTTTCAGCGTTTCAAAAAAAAATTATATGGACGTAAATCGGTCTATTTCGTTTTCAATGCGCCACCCTATATATGAACCAAATTTTAATTTTCTAGCTCCATAGAAAATAGAAATTTCTTCAAGTAATCGCCTACTCGGACCTCTAAAACCGGTCTCCCAGGTCCATTTAAATTTAAAGAGTTAGTTTTAACAATCTACCTTACTAATAGTGTACAACTCTTATGAAAATTCACTACTCTAATGCACTTGCTGCGTACCGAACTTTTTTAATAATGGTCATTTTCTGTAGCAGTACCTATAACGTACACTTTTACTCGTATTCTTTCTTATTCTGTATATAAACACTGCAAGCACTGCCCTATTTAACGTAATCGTTCTAATAAAATATGTAATACTCATTTAAGATGAACAAACACCGTCTGAAATACACGAAGCGAGCTGAAATGTCAAAGGTGCTTCAGCTTATCCAAGCATTCCTGAGCAGTTTCTTGGCTTTCTCCGCTAAGAAGATTAAATAATAATTCACATTTTATACTTTTATTCGCGAAATAACGTTTCCATTATTAAATTACTTTCCTTTACAATAAAACTTGAAAAGATTCCCTTAAATACGTTACCAAAGGGAAAGTTTAAATGCTATAGGTACCCATGACCTTTCTAAATTATACGTTTTTTTTTGCAAGGGGTTGGAATTTTATTGCCGGAGGCTTATTAACATAAAACTTAAAGCTTCTTAGAAGTTATAATCTGTAAAATGTTAATATTATTATCATAATTTATCGTTTCAGCACAAGAGAAAAGCAATTACTGTCACTTGCGTCACTTAATGCTTGCGGAATATATTTTTCAATCTCATTATCACTATCACAGTCTAAATGAATGCGATATAGCCTTGTAGCAACCATTACTCTCCCAAGCTCTTTTAGCGAATTTTCACTAAGAAAAATTCGCTAATGGAGAGGTCACGATGAAAAGCTTTAGAAAAATTTCTTCAGATGAGCGCGAATTTGCGTCCCTAGAACCCCAAACCAAGGTCCGTTACAATATATATATATATATATATATATATATATATATATATATATATATATATATATATATATATATATATATATATATATATATATATCTTTGGGATTTTATTTTGAATTTGGAAGAATGGAAGAAACTCTACATATTGTGTTCCAAATTACTTAAAATTTACAACATAAGTTTATTTGCACTGTTTCTAGCCACATGTAAAGTCTCATTCCAGTTACTCTGATATTTACAAAAATATGGCGTTTTCAAAAAGTTTTCCTAAATGTTATATATATATATATATATATATATATATATATATATATATATATATATATATATATATAACATTTGGGAAAACTTTTTGAAAACGCCATATTTTTGTAAATATCAGAGTAACTGGAATGAGACTTTACATGTGGCTAGAAACAGTGCAAATAAACTTATGTTGTAAATTTTAAGTAATACACAATATGTAGAGTTTCTTCCATTCTTCCAAATTCAAAATAAAATCCCAAAGACATGCGTTGAGACGACTTAGTGGTTAAAGTCCAATGCCTGACAGATAGAGTAGTTAACTGCCAGGCGTAGGTTGATTCATAGAACAGGTATAAACCATACATCAACGGTAACCAAACTAAATATATGCCAGGCATAACACATACTACCCGAACCAACAATCGAGAAATCTCGGTCGCAATTATGGAAAATGACAGACGATATGAAATTAAGAATTTGACAAGTAATTGTTATTTAACTGAGGGATTCAATCAATTATTAAAAGACAATATATTTGTAGCTTTATGAACGGCTTCAGATTAGTTTTAGCGCAGCATAGATATATTATGCTGTCGCATAATATAGTACGAATGTTAACAAAAACAAGCCAAGCATGTATAAAAATGATTCTAAAATAGTTATCTTTAAACTTAAACATAAGACGTCATATAAGGCTGAAACAATCGTGGGATGTGTTACAATGGTAATTCTACTAATTGTTACGTATACTTTGAATATATCCCGTGCATGAAGCCGATCTAATGTATCACCTAAACAAAACGTTTTTTGACGTATACCCAGATGGCTCAGAGACGTGCTCATAAGCAGATGGTTACGCGTTCGAATCCAGTTCGATAAATGTACGTTTTTTTCTGTTTTATTTTGACGTTTGGAGAAACAATAGTGCACAGATTTCATTCCTTTTGAACAAAATCTCATTTCTGTTTAAAACGCATAAATAAGTTTGTCAACTTTGAGTCTGAAATTATAATTTTGTTATTGTTGATATTGAAAAAACCGGTTTGATTGGGTTGACTAAAACGAAATCATACTGACGATTAATAAGGATTAACAAGCTACAAAAAGATGTCACAATAAACAATCAGCGTGGTTGCCATTTGCCAAAACTTTCATCTGCATGTGAAGATATCAGAAAAATAATAAAGTAATAAATAAAAATTTTAAGTGTTAAATTTGTTTAAAGGAAATCTAGAACTACGTTTGATTATGTATAAATATTAAGCCTCCCATTCTTCAGGGTATTCAAAACACATCGCCCTTTCCTAGTTAAATCTAACAACACCGATTAGGTAGTTGTCATTTGTTTAAATTAAACCTTGTTGTTGATGTTCAGTGTAAATTATTAAAGTTTTAATTTCAAAATTTTGTATTGTTTATATTTTTTTATTTCATTTTCAAAAACTATGGATACAGCAATAGTAAATAAGTGTTGAAAAACGTTTAGGTGCAGCAAGTGCGTTATGGTAGCGAATTTTCGTAAAAATATTTCAAATGGTGATAATTCAATTTCCCGTTAAATTAGAATCTTGAGTTTTGATACATATTAAAATCTATATACGGTGGCGCATTGAAAACAAAACAGACCGATTTGCGTCGAGAGAATTTTTTTTAAAAGAAACGCTGAAACACGCCAATTTTAATATTGAGGGGGACATGTTTTGACATAAAATTCAACTTTGTCACATCAACCCCTTAAGTCGGTTTGATACTTGATAGTACTACCGAAAATTACTTTCACAATGGTGTATTCTGTAGAAAAAAAGAGTTGAATTAATTACTCTTTTTTTCAAAAACGATGACTGTGCCAACCGTACCGCAAATTTGTTTAATGAGCGACATCCGAAGAGACATGTCAACAGAAAATACATTTTGGAGTTAGTTGCAAAGTTTCGACAAAGTGGTTCAGTAGCCAACAAAAAAACGGGATCCTGAACGTGAATTTCCGGTTAGAAATGAGATTACTAAGATTGAAGTTTTGGGACAAATTGCTGCAGACCCAACTTTGAGCACGAGAAAATTGGCCACTGTTTCAAATATCAAAAGAAGAACTATTCTGCGAATATTGAAGCATCATAAATTTTACCCGTATAAAATTCATCTTGTACAACTGAATGAAGATGATTTTGATCGGCGGCTGGAGTTTTCTGAAGTTATGACTGCACGAATAGCTGATAACGGGAACTTTCTGTTCAATATATGTTTTTCAGACGAGTGTACGTTTTTATTAAACTCTACAGTCAATCGTCGTAACTGTCTTATTGGGCAGATCATAATCAAGGAAATTTGCAGTCTACACTCAAACTTCACAGAAACTGAACGTCTGGACTGGCATTTTTGGAGACCGTTTAATCGGACCAATTTTTGTCGATGGCAATTTGAGTGGCGAAACGTATTTGAAGTTACTAGAAGATATCGTTTACCCTCTACTAATTGACATTGTTGAAAATGATGATCGCTATCAAGAAAATCAATTAGTGTTTCAACAAGATGGAGCTTCTCCGCATTTTTGACGTGTTAGGGAGTTTTTGAACAGAGAGTTTCCAGGACAATGGATTGGGCGTAGAGGTGCTATTGAGTGGCCCCCTAGATCACCGGATTTAACTCCTTTAGACTTCTTTCTATGGGGCCATTTAAAGAGTAGAATTTACGCAACAGAAGCGGAGTCTCTGGAAGAATTACGACGACGCATTGTTGAAGAATGCCGTCTAATAACTCCACAAATGCTCCATAATGTCAGAGCTCGTTTTGAACAAAATTTGTACTTTTTTATGGAAGCTGGTGGTCAACAATTTGAACACTTACTTAAGTGAATAAACATTTTTGAACGTGTGGTTTTGTTTTTTAGTTTTTTTTAATGAAAAATTGACTAATTAGTGCATTTCTTATCACAATGAATGAAATACGTTCTTGCAACTCCAGCTGTGAATAATTTTTAAACGAGTTGAAAAAACTTCCAAAAAAATTAGTGTGCTGAATTCAGAAAAAAAAGAGCTTTCAAATGATGTAACACTCGACCCATGTTCCCTATTCAAAATATAAGGGTTGTTATCACCACCCTTAAGGGGTTGATGTGACAAAGTTGAGTTTTATGTCAAAACATGACCCCCTCAATATTAAAATTGATGTGTTTCAGCGTTTCTTAAAATAAAATTTCTCTGGACGCAAATCGGTATGTTTCGTTTTCAATGCGCCAGCCTGTATAAAAGCAGCGTAGGTACTAAAATTAAAAAATAACACAATGAGCTTCACAGGCAACGGTAAACTTGCTTCAGAAAACCATTTTTGTTATTTTGTTTGCAGAAACTGGTTCGATTGAGTTGACTAAAACGGATCATCCAAGCGACTAATAAGGAAAAATACCTGCCACGTTTATAATTTGTTAGGCACATTCGTTTTGTAAATAAAAATTAAATTTCCTGTAAATTTGCAGATTAGCACACGGGGGCTTTTTAGAAAAAAAAAATAATCAGAAACATGCTTAGGTCTACTTCTGGATGCACAAACCACAAGAACTATTTCTTGCAAACAGCCTCCAAGAAAGTTATGGGACCAGGAGTGAATAGGGGTGTTAGGCGGGGAAGAAGATGAAAAGGAAATGTGAGCGGAAAAGCCGCAAAAACCAGCTTAGTTGAACCTATATATGCTGCCTTTATCCCATTTTGCAGCTATACTTCCTTAAAATTCTCTTTATCCCTCCCAGAACTCCTATATCCACCGCAAGTTCCGTAACTTTCTTGCGGGTTGTTCCCAAGAAACTTTTCTTATTTACATTGTTCTTGTTTATGTATTGAGGGTGGTTGTAGGCATGCAGAAGGGGAAGGGGAACTCGTGCGACAAAGCAGCTAACCAAGATTTTCAATTTATGTTTAAATTGTTACCCAATTTCATTTGTTTAAAATATTTTTCCAAAAATGAAGTTAAGGTTGCCCTGTTTGTCAGTCTTACATAGAGAGCTACAGTATTTCATCATTTTCAAAAAGTGTGGATACAGCAACAGTAAATAAGTGTTGAAAAATGTATGGGTGCAGCAAATACCTTATGGTAGAGAATTTTTGTAAAAATATTTGAAATCCGGTAACTCAATTTCCTACTAAGCTAGAATCTTCAATCTTGAACCATAGTAACACCTCTGTAAACGCAGCGTGGGTACTAAATTAAAGAAAAATAAAATAACGAGCTTCGAGAGTTACAGCACCCTGTATAATGCTGTTCCTATATCTCGTGTTAATATAGTAATAGGATGGAAGCAGTCGTTCACCGCGGAAATAATAAAACCGCTGATTAATTATAGTCAACATAATTATTTAGTTTGAGTTGTTTTACTTTATAATGTTAGCTAAGCGTATTCGAATTTATATATATACAAGTAAGATACAATATTACGTTAAAATATATATCACGAGTGTTTCAACATTAAACATCGTGTATTTCTCCTTTGTTTTGGAATTATAATTAAACTTGTAATTTTCGAAATAAAGTTTTTTTGTTTTGAAGTGTCAAAAGGGCATTATCCAAACTGGCGCAGTCGGTAGGATAGGTTTAAGTGTATTTTTGACAAAAATCGCAAAGGTACAGGTCGATTTTTATCGTTAAAAACCTGCAACCTAGAAAATTTAAAGTGACAACTAACTAACTACAAGTTGGTTTTAAAAAACCTTTTCTATTGTTTTGTTTGCAAAAACTACTCACATTGGGTAAACTAAAACAAAACTATCCAAGCAATTAAAAGAAAAAAATACCTACCATATTTATGTTTTGGCAGGTACATTCCCTTTGTAATTTTTTTTTCTAGAAAACTTTTGTGACCAATGAAATTTGTAACACAAGTTTTCTAAAGAGACCTGCGGAAGTTACATATATCTCTACCAAATTATAATTTTCTAGCTCCATAGAAAATAGAAACTTCTTCAAATAATCGCTAACTGGGACCTCTAAAACAGGTCTCCCAGGCCCATTTAAATTTAAAGAATTAGTTTTAATAATCTACCTCACAACTAGTGTACAATTCTTATAAAAATTCACTACTATAATGCACTTGCTGCATCCCGAACATTTTTTTTTTAAAGGGCCTATTTTCGCGACTATGGCCAACCCCGACGGCAGGGAGCAGTTTCACCCCACTATGTTAGAAATTTTGCCGAACGCCTGCCTTTCTGTAAGGAGGGTACGGATCTTTAACCCATTCAACATCGCATGGACACGGAACTGACGGATTTACGCCCTCTCCGAAAGGTGCAACGTGCAGATATTTAACTTGTCCAAATACAATGTCACAACCTCGGTTGATGTTAAGTTTACATGCAGTATGTACGGAAAAAGTGAAAGGGGAACCCTGGGAATCGAATCCAGTACCCTTTGGTTCAGAGGCGTTCTTACCCCTGGACTATTGAGGCTCTTCTTCGTAGCCTTCTGCATAAAAATAAAAAGTAAATAATTATAATCCAAATATTGAAATAAACAAGTTAATGGCGACTTTCGATGTAACCTGAAGCACTATACTGAAAATATCTTTATTTGAAATCGACAGTGATGTTTTTTTTAATTGACCAAAGTAGGTACGTAAACTATTAATGCTGGTGGCGTGGGACCGTAAGTTTTTCTTAATAAGATTGAATCTCGGTTTTCCCTATTTTCTCTAAATTAAGAAAACACTGAGTTGCGTATCTCGGTCAAGGTCTATTACCTTGGCGACTGAAACTCCCTTATTTATGTTCGCCCAATATTGCGTTACGTGTAATCCTCCAGATACAGAGGCAGGATGTAGGATATTTGCTGCTTTATATTTGATATCTGATGACTTTTAGCTTACCTCCCGCTCGTTGTTGCCGTAGACGATTCCGAGGATTGGCATTGCTCGAAGGATGGCCACCAGAGACTGTATAGTATTGCTGTAGACGACCGGTCGATATTGCTTGAAGTCTTCACTAGTGAACCCGCTCTCGTGAATAATTCTGGAAAAAAAAACAAAGTTAAATAATTATACTGCTAAAGCTTTATATATTTTGTTTATCCTCCCGATCAATATATATGATTATTATAGGGGTGGGGTTGTAAACTATAAACTTTCTGCTTCTTAAATTTCATTCGGAAACGAGCTGTTCGCCTAATTGGAGATTCTTCTATTACTTGCAATCCCACATCTTTCACTAATAGAAAAAATATTTTTAGTTAATTTAGAAAAAAAAAACAGTAATGATACCGCGACTTGAATTTGTGCGCGAACTAGGCCCCCTCCTAGAACTAAAACTCGATGTTTCGGGTCTTGTTTTGGAACAATTTTCAAGGGATAAAGGAAATATTTTAGGACACTCTAAGGCCTCAATCTGGCTACTCCTTAGAGCGGTGGATAAAGGTAGGTTGGGTTGTTGTAGCTCGATTGCGGGGCCTCAATCTGCCTACTCCCCAAATCTCGCCGGAGATCGTCTCTAAGGTCACAGTGTGTTCAACCCCAGGCTTCAGAGAGATCTGGGGCAGATTGAGACCTAAAAGTGTCCTAACATATTTCCTTTACCTCTTGAAAATTGCTCCAAAACAGGAGCCGAAACGTCGAGTTTTAATAAATCCTGGACGCGGTTCAACCCGAGAACCAAGTATGTCTCACATTAAAGATCATAACTTCTGAAACGTTATGTTAATCGAGTTTTAACACAAAAAATGTTAATTTTCACCAAATCACCCCTCATTTATCCCATACACCCTGAAGCGATCTTACCCAAAAACAAGTCGAAGCGTTCCTTTGTCGGATGCTAATTGGATATCAAATTTGAAGATGATATCTCAATTCGTTCGAAAGTTATTATGCATACTAACAGACAGACAGACGTACAGGGCGACACACTGACAGACAAAAAACTTTTGTTCCGAAATCAAGTTTCCTATATGTTCTAAGACTTTTTACGCCGTTTGTCACTTTTTACCAAATCACCAACACCCCCTACCCGCTGGAGCGATTTTACCCAAAAACAATCCGAACCGTTCGTTTGTCGGGTGCTCACTGTATGCCAAATTTGAAGATGATATCTTAATTCGTTCGAACATTATTACGCCTTTTGATAGACAAGACATACAGGCCGACAGATAGACCGACCGACCCACGGACCGACAGACACAAAAAAATTCATTCCAGAACAAGTTTTCTGTGTGTTTTAAGACTTTTTACCCCGTTTTAACAAAACAAAAAAATCCGAAAGTTCTGTCACCGATATTTGAGTTTAGAGAAAATTTCTTCAAAAGAGCGCAACTAGGCCCACTAGAACCCATATCCAGGATCAATTATATATATATATATATATATATATATATATATATATATATATATATATATATATATATATATATATATATATATATACATATATAAAGGATGAACAATTTACCAAAATTTAGGTCTGTAAGTTTAAAGACAAAAAAGTTAAGAGGCATTTAAAGAAAAAAAATTGGGGTTTTTCTCAAAACGTAAAAAGTCGCGATTTGAAACGTCAAAATTGGCAACATTTAGGCAAAGAACCTCAACGAAATACGGATTATGTAAAGAGTGTTCTGCAAACCCTTAAGTTTCAGCTTCAATCATCATTGCCCTTCATTTTACTAAAATATTTCCAGGAAATTCATTTCAAATAAACCCTTTGTCTGATGCCTTGGCAGTAGTTTTAGTTAGGTTTATGGTTTAACGGTCTATAATTTTTAGCTAATTTTCGTAGAAAAAAATTCGTTAATGAGGAGACCGCGGCTTTTGAATTATAAAAAGATTTCTTTAAATGAGCGCAAACTAGACCCCCTAGAATCCATATCCGGGTTTACTTTCTGTTTACATATATACAGGGTGACGCATTTCTACGGTAAAGCTCAATATAATTGTTATTATGCAAGATACGAGAAAAATTGAATACGTTATCTATAAGGTGTCTTGAGCTGCATCTTATACAATTATTTTGACAATCACAGGATGGCCCGTAAGTCGTTGGTGATACCAACAATTTTTTTTTGAACATTCCTTATTGCATTTTTCATCGAAATATGATGCGTTTATAAAAAAAATCGAGACGCAGTAAGTGCGTTTTGGTAGCGAAATTTCATTAAACGCTTCAAAATTCAATAACGCAATTTGCTAGTAACCTAAGGTTCGTCAGATAAGAAACGAGTTTTCTCAGAAACGTTTTAACTTTATTTTCGGATTTTTTTTTGTACATTTTCAAACAAGTTATTTTGATAAAATATGGTACATTGTTCCTACTATATAGGTTATATCGGTGACCAAATTGATGTCTGCTTGCATTAAAGAGACATATTTGCTATTAAAAACATGTTTATAAAAAGTCACTTCCATAACTCACTTGCTGCGTCCCGACTTTTTATTTATCGTCCAATTACACTAACTTGGTTAGTGAAACGATTGTTAGGTTAGGTCGGATGTGGGTTCTCCAAGTGTACTTATGTTTGCCTTAATCTTTGAGTAGTTTTCCATTTGTTTTCAGCTGACCTTTACGAATATGTTTTCGTTGAACCTAATAATGTGCTGTATTTGGTATTCCATGTAATAATTTATGTGTATAAAACCTAAAAACCAAATGATATTACAGCTTTAAACCAAATCTTAAGCCTCGCATGAGAACGGTGGATTTAACAGAGTCCAGAAGTTGATGTGTCGTAATTTATGGCAGAATAAAACAAATAACTGCTCAACAATGAATGCCTTAACGAATTAAGGAACTGTTCCTTTGAGATAAAGTGGAGTAGTGTGAGGCAATCCGAGAGGCGATGTGAGGAACTACTAGTGCTGACTCACGCCATCGCGGAATCAGCTGCTTGCGTGACGGATTTCACTAAATTTTTCTCTAAATACACGTCGGCTTTCATATTGTTGCGTTTTCTCCGGGTTCTGGATAAGTGAGACTTTTAATTTTAACAAAACAACTTTATTTACACTCTAAATATGGATACAATAAAATTTCTAGAATGTCTCTCTCACACAACACTTAATTTACTGTCTACAATTACTAATCTGCACACAAGTCTACACTGGTACTACAGTAGCTACTCTCTTAACACTTTACACTGCTTCTTCAAGTCACTACCACATTCTCTTACTGAACTGAACTAACTCGGGCTGGCTTGCTTTCGCTTTTATATACTCGCCGTACCTTCCCCTCCTTTCTAGAGTGTTCCATTCCAGAACCCTCTAGGACCTTCTTTTACTAGAAGGTTCTGTGAATACAGATCGGTCCCGTGTGTATACAGGGGGATGTATATACAGGTGATCCAAATGTGGTCACCACTCCTATGTTACACAAGAGGTGTTTCTGGAACTATAAGATCTCTCTGCGTATACAGGGTGTAAGGGTTCTCTGCGTATACAGGGTGTATATACAGGGTGTTCGGAATGTGCAGACCTCAGTTATCCGTTCCGACGGGGTACAAGTTGGTAACTTCGTTATTTCTGGTCCTAGAGGGTTGAGACTTCGCCTGAGGGGGGTCACCCCAGACACCCCCAGGGGGGTGGGGAGGCGGTGTTGCCAGATTGTGCAAAAATTCCCAGATGTTGGGGGAAATTCTGGAGATGTGGCAACACCGCACCTACGTCTATTAAAGTGCTTTGTAACACTGCCCCCCCTCCTTAAGACTGTTCGTCCCGAACAGTATTTACCGGCCGCCAACTTGGGGGTTCGTTGCCACGATAGGGACTCAACCTCTCTATGTGAACAACTTTGGGTTTAGTTCTTGGAGACAGCTGGATTCTGTAGACTAGGTCGTTAATTTTCTTAGTCACCAAGTATGGCCCTTCCCATGGTTTCTGAAGTTTGGGACTGAGGCCCTTTCTCCTTGTTGGTTGGTACAGCCACACTGCATCACCTTCCTTGAATGTATGGGGTGTTGCTCTGCGGTCCAAGCGCATCTTCATCCGGTCACTGCTTAAGAGGAGCCTATCTCTGACACATCTGTGTATAGTGCGCAGTTTTCCTTCTAGGTCGGCGACATACTCAGGTAACGTAGCTAGGTCCGCTATGTCCTCGTTCGGTGGTGGTCTCGTCATGTCGATTGGTAACCGCATCTCTCTGCCGGTCAACATCATGGATGGAGTGTAGCCGGTAGATTCATGCTGAGAGCTTCTGTAAGCTAGGAGGAACAGAGGTATCAGCTTGTCCCAGGTTCTCTGATTCTCGTCGACAAACATAGCAAGATACTGATTGATGGTCCTGTTATGCCGTTCTACCATGCCGTCTGATTGAGGGTGGAGTGGCGTTGTTCTCGTTTTCTTTATGCCTAGCAAGTCCATTAGGCTCTTCCAGACCTCTGATTCGAAATTCCGGCCCTGGTCGGTATGAATCTCCAAGGGTACGCCATGCCGTGATATGACATTTTCCATCAGGGCTTCTGCTACGGTCGTTGCCTCTTGGTTGGGGATCGGCGCAACTTCAGGCCATTTCGAGAAGTAGTCCATCGCCACCATTATGTATCTGTTCCCAGACTCCGTGATGGGAAAAGGTCCTGCGATGTCTACGGCAACTCTCTCCCACGGTGTACCTGAGATGTACTGCATCATTTTTCCTCTGGTTCGGGTCTTTGGTCCTTTCTTTGAAGCACATTGGTCACATCTTTTGCACCATTCTTCCACGCTCCTTCGGCAGTTTATCCAATAGAAGCGGTCTCTCACTCTGGCAAGAGTCCTGTTGACCCCAAAGTGGCCTCCACTTCTACTATTGTGTAACTCTTGAAGAACACTGCTTATGCACTCACTTGGCACAACGGTCTGGTATATACAGTCTCTACCATCGGCAGTTTCCCATTTTCGAGTGATCATGTCATTCTTTAGACACAATGAGTCCCATTGTAGCCAGTAGCCTTTAACCTCCGCCCCAAACCGGGACACATCGTGCCACTCAGGTCTTTTCCCTTTCTGTAGCCATTCTCTAATATTTTTCAAGTCTGGATCTGTCTTCTGTGCGTCTCTGATGTATTCAAGATTTACGTCTAGATCGGTATTATTCTCCTTTTCCGTCACCAGTTGTTTGATCTGATGAGTTACTTTGTCGATCTCTTTGTTCTCTTGTCGCTCGCAAAATTTACATTCATGCACTGAACATGGTCTTCTTGACAGGCTGTCTGCATTGGCGTGACTCCTTCCTCTTCGATGTTCAATCCGGAAGTCGTAGCTCTGCAGTTTCTCTATCCATCGTGCTATCTGTCCTTCAGGATTTCTAAAGTTCAGAAGCCATTGCAGAGCAGAGTGATCCGACCTCACGCGGAATGTTCTTCCGTACAGGAAGCTGTGGAAATGTTCGATGGATCTTACAACTGCCAGCAGTTCTTTCCGGGTTACACAGTAATTTCTTTCTGCTTTTCCGAACGTTTTGCTGAAATAGCCTATCACAACTTCTTCTCCGGCTTGGAGCTGTGAGAGTACTGCCCCAATGCCATACTGGGAAGCATCGGTGTCCAGCATAAACAGTCCTTCGTCCTGAGGGTAAGCCAGTACAGGAGCAGTGAGAAGACGATGTTTGAGTTCTCTAAAAGACTGTTGGCAATCTGGTGACCAGATGAACTCGGCCTTATTTTCAGTTAGGCTATGTAGAGGTTTCGCAATGCTGCTGAAGTACTTCACAAAGCGTCGATAGTAGCTGCAAAGTCCCAGAAAACTTCTGACCTCGTGTTTGTTCTTCGGCACAGGCCAGTCCCTTACTGCCTTTATTTTCTCTGGATCGGTTTCTATCCCTTTCTCAGAAACGACATGTCCGAGGAAACTCACTTTTTTCTGGAAGAGGACGCATTTCTTGGGATTGAGTTGCAGATTGGCACCTCTCAGCCTGGAGAAAACTTGTTTCAGATTCGACAGGTGTTCATCGAAAGTCCTTCCAATTACCATGACATCATCGAGATACACCAGGCATGTTTCCCATGTCAGTCCTCTCAGCACTAACTCCATTAGTCGCTCGAAGGTGGCAGGAGCATTACACAAGCCGAATGGCATGACCTTGAATTGGAACAATCCATTCCCAGTTGAAAAAGCAGACTTCTCCTTATCGTCTTTATGGAGTTCTACTTGCCAGTAACCACTTTTCAAGTCTAATGTAGAGAACCACTTTGATCCGGCCAAAGTGTTCAAAGTGTCGTCGATCCGGGGCAGGGGATAACTGTCTTTCTTGGTGACATCATTCAGCTTCCTATAGTCCACGCAAAATCTCATAGTGCCGTCTTTCTTGGTGACCAAAACTACTGGGGACGACCAAGGACTATTAGACTCCTCGATCACACCATCTTCCAGCATTTCGTTAACCATCGCCTTGATTTCTGATTGCTTGGCAAAAGGCAGTCTTCTCGGCGGCTGTCTAATTGGTCTTGCGTCGCCAGTATTAATTCTGTGTTGCACTAGACTCGTACGACCTGTGATTTTATCTTGAGCGAAGATATCAGCCTCCTCCAATACGAACTTCAGGGCCATCTCCATCTCCATATTGTTCAATTGGCCCCATGAATTCTTGAACCGCTCTACTATTTCTACTGGCAGTCTTCTGTCTAATGCAGTGGGTGTCACGTTTTTGGACAACATCACTCGGTCAATGGGTTCGCAAGTGGCGATAACCTCACCTTTCTTCAATGTGACCCTGTTAGTTTGTACGTTAGCCACTCTTATGGGTATTGTCTTCTTCGGGTCTACTAAGCATCGTGCGACGAGGGCACCATCACGTCTATCTTTTAGGGGCTCCGCTATGAGAGCAGACATACCATCAAGTTTCTTCTCTAGTCTGGCCCTGACAATCTTCTCACTGTTACCAGGAATCCGTGTATCCTCGTCGACAATAAGTCTCACCCTGGGATTAGCTTCGCCTGCTGTTGGAGATAAATACAACTCTTCGTTACCGATTTTCAAGATCTTATTCTGGAAGTCTACTGATAGGACATCGAAATCTTCCATTAAATCCAGGCCCAGAATAAATTCGTCGACGATTTCTGCGACGACAGCCCTTACCTGTAGCTCAGTACTGCCCAGCCTAATGTAAACAGTGGCCTCTCCATGCACGGGTATTCTATCTCCTTTTGCCGTCTCCAACACAGGCTGTTTGTTGGTAGTGAGTGCTGACTTGTTTGGCAACATGTCTGGACGTACAACGGATCTAGTGGCACCAGTATCGATGGTGAAACTGCATTGTCTTCCGTCTATGCTGCCAGGTATAACAAGGCTCTCGTGGTAGCGTCGGATAGTGGAGACCTTTACTTTGGGGCCTTGGGACTCGCACGCCAGCTGCCGCCCCCTTACACTGGCGTCAGGTCGTTTCCCTGACGCCGCTCACTGTTGGTGTATTCTTGTCTTCTGCGAGCCACCTGTTGGGTTTGTGAGCACTGCCTACTTATGTGCCCTTTCCTACCACACTTGTAGCATTCTATGTGCGACCAATCTGATTTCGTCTTACGTGCTCCAACCGTTGCAGTGAGCTTGCTTATGGCTTCCTTCATCAACTTCATTTCTTGCCTTAGTTCCTCTGTCGCGTCTGCATGGTCCTCTATCTCCTTCACTTCGCGCAGCCTGTTGCGGCGAGGTTGAGATGCATTCTTGGCTGCTTCAAATTCTAAACCATAAATGACACAGTCTGTAAGTGTTTTTAACCTTCCGAGCCTTAAAGCTTGTTGCATTTCATTGTCAAGTACCCCATCGATGAAGGTCTGGACGGTAATCTGGTTGACAAATTCTTCTGGGGCTTGGGGATATGCCAGTCGCACAAGCTTCTCCACTTCGGCACTAAATTCTTGCAGCGTCTCATTTGGCTTCTGCACCCTTGACTTTAGTTGTGTCTGGTAGACCTGGCTCATGTACTTGTTACCATATCTCAAATCTAGGGCCTGTATCACTGTTAAGTAGTTTTGCTATTTCGACTCCGGGATGTTCTGGAGGATTTCTAAGGCTTTACCTCGAAGCGAGAGAATTAGAGCAGTTGCTGCCTGTTGTTCGCTCCACCCATTGCTGAGAGCTGCCGCCTCAAACTGCCTCCTGTACATGGGCCACGATGTTTCTCCGTCAAAAGTCGGCGGCTTCAAGGTTCCATGAGGCTGCTGCACGATTGGTATACCTTCTTCCGGACGATTTTGAACTGGGGACATTCCAGTAACTCCTCTTGGTTGAGTTCTGTCAGTCTGGCCCATCACCTGCTCTGTCAGTTCTCTATGTCTGACTTCTGTGCCTTTCATCATCATCTTCATTTGTTCTTTCAACCCCTCCACTTCTTCCCATCGTTTGTTCAAATCCTCTGTTACATTTTCTACTTTCCTGTTTACCACTCCTATTGTATTTTCCACATCTTCTACTTTCTTGTCCACATTTTCTACTTTCTTGTCCACATTTTCTATTTGTTCGTTAATCTGTTCAATTTCTTCTTTTACATCGACTCTCATATCATGGAACATACTTCGGATGTCTTCTTTGTCTTCAAGACGCCTCTGTTCCTCCTCTTGTCGTCTTATCTCTTCTTCTTCGCGCCGCCTTCTTTCATCTTCTTGTCGCCGTTGTTCGTCTTCTTCTCGTTGCTTCTTGAGTTCTTCTTTATCTTCAAGACGCCTCTGTTCCTCCTCTTGTCGTCTTCTCTCGTCTTCTTCGCGTTGCTTCTTGAGGTCTTCTTTGTCTTCTTCGCGTTGTCTCTTCAGTAAGTCCATCAACTCTTTGATTTCAGCCATCTCGTCGTAGTCAGTCGATCTGGTGTTTACCATTTACAGCTAGCTTACTTCACTTCTTCACTCACCTATCCCACTTCTGACACCAAATTGTTGCGTTTTCTCCGGGTTCTGGATAAGTGAGACTTTTAATTTTAACAAAACAACTTTATTTACACTCTAAATATGGATACAATAAAATTTCTAGAATGTCTCTCTCACACAACACTTAATTTACTGTCTACAATTACTAATCTGCACACAAGTCTACACTGGTACTACAGTAGCTACTCTCTTAACACTTTACACTGCTTCTTCAAGTCACTACCACATTCTCTTACTGAACTGAACTAACTCGGGCTGGCTTGCTTTCGCTTTTATATACTCGCCGTACCTTCCCCTCCTTTCTAGAGTGTTCCATTCCAGAACCCTCTAGGACCTTCTTTTACTAGAAGGTTCTGTGAATACAGATCGGTCCCGTGTGTATACAGGGGGATGTATATACAGGTGATCCAAATGTGGTCACCACTCCTATGTTACACAAGAGGTGTTTCTGGAACTATAAGATCTCTCTGCGTATACAGGGTGTAAGGGTTCTCTGCGTATACAGGGTGTATATACAGGGTGTTCGGAATGTGCAGACCTCAGTTATCCGTTCCGACGGGGTACAAGTTGGTAACTTCGTTATTTCTGGTCCTAGAGGGTTGAGACTTCGCCTGAGGGGGGTCACCCCAGACACCCCCAGGGGGGTGAGGAGGCGGTGTTGCCAGATTGTGCAAAAATTCCCAGATGTTGGGGAAATTCTGGAGATGTGGCAACACCGCACCTACGTCTATTAAAGTGCTTTGTAACAATATCATACACTGTTATCATACACTAGTAGTAAAATCATAGGAAATAACGCAGATTTATGCATAATGTAGACGGTTTTTTTTTAAGGCAGAAATGACAACTTTGTTACGTTCATATTTAATTTCCTTTTAGTGAATTTTCGTAGAAAAAATTCACTAATGGGGAGATCCCGACTTTTGAATTTTGAAAAAATTTTTGCAAATGAGCGCGAATTAGGACCCCTAGAACCCATATCCGGGGTTAGTTTCAATTTTTATATGTTTATATATATATATATATATATATATATATATATATATATATATATATATATATATATATATATATATATATATATATATATATATATAATTTATATAATGTAGTCTGTTATTTTCGATGTAAAAAGTGTTTTGATTTATCACCTGCTAGTCACTTTGCATGACAAGTAATTAATTCTATGATCTAATTATGTTTTTTGTTGCATGGTCAAAGTTAAACTGCTTAAAATAAACCGTGAACACCTAATGGATGTCGCAAATCCGTTGTCATCACAGGTGTTGACGCAAAAAGATGGCTCAAATTATAATTGTAAAGGTCGGTACACAGCAAGTGCGTTACAGTAGCGAATTTTCATAAGCTTTTTAATAACACACGGTAACTGTAGGAAAGTATAAGCGACCTGAATATACTGGAGTGTTAAGAAAATTGGTAGTGACAATTCCAGATTTTTTTTAACATTTACTTAAGTAGACATGACATCTATAACTAAATTGTGTCTTGCATACACAAGTGAACGCTTATCTGGACGACATATCTAATGCAAAAGAAGTTATAATATATATATATATATATATATATATATATATATATATATATATATATATATATATATATATATATATATATATATATATATACTTTATTTCTTTGCTGTACTCTTTGTGATTCTTTATTGGTTTATGTAGACTGCAGTTTTGAACCGTCTCGGTTCATCATCAGCACCTACTGACTGTGATCGCACATGTGTGGTCTACGTCTGAGATTGTACGTGGCGCCTAGGCGTTGAGCTTCTATTCGTGGGTTTACTGTTCTCGGATTGGTTGTGCCTTCGGACTGTGTCGTGTGTATCGGTCTCCTGTCTTGATCACTGTGGTTTGATAATTTGTCTATGTGTATGGCCTTTATTAAGTTTTGTTTAAATGTCTGCACTTGGATTTGTTCTGGCATTAACTGTTTCTTATTGTTTGTTTGTTGAATGTAGTATTGTTCCCAGATTTCCATTTTTTTGTGGTCTTTAATATGTCTCATTAGTTTTAATTGGGTGATGTCTGGTTTTTGGTGTTTTGTCTTGTGAATGTGTGTAGCTACGTTTGATTTGTAGCTAGGTATGTGGATTTTATCTAATGCTGTTATATGTGCTTTGAATCTTGTTTCTATTGATTTTTTTGTCATTCCTATATATTTTTTATTGCATGTGTTACATTCTATTTGATATATTCCGTTTAATTCATGTGGGTTGTGTTCTTGTTTTTTATTTATTTTGTTTATTATTTTGTTATTGGTTTTGTAGCTCACTTTTAAGTCATATTGTTTGAGTGTTTGTGTTATTTCTTTGATGTGATGGTTATAAGTGAATGTTGTGTATTTTGTGTTTGTTTTCGGTTTTATTGTTTTGTTTGTTTTTAATTTGTTTTACTAGCTTTTCTATTGTTTTCTTGTTGTATCCATTTCTCTGTGCTATTTGTATTATGATGTTGTACTCCTTTTCTCGTTCGTCATTATAGAGTGGTACATTTAGCATTCTGTTTATTAAGTATCGGTATGCGGCCATTTTGTGTGTGTGTGTATGTGTGTATGTATGTGTGTGTGTGTGTGTGTGTGTGTGTGTGTGTGTGTGTGTGTGTGTGTGTGTGTGTGTGTGTGTGTGTGTGTGTGTGTGTGTGTGTGTGTGTGTGTGTGTGTGCGTGCGTGTGTGTGTGTGTGTGTGTGTGTGTGTGTGTGTGTGT
Source organism: Tillus elongatus (assembly GCA_964006375.1). Taxonomy (NCBI): domain Eukaryota; kingdom Metazoa; phylum Arthropoda; class Insecta; order Coleoptera; family Cleridae; genus Tillus; species Tillus elongatus. The sequence continues at coordinate 13,945,855 of OZ023264.1, forward strand.
GTGTGTGTGTGTGTGTGTGTGTGTGTGTGTGTGTGTGTGTGTACTGAGTGTTTAGGTACAGTGATGTCTGTTTGTGTAGGTTTTCTGTATATTTTGTATTCAATCTCGTTTTCTTTTCTGATTAGTGTTATGTCTAGTAAGTTTATGGTGTTGTTTGATTCTTTTCCTATTGTAAATTTTATGTTGTTGTTGATTTGGTTTATTTTTTCGAGGATATTGTCTATGTTGGTTTTTTGATTGTCGTATATTATTAATATATCATCGGCGTATCTTATTCATTTGATGTTTGGGTCTGTTTCTTTTATGATGGTGTTGATTTTATCTTCTAACTGTTGTATGTATATTTCTGCCATGATGCTTGATAGTAGAGATCCCATTGGTAGTTCGTCTTCTTGGATGTGGTTATCTCCGTTGAACTCAAAGTAATTTTGTTTTAATATAATGTTTAATATTTCGTTGATTTGTTGTTTTTTGTTATTTTGCATTTTATTTTCGATTATATTTGTGGTTTCGTTAATTCGTATATTGATGTACATATTTGTTATGTCGAATGAGGCGAGTCTTGTGTTTTTGTTTATGTTTTCTAATTTATGCACTAGTTCTATGGAGTTTTTTATGTTAAATTTGTTTTCTAGTTGTATTTCTTGTTTTAGTACTTGGTCTAGTTCTTTTGCTATTTTGTATGAAGGTGCATCTTTGAAGTTGATGAGTGGTCTTATTGGGTATCCCGTTTTGTGTACTTTTATTATTCCTGTCATTGATGGTGCTTTACGGTTGTTGATATAACAATGTGTTGTTTTTTGGTTGAATATTGTCTTGTTTTTTATGATGTTTAATATTTGATTTTGGAATTTTTTCGTTGGGGTTTCGTTCAGTTTCTTGCATTGGTTTGTTGAGATGAAAGTGTTTGTTTTTCTATATACTTTTCTATATAGAAAAAACAAACTTTTGCTAACTGAATCAGTTAAATTAATAGAACATTTCAAAGACACTATTGATAAAGCAAATAGGTCTGTTGCAAAACAAATTACAAAAAAATTATCAGAAACACTCACAAAAACTTAGGGTTTTACCAAGTTAACGCAGATTGCAAGAGCTCTGGATAGAGATTTTTCAGACGATTTAAACAATGTAGACCCTACGATATTGTCAAGCTTAAAATATGCTCCAATTACCCCAGTCGACGTAGAACGGAGTTTTTCTTCGTATAAAAACTTACTAACTGAGAGAAGACAATCTTTCAAAATAGATAATATAGAGCGCCACTTAATAATATTTGTTGATAGTAATAATTGCAATAATAATATTAATGAATAATATAATTAGGGTCCTATGTGGTATTAATTGTAAATAAAATTATTAGCTTAGATCATTAAATAGTATATTACGTACCATAAACTGTAAGTGACACTTTTCATGCAGAGAATGCAGTTTGGAAAATCGAGGCCCGTAGGGCCGAGGTTTTCTAAGCATTCGAGGCATGAAGAGTCACTTACAGTTTACGGTTTAGTAATAATTTTTTGCAATACCTGCTTTAATGGTTTTTTTTTGAATTTGCATTCTTTTTTAATAATTACTGCGTGAAAAGATGTCAGACTGACAGCACTGACAGTCGAATTAATTAGATGGATTCTAACATACTACTTAACAACAAGTAGCTTGTGACTTGGTTGTTGTGTTGGGTTACTAAGGACGCTACGAGTAAACAAACAAAACTAAACGCTGGCTGCAGTTCAGCACAGGTCCAGGTTAAACATTAATTTGTATTTTAATTGTGATTTTTGAATTAAAATTAGTGTTGAAGTGACTTTGAATATGGAAGAATCTGACATCGAAGAAGCGGCAGGTATTGCTTGTTTGTCACTTTTACCAGAAAAGTCTAAGCAAAGGTATGAAAGTTGCTATGAGGGTTTCAAAAAGTGGTGCCACACTAAAAAGGTTGTAATACATACCAGTGAGACAGTTTTACTAGCATATTTCTTGGAAAAATCAGGTAAATATTCTGCTCCATCAAGCTTATGGTCCGAATACTCTATGTTACGATCGACAATCTCTTTGAATGACAATGTTGATATTTCCAAATATGCAAAGTTAAAGGCATTTTTAAAGAAGAAAAATATTGGATATGTTTCAAAGAAAAGTGAAGTGTTTACGATCGAGGAAATTCAGACCTTTTTAAGTGAAGCACATGACCAAATATACCTGATGAAGAAGGTGGTTGTAGTTATGGGAATTGCAGGTGCCTGCCGTAAAGATGAATTATGTAAGCTAATAATCAATAATGTTATTGATAAAGGAGATATTATTTTGGTCAGAATACTTGACGCTAAGAATCATCAATCCAGAAGTTTTACCATTGTCGACAATGAGAATGAGAAGTTTCACTTTGTGGCATTAGTGAGGAAGTATATGAACCTGCGACCAAAAAATTCAATACAGAGATTCTTCTTGAGGTATCAAAATGGGAAATGCTCTAACCAACCAGTTGGAAGAAATATTTTTGCCAAAATTCCTTATGAAGTTGCGAAATTTCTACATTTGGAGAATGCGGAAAAATATACTGGGCATTCCTTTCGCCGAACTTCCGCTACTTTTTTGGCTAATAGCGGAGTTGACATTTTAGCACTGAAGAGGCATGGCGGGTGGAAATCCTCGGCAGTAGCTGAAAGCTATGTGGCGGATTCCTTGAATAATAAAGTACAAGTCGCTAAGAAGATATTTCATATTAGCAACCAAGAAGCCAGCTCCTCTCGCCAAATCCCTATTATTGAGGTCGGTGATTCTTCGAATACTCCGCAAGATAGTCTTGATAATTTAACATTGCTAGAAACTGAAGATAATAATATAAAGAGCATGGCGTCAATCCTTACTGTTAATCATATGACTAATTGTACTTTCAATATTTCGATGAATTATAATAATTAATAAATCTTCTCAAACAATTTGTTCATTATTCAGATTTGCTATTTATAGGTTTGCAGTACTTACCGTACCTAGGTAAGGTAAGTCTTACCGTACCTAGGTATGAAAAATGTCCTGTTCTCATGGAAACTGACAAATGCTTTAAAAGTTCAACTTACATTGTCAAAAAACTGTCATTAAAAGTGAACTTACTTAACAGGTATTGCAAAAAACTTATTTTATTGGTATACTATGATTATTTATCTACGACTAATATATAATGTATCATACTTGTGATTTTTGCAGTATAATATCATATATTATTCCCTAAGGGAATAATGTCGAGGGATTAATAGTCATTATTCCCTCTTGCCCTCCAATTACAAAATTACTCAAATTAAATAATACTAGGGAAACAAAGTAGACAAACTCAAAACTGTCAGTGTCAAACGCATAGTATTTGTGTATTTGTATTGAGATGGATGATAATGAAGAGTCTTTTACTTGTACACCTCCAAAAATTGTGGAATTAGCTGCAGCAACAACATCTACCTTGATACCGGAAACATCAAAATCCATTTATAATAAAACGTAAGCAACCTTCAACGAATGGCGTCTTCGAAATAACGCAAATTCATTTTCTGAACAAGTTCTGCTATCCTATTTCGCTGAATTAAGTGCAAAATACAAACCATCCTCATTATGGCCATTCTATTCAATAATTAAATCTATGTTAAGAATAAACCATGACGTTGATCTGGAAAATTATGGCAAACTACGATCGTTTTAAAAAAGAAATCCTGAAGGATTTTAAGCAAAGAAGTCTTCCACTCTAACCCCGGAACAAATTACGAAATTTATTGATTTTTTATTCTTTATTTCAACAACACACCATGAGCGCTTACAGCCTAAAAACTATCGTACCGTGGGTGTCGACAAGGAGAAAAGAGGCAACTTGTTAATTCTGGACTTGAAGCTTTGGAGGTTCGGGGGAGAAGGAAAAACATGTACCGGCAAGGAATTCCACAACTTGGAAGTCCTCGGGACAAAAGAGCGGGCATAATAAGATGTTCTTTGTCTGGTGACCTGGACAGTAAAAGGGTGCATTTGCTCTGTTCCCCTGGTAGATCTGTTGGGGGCAGCAGGTGGAGGAACTATGGAAAAAAGCTCCTCTGAGCAGTGCCCGTGCAGATATCTATAAAAGAGAGAGAGGTCACCAACAGCACGTCGGTGGGCAAGGGATGGCAGCCTTTGGGTGAGGGTAGGGTCACCGATGAGACGCATAGCTCTCTTCTGAATGGAGTCCAGGATAACGAGTGTAGAAGCGGCAGCAGCACCCCAGATGTGGGAGCAGTATTCGAGGTTTGGTCTTATTTGTGAAGTATATAAGGTATAGAAATTAGTTGCTGAAAAGTATTTGCGAGCCCGGAAGAGGAAACCCCATTTCTTAGCAGCCGCTTCTGCAATTGATGTGACATGTTGATGCCAATTCAGATTTCGATCCACAGAAATGCCAACAAGTGAAAAGGACTCATTATTTTGAATAACTTGGTTGTTAATTGTGATGGGTCTAGGGCTGGTGTATCTCTTATGAGAAAGAAATCAAGACTGTGATTTGGTGGGGTTGAATTGTACAAAATGTCTACTTTCCCAGTCTAATATTTTTTGGAGATCCACGGAGACAGAACCCTCCATGCGTCTGCGATCCTCATCTAATTGGGCTAAAGAGACAGGCTTAGAATATTGTATATTTGAGTGGAGGGTGCTGTCGTCAGCGTAACTGTGAACTGGGTTGGATGTGCTAGAGAGGAGGTCATTGATGTGGAGAAGAAACAAAGTAGGGGTCAAAGCTGAACCTTGAGGAACTCCTGCATTAATTGGATACAGTTTAGAGGAATGGCCATCCACGACAACAGAAATTCTCCGGTTGGAGAGGAAATTTGCTGTCCAGGTACAGAGTTTTGGTGGTAGGCCATAGGCCGGAAGTTTATTAAGCAGCGCTGCGTGCCAGACCTGGTCGAATGCTTTGGAAATGTCTAGATATACAATCTGGGATTCACCGTGTAGTTCCATAGACTTGTTCCCAGAATGGGTGACAAAGGAAAGGAGGTCGGCAGTTGATCTGTGCTGACGGAATCCATACTGCCTGTCGTAGATTAGATTGTGTTTTTCAAGAAATTTTAGTAATTCGGTGTTTATATACTTTTCCATCACTTTAGAGACGACTGAAAGGAGGGAAATAGGCCTGTAGTTACTAGGAAGCGCTTTGGATGCTTTCTTGGGGACGGGTTGTACTCGAGCAGTTTTTCAGTTACCAGGGAATATGCCTCTATTGTAAGATGTCTGAAACAGACAAGTCAGGATAGGAGCAAGTTTTGGTGCGCATTTTTTGAGAACAATTGCTGGGATCTCGTCAAGGCCAGAGGCTTTTCTGCTATTAAGAGAAGAGAGCATCTTTCGTACCTTTTTAGTTTTGAAAATGATATCCGTCATTTTATGCGCGACATTGGGGACTGTTGGTGGTTGAACATTTGGAGGTGGGTTGAGAGTAGAATTTCCAGCGAACAGCGAGGCAAAAAGTTCAGCCTTGCCCAGGGCGGTAGAAACAATTTCATCCCCTTAAACAAGAGGTGGGAACATGCTCTTGCAGAAATTATTCCCAATGGATTTAGCAAGAGTCCAGAAGGGTTTGATGCCGTTGGAGCTTGAGAGGACTTTGTTTTTGATGTGGTTATTAAACGAGTTTTTTGCCTCAGAAAGAATGCGGACATACCGGTTTCTTGCATCGTTAAATGCTTGACGGTTTTCTTGACTGGGATTGTGTAGAAGCGTTTTGTGAGCTTTAACCTTTTCAAATCTGGCCTTGTCACAGGATTTGGAGAACCAGGGCTTTTGAGTGGCTGGAGAGGTTTTCTGTGTACGTGGAATAAATAATTCCATGCCAGCTTGGATAATTTCGGTGACGTTTTGTGAGATATCAGAGGGGTCAGGATGAGAGAAGCAGACAGACGCCCATGGAAATGAGGAAAAGTAATCTCGCATTTCGTCACAGTTCGCGGAGTTGTAGTGCCTAACGATACGTGGGTGCGATGACTGTGTGACCTCGGGTTGCATTGCGCAGGAAGCAGTGGCCATGCCGTGGTCTGAGCGACCAAGGGGGGCGGTGACTGATATCTTATGGCAGTCAGGATTTGTAGTAAGAAGGAGATCCAAGGGATTTGAGCTGTGTGTTGGGATGCGAGGAAAGTAAGTAGGTTGCTGAACCAAATTGGCTAAAGAATTGCTGACTGCAAAGGCCTCCGATGCTCTTCCTTGTGGATCGGTTTTTGAGGATCCTAGCCATTCCTTATTATGGACATTGAAGTCACCAAGAATAGTGACCTCGGAGGAAGGATATTCAGAAATCAGATGGTCGGTTTTTTCAGAAAGGTAGTCAAAGAGCTGGATAAAGTTGTTGTCAGAAGGTGACCGGTAAATGCAACAGATGAATTTAGTTGTAGCCCTGAGAGAGAGTTTTATCCATAGTGATGAAGCTCTTGATGAAATGTTTCTTTTACATAAGGTGAATATACATATTGATCTTATCCATTCAAAGACTCATTTCTTGTTTGCTTCGGGTTATACTAATTATTGGAATTATGGGCGCATGCCGCTCAAACGAGCTTTATCAAATGAATATTGAAGACGTGAAGGATATCCAAACACACTTATTAATAACAATACACAAGACTAAAACCAAAATAGTACGAACATTCATCATAAACATTACTTTTTACAATATCGTAAAGAAACACATCAATCTCCTTCCGTCAATCAATAAAAATCAATTCATTCTTTCTAAATTATCAAAAATCCAAATGTAAAATACAATGTATAGGAAAAAACAAATTTGCAGACATTGGTAGACAAATTGCCAAATATATAAATTTGCCAAATCCTCCAAATTATACCGGCCATTGTAATCGCAGATCATCTGCCATTCTGCACATTCATGGAGGACGCGATATAACTGGATTAAAGCATCATGGGGGCTGGAAATCTTCACAGGTAGCTGAAGGTTACATTAATTGGTCTATGAGAAACAAGACAGCAACAGCAGATAATATTGCTAAACAGATAAATAGTAATGAAGCATCTTCTTCCTTTACAGCAGCCGAAATTCCAAATATTTGTTTTGAAAAGTCTTCCAAAGTTATTGATAGTTCACGACCAATTCAGTTTATTAATTGTACTATTACTAATTGTAATATTATTAACAAATAAAGTTGTTCATTAAAAGTTTCAATTTAATGAATTAGTCGTAGATAAAGTAGAGTATACTACTTGCAATAATGGCTATTATTACCTCGGAATGTTACTCCCTCGCCGCTTTCGCGGCTCGGTTCGTAAATATTCCTTGTTAATAATAGCTATCATTATTGACTCGTGGTATAATTTACTATTATGCATTGCATATATCGATATTTTTGTGCATATTTTGTTCAAGTTGGTGCATATGTTTTTCAAATTTCCCGCATATATATGCGCATATTTCACCTAAAAAGTTTGCATATAAATCCGAGCCCTGGGTCTGATACATAATTGCAATGTATCTTTGATAATTTTTTTATAGGCGATCCAGAAATGATAGCCTCATCATCCATGGTCAAAACTAACATAGCAATAACACCACAAATTATTTCTGCATTTAATAATTAACACGATACTTCTTGTGTTGGGTAACTGATTAGACTTAATATTCAATTATAAGTTATAAAGTTAGTTTAAACTTAAAATAGAAACCCTGCGCCTGATCACATCTGGGGTTGTACAAAACAGATCACTTAGGCCCTCGGGTAAATTGTGGCTGTGATTGAATTTAAGCAGAGAGTAAAGCAAATAAAATTATAAATCGAGTAAATTACAACAATTATTAACCGATTAATCAAATGATGTAGTAATCCGATAACCGCAATTAAGTCATCAATCAATCACTGAAGTAATAGATGAAACAGTCGGCCAAATGATAGATGAATCTATTAACTAGCTAATCGACTATGGATAAAAACTTAAAATTTAACACCAGCGGGTGTTTTCTTTAACCTGTCAGATATTTCAAAAGGAATACTTCTTATAGGACGCTTGTTTTTAATTTAAGTTTAGCAAGGTTTAACAGATCATCAATATAACACTTGAGCAACGCGTCCAAATTACATACAGGCTGGTTCAACGATTCGTTCAAGTTCAATATCTCCTTTATCATTCAATAATTTTAAAAAATGTTGGAACAACAGTTGCAGGTAGTTAACTACAAACTGAAATTATTTTTGCCTATAGAGGGTGTTGCATAAGTTAGATACAACCTAAACTTCACTTTTTTAAATGGTACACCTGTATATTGTTCCATTTTTAAATTCCTCTTGTTTTGCCGATTCATCTAGTGTATTGTTGTTGGGGTCTATACAGAGTCGTTCAAAAGTTAGGTCCATTTTTCTAAAAGATCAGAGGCACATTTGACGGTCTGTATCTTCATTAATATGTCAGCATTCAACACTACCATGCCAAAAATCTGAAAAAGTGTTCCTTTCAACTTCAATCAATACAGAAAGAATTCCTCGAAAACAGTATACAGAGTGAGTAAAAACACTGGAGTCAAGTTTTCTCGAAACATTCAAATGGAACACCTATATATTATAATCAATTTCGATACACCATCAAATCATCTGTTGCATTTACGGGTCACCTTCTGACAACAACTTTGTCCAACTCTTCGACTACCTTTCTGAAAAAGCCCACCATCTGATTTCTGAATATCCTTCCTCCGAGGTCACTATTCTTGGTCACAATGTCCATAATAAGAAATGGCTAGGATTTCAAAAACCGATCCACAAGGGAGAGCAGCAGAGGCCTTTGCAGTCAGCAATTCTTTAGCCAATATGGTTTAGCAACCTACTTACTTTCCTCGCATCCCAACACACAGCTCAAATCCCTTGGATCTCCTACTTACTACAAAAACCTGAATGCTATAAGACATCTGTCACCGCCCCCCTTGGTCGCTCAGACCACGGCATGGTCACTGCTTCCTGCGCATGCAACCCGAGGTCACACAGTCATCACACTCACTTATCATTTGGCACTACAACTCTGCGAACTGGGACGAAATACGGGATTACTTTTCCTCATTTCCATGGGCGTCTGTCTGCTTCTCTCATCCTGACCCATCTGATATCTCTCAAAACGTCACCGAAATTATCCAAGCTGGCATGGAATTATTTATTCCACGTACACAAAAAACCTCTTCAGCCACTCAAAAGCCCTGGATCTCTAAATCCTGTGACAAGATTAGACTTGAAAAGGTCAAAGCTCACAAAACGCTTCTACAGAATCCGCAAGAAACCGCTATGTCCGCATTCTTTCTGAGGCAAAAAACTCGTTTAATAACCACATCAAAAACAAAGTCCACTCAAGCTCCAACGGCAGCAAACCCTTCTCGACTCGTGCTAAATCTATTGGGAATAATTTCTGCAAGAGCACGTTCCCACCTCTTGTTTCAGGGGATGAAATTGTTTCTACCGCCCTGGGAAAGGCTGAACTTTTTGCCTCGTTGTTCGCCGGCAATTCTACTCTCAACCCACCTCCAAATGTTCAACCACCAACAGTCCCCAATGTCGCGCATAAAATGACGGATATCATTTTCAAAACTAAAAAAGTACGAAAGATGCTCTCTTCTCTTAATACCAGGAAAGCCTCTGGCCTTGACGAGATCCCAGCAATTGTTCTCAAAAAATGCGCACCAGAACTTGCCCCTGTCCTGACTCGTCTGTTTCAGACATCTTACAATAGAGGCATATTCCCTAGTAACTGTAAAACTGCTCGAGTACAACCCGTCCCCAAGAAAGGATCCAAAGGGCTTCCTAGCAACTACAGGCCTATTTTTCTCCCTTCAGTCGTCTCTAAAGTGATGGAAAAGTATATAAACACCGAATTACTAAAATTTCTTGAAAAACACAGTCTAATCTACGACAGGCAGTATGGATTCTGTCAGCGCAGATCAACTGCCGACCTCCTTTCCTTTGTCACCCATTCGTGGAACAAGTCTATGGAACTACACGGTGAATCCCAGATTGTCGCTCTAGACATATCCAAAGCATTCGACCAGGTCTGGCACGCAGCGCTGCTTAATAAATTTCCGGCCTTTGGCCTACCACTAAAACTCTGTACCTGGACAGCAAATTTCCTCTCCAACCGGAGCATTTCTGTTGTCGTGAATGGCCATTCCTTTAAACTGTATCCAATTAATGCAGGGGTCCCTCAAGGTTCAGCTTTAGCCCCTACTTTGTTTCTTCTCCACGTCAATGACCTCCTCTCTAGCACATCCAACCCAGTTCACAGTTACGCGGACGACAGCACCCTCCACTCAAATATACAATATTCTAAGCCTGTCTCTTTAGCCCACTTAGATGAGGATCGCAGATACATGGAGGGTTCTGTCTCTGTGGATCTCCAAAAAATATTAGACTGGGGAAGTAGAAATCTTGTACAATTCAACTCCACCAAATCTCAGTCTTGCTTTCTATCTCATAAGAGATAAACCAGCCTGAGATATATCACAATGAACAACCAAGTTATTCAAAGTAATGAGTCCTTTTCACTTGTTGGCATTTCTGTGGATCGAAATCTCAATTGGCACCAACATGTCACATCAATTGTAGAAGCGGCTGCTAAGAAATTAGGTTTCCTCTACCGGGCTCGCAAATACTTGTCACCAGCTAATCTCTATACCTTATATACTTCACAAATAAGGCCAAACCTCGAATACTGCTCCCACATCTGGTGTGGCGCTGCCGCTTCTACACTCGCTATCCTGGACTCCATTCAGAACAAGATTTTCCTTAAAATTGGACTTAATACACTCTGGCTCTGGGATACAGAATATTAAAATGGCTTGAGTAAATAAATAGTATTAAACGAAGTGTGCATTTATACACTCAAATTTTTAAAAAATTGTTATACACGTTTAAGTACTTATATAGTCAAGTATTCCAGTGGCACGCAGTAATCTAATTAACTAATTTTATAATTCTAAATGAAAGAATGTAATTAAAGTGGCACATTTCGTCTGTAATTAGTGTTCTGTAATGGCCTAGTCATGCCACGGTTCCCCCTAGAATACATTAATTCTTAAAAAAAGACAGAAACTCAAATGTGAGTTCCGCTAAATGTAGCATGCGACAACTGGGAATTGTAATGTTTCGCTATTTTATTTACAACGCGCTATATAATATGGATGGTACATAAATGCTGAAATAAATAGTGCAATAGAATGCTGACGACAGCAGTTTTATGGTCTATAAACTTATAGCGTTTTCATTATTCAACCTTTTGTCTTGGAAGCTAAACTTACCAGAGACAATCGAAAAGTTTTAGAGTTAGCTGTAACCAGAAATACGTCAACATATATGGATGCGTATGATTTTAAAAACATAACAAAAAATAAGATTGGTTTAGTAACAGTGGCGGCTCGTGATATAAAAAACTGGAGGCATGACTCTAAAAGAGAAGCACGCTGATGATGGGCTGGTCCTAGTCACCGGCAAATTCCTCGGCGTCGTCTGTGAGTGCATGCAAGCTGCCTGTAGCATAATTGAAAGGTGGTGTGGTGAGCTGAGACTCTCCGTAAACTCGGCGAAGACCCTATTCAGCAAGAAGTGGAATGCGAAGGGGTTCAGGGAGCCCGTGATGTTTGGAAAACCTTTAGCTTTAGTGCGGGAGGTCAAATATCTGGGGGTGGTCCTGGACTCCAAACTAACATGGGGGTCGCAAATAGAACGAGTAGTGAGAAAGGGCGTAGCGACCCTGTGGCAGCTGCGTCGAGTGATAGGGAGGACCTGGGGACTTAATCATGGGATCCTTCATTGGATTTACACTGCGATCGTCAGGCCGAGAATCCTCTATGGGGCATTGGTCTGGTGGTGTGGTGTGAACCAAACTACTACCAGAAAGCTGGCCACACTCAAAAGGCTGGCAATCCTGTGTATCACAGGCGCTATGAGGACCGCACACTCAGCCGCGCTAGAGGTCTGGTTGATGCTGCCACCGCTTCCCATCTATATCAGAAGGGAGGCTATGGCGTCGCATCTTAAAATGCGAGACTCTGGAAACTGGTGCGGAGAGGAAGCAGTAATAGGGCATGAAAGAGTCGCCAAGGAGGTGGAAAAGGGAATTCCAATTTCCGCCATCAAGGTACGGAATTCCGAGGACGATATTAGGTTGACTAGGCCATATACCCTCAGAATCCCCAGTAGGGATCAGTGGAGGGAAAATGAGGTTGCATTCCAGCCCGCAAGCCTAGTCTGTTTTACCGACGGATCGCGGCTGGAGGATCAACAATCCTCCGGGGCAGGATTATACATCGAGGGCCTGAGGGTGCGCGAGAGTAATGCTCTGGGCACATATACCACGGCATTCGAAACCGAGGTGTACGCTATCCTGTCTGTGGCCAATAGACAGGATGTGAGGAGCCCCGAGAAATGTGTATACATGTGCTCGGATAGCCAGGCGGTCCTACGGGAAGTCTGCGCGGCCAGATTTAGATCAACACTGGTTCAGGAGTGCGCTGACGCCCTCAAAGGACTAGCCAGGACAAAGGAGGTTCAACTGGTGTGGGTTCCGGGACACTGTGGCGCAGCGGGGAATGAGGTAGCGAATAATCTCGCAAGGCTTGGTTCCCGGCGGCCTTTCTGTGGCCCGGAGCCGGCGATAGGTATAAGTAGGAAGAAGCAGAATTGTTCGGTTAGAGAACTCTGCAGAGGAATCAGGTAAGTACCGTCACGGTCTTCATTTCGAGGTCGAGGCGCTTTGGCGACGGAACCTAAGAAGAGTAGAGCGGTGGTTGCTGGGGTTGGCAAAAAGGGCCCATTGTGGGCTACTTTCTTGGCGTTGGCCTCCCCACCACTGCTACTACTACTTTTTTTTTTCTTTTTTTGTTCCCTCAGGGCTCGTCCGCGGCCTTGCCGCCCCGATAGCACCGCAACGCTACTACTACTACTAAAAGACAAGTTGTGGAAAATCCGTACGCACCCAACTTTAAGGTCATCTACTTTTTCTGATAAATTTTATTTAAAAAATAGCTATGTAATAATAAGCAAACATTGGCAAAAAAAAGAGGCTTACCATCAAACGTTGAAGAGATGGCTGTAAACTATTGCTTTAAATACAAACGAAGCAGAACAAAAACCAAGTGAGATGTAAGGCACGAAACACGTGCCGCCATCTCGTTTTTGAAATTAAAAAAAAAAAAATTCTCAATCAATATAATCCAACTTTGGCATGTAACAAAATTTTTTCAAAACAAATATTTATTTCTTTTGCAGAGGAAGACTTAAGAAGAGACTTAAGAAGGAATTGTTTCCAATTTAATAAGCTAAAAACAAATGTAAAATTCGATTATAGCGACACAAAGAAATATTTATTTTTAAGCCCAATTTGGGAAAAGTTGTTACGCTGATTTTTTGCCATATTTATGAACCCTTTTAGTCGAATTTATGTTTTTTAAAATTATACTGTTGTGAAGACAGAAAAATATGAATTTATTTTGTTATTAAATAAAGGATTTTTAGTTTATTTTAAATAATGGATTCACTTTTCCACGACTTGAACCCATATTTCATATGCTTACTGCTATTGGCACATTAATATATTTTTTGTTAGGAATAAAACTATATAACTATATTTTTTTATTGCTTAGTGTCCGAGTAACCTCAAATATCATCTAAACTGGGAAATGTACATGAATAAGTTCATGTCCGAATTGACCCTACGCATAGAGGTGAATCCGGACACTATAAATCAAAAAATTATTCCTAACTGGTCATAAACCCGGTGATTTTTATTAGCGTAACGTATGCACCAGTAGGTGGCAGTGGACCTTTCCTTTACGTAATAGTAAAGGATTTTTTTCACCCGTGAAGTCCCAACGGACGGTTCCGGTTCTGGTGTACCAGTCGGTTTCCCTTATAAACAAAAATGATTATGGCTCCTCCTTGTACAAAAGATTCCGGAGATAAAATACCCGTCCATTCGGATCTCCGGGAGAGGGATGTGCAGGGCGCGCCGACATCAAGATTTAACATATCCTTCTCGAATATATGTGGCCTAAATTCTAACCTGAACTCCGTCCACCATTTCCTCCAGGCTAATAGGCCCCAACTCCTCTTCCTCACCGAAACCCAAATCAGTGCTAAAACAGCCACTAATCACCTTAATTTCCCGGGGTATGAGCTCCTTACTTCCTTTAGATTGCATGGAGGTATGTGCCATATGTCCGTAGCAATCTACCCTGCACCAAACTCCCCAATTTGGAAGCTGGAAGAAAAGACATACTTTGGATGAAACTCTTTCTCAGGGCTGCAACTAAATTCATCTGTTGCATTTACCGGTCACCTGCTGACAACAACTTTGTCCAGCTCTTCGACTACCTTTCTGAAAAAAACCGACCATCTTATTTCTGCATATCCTTCCTCCGAGGTCACTATTCTTGCTGACTTCAATGTTCATAATAATAAGGAATGACTAGTATTTTCAAAACGCGATCCACAAGGGAGAGCAGCGGAGGCCTTCGCAGTCAGCAATTGTTTAGCCAATATGGTTCAGCAGCCTACTTACTTTCCTCGCATCCCAAGACACATCTCAAAATCCCTTGGATCTCCTTCTTACTACAAAACCTAAATGCTATAAGACATCAGTCACCGCATCCCTTGGTCTCTCAGACACGGCATGGTCACTGCTTTCTGCGCAATGCAACCCGAGGTCACATAGTCATCACACCCACGTATCGTTTGGCACTCTCCGCGCACAACTCCACGAATTGGGACCAAATGCGGGATTACTCTTTGCCATTTCCATGGGCGTCTGTCTGCTTCTCTCATACTGACCCCTCTGATATCTTACAAAACGTCACCGAAATTATCCAAGCTGGCATGGAATTATTTATTCCACGTACACAGAAAACCTCTTCAGCCACTCAAAAGCCCTGGTTCTCTAAATCCTGTGACAAGGCCAGACTTGACAAGGTCAAAACTCACAAAACGCTCCTACACAATCACAGTCAAGAAAACCGTCAAGCATTTAACGGCGCCAGAAACCGCTATGTCCGCATTCTTTCTGACGCAAAAAACTCGTTTAATAGCCACATAAAAAACAAAGTCCTCTCAAGCTCCAACGGCAGCAAACCCTTCTGGACTCTTGACAACCTTTGTTTTTCCAAAATTTAGTTTCATGTTGTGCTGACAGAACCACCCATCCAATTCAACCAAAATATCACACACTCTATTCTGGACCGATTCAGCAGACGACCCCCTGACAATCACAGAGGTGTCATCAGCATAGAGGGTGACTTTTTTCCGTGCTATACAGGGAAGCTCATTTGTATAGACCACGAAAAGCAGTGGGCCGAGGATGCTACCCTGCGGTATCCCTGCTATCGCCAACCCATAATCTGAATACAACGTCCCACCCTTTCCATCGGCTGCCTTACCACATTGTCTTCTGTTTGTCAAGTATGATCTCATGAGATTCAGTGGAGCACCCCGCACACCATAACATTCCAACTTTGTGATAAGGATATCCACATCCACACAATCGAAGGCACTCTACAGATCAACAAAAACGAAATAAACGATATAAAATGCTTTTTACACACAATCCTGCCGACCTGCCCTTCTGGACCTGACAACACCGCCTATATGCATCAAATATGTCAACGAAACAACAGTCATAACCCCAGGTGCAAGAATATATGTTTTTGTTGGAAACCGAAACGTTTTAATTGGGTTTATCATTGAAAGGTTATTAAAAACGAAATATACCACATTGTTTAACTTTATTAAAGTATGTACAACTGTTTTTAGGCTATATTCTATTATAATCACGTTAATATGTAGCTGATGTTAAGTCGACCGTTCCCAATATTTCTGTATATGTCTTCTTTCTTGTATTCTAAGGATAGTCCAATAATTTAGTGAATAACGTAGAAGATAATTTAGACATGTCCGAAACCCTGAATTATTTTCCTACTAATCGCCTTTTTGAAAGCGGTTTCACTTTTTATTTCAGGTAATTATAAGTGCGTTAATTTTCCGGCTTTTCACTTATCTTTTCTGACAAGCTTGCCTATGGCCCAAACTGTCGACACAACATATTTTACGTTTCCATGAATATATTAAAACTTGTTACCCCTTATTCGCAGAGAGAAAGAGACTTAACAGAGCCCGCTTCATCTAAATGTGTGCTGGTCGAAAGGTCGGATTTCCTGTTGCCGGTAAAACGTTATCAAAAACCGTATTAAATTTCCCCTGAGTTGGCAGGCCCGATGTTTATCTGGTCTGACCACGAATCAATAAGCTAAAGATTATTCTAGTGTATATATGTATGTGAGCCATCATCCATCTATCTAAATCTATCACCACGACCTTGCAAATTGCCCGTGTAAACACTTGTTATATGACACCATCTGCTCACTATTTGGGAGCGTTCAATTTCACTTATAGCCCTCTAATAATCTTTGATAGATTTAATTTTCGATCCTCAATTCTCCATTTCGTACCCAGTGAAAGTGTTTCCATTGTCTAAATATTGTAATCAGGGCTCTATAGAAATATAACATTACATCAAATTATATCTATTTCTGTGATGTATTCCGATAATTATTACTACACAAAGAGTCATCATTTTATAATGTATGTTTTTAGTGAATTTTCATTGAGAGGTATCGATGGTAAGATTTTTGGAAAATTTCTTTCTTCAAATGAGCGCGAATCCGAACCCAAATCCAAAGTCAGTTGATATATATATATATATATATATATATATATATATATATATATATATATATATATATATATATATATATATATATATATATATATATATATATAGGATGGGGCATTGAAAACGAAATAGACCGATTTGCGTCCTGAGAAATTTTTTTAAGAAGCGCTGAAACACATCAATTAGTGAATTTTCTTTAAAAAAATTCACTAATGAGGAGATCCCGACTTTTGAATTTTGAAAAAATTTCTTCAAATGACCGCGAACTAGGCCCCTTAGAACACATATCCGGGGTCAGTTTCAATTATATATATATATATATATATATATATATATATATATATATATATATATATATATATATATATATATATATATATATATATATATATCACACCGATAACTCAAAAAATAATGGGCCGATTTTGATTAAATTTGCGGAATACCTTCCTTTTGCAAATGGCTGAGATAAGTTCGATAGTCAGGAAAATCGGCCCAGGTTTTCCCAGAAAATTTTGTATTTTCTTTAAAAAAAAAATTATATCCCCGGAATTAACAAAGTAAGGGCAACCAAATTTCGTACGCTGGTTTAATCGTTACCTACCTATATCGTGAGCTACCTACCAAAATTTAGCGCCGTAGGTCAAAAGACAAAAAAGTTATGGGCATTTGAAGAAAAATAAATTGGGGTTTTCCTCAAAACGTCAAAGTGACAATTTAAAACGTCAAAATTCGCAACATTTAGGCAAAGAACTTGAATCTAATACGGACTATGGAAAGAAAATGTCTCAAGAAAATTCATATCTCCGGAAATAACAAAGTAAGGACAACCAAATTTGGTATCCGGATTTAAATCATTGTAGGTAAATTACCTGCCAAAATTAAGCTCTGTAGGTCGAAAGACAAAAAAGTTATAGGCATTTAAAGAAAATTAAATTGGGGTATTCCTCAAAACGTCAAAATTGGCAACATTTAGGCAAAGAACTTGAATCTAATACGGGCTATGGAAAGAAAATGTCTCAAGAAGAATGTTTTACAAATCCTGAAGTCTTAGTTTCAACCGTCATTGTCCTTCATTTTACTAAAATGTTTCCAAAAAATTCATTTCAAATAGACCCTTTCCCTGATGCTTGACAGTAGCCTTAGCTGTAGAGTTTATCGTTTAATGGTATATAATTTTTGTCGAATTTTCGTAAAAAATTAATAAAGCTCAATATATCCGTTATTATACAAGATATGAAAAAATATTGTATACATTAATTACACGGTGTCTTGAGCTACATCTAAAAAAATTATTGCTACAATCACAGGCTGGCTCATAAGTCGTTGGTGATACAAATAATTTTTTTTTAGTCGAAAACGCCTTATGTTTTTGCATTTTCCATCGAAATATAATGCGTTTGTAAGTTAAAAAATTCTGGACGCAGAAAGTGCGTTATGATAGCGAATTTTGATTAAATGCTTCATATTTGAAAAGCTCAATTTGCTATTAACCTATAAGGTTGACCAAGAAACGGATTTTTTCGGTTACACTTTAAGTTTACTTTCTGAAATTTCTGTACGTTTTCAAACAATAAAGTTATTTTGATGAAACATGGCACATTGTTTTTACTATATATGTTATACTGGTAATCAAATTTGATGCCTGCTTTCTATTAAAAAAAAACACACATATTTGCTATTAAAAACTTTTTTATGAAAATTCACTACCATAACGCACTTGCTGCGTCCAGGCTTTTTTAATATTGAGGGGGACATGTTTTGACATAAAACTCAACTTTGTCACATCAACCCCTTAAGGGTGGTGATAACAAGGGTGGTGATAACAACCCTTATATTTTAAATAGGGAAGATGGGTCGAGTGTTACATCGTTTGAAAGCTCTTTCTTTTATGAATTCAGCATACAAATTTTTTTGGAAGTTTTATTAACTCGTTTAAAAATTATTCACAGTTGAAGATGCAAAAACGCATTTCACTCATTCCGATAAGAAATGTGCTGATAGTCAACGATTGACTATCAGAACATTTCTTATGCTTTGTTGATTTGTAAACAAAAAATTGACTATCAGATCATTTCTTATCGGAATGAGAAAATGCGGTTTGTTATTTCAGTTTATCGGTCGGTTGATACTTGATAGTACTACCGAAAATTAATTTCACAATGGTGTATTCTGTAGAAGTGAGAGTTGAAATAATTACTCTTTTTTTCAAAAACGATGACTGTGCCAACCCTACCGCAAATTTGTTTAATGAACGACATCCGAACAGACATGTTAACAGAAAATACATTTTGGAGTTAGTTCCAAAGTTTCGACAAAGTGGTTCAGTAGCCAACAAAAACGGGATCCTGAACGTGAATTTCCGTTTAGAAATGAGACTACTGAGATTGAAGTTTTAGGACAAATTGCTGCAGACCCAACTTTGAGCACCAGAAAATAGGCCAAACATCAAAAGAGGAACTATTCAGCGAATATTGAAGCATCATAAATTTCACCCATATAAAACTCATCTTGTACAACTAAATGAAGATGATTTTGATCGGCGGTTGGAGTTTTGTGAAGTTATGACTGCACGAATAGCTGATAACGGGAACTTTCTGTTCAATATCTGTTTTTCAGACGAGTGTACGTTTTTATTAAACTATACAGTCAATCGTCATAATTGTCGTTATTGGGCAGATCATAATACAAGAAATTTTCACGAAGTCCAACTCAAACTCCACAGAAATTGAATGTCTGGACTGCATTTTTGGAGACCGTTTAGTTTTTTTAACGAAAAATTGATTAATTAGTGAATTTCTTATCACAATGAATGAAATACGTTCTTGCAACTCCAACTGTGAATAATTTTTAAACGAGTTGATAAAACTTCCAAAAAAATTAGTGTGCTGAATTCAGAAAAGAAAGAGCTTTCAAATGTCGACCCATGTTCCCTATTTAAAATATAAGGGTTATTACCACCCTTAAGGGATTGGGTTTTATGTCAAAACATGTCCCCCTCAATATTAAAATTGACGCGTTTCGACGTTTCTTAAAAAAAATTCTCTGGACGCAAATCGGTATATGTAATCAACCGATAACTCAAAAAATACTTCACAAATCGAAACCAAATTTGGCAATTCCCTTAATTTTTTTAATAGCTTGGATGAGTTCGTTAGACAGTTTTGACACTTAAATATTTTAAGGAAAAAATGCGAAAAACTGTTTGAAAACGCAATATCTTTAAAATTACTAAGAGTATGAAACTAAAACTTTAGACGCATGTAGATATCGTATAAGTGGTCCACTCTACTAAATTTTAACCTAATGGGTTCAGTAAATTTTCAGTTACATGCAAATAAAAAATAAATAATTTACCATATAACCTTAAATTACCCCTGAATGAGTGCCTATAATGTTAGGCAAGGTCAGACAGGTATATCAGGGTTACCCTGCTATTGCAAACAAATGCTACCAATCAAACTTCAAACGAACAGGCTACAAAAATATGTCACAATAAACAATCAGCGGGGTTGCCATTTGCCAAAACTCTTAAGATAAACAACTCAAGATATCAGAAAAATATATAGTAATAAATAAAAATTTAACGAAAGTGATTCAATTTGTTTAAAGGCAATGGAGGAAAGGAACTACGTTTTATTATGTATAAATATTAAGCATCCCATTCTTCAGGGTCTTTAAAGCCATCTCGCTCTCCTAGTTAAATCTGACAACAGCAATTACCTATTTGTCATTTTCTATTTTGCCAACTGACACAAGGGGGAGGCGAATTCGAGTTATCTTCTCCTTCTTCTTTGTTTACAGACGTCATAAACAAAGAAGAAGATAACCCCGAAATCGACTCCGCTAATACCTTAGAATTTTAGAATACGGTACTTACTGTTTACTTTTAGTTTTTATTAGTGAATTTTCATTAAGAAAATTCACTAATAGAGAGGTATCGATGGTAAAATTTTCGAAAATTTTCTTCAAATGAGGGCGAATTAGAGCCCCTAGAACCCAAATCCAAGGTCAGTTGAAAAGTTTATTGCCAGACGATGTTATTGAACTTCCTTTATTACTTTACCTGCCAGGTTTAGGAATGTTTATCTGACTCAAAGACTCAAAATAGAGGGCTCGAGATCAGTGGCGTGACTCGATTTAAGGAACTTTGTTTTTTATTGCTCTACAAATATAAATGCTCTCGTACGCATCAAGCATCGCTTGTTCTCCAACATTTTTGGTAAGTTTCAGATTTTCCTTAT
Organism: Tillus elongatus; assembly: GCA_964006375.1. Lineage (NCBI taxonomy): Eukaryota > Metazoa > Arthropoda > Insecta > Coleoptera > Cleridae > Tillus > Tillus elongatus. The sequence continues at coordinate 13,966,806 of OZ023264.1, forward strand.
CAATGTGGTGGTTATTATCCCAAATATGTTGTGTCACGCATGACTTGTCTACACTACCGTATCTCAAATATGCCAGATGTTAACGAAATCTACGGAACCGCTCCTGGGTTGGACGGCATAGGAGGTTCCGCTTTGAGGGCTATTTCAAACACCCTTTGAGCCCCGTTATCGTATTTAATAAATATGTCCTTTGGTAGTGGATGTTTCCGAGAGGTACTAACGATGGCCGCTATTGTTCCCATACACAAAAGTGGTGACAAAACTTCAATGGAAAAATATAGACCCATATCCCTGATTTCCAACATTGCAACGCTTTTTGAGGTTATAAAGCCTAGGATGGCCAACAATTTAAAATAATTTAAGTTGCTGTAGGAAAGACAATATGGATTTCGTGATGGTAGATCGGCGCAGGATACCAAAGCGTGCGTGGCTGAGAGGGTTATTGCCGAAATGGATAACGGATCTGCAAGCATCTGCATTTTTATTGATCTCGCGAAAGCCTTCGACACTATGGACCATGGGAAGCTGTTGGATGTTATTGGAATCTGTCGGGTTTAGAGGAAACGCACACAAGTTGTTAAAGAGTTACCTTCTGGGAAGAAGACAGTGTGTAAAGATGATAGCTAAAAATATGGAGTTCCACAGGGCAAAGTTATCGGCCCCATAATGTTCAACATATACATTAACGAATTGTTTGCACAGTCGTCTCACGGTACTGTCGTGGGCTTCGCGGATGGTACAGCCATATCCTATAGGGGAGAAACGTGGGAAGAGCTGACAAGTAAAGCCGAAGAGGACTTAAAAAACATATCAATCTGGTTTGATTCCAGATTACTTACGATTAACTTCACCAGGATTTAATGTTTGCCTTTTTGTAGCTATGCATTCGGCTTGCCATTATACGCGGCTTTGGAGATTAAATGGAGGTAATGGAACCGTGTGGATAGATGTCGTGAATACGATAAAATGAGCACATGAACAATCAGGTGTGCAAAATACGATTTTTGGGCAGCAGGTTTAAAGTGTGCCGTGATATGTTTGACCAAAATCATCTAATCTCCTATAAAAATATCTGGTTGAGACACATCTGCAATATCATCTGGGGAGGCGCTGCAACATGTTATATAAAACGGTTGGAAGTCGCTCAGAAGTGGATTTAAAAAATAATAGGGAACAGATGTTATACCCAAGTGATAACCTTTATGCGTTAAAGGCGTGTTCGGGATCTCTCTCAGATTTACCTTGGGTGTGTGGGTATCTGGCAACAAAAGAATAGAGGAATGCCCATTGAAGCATCCCATGGCTATCAGACTCGATAGACTGGGAGTTCCAGCATGATCCCAAAATTTAATAAATCGCGAACACGACGATGTCATGTTCAAATGGGACCAAGACTACACAACTTCTTGTCACCTAAAGTAAAGTCTATGTGACATGGGATATTTTAAAATGCTGTTGAAGGCTTGGATACTGGACTGGCCTAGACTAAATGCCCGCAAGATAATTGGATAACATGGGCAACTATAGAATTATTGCTACGCTGTGGTAATTTTACAAATTCTGCCGCTGTGTGTTAAATGCCTCTTTTGTTGAAACTGTGTCATATAAACATGTGTAATGCAAAAAAGTGAATGAGTGAGTTAGTGAGTGAGCGATTGAGTAAGTGAGTTAGTAAGTGAGTGAGTGGGCAAGTATGTGTGAGTGTGATTGTTTCTAATTTTGTATTGTTTTGTATCTGTTTGTATATACTGTCCCTATCGTTATAATTTGTTTTTGTTTGTTGCATGTCTGTGTTTGGATTTGAAAACTTGATCCTGTTTGAATGATTTTGGCTGTTTGGTTTTGTTGGTCTTGCTGTTTTGCCTTGGAATTTAGATTGCGACCATTTTTGGTTGGTTTCATTGTTACAATTGTATAGGATTATTTAGTTTTGTACGTGATGTTTATACAGGGTGGCGCATTGAAAACGAAACAGACCGATTTGCGTCGGGAGAATTTTTTTTTTAAGAAACGCTGAAACACGTCAGTTTTAATATTGAGGGGGACATCTTTTGACATAAAACACAACTTTGTCACATCAACCCCTTAAGGGCGGTGATAACAACCCTTATATTTTAAATATGGAACATAGGTCGAGTATTACATTATTTAAAAGCTCTTTCTTTTCTGAATTCAGCACACAAATTTTTTTGGAAGTTTTATCAACTCGTTTAAAAATTATTGACAGTTGGAGTTGCAAGACTTATTTCATTCATTGTGATAAGAAATGCACTAATTAGTCAATTTTTCGTTCAAAAAAACTAAAAAAACAAAACCAGACGTTCAAAAATGTTTATTCAGTTAAGTAAGTCTTCAAATTGTTGACCACCAGCTTACATACAAAAGTACAAATTTTGTTCAAAACGAGCTCTGACATTCTGGAGCATTTGTGGAGTTATTAGACGGCATTCTTCAACAATGCGTCGTCGTAATTTTCCAGAGACTCCGGTTCTGCTGCGTAAACTCTATTCTTTAAATGGCCCCATAGAAAGAAGTCTAAATGAGTTAAATCCGGTGATCTAGGGGGCTACTCAATAGCACCTCTACGCCCAATCCATTGTCCTGGAAACTCTCTGTACAAAAACTCTCTAACACATTGTGGAAAATGCGGAGGAGCTCCATCTTGTTGAAACACTAATTGATTTTCTTGATAGCGATCATCATTTTCAACTATGTTAATTAGTCGAGGGTAAACGATATCTTCTAGTAACTCCAAATACGTTTCGCCACTCAAATTGCCATCAAGAAAAAATGGTCCGATTAAACGGTCTCCAAAAATGCCAGTCCAGACATTCAATTTCTGTGGAGTTTGAGTGTGGACTTCGTGAAAATTTCTTGGATTATTATCTGCCCAATAACGACAGTTATGACGATTGACTGTACAGTTTAATAAAAATTATGACGATTGACTGTAGAATTTAATAAAAACGTACACTCGTCTGAAAAACAGATATTGAACAGAAAGTTCCCGTTATCAGCTATTCGTGCAGTCATAACTTCACAAAACTCCAGCCGCCGATCAAAATCATCTTCATTCAGTTGTTGTACAAGATGAATTTTATACGGGTGAAATTTATGATGCTTCAATATTCGCTGAATAGTTCTTCTTTTGATGTTTGAAACAGTGGCCATTTTTCTCGTGCTCAAAGTTGGGTCTGCAGCAATTTGTCCTAAAACTTAAATCTCAGTAGTCTCATTTCTAACCGGAAATTAACGTTCAGGTTCCCGTTTTTTGTTGGCTACTGAGCCACTTTGTCGAAACTTTGCAACTAACTCCAAAATGTATTTTCTGTTAACATGTCTGTTCGGATGTCGTTCTTTAAACAAATTTGCGGTACGGTTGGCACAGTCATCGTTTTTGAAAAAAAAAGAGTAATTATTTCAACTCTTTCTTCTACAGAATACACCATTGTGAAATTAATTTTCGGTAGTAGTATCAAGTATCAAACCGACCGATAAACTGAAATAATAAACCGCATTTCTCTCATTCCGATAAGAAATGTTCTGATAGTCAATTTTTTGTTTACAAACCAACAAAACATTGACTATCAGCACATTTCTTATCGGAATGAGTGAAATGCGTTTTTGCATCTTCAACTGTGAATAATTTTAAACGAGTTGATAAAACTTCCAAAAAAATTAGTGTGCTGAATACAGAAAAGAAAGAGCTTTCAAATGACGTAACACTCGACCCATGTTCCGTATTTAAAATATAAGGGTTATCACCACCCTCAAGGGGTTGATGTGACAAAGTTGAGTTTTATGTCAAAACATGCCCCCCTCAATATTAAAATTGACGATTTTCAGCGTTTCTTTAAAAAAAATTCTCTGGACGCAAATCGGTCTGTCTCGTTTTCAATGCGCCACCCTATATAGTGTACTTTGAATACGTCTTGTAATTATGCTTGTGGTCATGCGCCGTTTGCTTCTTCGAGATTGCGATGTTGTGCTGGTGAATTTGACAATTGTTAAGTAAAATATTTAGATTCCGATTCCATACACACCTACAAGTTTTTGACTTTTGTGGGCTAGTTTGAATTTATTCTCCTTCTGTTATCATTTTTGTGAAATCATTGTAACTGTCTATTTATGTGAATAAATCTATGTTATATTTAATGGCAATTGCTTTTTTTTTAATTGCAGAATATTATCGCTTAACTTTATAAATGTAATAAGTGTGTTTCTTAAATAAATAAATTTGGCGCCTTAAAATAGCTGCATTGGGGGATGTACGACAGGGTCGTCATCACGGTGCGAAACCATGTAGTATGTTGTCACGACAGCTTCTAGCTGCTAATAGTAAGCTTAAATAGGTATAGAGGTGTACCAACGCACCACAGGTTTACAAAGGTTAATTTTTAAGTGTTCACAAAACGCCAATTTGCTCCATCTATTAAAGTGTAGGTAGTAAGGAGGTGCGTGACTAATCGATTAATCAATATTTATTGTAGTTCTCCAATCCTGGAGTAGCTCAATTTTCTAATTGTTGCGTGAAAGATTAACTGGCCATTCAACCTTACTTGCACACATGTTACTTCACAACGAATGCATGTCTTACACATTATTTTATATAGGGTGTTCCATATTATAGATGCCCGAAATTTTAAACAGAGAATTTATTCGAATGTGTTGAGTTTTTCCTGGCAATTTTACTAGCAATTGTTCTCAAAAAATGCGCACTAGAACTTGCCCCTGTCCTGACTCGTCTGTTTCAGACATCTTACAATAGAGGCATATTCCCTAGTAACTGGAAAAGTGCTCTAGTACAACCCGTCCCCAAGAAAGGATCCAAAGCACTTCCTAGCAACTACAGGCCTATTTCTCTCCTTTCAGTCATCTCTAAAATGATGGAAAAGTATATAAACACCGAATTGCTAAAATTTCTTGAAAAGCACAGTCTAATCCACGACAGACAGTATGGATTCCGTCAGCGCAGATCAACTGCCGACCTCCTTTCCTTTGTCACCTATTCTTGGAACAAGTCTATGGAACTACACGGTGAATCCCAGATTGTCGCTCTAGACATATCCAAAGCATTCGACCAGGTCTGGCACGCAGCGCTGCTTAAGAAACTTCCGGCCTATGGCCTACCACCAAAATTGTGTACCTGGACAGCAAACTTCCTTTCCAACCGGAGCATTTCTGTTGTCGTGGATGGCCATTCCTCTAAACTATATCCAATTAATGCAGGAGTTCCTCAAGGTTCCGCTTTAGCCCCTACTCTTCTCCACATCAATGACCTCCAGTCTACCACTTCCAACCAAGTTCACAGTTACGCGGACGACAGCACCCTCCACTCAAATATACAATATTCTAAGCCTGTCTCTTTGGCCCAATTAGATGAGGATCGCAGACTCATTGAGGGTTCTATCTCCGTGGATCTTGTACAATTCAACCCCACCAAATCTCAGTCTTGCCTTCTTTCTCATAAAAGATACGCCAGCCCTAGAACCATCACAATGAACAAACAAGTTATTCAAAGTAATGAGTCCTTTTCACTTGTTGGCATTTCTGTGGATCGAAATCTAAATTGGAACCAACATGTCACATCAATTGCAGAAGCGGCTGCTAAGAAATTAGGTTTCCTGTTCCGGGCTCGCAAATACTTTTCACCAGCTAATCTCTATACCTTATATACTTCACAAATAAGGCCAAAACTCGAATGCTGCTCCCACATCTGGGGTGCTGCCGTCGCTTCTACACTCGCTATCCTGGACTCCATTCAGAAGAGAGCTATACGTCTCATTGGTGACCCTACCCTCACCCAAAGGCTGCCATCCCTTGCCCACCGACGTACCGTTGGTGACCTCTCTCTCTTTTATAGATATCTGCACGGGCACTGCTCAGAGGAGCTTTCTCCCATAGTTCCTCCACCTGCTGCCCACAACAGATCTACCAGGGGAACAGAGCGAATGCACCCTTTTACTGTCCAGGTCACCAGACATAGGACATCTTGTTATGCACGCTTTTTTGTCCCGAGCACGTCCAAGTTGTGGAATTCCTTGCCGGCGCATGTTTTTCCTTCTCCTCCGAACCTCCAAACTTTCAAGACCAGAATTAACAAATTGCCTCTATCCTCCTTATCGACACCCACGGTACGATAGTATTTAGGCTGTAAGCCCTCGTGGTGTGTTGTTGAAATAAAAGAATAAAAAAGCTGGCATCTACTACAACGTCAAGAATGGTTTGCATAAAATTTTATCTCCGCCTCTCTCAACTCCTGTTTCTTGGCAAACCCTCCCACAGATCTGGAAATCTACAAAGGTATGTCCTGTCAATATAAAGAGTAGATTGTTTAATGAGTCCTATAGACCTTTGGCCTTTCAGCCTCTTTTTTGGGGGCCATTTTACCTATTTCCTGGTATGTTAAAGTCAGCCCTTCAATGTATTTGAGCCTTTTGCAAAACTGGGCCATGCAGTCGCATAGAAAGTGTTCTGTTGTTTCTGCTGCTTCAATGCAGTATCTGCAGTTTTCACTGTCCGCTTTATCCATCTTCATAAGGTGATACCTTCCTGGGGAATGTCCTGTGATTGTGCTCAAGCCGTTCCAGTTCAATTCAAGAAATAGTCCAGACTTCTCTATTGATATGGTGAGGAACCCTTTTGTCCGCCCTAAGCCTGGCCTATTCCTCCAATATGACAGCATTTGGTTCCTCTCCAGAATATAAAGTTCATTTCTTAGATGGCTTTTTGTTAGACCACAATGAGGCTCTGGACCATAGAATGATGTTGTTACTGTTTTTTTGCAAGGCTATCTGCTTTCTTATTTCCTTCAATGCCTTGATGCCCTGGTACCCACATTAAAGTTATATTATTGTTCATGTAAAGAGTAAGACAGCCTGTTATTAAAAATTACAGATATACAGGCTGTCCCACGTAGACATGCCACTAGTCGTTTCTGGAGTACGGCTCACGATTGAACTCTGAAAATTCACGCACGTGGATTTCTCAAAATTTCCAGTTCACTGAAAATATTGACGTAAGTATGGGACTTCTGGTTATACCGGAAGTAGACGTCAACTTTCCTATTTGAAATGGAAAATGGTGTTTCTTATTAGGGATCTAGATTGCTCGTCAAATTTTATGGTAGGTTTCACTAGGTCATTTTCTCAACAATTTTCGAGATATTAGACTTTTTTCAAAAATTTCTTAAAAAACATTATCACATTTACACACATGTATCTCTCTTATTTTTCAACCTGAAGAGTTGAAATTTTAAAGTGCAAATTCTAAAATGCCACAAAATATTTGTAATTGAATAAAGCTAGTACAAGTTAGACAGGGTGTCCGAAATAGACCGGTCAATCGTGACAACTTTAAAACATAATAACTATCTTATTTTAAATAGAACACCCTATATTTTATAACGTTAGTTCATGTACTTTTTAATGTTCTTTCGATTGGTATCAGCATTCCCTATACCTAAGTCCCACCCATTTGAAGATATTTAAACATTATTTGAGATAAGAAATAATTACTAGTCAGTTTATCAGGTTGCCTGGGAGATGAAAATTTGAAACGTCATCTTCCCACGTAAGTAAAATATGCGACGTTTTTTGAATATAACTTTTATTTGCGACGAGTATAATCGAATTATTAACAGAATATGTCGTGTGGTTGCAAAGAGATTTCCACACGAACACAGATCAACTCGTTAAATGATCAGAATGCTACTAAAAAATTTCTAAGGATAGAGTGTTTCGTCCAAAATTTCATAAGAGTAAAGCTTTATTAGGGAACAAAGAGATGTGTGTGTTATCACTTCACAATAAATGTTCGAAATTTGCACCGTTCACTTCGAGGCATTTGATGGCTCTTTTAATGATGGCACCCCTGGCTCGAGAAATGTAATCTTGCTTCACTGCGTTGAATGCCTCTAATACCCTAGATGTCATATTTTGTTTTGTAGTAGGTTGTTCCTGGTAAACTTTGTTCTTAATGCACGCCCAGATACTAACATCTAGTGGAGTTAAATCTGGTGAGCGGGCCGGCCAACGATGAGGATCACCGTTAGCTATCCATCTGTCTTCAAATGTTTCCTGGAGTAGGTCGCTTACTACCTATGAGTTGTGTGGTGAAGCTCCATCTTGTTGATACCACACTTCTGCAGCTTCGTGTTCATGCAAGGAGTTCTGCGCTGGTAGTGTTACTTGTTGCAGAATACGACAATATCCAGGACCTGTGAATACTGCACATTTAGAATTCGTTCTTACCTTTTTTATCTTACCATTATTACTGACATGAAGAAAAGGCTCATATTTTCAAATTTAGTTTCAGTGAGTCTAATAAATATTTTAATAACATAATGTACCAATACGCAAATGAAGTTCAGTATTTTTGGTACCAACCTGTTAAGTTCTCATCATAAATGTTACGGCCAAAAATTGTATTGTATTTTACCGCGCAAAATATATTGCAACTCCAATAGTCTTGGAAATTGCGTTCTCTAGTAATGTGAGGATTTTCGTCCGACCAATAGTGACTGTTGTGACGATTGAACATGCCCCTCTTTGAAAATTTGGACTCATCGCACCATATCATTTTTCTTGCGAAATTTTCACCTTCTTGAGTTTTCAAAAGATACCATTCGCAGAAGTCTACACGCCGCGAAAAATCCCCAGGTCCCAAATGGTGTAGTAAAGTGAACGAAAATGGTGTTGATTTTTGGAGTTCTGTGAATAGTTCCCCTTAAAAGATGTAAATTTCTACTGCAGTCGCTGATTGACGCATGCTGATAAGCAGTAAAAAATGCCAAAACATTTATTTGTGTCTCTTCATTGTCCAATAGCGGTTTATTTTTATTACCTTCTGAACGAAACATTCCATTCTCAGAACAATTTTTCAATAGTCTTCTGATCATGTCAGGAGTTGGTCTAGGTCTATCTGGAAATCTCTCTGCAAACACACGACATGTTCTGCTAACAATTCGATTACACTCCCGTAAATAATAATTAAATTCAAAAAGTCATCGTTTGAGTAATTGAAGTGTGCCATTATTGTGGACAATACTCTCTTTTATTAAAATACAATTGACAAACGTATTTTACAGTACAACCATTAAGTTTACTGTCGGCAGATGACGTTTACAATTTTCATCTCCTAGGCAACCTGATAAACTGACTGATAATTATTTCTTATCGCAAATATTGATAAAGAAAATCTGAAACTTATCAAAAATGTTAGGCAGCCAGCGAAGCTAGATGTATTTTTACTTATAAGGCAATAAAAGACAAAAGTTTCTTAAACCGATCGCCGCCACTGATTTATAGTCCTTTGTTCGCCGTCTGTCTCTGATACAGATTAAGTATTCCGAAAACTACCAGGTAAAGTTATAAAGGGGGTTCAAGAACCTCGTCCGGCAATAAAAATACAATATACAGAGAATTTGTCAGCGATTTAGGCTCCCTCTCAGTATCGGTCTCTACTTAAAACTCAGTATAGGTGATGTTAAGTGATGAGTAAGCAGTTTAGAATTTTTCATCCTCTGATGACGTCAACCTTGTTAGTGAAACGATCGTCAGGTCTTTAAAAATATGTGTTGTGGTGATTTGGTTCTTCAAATGTACCTATCAGTGCTTATCACAGGTTCCAACTCTCATTTAGTAATTATTATATTAAAATTTGGCAGCTACTTCTGACAAGTACACTTGGAGAACCCAAATCACCACAACACATATTTCTCAAGACCTAACAAGGTTAGCGTCATCAGAGGGTGAAAGAAAAAAAAGAGAATTTTTTCATCCTCTAATGACGCCAACCTTGTTAGTGAAACGATCGCCAGGTCTTTAAAAATATGCGTTGAGGTGATTTGGGTTCTCCAAGTGTACTTATCAGTGCTCATCACAGCTTCCAATCTTCACTTAGCTAGTTCTGACCTTGACTCTTGGTTCAAAGTTCGATCAAGTAATTGTTGACCCTAAAGTCAGAAATGATGTCATTGTTCAAGTTCAAATTTAACTGAAAATGTTTCGTTCATGAACGGAAGCAAAATATTAAACAATCCATGAATCTAGAAAATGCTTCTACTATGTGTGTCAACATCTGTGTGAAATGGAAGAGCTGTTGAAGACGGAGTCATGGTTTCGACGACATCCCTTTAGACTGTGATGATGGAAAACAAATCCAACGGTAAACATGTATTGATCGATCTATAAAAAGAGTTTCTTAACGTATTAATATAATTTTCCATACACCGTCGCCAACAAAGATAAAATATTTGTAAAGGAGCCTTCCTGTGGAGGTGTAGAGTTTCCTTGTTTTGCGTTATCTCACTTGCAGAACGGTGTGTCATTTCAGAGATTGCAAATACTAGAAAACATGACGCACAGTATAATATCCTCGATTCTAGGTATGAGATACGATAAGAACAGTCTGCAGATAAAGAAAAGCACGAACCGATAGATAACGCTTGATTTTGCAGACGTCTTGCAGATTATTCAATAATCTCTGACGTAACAGATAAGATGTGGTAGTACTGTGACTTCGTCTATCACGATTCCAGTTATCTTTAATAATCCATGAGCGCATACAACTAAAATGGTATGTGTATTTATAAAATCTTTTCTTATTACAGTGACGAGAAATGAAAATTGTAGACTAAGACAATACCAGAATAATCTTTAATTGCAAGTTAAAGCGGTTTTAAACAGAAATATACGGACAAGTATTTCAAGCAAATGGTGAAAGTTTAAGATTTGAGCTTTTTGCTACTTTTTTGTGAATTCAGATTTAAACTGAACTCTTCTACACGTGTATTTAATAAGCTCCCTTTTAACTACCAACGATCTCAACAATGCAGGCTTTCTTTATTATTTTCAAAAAAAAATATTTTAGTTCAATGGTATATATATATATATATATATATATATATATATATATATATATATATATATATATATATATATATATATAATACAAGACTGGCAACCAACTGCCAGATCTCTCAGAGGCCTGGGCTTCTTGCCTTATCAAAGGCCCCCTCCACATCGAAAAACACAGCTAATGTGCTCTCCCCGTAGTGGAGGGCCCTTTCCACCTTCCGCGTCACAGCGTAGAGCGCCGTCTCCGTCGATTTCCCCCGCTGGTACGCGTGCTGACCTTTATGGAAGGGGTGATCCTTGAGGATCCCCCTCAGCATAAACCTATCAACTATCTTTTCCAATGCCTTAAGCAGGAAGGATGTAAGGCTGATTAGCCTGTACGCCTTGGTCAGCGTGTAGTCCTCCCTTCCCGGTTTGGGAATGAAGACCCCCTAACCCGGCGCCAGGTCTTTTGGACGTAGCCCCACGCCAGGCTGGTCCGGAAAACCTCCCTTATGTTGGGAAGCAGTATATCAAGACCCCTCTGGAACAGGGCCGCAAAAATCCCATCAAAGCCTGCGGATTTGAATGGAGCAAACTCACTCACCGCCCAGGTTATAGAGCCATCTGTGACCACCCCCTTCGCCAGCTGCCAGTCCCCATTCGGGATAGTCCACCGGCCCAGATCGGCAGCCCCCGTGACGGCTCCACCGCCCTCAAGGTGAACTTCGGCGAGGTGTCGCAGGGTTTCCTCGCCGCTGCTAGTCCAGCTCCCATCCGGTTTCCTTAAGGATCCTACATTACTGCCTAACTCCTGTTTGAGTACCCTTACCAGCCTGGCTGCGTCCGGCAGGGAATTTAATTCCCCGCAGTACGCGCGCCAACCAGCTCGTTTACTCCGTCGTAATTCCTTCTTAAACTCCCTTCTGGCAGTCCTAAACTCGTCCCAGGCCTCACTCGATTATCGGACGGCTCGGTTTAAGGCCCTCCGAGTCCGCCCGCGTAGTACAGCGAGATCCCTGTTCAACCATCTGACTTTGATGGACGGTTCCCCCTAAGTGGTGACGCTGCCTCGTAGGCTGCCATTATTTTACCTTCTAGGGCCTCGACCTCGCTATCTAATGCCTCTATAGAGTGTTCTCCCCTCTGGGCTCCTTGGCGACCCACCGAGGCCTGTTACATAGGCATCCCAGTTGGTCTTCCTTGGATTTCTCCTGTGGGGAGGACTCTCACGGTCCACATCCAATTCAAAGCTGATCATATGATGATCAGACATTGATATGTGTTCCGTCACCCTCCAGCTAGATATATCCTCCGTTATTCCTCTGCTCGCTAACGTGATATCGATCACCTCCTGCCGGATACGATTGACAAACGTCGGAGCTGTACCTCTATTCAATACCTCTAGGTTCGTTGTAGCCAAATACTCTATGTATAGTTAGTCTTTGGTTGAAGATTTTGTCCCGTTCCGTAGATCTGAAGCCAACATTTTCCAACACTTGTAATTGAACATGGTCCACCATTTAAAATTCTTTTCCCAAATCAACCAACACTGCAACTGTCGATTCTTGTTTTCCAAGGTTTTATACATATTTGTGGATATATGTGTTACCTCGCTTCCATAAAACTATACTATCGCTAGGTTGTAGGTAGGACTTTATTTTTGTTAAGGAAATCAATAATTTGACATTTTAATACTTATTCGAATACTTCCCGTGATATTTTCTGATAATGCTAAGAAATATCAATATCAATTATCACTGAATACGCCGTATTTACGATGTTCTTGTGTTTTTAGGATTATACTGAGCACATTTTAACTTTTTTTATCAGTTTAACCCCAAGTAGTATTATCGATGCATATGAGAAAATCACCACTTTCGCCAATTTATTTCCGCTGCACAACTTTTTTCTGTTTACGTTGCTATAAAGGACGTAAGGTTGTCTGTTTAAATTTGCAATCATAATAACAATAAACGCGTATTCATGGAGAATTTTAAAATAAAAATGAATAGTCAACACCCAAACCAGGAACTAATCCACGAAACATCTGTGGAAACCACCCACCTTGAGACAGCCAAACCTAATTCTGGAAAATTTGTGGAAACCGTGTCCGGTCATTGCAATAAAAAGTTTCGCGTAATTTCAGAAGCTCCATTAATCATATTCGTGGCCAACTATGACAATAATTTCCATATAAAAGTGGAAATTCTCGTTGCCACCGTAATTTTTAACTGTATTGATCGCGCGAATGTGCACGAAGTCAGCTGCTATCTCCGACGGTACAGGAGCTACAGTTTTCTGCGTGGTTGCCAGTTCACTGAATTTTAAGTATATTTAGTCAAATTCAATTTGCTCCATCCCAAAGTGAGTTTATTGCCTTTGCAGGCCTTGGAAAAGCATTTATGTGGTTTGGGAATTATTGTTTCCGAGATGATTCAGAGAGATTAATTCGATTTAAGCACATTATTCCGAGTCTATATAAAAATTTAATTTGAAAGCTATAAATAAATCCAACCCAGTTCACAGTTACGCGGACGACAGCACCCTCCACTCAAACATACAATATTCTAAGCCTGTCTCTTTAGCCCAATTAGATGAGGATCGCAGACTCATGGAGGGTTCTGTCTCCGTAGACCTCCAAAAAATATTAGACTGGGGAAGTAGAAATCTTGTACAATTCAACCCCACCAAAACTAAGTCTTGCTTTCTTTCTCACAAGAGATACAGCAGCCCTAGACCCATCACAATGAACAACCAAGTTATTCAAAGTAATGAGTCCTTTTCTCTTGTTGGCATTTCTGTGGATCGAAATCTTAATTGGCACCAACATGTTACATCAATTGCAGAAGCGGCTGCTAAGAAATTGGGTTTCCTCTTCCGGGCTCGCAAATACTTTTCACCAACTAATCTCTATACCTTATACACTTCACAAATAAGGCCAAACCTCGAATACTGCTCCCACATCTGGGGTGCAGCAGCCGCTTCTACACTCGCTATCCTGGACTCCATTCAAAAGAGAGCTATACGTCTCATCGGTGACCCTACCCTCACCCAAAGGCTTCCATCCCTTGCCCACCGACGTGCCGTTGGTGACCTCTCTCTCTTTTATAGATATCTGCACGGGCACTGCTCAGAGGAGCTTTCCTCCATAATTCCCCCACCTGCTGCCCCCAGCAGATCTACCAGGGGAACAGAGCGAATGCACCCTTTTACTGTCCAGGTCACCAGACATAGAACATCTTGTTATGCCCGCTCTTTTGTCCCGAGGACTTCCAAGTTGTGGAATTCCTTGCCGGCACATGTTTTTCCTTCTCCTCCGAACCTCCAAACCTTCAAGTCCAGAATTAACAAGTTGCCTCTTTCCTCCTTGTCAACACCCACGGTACGATAGTATTTAGGCTGTAAGCCCTCGTGGTGTGTTGTTGACATAAAAAAAAAATAGACAAAACGGATATGAAATTGAAGCTAAAACAAGAGGGTGAACGGCAGCAAAAATGCTCATTGTCGTCATATTTATTTAATTGTTTCATAGACGATCAATTAAATAGCCTAATAAAGGAAAAGACAACAGGTGTCAAAATAAATAGACGACGGTTTCTTTGCAAAAGTTATAGCAGGAACGGAAAAACAATTGGAAAGAATGCTCGGTGGATGGTGTTGATATCTGACACTATCTGTATTAATATTTAAATTTATTAAAATATTACACATATTGTTATTTTTTTCGTATTGCTTATGAAGTATTCAACTATAAAATAGTGATGAAGTGAAAACAACAATTGTAAGCACTTATATAATTTATTGATGGATGGAATCCCTTCACTCAAGAAACATCCAAAACCTATAGTGCTTTTGGCTGCATGAAATTCAATCCGTTAGTACACAATACCTTTGATTGCAGTTAACACCGTTTATAAATCTTTACGTATTATGTAGGGATGGCCACTAAGTGAAGCGTGGAACCTGTGATAAACACTGATAAGTACACTTGGAGAACCCAAATCACCACCACACATTTTAAAAAAACATTGACGAATTATTCATCCTCTGATTGCGCTAACTTGGTTAGCGAAACGAGCGTCAGGTTTTTTAAATATGTTGTGGTGATATGGGTTCTCCGAGTGTACTTATGTAGGGATGGTAATATTCTAAATGGTAATTTTGCAGATTACTTAATCTTCGCTTTCTACGAATGTCTTTCAGAAACATTTAAAAGCACCCTTGTATGTATGAACCATAGAAGAAATACTGTGCTTTCAATGCCCGACAAAGTTAGGGGACGCGAAGCAAATAGGGCGGTGCTGGACGAGGTAAAAAGGTAAGATTAAAAGAAGCTTAAATGCAAAATCTAAAAAAAGGACGTGAAGATTAAAACAAGCTATAAACGGAACTTTTGCCTTACTTAAGCCAATCGATCCAGTTGTTATCGAATGAATAACAGGTAAATTGTATACAGTGTGTCCCAAACTGGATGGGAATGTATTGGTAGCTCCGTTATTATTAGAGATAGGGAGACGGTTGAATTAGCAATGTTTTGTAGAATTTGATGCTCGTTCCAAATATGACTTGTATTTTGCCCTGCCTCTTTTCGTTTTCGAGTTATTTCGAAAAAATCAAAATTTGTCGATTTCTTTTTTTTTCAATATCTAAGTAGGCGTTGATCTGACATGTCAAAGACCTGCACATTATCAGGACTCTTTTTACAGCGTAATCTTTTTGTGCTATTCTCATCTTTGCATTGTCATCTGTTTTTGAGCTACATGTATCAACGTTTCTTTTTATTATGGCAGCCATGTTGGATTTTTTGCTCATGTGATAGCTTGTGAAAAGAACTTTCCAATGATGTACATCATGCTTGAGAAATCTTGTAATTGCACTGACAATTTTGAGAAAACCGTTTTGAGGATAGTAGGCTATGAAATCCAATACCAGAAAACAAATGACAAAAAAAGTGTTCAAAAAGCAGTAGGCCATGGAGTCTAACAATAGACTTCTACTTTTAACATAATTTTCCGTAATGATTCACGATAAAAAAATATTTAGGTAATAATGCTAGGTAATATTATGTGAAACAGTTTAATAACGAAACCAGGCAATAACAAATAGAAACTTAAACCCCACAAAACAACACAATTAGAAACGAAACTCAACAAATAATAAAATGGAAACTTGAAAATACACTAAATAGAAAATTGTTCAATATGGCCACCGTTTTGTTCAATGCACTTTATACACCTTTTGGAAACATACATGCAAACTCTCGTGAGAGTGTTTTGGTTAATATGATTTATAGCTTCCGTGATTCTGTTTCGTAATTCATTGATATTTTGTGGTGGATCGAATTTATACACATCATTCTTCAGTGTACCCCAAAAATAAAAATCCATGGGTGTTATATCAGGACTTCGAGCACACCAATGAACCGGCCCATTGTTACAAATGACACGATTATTAAAATTTTGGTATAAAAACTCTTTGACGATCCTAGCATTGTGAGCTGGACAACCGTCTTGGTGGTACCAAATCTCGTCTAAATTATCATGAACTCTTCTAATTGTTGGAAAGATATCATTTCTCAATAGATTAAGATACCTTTTTCCAGTTAAATTATTTTCAAAAAAGAACGGACCAACAACGAAGTTACCTGAAAGTTTTTAAAATTAACTGTCTAATCTACAAATAAAAAATAAGGTTTTTACCTAATAAGCCGCACAAAATATTAATACCAAATCTGTCTTGCAATCGTCTTTCTTCCTTTATATGGGGATTTTCATTTGCCCAATAATGCATATTATGGCGATTATACACACCATAATTTGTAAATCTGGATTCATCAGTCCATATTATTTTCAAATGAAAATTTTCACCTTGCTGACATTGTCCTTGATACCATCTGCGGAATTGAGGTCGCTTAGGGTAATCGTCAACATTTAAGCCTTGTACGATTGTAGGTTTGTATGGATGGTAATGACTTTGTTTTTTAATACACGGTGTACCGTACTTTTTGGAACGTCAATTTGTTCACCATAAAACCGAACAGATTGAGGAGGGTTTTCGTTTGAAACCTGTAAGACGGTATTATTTCTTTCTTCATTTCTAGACATTGGTAGTTTCTTTGCGTGGAAGCTACCGTCGTTCAATAGATTGGTCACTATCCTACGAAATATTTTGGTATTTGGTTGTCGTCTTTCTGGGTAGTTGTTTTGATATGAATTTGCAGCTGCTTCAGTATTTCGGTTATACCGAATATAACATTCCAACATGTCAAAATATTCTTCATTACTGAACATATTGTTGAATAATATTTAAAATAAACAGGAAACAAACTATTTAGTACAAAATTTTAAGCAACGTGTTAAATACACCTCGAATTGTTCAGATAATTAAGAATGATACTATTCTTAATTGTCACGTTAGTGTTATATCCATAGCAACTTTTCTTCTGTGGTTTTTCAGTTGACTAACGTTTAAAAATCAAACAATTTTCAAAGGCGTGGTCGTAAATCATTAATCTGCTTTTTACTGAGTTCTGTTAGTAAATTTAGTTGTTTACTAGGTTTACCTATTTAATTAAGTTATAACAATTTTCTAGGATAATGTTGTAATGTAAAATATCATTTGTAATAATAGGCCAATTCATTGGTGTGCTTAAAGTTCCTATTTTTTTTTATCGTGAATCATTACGGAAAATTATGTTAAAAGTAAAAGAGTCTATTGTTAGACTCCATGGCCTACTGCTTTTTGAACACTTTTTTTGTCATTTATTTCCTGGTATTGGATTTCATAGCCTACTATGCTTAAAACGGTTTTTCTCAAAATTGTCAGTGGAATTACAGGATTTCTCAGGCATGTTGTACATCATTGGAAAGCTCTTTTCACAGCCTATCACATGAGCAAAAAATCCAATATGGCTGCCATAATAAAAACAAACGTTGATACCTGTACCTCAAAAACAAATGACAATCCAAATTTGCAAGTCTTAGACATGTCATATCAACGCCTACTTAGATATTGAAGAAATAAGAAATCGACTTTTTTTTTCAAAATAACTCGAAAACGAAAAGATGCAGGGCCGAATACAAGTCATATTTGGAACGAGCATGAAATTCTACAAAACATTGCTAATTTAACCGTCTCCTAATCTCTAATAATAACGGAGATAGCAATACATTCCCATCCAATTTGGGACACACTGTATAGTTATATATATATATATATATATATATATATATATATATATATATATATATATATATATATATATATATATATATATATATATAAGAAGTTTTTACATAAATTTAACAACTGAGAATATGTATAAAAAGATATGACATGGTAAAGATATTGCTATCCTGAAGAACTTTAATCATTATTATTATTACAATAATAACCTTTATTCAACCAAATATCGCAACATTAAGTAGGCCAAGTCAAAAAATAAATTGCTACAAAAATCCAGTAATCTGTGACCCACAACACAAAGCAGAAATTCAATAATACTTCTAGTCAAAATGGTACACATACAAAATATGTCATATAACTATATTAAAAATAACAGGCTGAAACAAAACACAGGCAAATACAAACAGATAAAATAAAAGTTGTGGGGTAGTTTTCCATTTATTCATGCTGTTTTTTGGGGTGCAGAATCCGAATTCGAGATTTGCTTACAACACTTCGTGACGCAATATTAAGAAAAAGAATTTTAAAAAAAGTAAAAACATCTCATCTTTTGGCGGTTTTTTGCTTTTAACTTGAAATTTGTCAACCTTTAGCTGTTTTCTTCGACTAGCCGTTCGGGTTCGAACACTAGTTTTAAATTTAATAAAATATATACTGGTTTCAACTGCTATGCTATTTCTAGTACTCAAAAAACATTTCCAAAATCACATTATGAATTCCAATTCTGTGCAAATATAATTTGCCTTGTACGTCCCTTCATTCTATTTATTTTCCCCTGACATGATAGGAAACGAACAAAATCGAGCTTTGACAGGGCTTCTGCACCGACTAAATAGACAGACCCTAACGATACAACATATGTGATCGACGGAGGGTTTTTGTCACTCCGCGTCAAATAGCACCACGGCAGATCTTCGAAAATTTGCAGTAGTTATTTATCATATGTCAAGTCAATGCATCGTCATTTTCGATGGCTACCACTAGGAAGCGTGTGAAATCACCAAGCGCATTAAAACGATTGAGAATAGCGCAAAGAAAAAGAAAAAACAGAGCGCAAACAGAGGACTACAAACCAGTGGCGGGGCTCGGTTTAAGGAACTTCCTTAAATGTCTTTCATGCAGATAAACATTCCGAAACCTGTCGCCTTAAGTGATAAAGGAAGTTCAAAAACCTCGTCCGACAATGAAAATACAATACACTAAAAAATTTGGCTGCGATTTAGTCCCCCTCTCGGTATCGTTCTTTACCTAAGATTCAGTATAAAAGGTGTTATAATTTTTCATCCTTTGATGACGCTAACTTTGTTAGTGAAACAAACGTCAGGTTTTAAAAAAGATGGGTTGTGGGATTTGGGTTCTCCAAGTGTACTTATCAGTGCTGATCACAGGTTCCAATCTTCACTTAGTGTAGTTCTATGTGGGTGTTAGATATGCATAATGCATATTACTTCACGCAGAAAATGCCCACTTTATTTTAGTGAATTTTTATTTTAAAAAATTCACTAATAGAGAGGTATCGATGGTGAGATTTTTTTCAAATGAGCGCGAACTAGGACCCCTAAAACCCATACCCGGGGTTAGTTTCAATTTATATATATATATATATATATATATATATATATATATATATATATATATATATATATATATATATATATATATATATATATATATATATATATATATATGATGTATCCGTCTGATAACTCAAAAAATAATTAACCGATTTCGATGGAACTTGGCAAGTGCCTTTCTTTTATAAATGGCTTGGATGAGTTCGTTAGCCAGAAAAATCGGACGGGGTTTTCCGGGAATGAGTTTTCTTTCGAAAAATTTTTTTTTCTCTGAAAGTAAAAAAGCTGTTTTAATAAAATTTAGTACATATGTTGCCTTGAAAGAGGTCTTACTACGTACTAATATTCAACTTTCTAAGTTTACAGAAAATTAAGTTAAATTTTCTTTCTAAAAATTTTTTTTCTCCGAAAATTACAAAGCTATTTTAATGAAATTTGGTGGATATCTTGCGTTAGGAAAGACCTTACTAAACACCAAAATTAAATTCTCTAAGTTTATAGACAATTGAGTTATTCAAATTTGAAACATTTAATAAAAATTCACTACCATAACGCACTTGCTGCGTCCCGAGATTTTTTTACAATTATTCTTCTTCAATATTTTTACATGCAAGATATCTAACCATTTTTCCTACAACGTTTCTACATTTACCCATTTGCTAGATCTTTATAGTATAATGTAATACCTTTCCGACAAAGCCGATGAAACAGCTGGCAACACTGTGACAAGTAACAGTTACGCCCCGTTTTAGGCGAATCAACTGGCAACTAAAAGTAAAATCCTTATTTTAGCTTTATTATTTTTATTGGAAAACACAGGCGGTATACGAAAACTTCGGAAATATACTGAATGAACATCAATTTGAATATATAACTGGAATATGCTACAAATAGATTTACGAGTGGAGAAGATATAAATGTTGGTATCAGTGTATTTATAGAAGGTACATCAATCAAATGTCATATCATCCGTGAAGCAACTATAACAGACACTTGTTATAAGTATTATAAGGGTGAGAATAAAAGAATCACAAAACTGTGGAAGAATCCATGATTTGAACTTAGGAATACCAGGAATCCAGCATTTCATGTTGAGACGTACGAAAAGCTGCCACAGCTTTCTTGTTGTTTGAACCTTTCTATTCAACATGTGACGCATGTATAAAGCTTTTAATATAAGTAGATGATGTATAGATTATATTTTAAGGAATCTAATGGGATTTTATTGTATACTAGTTTCAACTAAATTTAAACTCTTGAAATAACTAGAGTAACAAGCAATGATTACATTAAGTCAAGATTAGGACCTGTCATGAGCACTGATAAGCACACCTGGAGAACCCAAATCACCACAACACATTTTAAAAGACCTAACGAACGTTTCACTAACCAAGTTAGCGTCATTCATCTTATATCCCCAGCTCTATTTATATTACTTTATAAAGCAATCTATCAGGTTCATGCATTTTTTATTATTACTATACAGTGTGTAAAAGCCAAATGGAATTTTTGAACGATCTGTTCATTCTCTATTCAAAAATGTTATAGTTTTAAAATTTATTGCAACAATTAAGATATAATAAAATAAAATCACGAGGTTACCGAAATTCGCCATAAAATACTCAAAACTTATTACAATATTGTAATTAGTATACTCAAAATTTATTTCCCGTTTAGGTCTTGAAGATAAGAAAGTAAGCAAAAACCATAGTAATGTGCTTTTTACATTGTATCCATTAAAAATACATTAAAGAGTTTCCGAGGCAGTGTTAGTTTTTTTAAAACGCCTAAGCAAATTGTTTTGTAATTATAAATTGTCATTTAAATTGTTAGTATTATAATTTTAGTTTGAATCTCGTTAACTTCAATTCTGAAAAATTGCTACATTAACGGAAATGTATAAAATAACAGTTATGCAAATGATTGGTTACGGAGATAAAACCCGAACAGAACATGAGGTAACTCGCCTATTTCATGAGGAATTTCCTGATTTACCGCCTATATCACAAGGAACAATTAGTAAAATAGAGAAGCAGTTTCGCGAGTTTGGTCATGTAAGGCAGATAAAAAACAAGCAGCCAATGCACTGAGTGATGAAATCACATTAGATGTGATGCTTGAATTTGTGGAAAAGCCACATACATCGGCTAGGCAAGCATCCACTACATTTAATGTTAGCCATGCATCGATAGTTAACATATTAAAAGAAAATAAAATGCATCCCTATAAAATGATACCTACTCAGGAGCTCATGGAAGACGATTATGATAGGATAACTTATTTTTATGAGCGAATGATGGACATGCTTGATAACAATATTATCCAATTAGAAGACGTTATGTTTTCTTATGAGTGCACTTTTTCACTTAACGGTTATGCCCATCGGCAAAATTGTCGTTACTGGGCAACGACAAATCCTCACTGAATGAGAAAAGAACACACGCAATATCCTCAGAAGGTTAATGTTTGGGCAGGCATTGTTGGAAACCATATCATTGCTTCCTTTTTCATTGAAGGTTATTTGACTGGCGATAATTATTTGGCACTACTTCAAAATGACGTCATTCCAACTTTAGCAAATTTATATCCTGATCCAGAAAACCCTCAAGCTCCAGAGAATATGATATGGTTTCAGCAGGATGGAGCACCACCACATTACCAACTCAATGTCCGGCAGTACCTCGATGCAATATTTCCCAATCGGTGGATAGGGAGGCGAGGATCGATAGAATGGCCAGCGCCATCACCTGATCTTACCTTATTAGATTTCTTTTTATGGGGATATGTGAAAAGCATTGTGTACAAAACTAAACCTTTTGATTTAAATGACTTAAAGGAACGAATAACGCTTGCGATTAGGTCGATCTCGCCTGATATGTTAAATAATGTTAGAAGACAGTTTTATTTAAGATTAGGGTGTTGCCAAGAAGTTCGCGGTGAACATTTTGAACATCTACTTCATTGACATTCATAGTTCTTTATAGTGTTTTACATTTTATTATATTTTGCATTACATTTTAGTTTTTTTTTGTATTGTAAAGAATTACGGTAACCACGTGATTTTATTTTATTCTATCTTAATTGTTGCAATAAACTTGAAAACGATAACATTTTTGAATAGAGAATGAACAGACCTTTCAAACGACATAGCACAAGCCTATACTTCCCCTTTAAAAATTTGGGGTTGTACCTGTCATTCGAAGGGCGTTGAAGGTAGGGATCGCATTTTCACGTTGAAACATGTCAATTTATAACTTAAATTTGACGTGTTTCGGGATTTTTCATAAGAATGTACAGTAACCGAAATAATGAATTTATTCCATTTTACACACACTATATATATATATATATATATATATATATATATATATATATATATATATATATATATATAATATATATATATATATATATATATATATATATATATATATATATATATATATATTACTCTCGAAGGCATTTAGCTGTCCTGGTTGTCTACCATTTCTTTTAGTAATTTTAGATTCTCCTCATTAACGTGGTGCTCTTTGAATCTAAATTCAATAGATCTTTTTGTTTGTCCGACGTATTTAAGATCTCAATCTTTGCAACTTATCTAACAAATTCCCGAAATTTTGGCCGTACTATCCTTGTCTTTTGGGTTATCTAGCAAGTTTTTTAAAGTATTTTTTGTCAATAATGTTAGTTGCAAGTTGGCTTTTTGAAAACTGCTATCTAGACCCCTCGTGATTCAAGGTCCACACGGTAAGCAATTTATTATTTATTTATTTATTTATTTATTTATTTATTTATTTATTTATTTATTTATTTATTTATTTGTTTATTTATTTATTGCATACCTTTTAATTAGTGGATTTGAAACAGATCTTGAAAGTGAAAGTGAGTATTTTCATAGAATGTGGTTTGATTGCCACGACGATCCAATACGCTTCTGTCGCATTAATAGTTCGATATCTGATCTTTGTTGATGTTCCCTATTGGATGGAATACTTGATTTTAAAGATACAAACATAGAGAAGCAGTTCAGCTCCCCGCAGACGAACTGCAAGATTGGTATAAGAAATCATGTTTAGCCATAAATGCCGACAAATGCTTGGTAGTTCCATCTTCTAAGAGAATATACACACCTGACGATAACATATCCTTAGACAACAGTCTAATTCCCTGGCAAGACTGAGCCAAATACCCTGGAGTTGTCTTAGACAAACGCTTAACATGGCGTTTTCATGCCCAACACGCTCGACATGTGAACAATTTTCGATGTTCACCTCAAAGTTCTTTCTACTTCTAAACAGAAACTCCAAATTATCCATGAACAATAAACTGCTCATGTACAGTCATAATCCGGCCGGCCTTGACATATGCGTCTCCTGCATGGGCCACTGCGGCCGACACATACACACACATCAATACCATTCATATCGTGCAGAATAAAATTCTGAGAATGGTTACCGGAGCGCCATGGTTTGTCAGAAAGAGTCATATCCACTCTGATCTGAAAATGCCCTTAATACTTGAGTTTATAATAACTCAAATATCCACCACTCAGTCGACCAAAGCCGCTTCGCATCCAAATGCTCGTCTCCATAGCGCCATCGACCACGATGAGCAACTTCCAGTAAGGCGTAAGCGTCCAAATATTATCCTGACCCGCTAACACCCCTGCGGCAAACAGATGGAAACATTCAAAATCTTAATGTCATGTGTGAAGTCATTCCGACGGAAGTATGGACCAAGGTCCGGTAGTCCAGGGAGGGGTTTACTGGGTGCGAGTCACACACTACCTTAAATTTCCACACACTACCGTGTATGATTGAGTGTGTCCTTCAGTATCCACATTCCTGTTTTCAAAACAAGTTGTTCAGCTCGCCTCACACATGGCAGTGCATCCGGCTGTGTACCTGGACAGCAAATTTCCTCTCCAACCGGAGCATTTCTGTTGTCGTGGATAGCCATTCCTCTAAGCTGTATCCAATTAATGCAGGAGTCCCTCAAGGTTCAGCTGTAGCCCCTACTTTGTTTCTTCTTCACATCAATGACCTCCTCTCTAGCACATCCAACCCAGTTCACAGTTACGCGGATAACAGCTCCCTCCACTCAAATATACAATACTCTAAGCCCGTCTCTTTAGCCCAATTAGATGAGGATCACAGACTCATGGAGGGTTCTGTCTGTGATTCTCCAAAAAATATTAGACTGGGGAAGTAGAAATCTTGTACAATTCAACTCCACCAAATCTCAGTCTTGCTTTCTATACCATAAGAGATACACCAGCCCTAGACCCATCACAATGAACAACCAAGTTATTCAAAGTAATCAGTCATTTTCACTTGTTGGCATTTCTGTGGATCGAAATCTCAATTGGCACCAACATGTCACATCAATTGCAGAAGCGGCTGCTAAGAAATTAGGTTTCCTCTTCCGGGCTCGCAAATACTTTTCACCAGCTAATCTTTCTACCTTATATACTTCACAAATAAGGCCAAACCTCGAATACTGCTCCCACATCTGGGGTGCCGCTGCCGCTTCTACACTCGCTATCCTGGACTCCATTCAGAAGAGACCTATACGTCTCATCAGTGTCCCTACCCTCACCCAAAGGGTGCCATCCCTTGCCCACCGACGTGCACCCCTCTCTCTCTCTATTTTATAGATATCTGCACGAGCACTGCTCAGAGGAGCTTTCTTCCATAGTTCCCTCACCTGCTGCCCCCAACAGACCTACTAGGGGAACAGAGCGAATGCACCCTTTTACTGTCCAGGTCACCAGATATAGAACATCTTGTTATGCCCGGTCTTTTGTCCCGAGGACTTCCAAATTCTGGAATTCCTTGCCGGCACATGTTTTTCCTTCTCCTCCGAACGTCCAAACCTTCAAGTCCAAAATTAACAAGTTGCCTCTTTCCTCCTTGTCGACACCCACGGTACGATAGTATTTAGGCTGTGGGCCCTCGTGGTGTGTTGTTAAAATAAAAAATAAAAAAATTGGCAGTGCCAAATAAAAAACAGGACAGAGAACAGAATAAAATAGAAGAAAATTGAAGCAAGAAAATAAGAAATGCACAATAAGCAAAGGTTGCACAATTCTATTGGGGCGGCAAAGCCGCGGACGAGCCCTGAGGGAGAAAAAAAATAAGAAGATACCCTTGAGTAAAATTTTACTTGCATACTATACATTTCTGATGCTTATTTAAATTAAAATGTATTTTTATTGGCAAATAAATGATTAATAAGCACAATTTGGAGAACCCATTCATCACAACATAGTTTTTAGACCTGACGATCGTTTCGCTAACAAAGCTATCGTCATCAGAGAGATCAATAAACTGGATAATAAACGATCGGCAGGTCTTAAAACTGTGTTGTGATGAATTGGGTTCTCCAAATTACATTTATCAGTGCACATTACAGGTTCCAATCTTCACTCATTAAATATGTTCCGTCGTTATTTTCGACACATTTTTTTGCCAGATGCACGTGCCGACTATGGACACAAAAATAGAGTTGGTAACCCTGAACAATGATGGTCAACCCGAAGATGTCACCCTGGAGATTTACATTTTCGAACGGCGGTCTGACTGGCTAGAGAGGCTGCCTACCCCTTCTCGACCCGTAGAGCCGGGAAAACTTCGGAATCAAGAACTCTGCAAAAGCCCCATTTCATCGATGATCGTGCCATAGTTCACTCATCAGTTCGAGTTCTTCGTTGTTCCCTGGGCATTGGACAAACAGGCCCGTAGCAGCCACGTGACATTCTGAAAAGTGTTGGAAACCACCTGGACCATAGGGCGAGGCTGTGCCTAGTTCCCAATTAAATGCTACAAACTCCGTGTACCAAAGAATGAAGCTGCTCCTTATTCTCCGTCTGTTCAACAAGTCATTTACGCTGTGAAGATGGGCTGTTCCCGAAGCACATCGAGTTATTCTTCGTTTGACCCATGAACGACGTCCCAGACAAGAAAGGTATTTTGTTTGTATTACACCGCAAATTATTGTCTGTGTAACTTTGCCCATTGTGCAATAAATACATTTAGATAACCCGCGTTAATATTTTCTTTACCATCTTACCATCTAACCCCTGATGTACATGCAATTCAATTAAACGTAATCAATTAAAGCTATTGAAGAACGTACCGAATCAACGGTACATAATAAATTATTATTTTTATTGTCATTAATATAGCGGTTATTTCGCCACACCAGTAGACGGTGGTGTGAAAAACATAACATCGTAGCCCTCAAGCAAATCTAAATCATCTAGAAAAAGGGAGTGTATTATTTGGTACTACTTACTTCATTTGTTTTACTATGGTACTTTTTCCGGATTCGCCGGCGCCTGAAACAAAACATTTAGGTTAGTTTAATCTACGAGAATGGCTGGTTATAATTTTTAAAAAAACTCTGGACGCAGCAAGTGCGTTACGGTAGTGAATTTTCTTTAAAATGTTTTTCATTGCAAATATGTGTGTTTCCTTTTTAAGAAAGCAGGCATCAATTTTGGTTACCAGTATAACCTATATAGTAAAAACAATGTGCCATGTTTCATAAAAATAACTTTATTGTGTGAAAATGTACAAAAATTTCCAAAAGTAAACTTAAAGTGTTCCCGGAAAAACTCGTTTCTTGGTCAACCTTATAGGTTAATAGCAAATTGAGCTATTCAAATTTGAAGCATTTAATGAAAATTCGCTACCATAACGCACTTGCTGCGTCCCGAATTTCTTTTCTTACAAACATGCATCGCTGAAAAATTCAAAAATGCAATAACATAAGGCGTGTTTGATTAAAAAAAAGCCTGGACGCAGCAAGTGCGTTATGGTAGTGAATTTTCATAGAAATGATCTGGCACAAAATATTTTATTATAACTTTTTTTTTCTTGTAACATAGAAATCTAAATTTTGGTGTATAGTTTACTTTTTATATCGTAAACCTACCTACCAAATTTGGTTATCATAGATTTCTTATTTTTTAAGATATAATTTTTTTTCAAATTAAAACTCAAAATTTTCTCGGAAAACCTCGTCCGATTTTTTTGATTAACGAACTTGTTAAAGTCATTTACAAAAGGAAGGTACATGCCAAATTTTATCAAAATCGGCCTATTATTCTTTGAGATAAAAAATTTTTTCGAATGAAATCTCAAAATTTTCCCGGAAAACCTCGTCCGATTTTCTTGACTAACAAACTTGTCAAAGCCATTTACAAAAGAAAGGTACATGCCAAATTTTATTAAAATCGGCCTATTACTTTTTGAGATAAGAATTTTTTTCGAATGAAAACTCAAAATTTTCCCGGAAAACCTCGTCCGATTTTCCTGGCTAACGAACTTATCCAAGCCATTTACAAAAGAAAGGTACATGCCAAATTTGATCAAAATCGGCCCATTATTTTTTGAGTTATCGGTGTGATACATATATATATATATATATATATATATATATATAATATATATATATATATATATATATATATATATATATATATATATATATATATATATATATATATATATATATATATATATATATATATATATATATATATATATATATATATATATATATATATATATATATATATATATATATATATATATATATATATATATATACATATAAAAATTGAAACTGACCCCGGATATGGGTTCTAGGGGTCCTAGATCGCGCTCATTTGAAGAAATTTTTTCAAAATTCAAAAGTCGAGATCTCCTCATTAGTGAATTTTTTCTAAGAAAATTCACTAAAAAGAAAATTTGTATCATCAACGACTTATGGGCCATCCTGTGATTGTAGAAATATTTTTTTAAGATGTAGCTCAAGACACCCTATAATTAATATATACAAATTTTCTTCATATCTTGTATAATAACTGATATATTGAGCTTTATTGACTTTTTACGAAAATTCGACAAAAATTATATACCATTAAACGATAAACTCTAAAGCTAAGGCTACTGCCAAGCATCAGAGAAAGGGTCTATTTGAAATGAATTTTCTGGAAACATTTTAGCAAAATGAAGGACAATGACGGTTGAAACTAAGACTTCAGAGTTTGTAAAACATCCTTTTTGAGACATTTGATTTCCATATCCCGTATTAGATTCCAGTTCTTTGCCTAAATGTTGCCGATTTTGACGTTTTAAATCGCAACTTTGACGTTTTGAGGAAAACCCCAATTTATTTTTCTTTAAATGCCTATAACTTTTTTGTCTTTTGACCTACATAGCTAAATTTTGGTAGGTAGCTTACCTATAAGGATATTAACCAGCGTACCAAATTTGGTTGTCCTTACTTTGTTAGTTCCGGAGATATAAATTTTTTTCGAAAGAAAACACAAAATTTTCCGGGAAAACCTGGGCAGATTTTCCTGGCTAACGAACTTATCCAAGCCATTTGCAAAAGGAATTTTTCCACCAAATTTAGTCAACATCGGCCTATTATTTTTTGAGTTATCGGTATATATATATATATATATATATATATATATATATATATATATATATATATATATATATATATATATATATATATATATATATATATATAAACATATAAAAATTGAAACTGACCCTGGATATGTGTTCTAGGGGGCCTAGTTCGCGGTCATTTGAAGAAATTTTTTCAAAATTCAAAAGTCGGGATCTCCTCATTAGTGAATTTTTTTAAAGAAAATTCACTAAAAAGCCGATGTAATTCACAGAAATCGAGACAAATAAAGCCGGGGACAAAAGCTAGCCTGACTACCTACTTCATAAAGTTTATAGTGAAGCAATATATCCACTGACAAGTGTTTTCATTGATATAGAAAGTGTATTTTTTCACATATTGAGCATGCTAATGGCTGTTTCCATGAATGAACTTTTCCGAGCTATTTTGTGGTCCCTTCTTTGTCTACTGGGCCAACAAATGACGGGAGCACGTGGCCTAATTCCCAGTTCTAAACTACGCCCCGGCGGAAAAACAAACACATCCTTTATTTGAAAAGATATAGGGTGATTTATTTTCTTTTCAGCACCTTAAATTACGCACAAAAAGAATTGTGTGATTCTAAATAACAAATTATATAGAATCTATTATCCACTGCGGAAGAAATATATAATATTTTACTTCCACATCGTCTGAAACGCTTCGAAGTGTGGTAGCAAATATTTTTTTAGCTCAAACATCGTAAAAAGCCTCAACACATGTTAAAAAAACCTTTTTCGAAGAAAAAAAATGTTGCGTCGGTCTGTCTGTTAGTTCCCACGATAACTTTCAAAGGGACTGAGCTATCGACTCCAAATTTTGTACATGGATAGCAGTCGGCCAACTAAGGGTTCGTGTTGTTTTCGATTTAAATCGCTCCAAGAGAAGGGTGAGGTATGGGGGTTGATTAATTAAAATGTACACTTTAACATTGAAAATCGTCGTTTCATGAGATTTTTCGAGAACATGAATTCAAATATTACGACGGACCTGACATATTCTCATGAAATTCAAGCAGGGGCTGATCATGTAGGGGTGAACTATCAAATTATTCTGTATCGACATCAAATTTGTTTTTTTTTTGTTAGTCCTGGCTCATTTATTAAATTGTTAGTTAGTTGTATACAGTCTCTATTTTTTAACACTGTGTTATTTGGAGCTGGCGTGACAACATACTACTTGGTTCCGCAACTAGGTGGCGGCGCGTCCACCACTCACTTAGTATTGAAAGGTTGGCTACTATAGCCGTATTACTTTATATGTGTATTTTTGCTGCAATTAGTATGCCGTACTGAAGAGCTCTAATGAGAGCGAAACCGGTCTACGGTTCTAATTGTTGCGAGAATGCATCTAGCCTTACATACATACATACATTACATTCATACATTCATACATACATACATACATACATACATACATACATACATACATACATACATACATACATACATACATACATACATACATACATACATACATACATACATACATACATACATACATACATACATACATACATACATACATACATACATACATACATACATACATACATACATACATACATACATACATACATACATACATACATACATACATACATACATACATACATACATACATACATACATACATACATACATACATACATACATACATACATACATACATACATACATACATACATACATACATACATACATACATACATACATACATACATACATACATACATACATACATACATACATACATACATACATACATAGATATATATATATATATATATATATATATATATATATATATATATATATATATATATATATATATATATATATATATATATATATTTACAAATTAAAATAACACTATCCACATCAACTGAAATATTTATTTATTCAAAAAGTATCTGCAACGAGGAGTGCAAAATTTAAATAATTCGACAAAATATCAAAGTTGCTCGAGAAATTTTCTTACAAATTTTTTTTTGTGAACACTTTTTCTTACCACCTTTTTCCAGTGTTTCCTACAAAAAAAGCACTTTACTAGTGAGAAAAATGGCTTTTTTGTAAATTTCCAAGGCATACTCGATTTGTGGAAACTCAAATTATGGCACAAATTAGTTTATATCCAAGCAGTACTGAACGCCAGAGATTGAAATTTCAACCTTTTCGACTTTTTCTCCTATCTATGAGTCGATCGGGGACACATTGAATATGTATATACAGACTGTTTACTAATAACGTGCAGAAAATTAAAGGTCGTGTTCACTGGCTAATTTCAAGAAGATCATATGAATATTTCTACAATAATTCTTTGTTTCCGAGATACGGGGTCTTAAAGGTGCAACGAGAAGGTGACAAATGCTTTTTCTATGGCAATTTCCGAAAATTTTGAAAAAGTGTTTGTCACATTGCACCTTTAACACCCCGTATCTCTGAAACGAAGCATTATTGGACAAATGTCCGTATTTCTTCTTGAAATCAGTCAAGGAACACGTTCTGCACCTCATTAGAAAACACCCTATATATATATATATATATATATATATATATATATATATATATATATATATATATATATATATATATATATATATATATATATATATATATATATATGTTCAGAAAGATTTCCGCGGTCTTTAATGTGAGACATGCTTGGTTCTCGGGTTAAACCGCGTCCAGAATTTATGGAAACTCGACGTTTCGGCTCCTGTTTTGGAGCCATTTTCAAGAGGTAAAGGAAATATGTAAGGACACTCTAAGGCCTCAATCTGCCTACTCCTTAGAGTGATGGACAAAGGTGGGTAAAGGAAATATGTAAGGACACTCTAACGCCTCAATCTGCCTACTCCTTAGAGTGGTGGACAAATGTGGGTAAAGGAAATATGTAAGGCCACTCTAAGGCCTCAATCTGCCTACTCCTTAGAGTGATGGACAAATGTGGGTAAAGGAAATATGTAAGGACACTCTAAGGCCTCAATCTGCCTACTCCTTAGAGTGATGGACAAATGTGGGTAAAGGAAATATGTAAGGACACTCTAACGCCTCAATCTGCCTACTCCTTAGAGTGATGGACAAAGGTGGGTAAAGGAAATATGTAAGGACACTCTAACGCCTCAATCTGCCTACTCCTTAGAGTGGTGGACAAATGTGGGTAAAGGAAATATGTAAGGACACTCTAAGGCCTCAATCTGCCTACTCCTTAGAGTGATGGACAAATGTGGGTAAAGGAAATATGTAAGGACACTCTAAGGCCTCAATCTGCCTACTCCTTAGAGTGATGGACAAATGTGGGTAAAGGAAATATGTAAGGACACTCTAAGGCCTCAATCTGCCTACTCCTTAGAGTGGTGGACAAATGTGGGTAAAGGAAATATGTAAGGACACTCTAAGGCCTCAATCTGCCTACTCCTTAGAGTGGTGGATAAAGGTGGGTTGGGTTGTTGTAGCTCGATTACGGGGCCTCAATCTGCCTACTCCCCAAATCTCGCTGGAGATCGTCTGTGAGGTCTCAGTGTGTTCAACCCTAGGCCTCGGAGAGATCTCTCTGCCTACTCCCCAAATCTCGCTGGAGATCGTCTGTGAGGTCTCAGTGTGTTCAAGATCTCTCTGAGGCCTAGGGTTGAACACACTGAGACCTCACAGACGATCTCCAGCGAGATTTGGGGAGTAGGCAGATTGAGGCCCCGTAATCGAGCTACAACAACCCAACCCACCTTTATCCACCACTCTAAGGAGTAGGCAGATTGATGCCTTAGAGTGTCCTTACATATTTCCTTTACCTACCTTTGTCCACCACTCTAAGGAGTAGGCAGATTGAGGCCTTAGAGTGTCCTTACATATTTCCTTTACCCACATTTGTCCATCACTCTAAGGAGTAGGCAGATTGAGGCGTTAGAGTGTCCTTACATATTTCCTTTACCCACCTTTGTCCATCACTCTAAGGAGTAGGCAGATTGAGGCCTTAGAGTGTCCTTACATATTTCCTTTACCTCTTGAAAATGGCTCCAAAACAGGAGCCGAAACGTCGAGTTTCCATAAATTCTGGACGCGGTTTAACCCGAGAACCAAGCATGTCTCATATATATATATATATATATATATATATATATATATATATATATATATATATATATATATATATATATATATATATATATATATATATATATATATATATATATATATATGAATTCAATTTGACCTCAGATCTGGGATCTCCTGGTTCGTGCTTATTCAAAGAAAATTTCCTGAAAATCTCAAAAGTCGCGATCTCGTCATAAGCGATCTTTTACAAAGTTCTCTAATTACTTTGCAAACCAGTTCCTTCATGTATTTCTTAAAGGTATGGTGTTGATAAGGAGGGTGGAACAAGTACTTGCAGTCTCTTGATTAGAATTTATAGAGAGCATGTAAATGGTAAGAGAGGCCTTGGGTGCCTCAGGAAAGCTTAGTGTTTTGGGCGATATATTAAAGAACAAAGAGGTCAGACATTTACGTAATTGGAGAGTGTGCATGATGAGATCTATTGAATGTGCAAGAAGCGAAATATCATGTTAGGACAGACGTGCGTGAAGAAAAATTATTAGAAAATTGCATAGGCTTTTAAAAAATGTATTATGATTTACAAGCAGTCAGAACTAACAGTCGTGATTCAAAATTTCAAAATTATTGCGTCCGTGTTCTAATTATACTGTCACATTAATTAATGGCAACTTAAAATCATAACAATTTGCAATAAACGCTGCCATTTGTGTCATAAATCATTATAATTTATTGAAAGGTAACGACCAGCTATTAATCTAAATTAAGCGGTAATGCAAGTGAATTACTCCAGAAATATTCAGTTGTTGGATAATTTTGTAACAGGTCAGGATATTTTAACTGTATTAACTGTCGAAAAACAATGCACGTGTTCAAAACAACTCATCTACCATACGACAATGTTATTCCTGACGCAGTGCTGTATTTGGTTACCATAGCTTTGTTATTTTCGGAGATAATTTTTTTTTCTGAAAGAAAACCCAAAGTTTTCCAGGAAAACCTGGTCCGATTTTCCTCGCTAACGAACTTATCCAAGCCACTTACAAAAAGAAGGTACCTGCCAAACTTAATCAAAATCGGCCCATTATTTTTTGAGTTATCGGTGTGACGCTCCGTTTTCGAGATGCAAGGCGTCAAAAAAATATTTTTAGTTTTTTTATACAGGTGTTTCAAAACGTGTGTCGGAAAATGAAGAGTGCGGTTCCTTGTCTCTTTCTAAGAAAAAAAGTTTCTATTAACATAGATCGACAAACGCGTCGTTTTAGAGATACAGGGTGTCAAAAAATATATGTTGATTTAGTTTTTTGACGGTATCTCAGAAACCGTTTCAGACACTGAATTCAGATTTTGTACACAGCTTA
Organism: Tillus elongatus; assembly: GCA_964006375.1. Taxonomy (NCBI): domain Eukaryota; kingdom Metazoa; phylum Arthropoda; class Insecta; order Coleoptera; family Cleridae; genus Tillus; species Tillus elongatus. The sequence goes on from OZ023264.1 coordinate 14,001,287, forward strand.
TTATTAATATTTCATACATTTTTATGTATGTGTGTGTGTGTGTCATATATATATATATATATATATATATATATATATATATATATATATATATATATATATATATATATATGGATGTATGTATGTATATAGATTTAAAATAATTCAAAATGGCGGAACATCCGAAAGTACCGGAAATTGATAACAACTTGGTTATTTTAAATAGAATGACCACGTTTTTAAATTTTTTATGATTCCATGTTTAATTTTAAGTCGACTTTGTGACACATACCACCAACTAGAAACGTCAAGTTTCAGAGATAAAAAATGTTTTATGACAAAACTGGCAGAATACTCTGTGTTAAAAAAAAATTAAGTGGAACTAACAGATAGAACCACAAAATTTTGGCAGTAGGAAGTCAAAACATTTAAGTTGAATTTTGTTTGATTTAATTTGAAAATCATCCACAGGCGGTCAGAAACAATATTAAAAACATGGTTATTCCATTTAAAATAACCAAGTTTTATCAATTTTCGGCACTTCCGGAAGTTCCACCATTTTGAAGTTATTTTAAAACAATAGATCGTAAGCTCAAAAGGCTTCATACTAAATTTTGATTCGCTAGCATTCGAGATTCTCCAAATACTTCTAACCAACGGCGACCGTGGGACACCTATATATAGGGTGTCTCACCGGTAACAGCACGATCTCTTACGTCTAAACGGCACATTTTTTTGGAGTAACCTTATGTAGGTCAATAGTGCCTACATTTTAAAAATATTTTTTAGTATACAAGTGTTCTAAAAAAATCGTGGCACATCAAAGTGATGTGTCACGATTTTTTGGAACATATATATATATATATATATATATATATATATATATATATATATATATATATATATATATATATATATATATATATATATATATATATATATATATATATATATATATATATATATATATATATATATATATATATATATATATATATATATATATATATATATATATATATATATATATATATATATATATACACACACACATACATACATATATGAACATATAAAAGTTTAAACTGACCCCGGATATGACTCCTACGGGCCCTAGTCCGCGTTCGCAGAAACTTTTTCAAAGTTCAAAATTCGGGATCCGCTCAATAGTGACTTTTTTCTACGAAAATTTACAAAAACTCAGGACGCAGCAAATGTGGAAGCAAGCAAATAACTTTAAAACGAAAAGGATGATGTTGATGAGACTTTGTAAGTAAATGTAATGAAGCATAATGCGTCTGAAGAGATGTCTTTCGTTGCAAATATACTTCCGGATTAACCGGAAGTACCCTCAACTTTATTTATTTAAATAGGACAACCTGTATATTTTCGCAGATTATAGTAGATCTTGCCTCTCCGAATTCGCCCATACTTGGTTTAGAATCAGTATCTGAAAAAATCGGGAAAGATAAAGCGCTTCACATTTACTAAACAATTAATTTTATTGGAAATTGATAACAAATTGAGAATCATAAAAAATTAAACAACATAGTTTCATTTAAATCTTAAAAATCATTTAAATCACCGTTTTCCTCCTGGCAATATGCAAGCCTGCTGACAAATTTCTGAGTTACCTTTTCCAAGACTTCTTTACTTCTTGCAGTAAGTATTCTTTCTCTTAAATCCTGCAAAGTAGTTGGTCGTCTGACATAAACACGTGATTTGAAGTAGTAAGGTCTGGGGAACGAGCAGGTCACTCGATGAATCCTTTACGTCCAATCCATCGATTTGGAAAAGTAGCATCCAGAAAATTTCTAACTCGTCTATCATAGTGGGTAGGTGCTCCATCCTGTAGAAACCTAAAAATTTTGAGGTAACTGTCCATTGTGTCGAAGAGCAGGAATAATTTGGTTGATCAACGGATTTAAATACTTTTCCCCATTCAAATTTCGGTCTATAAAATAATGGACCTATAAGCCTGCTTTCTACAATTCCCAGCCAAACATTCAACTTTTGTGGATGTTGGGTATAAGCTTCATGAATCCATTTTTGATTCTCATTTGATCAATCCTTTTGTTATGGCAATTTAGTGTTCCATTTAAACAAAAATTTGCCTCGTAAGAAAATACCACATTAGTTGCAAAATGTTCGTCGACATATTTCCACCTTCTTTTGCATATTATGCCAACACACATCTATCGGGTTTTATTTTGAAATTACTACCGTGCTGGCTTACCCTCCCACCTATGAACTGAGAGGTCCTACCTGTATAAGAAAGATAACAATTTTCACAATCTATTTTATACCTTTTGTATCTATTTTTTGTTCTCCTGGGTAAAATTGTAAATGTACAGGTTTTCCATGATTAAATATAGAATGAGAACTGATAAATTCCAAAGTTCACACGTGAGAAAAATTAACGTTGACTTGAAAGTAAATCTGTTGGTAATATTAAGTTCAGGGATAGTAGAGGAGACATTAGCACAGACTGAAGTGAATGAACGAGTGAAGCACCAGTCATCCAGGAAAATGCCATGGCATCCTGCCAAAGGTCTGCAATTTTACCGTGTCATTATGCTACTGATACCTCATTCTGCAAGACTGCAATGAATCAGATGGTATTATCTCATTAAAAACGTTTATTTATTGGTTTTCCCTTTACTTTAACGTTTTAGCAGAGTTTGTGGAAAGTAACAGCAATATCCTTCCTTCCTGAGTGGATTCTTTCTTTTTTTCTAACAGATATTTTAATTAAGCAAGTATTCCAAATGAGCGATAAATGGAGATAGTAAATTAAGAAATACATGAAGGAACTGGTTTGCAAAGTAATTAGAGAACTTTGTAAAAGATCGCTTATGACGAGATCGCGACTTTTGAGATTTTCAGGAAATTTTCTTTGAATAAGCACGAACCAGGAGATCCCAGATCTGAGGTCAAATTGAATTCATATATATATATATATATATATATATATATATATATATATATATATATATATATATATATATATATGAATTCAATTTGACCTCAGATCTGGGATCTCCTGGTTCGTGCTTATTCAAAGAAAATTTCCTGAAAATCTCAAAAGTCGCGATCTCGTCATAAGCGATCTTTTACAAAGTTCTCTAATTACTTTGCAAACCAGTTCCTTCATGTATTTCTTAATTTACTATCTCCATTTATCGCTCATTTGGAATACTTGCTTAATTAAAATATCTGTTAGAAAAAAAGAAAGAATCCACTCAGGAAGGAAGGATATTGCTGTTACTTTCCACAAACTCTGCTAAAACGTTAAAGTAAAGGGAAAACCAATAAATAAACGTTTTTAATGAGATAATACCATCTGATTCATTGCAGTCTTGCAGAATGAGGTATCAGTAGCATAATGACACGGTAAAATTGCAGACCTTTGGCAGGATGCCATGGCATTTTCCTGGATGACTGGTGCTTCACTCGTTCATTCACTTCAGTCTGTGCTAATGTCTCCTCTACTATCCCTGAACTTAATATTACCAACAGATTTACTTTCAAGTCAACGTTAATTTTTCTCACGTGTGAACTTTGGAATTTATCAGTTCTCATTCTATATTTAATCATGGAAAACCTGTACATTTACAATTTTACCCAGGAGAACAAAAAATAGATACAAAAGGTATAAAATAGATTGTGAAAATTGTTATCTTTCTTATACAGGTAGGACCTCTCAGTTCATAGGTGGGAGGGTAAGCCAGCACGGTAGTAATTTCAAAATAAAACCCGATAGATGTGTGTTGGCATAATATGCAAAAGAAGGTGGAAATATGTCGACGAACATTTTGCAACTAATGTGGTATTTTCTTACGAGGCAAATTTTTGTTTAAATGGAACACTAAATTGCCATAACAAAAGGATTGATCAAATGAGAATCAAAAATGGATTCATGAAGCTTATACCCAACATCCACAAAAGTTGAATGTTTGGCTGGGAATTGTAGAAAGCAGGCTTATAGGTCCATTATTTTATAGACCGAAATTTGAATGGGGAAAAGTATTTAAATCCGTTGATCAACCAAATTATTCCTGCTCTTCGACACAATGGACAGTTACCTCAAAATTTTTAGGTTTCTACAGGATGGAGCACCTACCCACTATGATAGACGAGTTAGAAATTTTCTGGATGCTACTTTTCCAAATCGATGGATTGGACGTAAAGGATTCATCGAGTGACCTGCTCGTTCCCCAGACCTTACTACTTCAAATCACGTGTTTATGTCAGACGACCAACTACTTTGCAGGATTTAAGAGAAAGAATACTTACTGCAAGAAGTAAAGAAGTCTTGGAAAAGGTAACTCAGAAATTTGTCAGCAGGCTTGCATATTGCCAGGAGGAAAACGGTGATTTAAATGATTTTTAAGATTTAAATGAAACTATGTTGTTTAATTTTTTATGATTCTCAATTTGTTATCAATTTCCAATAAAATTAATTGTTTAGTAAATGTGAAGCGCTTTATCTTTCCCGATTTTTTCAGATACTGATTCTAAACCAAGTATGGGCGAATTCGGAGAGGCAAGATCTACTATAATCTGCGAAAATATACAGGTTGTCCTATTTAAATAAATAAAGTTGAGGGTACTTCCGGTTAATCCGGAAGTATATTTGCAACGAAAGACATCTCTTCAGACGCATTATGCTTCATTACATTTACTTACAAAGTCTCATCAACATCATCCTTTTCGTTTTAAAGTTATTTGCTTGCTTCCACATTTGCTGCGTCCTGAGTTTTTGTAAATTTTCGTAGAAAAAAGTCACTATTGAGCGGATCCCGAATTTTGAACTTTGAAAAAGTTTCTGCGAACGCGGACTAGGGCCCGTAGGAGTCATATCCGGGGTCAGTTTAAACTTTTATATGTTCATATATGTATGTATGTGTGTGTGTGTATATATATATATATATATATATATATATATATATATATATATATATATATATATATATATATATATATATATATATATATATATATATAATATATATATATATATATATATAATATATATATATATATATATATATATATATATATATATATATATATATATATATGTTCCAAAAAATCGTGACACATCACTTTGATGTGCCACGATTTTTTTAGAACACTTGTATACTAAAAAATATTTTTAAAATGTAGGCACTATTGACCTACATAAAGTTACTCCAAAAAAATGTGCCGTTTAGACGTAAGAGATCGTGCTGTTACCGGTGAGACACCCTATATATAGGTGTCCCACGGTCGCCGTTGGTTAGAAGTATTTGGAGAATCTCGAATGCTAGCGAATCAAAATTTAGTATGAAGCCTTTTGAGCTTACGATCTATTGTTTTAAAATAACTTCAAAATGGTGGAACTTCCGGAAGTGCCGAAAATTGATAAAACTTGGTTATTTTAAATGGAATAACCATGTTTTTAATATTGTTTCTGACCGCCTGTGGATGATTTTCAAATTAAATCAAACAAAATTCAACTTAAATGTTTTGACTTCCTACTGCCAAAATTTTGTGGTTCTATCTGTTAGTTCCACTTAATTTTTTTTTAACACAGAGTATTCTGCCAGTTTTGTCATAAAACATTTTTTATCTCTGAAACTTGACGTTTCTAGTTGGTGGTATGTGTCACAAAGTCGACTTAAAATTAAACATGGAATCATAAAAAATTTAAAAACGTGGTCATTCTATTTAAAATAACCAAGTTGTTATCAATTTCCGGTACTTTCGGATGTTCCGCCATTTTGAATTATTTTAAATCTATATACATACATACATCCATATATATTTATATATATATATATATATATATATATATATATATATATATATATATATATATATATATATATGACACACACACACACATACATAAAAATGTATGAAATATTAATAATAAGCTGTGTACAAAATCTGAATTCAGTGTCTGAAACGGTTTCTGAGATACCGTCAAAAAACTAAATCAACATATATTTTTTGACACCCTGTATCTCTAAAACGACGCGTTTGTCGATCTATGTTAATAGAAACTTTTTTTCTTAGAAAGAGACAAGGCACCGCACTCTTCATTTTCCGACACACGTTTTGAAACACCTGTATAAAAAAACTAAAAATATTTTTTTGACGCCTTGCATCTCGAAAACGGAGCGTCACACCGATAACTCAAAAAATAATGGGCCGATTTTGATTAAGTTTGGCAGGTACCTTCTTTTTGTAAGTGGCTTGGATAAGTTCGTTAGCGAGGAAAATCGGACCAGGTTTTCCTGGAAAACTTTGGGTTTTCTTTCAGAAAAAAAAATTATCTCCGAAAATAACAAAGCTATGGTAACCAAATACAGCACTGCGTCAGGAATAACATTGTCGTATGGTAGATGAGTTGTTTTGAACACGTGCATTGTTTTTCGACAGTTAATACAGTTAAAATATCCTGACCTGTTACAAAATTATCCAACAACTGAATATTTCTGGAGTAATTCACTTGCATTACCGCTTAATTTAGATTAATAGCTGGTCGTTACCTTTCAATAAATTATAATGATTTATGACACAAATGGCAGCGTTTATTGCAAATTGTTATGATTTTAAGTTGCCATTAATTAATGTGACAGTATAATTAGAACACGGACGCAATAATTTTGAAATTTTGAATCACGACTGTTAGTTCTGACTGCTTGTAAATCATAATACATTTTTTAAAAGCCTATGCAATTTTCTAATAATTTTTCTTCACGCACTTCTGTCCTAACATGATATTTCGCTTCTTGCACATTCAATAGATCTCATCATGCACACTCTCCAATTACGTAAATGTCTGACCTCTTTGTTCTTTAATATATCGCCCAAAACACTAAGCTTTCCTGAGGCACCCAAGGCCTCTCTTACCATTTACATGCTCTCTATAAATTCTAATCAAGAGACTGCAAGTACTTGTTCCACCCTCCTTATCAACACCATACCTTTGGTCTTCTCTATGTTAACATGTAGATCCATTTTAATTGTTACTGCAATCAGGCTTTGTGACATCCGCTGCATTTCTCATTCATATTTACTAAGCAATTGGTGTTTCAGATGTTTTTAGTGAATTTTTATTAAAAAAGATTCACTAACAGAGAGACATCGATGGTGAGACTTTGCAAACATTTTTTCAAATGAGCGCGAACTAGGACCCCTAGAACCCATATCCGGGGTCAGTTTCAATATATATATATATATATATATATATATATATATATATATATATATATATATATATATATATATATATATATATATATATCCAATCGATAACTCAAAAAACAATTAACCTATTTTGATGTAACTCGGCAAGTACCTTTATTTTATTAATGGCTTGGATGAGTTCGTTATCCAGGAAAATCCGACGAGGTTTTCCGGGAAAATTTTGAATTTTCTTCCGAAAAAAATTTTTTCTCCGAAAATTACAGTTATTTTAATGAGATTTGATGGATATGACCTTCCTAAGCACCAAAATTAAACTTTCTAAGTTTATAAATAATTGAGTTATTCAAATTTTTATTTTTTTTTGGGAAAAAAATTTTTTCTCCTAAAATTACAAAGTTATTTTAATGAAGTTTGGTGACTACGTTGCCTTAGGAAAGACCCTACTACATACCAAAATTGAACTTTCTAAGTTTATAGAAAATTGAGTTATTCAAATTTGAAGCATTTAATAAAAATTCACTACCATAACGCACTTGCTGCGTCCAGAACTCTTTTTTTGTGACCGTTACGCACCAAACACATTGGAACGTTACATGGGACCACAACGCGGATTTTGCTTGCAGGCGTTTTTAAAAAACAACAATTCCAACACTCTTGTTCGTAGTCTTTACAAGACATATTTTAATTTAACGCTATGAGAAAAAAAATTCGGGACACAGTAAGTGCGTTATAGTAGCGAATTTTCATAAGAAATGTACACTTTTATTATACGGCATATTAGTAAAGTTGATACTTTAAACTTACACAGACCTTGAAGAGAGATTTTAGAGGTCCTAGTACACGCACATTTGAAGAATTCTTTCGAAAGTGTTACCATCGATATCTCTCTATTATCAAAAAAATCTTGCGTTTTAACTTCTTTTGAGAAAAATGCCCAAAACTCAATTTTCTATGAGGCTAAAGAATACAATTATGCTATCTGTAGACAGTGTAAGTCTCTTTAAAAGAAACTTGTATTACAACTTTCATTATAGTTATACAAAAGATTTCCAGAAGGAAACTTAATTCTTATTTAGAAAAGTAAAGTATCTGCCAAATTATAAACGTAGCAGTTATTTTTCCTTATTAATCGCCAGTGTGATTTCGTTTTAGTCAACCTAATAATACCGGTTTTTTCAATATCAACAATAACAAAATTATAATTTCAGACTCAAAGGTGACCGACTTATTCAGTCGTTTTAAACAAAAATGAGATTTTGTTCAAAACGTATGAAATTTGTATTCTTTCTCCAAATGTCAAAAAAAAACAAAAAAAAACCTACATTCATCAAGCTGGATTCGATCGCGTAACTTTCTGCTTAGGAGGCAACAACGCTGTCCCCGGCGCTATCTAACTATACTTCAACCAACGTTTTATTTGCGTGATACGTTAGATCGGTTTCATGCCCGGGATATTAGTATACTGAAAGTATACGTAATTAATTACAGAATTACTAGAATTAACACTGAAACACATCCCACGACAGTTTCGGTCTTATATAACGTCTTATGTTTAAGTTTAAAGATAAAAGAAACTATTTTAGAATCATTGTTATAGAGACTTGGCTTGATTTTATTTACATTTCTAGTATATTATACGACAACATAATATATTTATGCTGCGCTAAAACTGTATTTGAGGCCATTCATTAAGCGACAAATATAGTGTCTTCTAATAATTGATTGAATCCCCCAGTTAAATAACAACTACTTGGCAAATTTTTAATTTCATGTCGTCTGTCATTTTCCATAATTGCGACCGAGATTTCACGATTGTTGGTTCGGGTATTATGTTTTATGTCTGGTATATATTTAGTTTGGTTACCGTTGATGTATGGTTTATAACTGTTGTCTGAATCAATCTACGTGTGGCAGTTAACTACTGTGTCTGTCAGGTCAGGTCATTTTTTTCAAAAACGGGAGGTTTGTCGAAAAATTGACAGGATAAGAAAAAGATAGAAAATTTAATTTTCTATAAAATTGATGGACTTTAACTTTTAATTAGGTTAGGGTTCAAAAAAATCAAATCATTAAAAGGGTGGCCCACCCCAAATTCACCCATTTTATATAGTTTATATATACTTCAAATTTTTGTCAAATAACGATGTTGATAAAAGAAAACCATCTATCAAATTTGGTTGTTCTATGTTAGGGCACTGCTGCAATACAGCTGTTTCTTGTAATTATTAAATAATCTTTCGAGGTCAATATCTCACCAACCATGGGCGTCAGAGAAAAATTTTATATAAAAAATCGGCATGTTTTGAGGTCATCTACACGCACACATTATGTGCCCATTGCGTTGCGAATCACCCTGTATATATGTATCACACCGATAGTGGGTACCTTCTTTGGCAAAGAACCAGAAGCTAATACGGCTATGTAGAGAAAATGTTGCAAGAAATGTGTTTTACAAGTCCTTAAGTTTCAGCTTCAACCGTCGTTGTCCTTCATTTTACTACAATGAATCCAGAAAATTCATTTCAAACAGACCCTTTCTCTGATGCTTTAGCAGTAGTTTTAGTTAAGAGTTTATGGTTTAATTCTCTATAATTTTTAGCAAATTTTCGTACAAGAAATTCGCTTTGAGGAGACCGCGACTTTGAATTTTAAAAAGATTTTCTCAAGTGAGCGCGAATTAGTCCCCCAGGACCCATATCCGGTGTTAGTTTCAGTTTTTATCTGGTTACATAGACCGGGTGACGCATTTCTACGGTAAAGCTCCATAATACAGTTATTAGACAAGATACGAGAAACAATTATATACGTTAATTATACGGTGTCTTGAGCAACATCTTAAAAACTTAGTTCTACCATCACAGGGTGGCCCACAAGTCGTTGGTGATACAAATTTTCTTTTTTTTTAATCGAACACGAATTTTTGCATTTTTCGTCGAAATATAATGCATGTCTGTAAGAAAAGAAATTCGGGACGCAGCAAGTTCGTTTTGGTAGTGAATTTTTATTAAAAGCTTCAAATTTGACTACCTGCAATTTGAGCTGCATCTTATAAAAATTATTTCGACAATTACAGGTGGCCCATAAGTCGTTGGCGATACAAATTTTCTTTTTGAAATCGAACATTTTCCATCGAATTGTTATGCATGTTTGTTTTTGAGATATTTTAATTGTTTTGCAACTTTTCACAATTTTGGCATATATCGAAAATTGTGATACGGCGTTTCTACCAACAAAAATCGGAGTCTAATGCTAATGACGCATTCAGAGAGGTCTTCGCTTAAATTATTTCATGAAAAAATTGAGATGCCGTATACGGGGCGCTCCCAAATAGTGACTGAATTTTAAAAAATCAAACTGTTGTAACTCAATTGTTTCAAATAGAACAGTCTCTATTTTGTGTTTCAGAAGTGAAGGGCATAATAATAAATGTTTAATAAGTTATTTAAAAACAATGGTCTCAGATTTTCGTGAAAATTTTGTGTGTAAATTTTTATGCAAAAAACTTTTTCCCAGTTTTATCGAAAAAATTATTTGATGAAATATGGTACACTGTTTCTATTATATAGGTTATACTGTTACAGAGTTCCCACTAAAAACAGCATATCAATTTCCCTGACATGCCAAAATCTATTTCCATGACTTTGATCTTTTGCAATTTACACACAACTACAGAATACAGCAGGTCATCGCGTCATGGCGGAAAATACACTTCCCCATTTCAAATACAAAGCGACCAATGAACGCAAAATGAAAGAAAAGCAATTATTGTGGTTTGTGGAAGAAGAAACCATTTCGTGAAATTCTGAACCATTTATTGGTTCAGAATTTAACGAAAAGCAAACACATTGTTTCAGTTATTTATCATAAAAAGGAAACAATGTTTCTCTGACAGGGACAAAAATTCCCCGACTCTTAGTCAATTTTCACAATTTTTCCATGATTTCCCCGACAAAAATCTTTCTTCTAGGAATCCCCTGACTTTCCTGGTTTTCCCGGTTTTGCATACGAGTGGGGACCCTGTGGTAACCAAATTTGAAGCCTGTTTTCATTAAAAAAAAGACATGTTTGCTATCAAAAACAGTTTTATGTAAATTCACTACCATAACGCACTTGCTGCGTCTAGACTTTTTCAGTACTACAAACATGCAACATACTTTCTTTCCAAAATTCATGTATTTTTCAACAACCTGCTTAGGTAAGAGAAAGGCGAGGGTTCGGCGAAATTTCCAGGATAGTGAGGTGAAAGTGCTCCCTGGCGTCGGATATTAGCCATGGTCGCGGAAATCGTTCGACGTCAAAAAACTTTTTTTCTTGATGACTATTTAACCCTTATGCACTTCAACAGTGTCAAATTTTGTCTAATTTGCAATTAGCAGTGGGTTGCGATGATTCTTGCTGTTCCAAGTAGTTTTTCAAAATAATTTTTCCACCATTATCTCGCACCTTCCTCGTCCCATATACCATGTCCTCATTGTGTGTTTTCACCGCAAACGTATAGCTTCTTCCGGATTGTCTCGTCCTTATCCGCTTCCAAAACAATCGCTTGTTGCCTCAAATCAATGGGCGAGTTCACCAGGCGCCAGCAGCTGAATTGTTATGACAAAAAATATTGATATTATGTTCACAAATGTCAATATTTTTTGACGTAACATTTAAGCTGCTGCCCCGTTTCTGAATTTGCTCAGTCACTATGTTTCACTTTCAGTTCTCGCTTAGCTATTCGTTTGCACTCACTTTTCAATTTTCTATGTTCAACCAGGCGTACATTTTTTTCTCTCACACATCTCAGACATTTACTACTAATACTAGCCCTGTTCTTATATTAAATGCTATTTTCTCAGATACACAATTAGCGATGCTAAAAAATCTATTGATAAAGACATTAAAAGTAACAATAATTAGTTACAGGATAAGTTTGAATTCTACCTTGGCGGAATTTCGGTAATACACAAAAATAAGTTAACTAGGACTGCACAAAAACTCATGTTCTATTAGATATTACACCAAAAATTTATTTTATGATATTTGCATTTTATGTACAAAATAATAGTGTTATTACATGAACCACTGAAAATATATCTCCCAACAATAAAAGCTTATGGTTCGTGAAATGGATACTTTTATTATTTTAAGCAATATAATACTGCGTTGTCCCGAATGTGTATTCTACTATGCTTACTTTAAGGTGTCCTCTGATAGTTATGCTCATCCACCGCATTGAATAACGAAGCTACGGTTCGTTCCAGATTTTATTGGGAAATCCGGTTTCGATGGTTCTTGAAGTTTCTTCTTTGGGTTTCCCCTATTTTTTCAACCCTAGTTTTGCTGTTGCTGTCATGATGGCTATTATAATAAGATAGTCCATATACTCAGATAATACATTGGTATATTGATCGGGCCTGGTATATTTCTCTTTATTGATTGGAGTTGAATCTGGTTTATGCCGTGCAGCTGAACATGGTCTATATTTAATTCGGCTAGTTTTTCGGGAATTTTGAGATCTTCTTGTTCAGGGGATTCCAATTTTGGCAGACTAAATATTTGCCGGGTTTCTGATGTTGTTGGAGTAATCTTATAAATTTTGTTTCCGTTATGATGTTGGTCATTTCTTGATCCTCGCATACTAGTCTGACTCTTGTTCCTTCGGGCGCTATTACTATGTATTGACTGCTTCCATATTTTGAGACTGTGGTTTTCTTAATTTTGACTGTTTCTTGTTTACAAGTGTTTATTGGTTTTTGAAAATTGATTAATTTGATTTCACATGAATTTTGGTTGTTGTGTGTAGTTGAATTGTCGTTTTCGCAGATATACAGTTGATTTTGTAGTTTCCTGGATAACGAACCTTAGGTAAATAACATCTTGAGCTATTGAAATTTGGGCATTTGGTGAAAGTTGGCTACCATAACGAACTTGCTGCGTCCCGATTTTCTTTTCTTGCAAACATGCGTTATATTACGATAAAAAAATGCAATAATATAAGGCTTGTTCAATTAAAAAGAAATTGTACCACCAACGACTTATGGGCCACCTGTGGTTGTAAAAATAATTTTATAAGATGCAGCTCAAGACAGCCTATAATTAACGTATACAATTTTTTCTCGTATCTTGTATAATAACGGATATATTGAGCTTTACCGCAAAAATGTGTCAGCCTATACACATGAAAACATAAGCACACTTTGAGAACCCAAATTACCACAACAAATTTAAAACCCCGTCGATATATATATATATATATATATATATATATATATATATATATATATATATATATATATATATATATATATATATATATATATATATATATATATAATTTCAACAACACACCACGAGGGCTTACAGCCTAAATACTATCGTACCGTGGGTGTCGACGAGGAGGAAAGAGGCAACTTGTTAATTCTAGACTTGGTTTGGAGGTTCGAGGGAGAAGGAAAAACATGTGCCGGCAAGAAACTCCACAACTTGGAAGTCCTCGGGACAAAAGAGCGGGCATAACAAGATGTTCTGTCTGGTGACCTGGACAGTAAAACGGTACATTCGCTCTGTTCCTCTGGTAGATCTGTTGGGGGCAGCAGGTGGAGGAACTATGGAAGAAAGCTCCTCTGAGCAGTGCCCGTGCAGATATCTATAAAAGAGAGAGAGGTTACCAACGGCACGTCGGTGGGCAAGGGATGGCAGCCTTTGGGTGAGGGTACGGTCACCGATGAGACGTATAGCTCTGTTTTGAATGGAGTCCAGTATAGCGAGTGTAGAAGCGGCAGCAGCGCCCCAGATGTGGGAGCAGTATTCGAGGTTTGGTCTTATTTGTGAAGTATATAAGGTATAGAGAATAGCTGGTGAAAAGTATTTGCGAGGCCGGAAGAGGAAACCTTTAATCACAAATTGCTCCGTACATTTGGTCATATCGAGCCGGATAACTTTGAAGCGTACACGCTCATCTGAAAAAAAATTCCGAAAGTCTTATCATCGTTACCTCTGAAGTTTCTTAATGAAAATTCACTAACAGTAAAATATCTGACAATTCTGACAATCTCGCAACACTGTTAGGATGTAAATGTATATGTAAATTATGGCACAAAATGTAGTGAACATTTACATTGTAGACGGAACAAATAATTGTGACAACAGATGTAATGTTAGATGTAAAGAAAAGTAAATTAATTAAGGTTATAACAGATAATGTCATACCGGTGTTGTCAGAGTTTAAAGTGTCATGTTACCGGTCGTCTGACATAGCTTGCTGACGTTGATGGCGTTATGTTATCTGTGTGCGAGACTGCAATTTTCTTATCGTGTTACTTACAAAATAATACTATACTCGAATCGTATTTAAACCACCTTTGACGTTATTCGACAATTTTTGCATATTTTCCTAAACGCTAGACTTAATAACGATGATGCAACTGAAAACCCAGATGTAGAGATCGCTACCACCTGGTTGGTTGTACCCGTTATCGCACACACATCATTTTAATGCACTACTAAATACAGTTTTTTGAAATAAAAATTCAAAAGCCTCGGTGGTCCAGGGTTTAGAACGTGTGCCTCTGAACCGAACGGTACTGGGTTCAATTCCCAGGGTTCTCCTTTCACTTTTTTAGTACATACTGTAAAATTAACATCAACCGAGGATGCGGTATTGTGTTTGAGGAAGCTGAATGCCTGCACGGTACCTTCGGACGGGGCGTAAAGCTGTCGGTCCGTGTCCATGCGATGTTCGGCACGTTAAAGATCCCCATCCTCCATACAAAAAGGCAGGGGTTGGGCAAAATTTCCAGGATAATGAGGCGAAACTGTTCCCTGGTGTCGGTGATTGGCCATAGTTGCGGAAGCATTCCAATGGCCAGGGAGGTAATATATCTTGGGGTCGTATTGGACTCTAAGCTAACCTGGAATGGTCACATTGGAAAAATACTGCGTAAGGCAGTCATGACCTTAGCCGTCGCTAGGCGGCTATATGGAAAAACGTGGGGACTAAGACCTAATATGGCCCACTGGCTGTACACAAGGGTGGTCAGACCATCCTTAACATACGCGGCACTGGTCCGGTGGCCTAAGATGACACAATCCAGTGCCAAGCAAAAACTAGGCAAGATCCAAAGGATGGCTTGCCTTAGGCATCACAAGGGCCATGTCTTCAACCGCAACAGCCGCCATGGAGGTGTTGCTTGATCTGCCTCCCTTACACTTAGTCATTAAGGGGGAGGACAGGTTAGGATTATACAGACTAGCCTGCAATGATAGACTGAAATCAACCCAGGCTTCAGGGGCCACTACAAAATTCAGGAGATCGTGAAGAAATGAGGTCAGACTTCGCGAGCCCGCGAATTTGTAGGGAAAACAACTTTACAATGGAAATCCCCGACCGCGAGGCATGGCTGGAGGAGACGACGGGCATACCACGGGACGCGCTCGTCTGGTTCACGAACGGATCCGGCGGGGAGCGTGGGACGGGGGCAGGTGTTTATTCCGAAGGACCGAGGGTAAGTCATAGTATTTCCCTCGAAGCCCATGCTTCGGTCTTTCAGGCCGAAATGTTCGCCATCCTAAATTGTGTGCGGGAGGACAAGAGGAGGGGCTACACCAACAAGCGGTGCCTCATAGCCACAGACAGTCAGGCAGCCCTTCAGGCCCTAAGTAGCCCACGGTTAAATTTCTGGCTGGTGACTGAGTGGCGAGACGAGAGGAGCGACCTGGCTGGGCACAATAAGGCCACTCTCATCTGGGTGTCGGATCACTCGGGGGTCAAAGGCAATGAAGAAGCTGACAGTCTCGCGAAGAGAGGGCCAGCAGAACCATTTATGGGACCAGAACCAGCTCTGGACGTGACAAAGAGCACTGGCAGTGGAACCATTAAGTCCTGAGTCAGAAACCAACACAAGGTGTACTGGGCAGACTGTCCAGGGCTCAGACATGGGAAGTCAATAATTGACGAACCCAGTTCAAATAGAGCTGTGGAGCTGCTAAATCTTAGCAGAGGACAGCTCAGAAACATAACAGGTCTCTTGACGTGACACATGGCCGTCAAGAAACACCTACATAAAATGGGGCGGTTCGAGGGGGATCTCGCATGCAGACTCTGCGCCGAGGGGGAGGAATCAGCCTAGCACATCTTGTGGGAGTGTAAGTTTATATATCCTCTGGACAGCAAAAGACAACTGATCTACGGTCAGTCTAGTGTTGTTTTGTGAAGTTTAAGTTTATATTTGTTATTGCCGGGATCCGTTATTAAATTGTTTCACATAATATTACCTAGCATTATTACCTAATTAAGTATTGTAAATTAAATCACAATATTTTTTATCGCGAATCATTACGAAAAATTATGTTAAAAGTAGAAGTCTATTGTTAGACTCCATGGCCTACTGCTTTGTGAACACTTTTTTTTTGTTATTTGTTTTCTGGTATTGGATATCATAGCCTACTATTCTCAAAACGGTTTTTCTCAAAATTGTCAGTGCAATTACAAGATTTCTCAAGCATGTTGTACATAATTGAAAAGCTCTTTTTACAGGCTATCACATGAGCAAAAAATCCAATATGGCTGCCATAATAAAAACAAACGTTGATGCATGTAGCTCAAAAACAAATGACAAAGTTGAGAATAGCACAAAAAGATTACTCTGTAAAAAGTGTCCTGATAATGTGCAAGTCTTGGACATGTCAGATCAACGCCTACATAGATAAGTTTTGTGTTTTTCAAAATAACTCGAAAACGAAAAGGGACAGGGCAAAATACAAGCCATATTTGGAAGGAGCATGAAATTCTACAAAACATTGATGATTTAACCGTCTCGCTATCTCTAATAATAACGGAGACAGCAATACATTCCCATCCAGTTTGGGACACGCTGTATATATATATATATATATATATATATATATATATATATATATATATATATATATATATATATATATATATATATATATATATATATATACTTCCAAAGTTGTTACAAAAAGAAATTTTGTTTAATATTTGGCAAGTTTTCAATTATTTACATATTCATTGGGCGCCTATGTTAACATACTAAAATGTATATTTTTTGTTGATGCTAAATGTTCAAATTCCAAAGAAAAAATTTAATAGCAGTTAAAGTGTCATATTTCCCTAATGCATTATTTTTTATAGGAGATTTAATTCCAACAGAATAAAAAGCTCAAATGAATCTCTCCGATATGCTATCGTCGTCGCCAGGCATATGAGGGCCATGTGTTGAAAATTCCTACCAGTTTTTTAGGCAACACATTAGGCTAAAGCACAAAATTCAAATGGAATTAAAAAAAACTGTATATGAATTTGATCTTTGTTTATTTTCGTTTGTTTGGGACAAGTTGAATACGCGGCTACCACAAAATAAAGGCGAGTATTCATTCAGGGTTCTTTTTATCAATTAATTGAGTTAATCACAGAATATGATGTGATGTGAAAGGATGGTATGCCTTCCAACTTGAAAAATGTATGAAACTCGGCATGGCTGTTTAACAGCTTTAATTAAGTCCATGAAAAGGGGACTTGTGGAATGAATGAGTGATGTCATAATATGTGGAGCATTCCCACTAAACGATTTGACGAATAAACATGTTATTTTAAACGGACCAAGGCAATTACGTGTGGTGAGCAAGGCAATTACGTGTGGTTTTAAGAGCGATTTTCGCTTATTTCTTATTTACTTTTTTGTTTTTGTAATAAATAACAGGATTTATTTAAGTTTTAATCTTCTCAAAACCAAACAATAGAAGATATCCAAGAGGAAATCGAATGCACACAAACTAAAACATGTAGGGTAACTGGACATTTTTAAAGCGGAAACCAATAAGGTAAATCCCAACGGTAGAATATCTCCGCACACGGACATAAAACGAAGTTTTAAGGTAGCTACCGAAAAAGTACCGGGCAAAAAGAAATTAGAAACAAGGAAACAGTGGATTACAAAAGGAATACTAACAAGGGCGTAGATCGGGGAAGTAGAGAGGGTAATTACCCCAAGCAGGACTTAAAATATAACTGAAAAAATAATATAATTATATTAGTGAATTTTCGTAGAAAAAATTCACTAATGGGGAGATCCCGACTTTTGAATTTTGAAAAAATTTTTGCAAACGAGTGCGAACTAGGACCCCTAGAACCCATATCCGGGGTTAGTTTCAATTTTTATATGTTTATATATATATATATATATATATATATATATATATATATATATATATATATATATATATATATATATATATATATATATATATATATATATATATATATATATATATATATATATCACACCGATAACTCAAAAAATAATGGGCCGATTTTGATAAAATTTGGCATGTACGTTTTTTTTGTAAATAGCTTGGATAAGTTCGTTAGTCGGGAAAATCGGACGAGGTTTTCCGGGAAAATTTTGAGTTTTCATTCGAAAAAAATTCTTATCTCAAAAAGTAATGACGATTTTAATAAAATTTGGCATGTACCTTCCTTTTATAAATGGCCTTGATAAGTTTGTTAGCCAGGAAAATCGGACGAGGTTTTCCGGGAAAATGTTGAGTTTTCATTCAAAAAAATTTTTTATCTCAAAGAATAATGGGCCTATTTTTATAAAATTTGGCATGTACCTTCCTTTTGTAAATGTCTTTGATAAGTTCGTTAATCAGAAAAATCGGACGAGGTTTTTCGGAAAAATTTTGAGTTTTCATTTAAAAAAAAAAAATTATCTTAAGAAATAAAAACTCTATGATAACCAAATTTTGTAGGTACGTTTACGATATAAAAAGTAAACTATACACCAAAATTTAGATTTCTATGTTACAAGAAAAAAAAGTTATAATAAAATATTTTGTGCCAGATCATTTTTATGAAAATTCACTACCATAACGCACTTGCTGCGTCTTCGACTTTTTCTTCATTAATCACAGTTTTACTTGATACTTATTTGGTTAAATATACACATTAGTCTATGATAAACAAACAATATCAGCAAATGTCAGTTTGACAATTCCTTTATTAGTGAATTTTCTTAAAAAAATTCACTAATGAGGAGATCCCGACTTTTGAATTTTGAAAAAATTTCTTCAAATGAGCGCTAATTAGGCCCTCCAGAAAACATATCCGGGGTCAGTTTCAATTTTTATATGTTATATATATATATATATATATATATATATATATATATATATATATATATATATATATATATATATATATATATATATATATATATATATATATATATATATATATCACACCGATAACTCAAAAAATACTGGGCCGATTTTGATTAAATTTGGTGAAAAAATTCCTTTTGCAAATGGCTTGGACGAGTTCGTTAGCCAGGAAAATTTGCCCAGGTTTTCCCGGAAAATTTTGTGTTTTCTTTCGAAAAAAATTTATATCTCCGGAATTAACGAAGTAAGGGCAACCAAATTTGGCACGCAGGTTTACATCCTTATAGGTAAGTCACCTAACAAAATTTAGCTATGTAGGTCAAAAGACAAAAAAGTTATAGGCATTTAAAGAAAAATAAATTGGGGTTTTCCTCAAAACGTCAAAGTGGCGATTTAAAATGTCAAAATTGGCAACATTTAGGCAAAGAACTTGAATCTAATACGGGCTATAGAAATAAAATGTCTCAAGAAGGATGTTTTACAAACCCTAAAGTCTTAGTTTCAATCGTCATTGTCCTTCATTTTACTAAAATATTCCCAGAAAATTCATTTCAAATAGACCCTGTCTCTGATGATTGGCAGTAGCCTTAGCTATAGAATTTATCGTTTAATAGTATATAATTTTTGTCGAATTTTCGTAAAAAATCAATAAAGCTCAATATATCCCTTATTATATAAGATATGAAAAATTTTTGTATATATTAATTATAGGGTGTCTTGAGCTACATCTTAAAATAATATTTCTACAATCACAGGGTGGCCCATAAGTCGCTGGTGATACAAATTTTCTTTTTTTTTTTAATCAAACACGCATTATGTTATTGCATTTTTGCATTTTCCATCGAAATATAATGCATGTTTGTAAGAAAAGAAATTCTGGACGCAGCAAGTGCGTTATGGTAGCGAATTTTAATCAAATGTTTCATATTTGAACAGCTCAATTTGCTATTAACCTATAAAGTTGACCAAGAAACGTGTTTTTTCGGGAACACTTTAAGTTTACTTTTGGAAATTTTTGTACATTTTCACACAATAAAGTTATTTTAATGAAACAAGGCACATTGTTTTTACTATATAGGTTATACTGGTAACCAAATTTAATGCCTGCTTTCTTAAAAAAAAACACACATTTGTTATTAACAACATTTTTATGAAAATTCACTACCATAATGCACTTGCTGCGTCCAGAATTTTATATATTATTACAATACTATTTGTCATAAGAGTACCAAATAGGTATATATATTTTATAAATGTTGGAACAGTAGTATATAAAACTTTTTCAGTTTTTAAAATTCCATAACGTAGTACTCTGTAATCAAATAATCAATGAAAGGCTTCTGATCCAGACAGTAAATTTTTTTGATACGCAATTGTTTAGGTTGAAGCACAATGATATCAATGTAAACACTACAGAAATCATCAAGGCTAAAATCTACAGTCAAACAGTAAAATAGGTTAAAAGCAACAGTAAGAGCCAAAGTAGTACTCTGTCGCTGTAGTGTTAACTGGTATCAGTAGATACAATAAGTACCTATTAATTACTAATATACTGTTTTACTTGCGGCTTTACTATTACCATAATCGTCGTCGGGTATGCCGACGACATTGTCATCATAGTCCCAGAAAAGGTTACACAGTCAGTGTGGAAGCGCTGCAGACAGCACTGAAAGTGGTGGAAAGGTGGACAAAGGCTCGGGGTGAGCCCCCAGAAAGTAACCGTCTTACCATTTACGGGGAGAGGGAAGTGGGAGAGCCACAGAACTCTTACTCTTACGGTAGAAACATCCCAATGGCCAGGGAGGTAAAATATCTTGGGATCGTATTGGACTCTAAGCTAACCTGGAATGGTCACATTGAAAAAATACTGCGTAAGGGGAAGTTATGACTCCAGCCGTCACTAGCCGGCTATATGAGAAAACGTGGGGACTAAGACCTAGTATGGCCCACTGGCTGTACACAAGGGTGGTCAGACTAGCGTTAACATACGCGGCACTGGTCTGGTGGCCTAAGGTGACACAATCCAGTTCCAAACAACAACTAGGCAAGATACAAAGCATGGCTTGCCTAGGCATCACAGAGGCCATGACTTCAACCTCAACAGCCGCCATGGAGGTGTTGCTGGATCTGCCCCACCATAGTCCATACCTCCGTCGGAAAGATTTCACACAATGACGTTTGGGTTTGAATGTTTCCATTCTGTTTTTGCCGCGGGTGCGTTAGCGGCTAAGTATAAGCTTTGGACGCTTATGCTTATGTGGAAGTTGCACATCGTAGGCGGTGGCACTACGGAGAAGAGCATTTGGGTGAGAAGCGGCTTTTGCGAACTGAGTTGTAGATAGTTGAGTTATAAACTCAAGTATCGAAGGCATTTCCAGATCAGAGTGAATCTGGCTGTTTTTGACAAACCATGGCGCTCCGGTAACCATTCTCAGAATTTTATTCTGGATGATTTGAAGGGTGTTGATGTGTGTTGAGGCCGCGGTGGCCCATGCAGAGGATGCATAGGTCATGGATGGCCGGATTATGACTTTGTAGACTGGTAGTAGGCTAATGGGCAGGTAGTTCTGAGGCAACAGACTCGATTGATGAAGTGCTAAAGCTACAATTAAATTAAAATAACTGCTGGAGATAGGAGTCTCAATTGCTATGACAAGGCGAGCTTGCCTCTGACTCTAATGATTATACATTTTACCAAATAGGTACTTGAGATTTTTTGTGGCGTTTTTTTCTAAGAATTTTTTAATTCTGTCTGCTAAAAAGAATGTTTTGAGGCAGTCCAGCAAAACCTGACAACAGCAAATTTACTTACATAAAAAAATTTGCTAAAAACAGTCTTCTACAGAGACAGATTGAATCCATTAACTTGTGATGTGCATAATTTTTTACAAAACAAAATGAGACGAACATCTTAAGAATATTCTGCTATAAATAAATCAAAGCGTCAAGACAAATCCATTTTATCTTGTTTTTCACCCTTCGCTATTGGGTAATGATATTTTCTCAGTTGTCCCTAAATTCGCTGAAACAAACTGATTACACGGTTGCTATTTTTATTCACCAGCTCTGCGTGAATGCGTGGTCGCCTCTACATCTTCATAACTTCGTTTATTATAGGTCTTCAAGACGGATCGATTTTCTCTCGTCATCAAAAAGATTGTAGGTTGTCTGTTTATTGACAATGCCCCAGACTCAATTACGGTTAGATCGTCAAACGTCAAAGAGTTGATTAAGAACAAGCACCAAACAAACCCAGACAAATAAAGCTATGACATACGTAATGAAATCCTTGTGCAAAAAACACTAAAGATCATTGGATGTTTTTCTTCTTTAATGAATTACTATTACTAATTAAGAAGTCGAAAACAGCATTTAACGAAACAGGTAAGTACTCAACCAAAATGAAAAAGTCCTGACGCCTCAAATGTGTTATAGTAGCGAATTTTCATAAGAATGGGCTAAAAGCTTGATAGTTAAATAATTAATAACAATAAAATATTTTCACGATATTAGCATTGCACAAAACGTTAAAAGATAACGTTTTGATCGTGTATTAACACTAATCATCTAGTAAGAAAGGTTTAACCAATGAGATAATAGTTTACATTGTGGGAATCGTAGGTTGCTGTGTGACACATAAGTCACTTAGCAACGCGGGACGTTACTTAGTAGCCTATATTTCTTTTATCGGTTCACAAAAATCCACATAATATTATGACCGCATTGTTATACAGCGCCAACGAGAAATTCGACGATCTCTTCGTTCAAATCTGACAGAGGAACCAATAAGAGAACACATCTGGCGCGAAGTAATACCGTTCAAAAAGATAAAGTAGATATTTAATGTTTATTACTCTGAACATTTATACAATATTTACTATCCCGTAATTAAATATACGAATGCTTCTAACAAACTCGAAGCAATGTTATAAATATAAATATAAATTTCCCGATTCCGGTTCATAAATAGATGGAATAAATTCAAACAACACCTCCCCCCTTACATCTACATCAGTTCTAAACGAGGTTTTTAGTGAATTTTTTTTAAAATTAACTAATGAGGAGATCGCGACTTTTGAATTTAAAAAAAAAATTCTTCAAATGAGCGCTATTTCGGACCCCTGGAACCCAAACCCGAGGTCAGTTTCACACTTTATATGTTTATATATATATATATATATATATATATATATATATATATATATATATATATATATATATATTTATGTGTCACACCAATAACTCAAAAAATAATAGACCGATTATGATAAAATTTGGTGAATACCTTCCATTCGCGCGTTGCTTGGATAAGTTCGTTAGCCAGGGAAATCGGACTAGTTTTTCACGGAAAATTATGCGTTTTCTTTCGGACAAATTTTATATCTCCGGAAATAACAAAGGTATGGCAACTAAATTTGGCATGTTGGTTTATGCCATAATAAATAACGCCATGAAATTTGGATCCCTACGTTAAAAGCAAAATAAGTTATAAGTATTATAGTTTTTCTTCTTAAAACGTCAAAAAGTCGCAATTCAAAACGTCAAAATTGACATGTTCTAAATAAAGAACTTGAAACTAACATTACGGGTGATGTAGCAGAAATTTTGTAAGAAGTGTGTTCTATAAAGCCTTGAGTTTCAGCTCCAGGCACCATTATCCTTCATTTTACTTAAATATTTGCAGAAAATGAATTTCAAATAGACCCTTTTTCTGAAGCTTTAGTTGTGGTTTTAACTATATATACATGAACAAAAACTTTGTACCTACCCCTTGTTAAGCACATTGCGCGCACGAATCAGTGTGAGATTTGGCCTGGTTAAAGTGCATATAAACAAGGAGAGCAGAATAATATAACATAAAATGTATGTATAATATGTGATTAATAGATTAACATTGCTTTCTTCTAATTAGACGAGCGTTTCGCGACAGTAAAAATTTTGATGAGTTTTTTGTCATTTTAACGAAATAAAAGACCTCCCTGACTGTGCTGTGTACACACAATCCTCCCAACTGACTTTCCTGATCTGCCCTAACATCAGTTTGCCTAATCAAAAGCTGAAAGCAGTTAAAAGGGAAATAAAAAGTTCATTATGCTCACATAACCTTGATATACGACAGGGTTGATTTTCCTTCTCCTTTAAGCTTTTAATTAGGCAAACTGATATCAGGGCAGGTCAGAAAAGTCAGTTGGTAGGATTTTTTGTAACATTACGTTAGGGAGGTCGGTTATTTCGTTAAAACAACAAAAAACTCATCCAAGTTTTTACTGTCGCGAGACGCTCGTCTAATTAGACAGTAGGATTGACTCCCAGTGTGACGGGTAATATATTGATGTCAATGTAAAACACATATTACTCTATGGGCGAACATATGTATGTATACGGATGGGTTCATACTTCATACTGAATATTAAACTTTAGTTTAGGTGAATTTTCTTAAAAAAGGATATCCGAGTTTTGAATTTAAAAAAAATTCTAATTAGGTCCCCTAGAACACATATCCGGGGTCAGTTTGAATTTTTATATGTTTATATATATATATATATATATATATATATATATATATATATATATATATATATATATATATATATATATATATATATATATGTATGTATGTATATATATATATATCACACCGATAATTCAAAAAATAATGGGCCGATCTTGCCAAAATTTGGTGAGTACCTTCCTGTTTCCAAAATTTAGGTCTCTACGTATAAAGAAACGTTTAAAGTTGGGCAGTTAAAGAAAACAAATTTGGAGTTTTCCTCAAAACGTCAAAGTCGTAATTTGAAACGTCAAAATTGGCAGTGTTTAGGCAAAGAACGTGAAAGAAATACGGACTGTAAAAAGAAAATGTTGCAAGAAGAGTGTTTTGCGAACCCTTACGTTTCAGCTTCAGCCGTGTTTGCCCTTCATTTTACTAAAATATTTACAGAAAATTCATTTCAAATAGATCTTTTCTCTCTCTGATGGGGGGCAGCAGGTGGAGGAACTATGGAAGAAAGCTCCTCTGCACAGTGCCCGTGCAGATATCTATATGAGAGAGAGAGAGAGAGAGAGAGAGAGAGAGGGGTCACCAACGGCACGTCAGTGGGCAAGGGATGGTAGCCTTTGGGTGAGGGTAGGGTCACCGATGAGAGGCATAGCAATCTTCTGAATGGAGTCAAGGATAGCGAGTGTAGAAGCGGCAGCGGCACCCCAGATGTGGGAGCAGTATCCGAGCTTTGGCCTTATTTGTGAAGTATATAAGATATAGAAATTAGCTGGTGAAAAGTACTTGCGAGCCCGCAAGAGGAAACACAATTTCTTAGCAGTCGCTTCTGCAATTGATGTGACATGTTGGTGCCAATTGAGATTTCGATCCACAGAAATGCCAACAAGTGAAAAGGACTCATTACTTTGAATAACTTGGTTGTTCATTGTGATGGGTCTAGGGCTGGTATATCTCTTATGAGATAGTAAGCAATACTGAGATTTGGTGGAGTTGAATTGTACAAGATTTCTACTTCCCCAGTCTAATATTTTTTGGAGATCCACAGAGACAGAACCCTCCATGAGTCTGCGATCCTCATCTAATTGGGCTAAAGAGACAGGCTTAGAATATTGTATATTTGAGTGAAGGGTGCTGTCCTCCGCGTAACTGTGAACTGGGTTGGATGTGCTAGAGAGGAGATCATTTTTGTGAAGAAGAAACAAAGTAGAGGCTTAAGCTGAACCTGGAGGGAGTCCTGCATTAATTGGATACGGTTTAGAGGAATTACCATCCACGACAACAGAAATGCTCCGGTTGGAGAGTAAATTTGCTGTCCAGGTACAGAGTTTTGGTGGTAGGCCATAGGTCGGAAGTTTATTAAGCAGAGATGCGTGCCAGACCTGGTCGAATGCTTTGGATATGTCTAGAGCGATATATATATATATATATATATATATATATATATATATATATATATATATATATATATATATATATATATATATATATATATATATTTAATTTGATGTACCGCTTCAACTACTTAGGTCATTAGCGGTATGGGAAATAGGATGGTATGCTATGTGTGCGAATCCGATCCGGAAACAGACATGTCATAGTTGACAACCCGACGGTATTAGATTTGAAAACTAAACCACGTCGCCCACATATTTCTATACTAGAAGAAAATAATCATTATAGTGGTCTAGTTGTAATAATATTCTTATTTTCAATTTTTAACATAGAAAATAAACCGCTCTGGGATCGTTTCCGTGGAGACGTGGGCATAGTTGGTCGACATCCTTATTTAATTCATTCATTTATTATTTCTCGTAAATTAAATTTTTAGTGCGCCATCTCTTAGGAAATAGCTGATCTACAGATGATTGCAACACGACCTACTTTTAACAGCTATATTGACAAAATAATTAAGAAACGTCACAAGTCACGTTACATTTCAGTTAAAATTACGTTTTTATTTAGAATCCAAAGGGCCTGAAATTTAAGAAACTTATTCTTGGATACCTATCCTAGGTAAGGAGAGATTTTGAGCGAATTCGGTGACAAAAAATTGTCAAATCCTGGTTTTGCAAAAACGTATTTTTTATAAAAGCGATATTTCCTTTTTTTATTGCCTTCCTTAAACTTTGATCGTTCTACTATATCCTATATTTTCAGTCTAAAGCTTCAATTGGGACGGTTCATCAAGCGGCAAATATAGTGTGTTTAAAATATATTATTTTGAGAAATCTATATTTGCATTTGTCATGAAATTGTCTAAAAAGATTTGATCAAAGTTTGGCGACTAGCAAAGCGCAACTTGCCTGAGATAGGTATTGTAAAGCTTCAAAGAACGTAAAAACTTTCCCAGATAATTACCAATTAATGCAGCTACCAAGACAAAAGGAATTGATTACAGAAGAAAGGGTTCTACATTTTTATTTTTATTTAATAAGGACCGGTTTCACAAAATTAACAAAGCCGTAATCAATAAATTGTGTAGGAGTACTTTTAATAATGAAAGACCCTAAATTTTCCACGGAATCAGGAGCAAACTAAACCGAATTCCAATGAATTTATAATATCCCAATTCGGGTAATTTTATCCGTCTCTAAAACTTATTTTTCGAGCTCCAATGTTCTATTGGGAAGTCGAATAAAGGAACATGAGACGTAGGATGTGTTTTTCTAGCGAAATAAGAAAAGCAATTCCTGATAATTTAGAGAATTTGCTGGTATAAGCCTTAAAGCTTGTTCCAATCGTAACTGTTTCCGAACCCTAAAGTGAAAATTTAATAGGTTTTCCTTGGAAAAGCAGAATCTGGAGAAATGGGGACGGAAATTATCGACCTAATGCACTCGTTAAGCCTTCTAACTCGGAGATCTTAAATAAACTTCCTGCTTTATATAAAATAATAAAAATTAGATAGCTGGGCTGCTAGAAGCATTTACGCTCGAGACGGACATTCAATTCTTTTGTTTAAAAATTGCTAAGTCTGAAACAAAAACTATGTAAATATGTATGTTTGTAGATACACAGTTGATCGAAAATTGCTTCAAAGGTTTTTATGCAGCCAGTGCCTTTTGGTAGCGAATTTAAAAAACGAATTTCAGGTAAATTAGGTTAAAAAATGGAATAAATATACACTTTTAAATAAAATGGGTCGCTAAAATGCACTTCCCCCTCATACTTTTGCCAGGGTGAAGTTATGAAAGTGAAGTCTGCAATGTTCAGCAACGTAGAAAGTACTATTATTTGAGGTAACTGCCAATGCCAATGTCATAGAAATAAAACTTTTGTGATACGTCTTTTTGCTCACTTTTTACACATATAAAAATATCGCTGCACTTCGTAACTTAGGAAGGTGTCGTAAAATGGCGCTTGAACCCACATCCGGAGTCAGTTTCAATTATATATATATATATATATATATATATATATATATATATATATATATATATATATATATATATATATATATATATATATATATATATATATACAGGGTGGCGCATTGAAAACGAAACAGACCGATTTGCGTCCAGAGAAATTATTTTTTTAAGAAACACTGAAACAAGTCAATTTTAATATTGAGCGGGACATGTTTTGACATAAAACTCAACTTTGTCACATCAACCCCTTAAGGGTGGTGATAACAACCCTTATATTTTAAATAGGAAACATGGGTCGAGTGTTACATCATTTGAAAGCTCTTTCTTTTCTGAATTTACCGTATTTCATTAATTGTGATAAGAAATGCACTAATTAGTCAATTTTTCGTCAAAAAAACTAAAAAGCCAAACCAAACGTTCAAAAATGTTTATTCAGTTAAGTAAGTGTTCAAATTGTTGACCACCAGCTTCCATACAAAAGTACAAATTTTGTTCAAAACGAGCTCTGACATTCTGGAGGATTTGTGGAGTTATTAGACGGCATTCTTCAACAATGCGTCGTCGTAGTTCTTCCAGAGATTCCGGTTCTGTTGCGAAAATTCTAGTCTTTAAATGGCCCCATAGAAAGAAGTCTAAAGGAGTTAAATCCGGTCATCTAGGGGCCACTCAATAGCACCTCTACGCCCAGTCTATTGTCCTGGAAACTCTCTGTTCAAAAACTCCCTGACACGTTGAGAAAAATGCGGAGGAACTTCATCTTGTTGAAACACTAATTGATTTTCTTGATAGCGATCATCATTTTCAACAATGTCAATTAGTAAAGGATAAATGATATCTTCTAGTAACTCCAAATACGTTTCGCCACTCAAATTGCCCTCAAGAAAAATTGGTCCGATTAAACGGTCTCCAAAAATGCCAGTCCAGACATTCAATTTCTGTGGACTTCGTGAAAATTTCTTGGATTATTATCTGCCCGATAACGACAATTATGACGATTGACTGTAGAGTTTACTAAAAACGGACACTCGTCTGAAAAACAGATATTGAACAGAAAGTTCCCGTTATCAGCTGTTCGTGCAGTCATAACTTCACAAAACTCCAGCCACCGATCAAAATCATCTTCATTTAGTTGTACAAGATGAATTTTATACGGATGAAATTTATGATACTTCAATATTCGCTGAATAGTTCCTCTTTTGATGTTTGAAACAGTGGCCCATTTTCTGGTGCTCAAAGTTGAGTCTGCAGCAATTTGTCCTAAAACTTCAATCTCAGTAGTCTCATTTCTAACCGGAAATTCACGTTCAGGATCCCGTTTTTTGTTGGCTACTGAACCACTTTGTCGAAACTTTGCAACCAACCCCAAAATGTATTTTCTGTTAACATGTCTGTTCGGATGTCGTTCATTAAACCAATTTGCGGTACGGTTGGCACAGTCGTTGTTTTTGAAAAAAAGACAAATTATTTCAACTGTTTCTTCTACAGAATACACCGTTGTGTAATTAATTTTCGGTAGTATTATCAAGTATCAAACTGACCGATAGACTGAAATAATAAACCGCATTTCTCTCATTCCGATAAGAAATGTTCTGATAGTCAATTTTTTGTTTACAAACCAACAAAACATTGACTATCAGCACATTTCTTATCGAAATGAGTGAAATGCGTTTTTGCATTTTCAACTGTGAATAATTTTTAAACGAGTTGATAAAACTTCCAAAAAGATTAATGTGCTGAATTCAGAAAAGAAAGAGCTTATATATATATATATATATATATATATATATATATATATATATATATATATATATATATATATATATATATATATATATATATATATATATATATATATATATATATATATATATATATATATATATATATATATATATAATATATGTATCACACCGATGACTCAAAAAATAATGGTCCGATTTTGATAAAAGTTTGCATGTACCTTCCTTTTGTAAGTGGCTTGGATAGGTTCGTTAGCCAGAAAAATCTAACCAGGTTTTCCGGGAAAATGTTGGGTTTTCTTTCGAAACAAAAATTATTTCAAAAGATAGAAAAGGTACGGTAACCAAATTTGGTACGTAAGTTTACGATATTAGAAGGAAACTGTATGCCAAAATTTATATTTCTATGTTAAAGTTATAAAAAATAATTTGTGCCGGATAATTTCGATGAAAATTCACTACCATAACGCAATTGCTGCTTCCAGACTTTTACTTTATTTATATACTCGGGAAGACGTACTGATATGAAAAGTTGAAAATGTTTTTTATTTTTATTTTACACCTGGCAAAGTTGCCCCGCAACAACGGCTTCTTTGACTTTTGTGTTGTGCGTGTTTTTGTTTCTTTAACGTGGGCCTATTTCCGCGACTATGGCCAATCACCGACGCCAGGGAGCAGTTTCACTTCACTATCCTGGAAATTTTGCCGAACCCCTGCCTTTATGTAAGGAGGGTAGGGATCTTTAGCGTGTCCAACATCGCATGGAGACGAGACCGACGGCTTTACGCCCCCTCCGAAGGGCGGAACGTACAGACATTCAACTTGCCCAAATATCAATGCCAGAACATCGGTTGATGTTAATAATACAGTTTGTACTGGAAAAGTGAAAGGAGAACCCTGGGATCGAACCCAGTACCCTTCGGTTCAGAGGCACGCGTTCTTACCCCTGAACCACCGAGACTTTGGCTATGAAATTATTATAAGTAAAATATAAAGGACAAATGAAATGTATATTTTTGTCTTGTTGGTCATAGAACAACAAATTCTGTATACAACGAATGAAACACAAAATTGGTCTGCATCGGTATAGTATGACAATAAAATACCAACAAACAAAATAAAGGACGCACTATTCAGAGATCGCAGGCACTCAAGTCAGTCCAAAATTCGTGAATGTCTTTGTTAATTCTAGACTGGTTAAGAATAATTGCCACATCACTCTCTAAAGCAAAAAGGATATCATCAATTACGGGAAATATAAAGTGGTTCCCCTTTTTCCTCATATATTTAACATCATAGGAACCAGTTTCTTGTACTTATACAATGCACCGTAAGAAATGTTAACTTATTTTGTGTTGCAAACTTTATCACAACGAATCCCCCCCTTCCCCAGTTTCCCTTCAAGCGATACAACCGCATATATATCTTCATCGGCATCATTAATTTATTAGGTTCTGAAATATTGTCTCTTCTAGAAGGTGCTCGTTTCCAAACATCTCAATTTCTTTGACAAGTATTTAAATAAGCCTTAGGAAACATCTCACTTATCGTATGGCCACATTTAGCATATCCATAAATAGCCGGGTTTTTGTAATGTGATCTTAATATGATTATTTCACGCACTAGTTATACACGTATTTTGTAATGTTGATACTGCCCTTGCAACAAGATAACAATATCGTTTTCACCCTGTCTTCCTTTTACTCCTATATCGCCTCGTATCCCATACAGGCTGTGATGTTAAAACGTACAGAGGGACACTTTCCTAGGGCCTCTTTCAAATAGCGGTTGCCGCTGTCTTGCCTCTTATCCTTCAAAAAGTACCTAGCTTAATTTATTAACTTTCTTTATTTGTTCAAAGTGTCAGTGTTACTAATGAATATCGCCCTTGTGTGAATATCAAGGGTAAGTGTTGTATTTGCAAATAAATATAATGTACTACTATCCTGTGACAACG
Organism: Tillus elongatus; assembly: GCA_964006375.1. Classification (NCBI taxonomy): domain Eukaryota; kingdom Metazoa; phylum Arthropoda; class Insecta; order Coleoptera; family Cleridae; genus Tillus; species Tillus elongatus. The sequence goes on from OZ023264.1 coordinate 14,033,204, forward strand.
TGTTCTGATAAGATTCAGGAGCAGCATAAAGGTGTGCTGTCGAACTAATAGAAGTCTTTTAAAAGTTCAAGATCAGCGCGAGATCTAGACCTCGAGTCTATTTGTTAATGTTACTGGATGTACTGAAAAAGTGCAAGGGAAGTATTGGAAACCCCGGGAGTCGAACCAGCTACCCGTCGGTTCAGAGGTACACGTCCTTACTACTGAATCACCTAGGCTCTTACGTATAGTGTTATAATATATGGGGTAAGAAACGTTTGAAATGTGGACATCTAGAAAACGACAAGGCCATGGTACACCGAGAGAAGGAAGCTTGCTGAAATTTTTTTTGTCGGAAAACCAAAATTTGTTGGGACATATGTTATAACCTACTGATAACATTAGTTGAAGCACACATACTTGAAAGAAAAATTAAAAGACAGACCAAGAGAAAAACGTCTGAAAAACATGACACTCATAAAGCTGAAGCTACAGTGAAATGATAACTGCATCGCCTTTATTAAGTGACGATGATTATGGTGTATGAGTTCGAACACTCCTGGCCTAATTTTATTCTGATATATGAAATATTTACAACTATACAGGTTCAATATCCTATGATAATGATGCCAGAACCCAGAAGACATATCTGGTCAATGTATTCGGCAAACTCAGGCAGAACGAAAAGTGGTTACTTAAAATAGATGAGATGTATTGAACCTTTTGAGATGCAGCTATTCGGATACTACAGAATGATACCAGGAACGTAGAAAAATGTCGAAAAAGACAAGGATATCATGTATAAAGATTGGAAATTACCAGCCGTTATCGAAAACTTACAGTTCCATGACACATAACCAAAAAAGTAAGTGTCTCTTACTAATCTCATCCACTTTAGTTAGAATTCAAGTGGCGACAAAAGTAACAATTTTGAAAAATTGTTAAATCTGAGCTCAACAGTATGTTAATTCTTTTAATACAGTAGAAGTTCGATAACGTGAACAGAAAAAACCCACGAGTGTTCAACCTAACGAGCCAAAGCACTGACACTTAAACCATTCTTATCTTCTTCTAATATGGTAGCCTTTTTGTGTAATGACAAGCACTTTACTTTACGTTTAGCGAATAATTAGCTTTCTTATTTTTGCACACTTTTATGCACTTGAAGCACCACAGTTGAAAAATATGGATGTAAATGCTGAATGCTTCCTACAATCAAATCTGCAGAAGATAACTGAATTAACTAATGCTGATATGTGTAGTATAACCACAGAACAGGTGAACAGATTGAGAGTCCGTGTGATCTACACGAGTCACACTTGGAAGAAGGGTTGTTCACGTTACAGAGATGTCAATGTAAATAATTTGATGTTCACATTACTGAGCTGTTCACATTTACGCATGTTCACGTTATCGAGTTTCTACTGTATTTAAAAAGTAACATACAAAAGTAATGTAATAGTACCAACAAAATTCTTGTAACTTACAGGCTATTTATGTGTATAATCGGAAGTCATTCTCTGCTTCGAGTTGTGATAGGTCTGAAGTTACCAGCCACGGTTAAACTGCCCTAATGGCTTGATGCCTATGCCACAACAGACAAACACACAGACTAAGAAAATAAGTACACTTGGAGAACCAAAATCACCACAACACATTGTAAAAAAAACCTGACGAACGTTTCACTAACCAAGTTAGCGTCATAAGGGGACGAAAAATGCGTTTGACGACTACTCCTTTGTTTATTATGTGTGGTACTTTGCCGTAGACGCTTGAGGGGGTTCAAACAAACAAACTTTCACTACCTGTTCACCGGAAATTCCCTGTATCCGAATTCAGTTATCTTTATTGCCACGTTTTTTGCCGGCTTCTTTTGTAAAGTGGTCAATCAATAAACTATACATAAACAGAGGTGCTGAATTCATATAAATTTTATTATTACTATTATATATATATATATATATATATATATATATATATATATATATATATATATATATATATATATATATATATATAAGGTGGGGCATCCAGCGTTTGGGAAATAAACTATAGATCCAATTCCAAATTAGAACTATAGGTTTTTTGAGGTTGGAAGGTTTGATGACATTTCCGATGTGACAGAAAGTTAGTTTTATGTTTGACATTTATGAAATGGGTCGCTTTTCGCTTGAACAAAGTTAGGAAATATTAAAAACTTATTTCCAAAGTGGTGAGTCTACTACTCAAACTGTATGAAATTTACGAAAAAATTTTGACAAAAAGGACGTGCCAAAAACGCAGTTTGCGGATCAATTTGTGAAGCGTGTTCGTCAAACTGGATCGTTGTTGGATAAAATAACCCGTGTACGTACTGGTCCAGTGCGCTCACCCGCAAACATCGCTGCTGTTGCTCAGAGTGTGCGTGAACAACCATCAACTCGTCATCGTTCTCAAGTATTGAACATTTTACGCACTTCTTTGTAAAGAATGTTGTATAAAGATCTCGGTATGAATGCGTACAAAGTTCAATTAGTGCAAGAGCTGAAGCCGTACGACCGCATCCGATGCGTTTTCGGTTTGCTCAATGGGCCGAAGACCACTTGATCGAAGATGAGCATTCTTACCGAAAAATCATTTTTTCAGATGAAGTTCATTTCCACCTCGGAGGATACGTCAATAAGCAAAATTGTCGCATCTGGGGCTCACAAAATCCACACGTCATCGTGGAGAAACCAATGCATCCACAACGATTGACTGTCTGGTGCGGATTTTGATCAGGCCGCATTATTGGGCCATTTTTCTTCGAAAATGAGCAAGGAAACGCCGTTACGGTGAATGGTGATCGCTACCGCGCCATGCTAAGAGATTTTCTGTTTTCCAAAATTGAGGAGTATGACATAGACGACATTTGGTTTCAACAGGACGGCGCAAGGTGCCACACAGCCAACGTAACAATCAATCATTTGCGCACTGTTTTCGAAAATCGCATAATCAGCCGAAATGCTGATGTCAATTGGCCAGCTGCGATTTGACTCCGTTGGACCTTTTTTGTGGGGATCCGTTAATGACAAGTGTTACGCTAACCATCCAGACGATTGACGACTTGAAACATGAAATCGAAGTCGCCATTGACGAAATAGAGGCCCAAACAATCGAAAATGTACTGAAAAATTGGACTGATCGAATGGGGTATTGTAAGGCTAGCCGTGGCAGTCATTTGAATGATGTTGTCTTCCATTCCTAAATGGAAAAGTTCAATCTTTCTAATAAACTCATAACTTTAAAAAAAGATTCATTCGTTTCTTTTTTACAGCCGATTCAAATTCCAAATCTTAAATGGGCCACCCGTTATATATATATATATATATATATATATATATATATATATATATATATATATATATATATATATATATATATATACACACAGGGTGGCTCATCAGTGCGTCAAAACCCCATAACTGCCTTAGATTTGGGGGAATCTTTTATATGAATTGATGTGATACCCAAATGAGCACATTTCGAAAATATTTCCAGATATACACGCTGATTCGCCACAGCAGAGCACGTGTCGCATCATTTTGCGTAAATGGAACACCCTATATATTTTTACATATTTTTTATTCATCATGAATTAGCGTTTCCAACGACATTCTCCTTTTTCGTTTTCGATACGGCGTTGTCAAGTTATTGAAGAAAATGTGAAAATGTTGGCCAAAACAAAGTCGCACAAATTTATTGGTTGTATAAGTACCATGATGAAAAGTCTGAACGCAGCAAGTGCGTTATGGTAGCGAATTTTTTTAAAAGTATTTTTAATAGCAAATATCTTTCTTTGATGAAAGCAGGCATCAAATTTGGTTACCTATATAGTAGAAACAATGTACCATATTTCATCGAAATAACTTTATTGTTCGAAAATATATAAACATTTTTCAAAAGTCTGGATGCAGCAAGTGTGTTATGGAAGTGAATTTCCATTAAAAATGTGTTTAATAGAAAATACGAGCAGGCATCAATCTGATTACCGGTATAGCCTATTTAGTAGAAACAATGTACTATATTTTATCAAAATTACTTATGGTTTGAAAATATACAAGAATTTTTCGAAAATAAACTTAAATGTTGGTTTCCTAATCAACAAAGCTTACGTTAATATCAAATTGAGTTATTGATATTTGAAGGATTTATTGAAAATTCGGCAAATTTTCAGATTAGCTCCCGAACCCTTTTCAAATTTTTTTTCAGAAACATCACTAGGACCCCACCTGGATGCACAAACCACAAGAAAAATTTCTTGTTCACACCCCTAAGGAAGTTACGGGACTGTGAGTGAATAGGGGTGCTGGGCGGGGTAGGTAGTAAAAAGGAAATATGAGCAGAAAATGCGAAGAAAACTGCTTGAACGCTGTCTATTTGAAGCCATATCCCCATTAAACCCTGCCTACCCCGCACAGCACCCCTATTTGCCCTAGGTCACGTAACTTGCTTGGGGGGTATGAACAAGAAGTTTTTCTTGTGGTTTGGGGGTGGTTGTATGCAAACGAGGGGGGGTGCATACGACGAAGCAGACCCCCTGGTTCGACTTGTGGCAGGGTTGGGGGTGGCTGCTTCGTCATGGGGATTTTTCTTCCCCCTAGCGTGCATACAACCACCCTCGCTGCATAAACCACACGAAAAATGTCTTGTTCCTACCCGCCAAGGAAGTTACGACACCTGGGGGGATAGGGGTGCTGTTCGGGGTAGGCAGGGTTTAAGGGGGATATGGCTTCAAGATGTGAAAAAGACAACTTTCAAGCCCGTTTTATTCGAATTTTCTGCTCGTATTTCCTTTTTACTGCCTACCCCGCCCAGCACCCCTACTCACTCCTGGTCATCCACGACATTTCAATGGTACTATCCTTGTCTTTTGGGTTACCTAGCAAATGTTTCAAAGTACTTTTTTAATATTGGTTGCAAAATGGCTTTCTTAAAAGTGCTATCTAGACCCCTCGTGATTCACGTTTGAAATGGCATCGCGTTTGAAATGGCAGACAACCGAAATTTTTTCCAGCTTGGTCTTTTATAATGGCCGTTGATTCCGCTAACATTTTTCTGCTTTTCTGTTTGATAATTAATTTCTCCCCTGGGCAAGCACTGAATCCGCTATATTCAGCCCCGTTCTTAAAACACTGCTTCAGGTTTTACTCTGGAAACACATATTTTAAAAGAAAAATTTCAACATGTGTAAGTGTGGGACTCCAGAATACGACATTCAAAATCAGCACTCTATCGACAAAATGTAATACCTTGAAAAAGTTAATGGAAAAATGTACTTTCAACCTAACGTGGCCTATTTTATGGTGTGATAAACATTGTGTTCTTGTTATTATTGATCATAGACATTTCCCATTCCAAAAAAAGTATAATTGACGCCCATAACATAGCGAACAGTTATTCGCTTCCATTTAAGGTTATTTAATAACATATTCATGCAGACGTCAGACTGGCGCATGCTATTTCTAATATGATCTTTTTATCTTGTTAGTAATATGCTCTGTCGCCGGTAGATAGGTAATTCCTTTTAAAGAACAGTCCAGGACAAAGATATTTATTAACAATACTTATCATGAAATAGAATCGTGCTTGTTTCCTTTTTCGTAGAAGTCATGTTCTCATTTGAACTATTAGTTAACTTTATTTTTAGTGATTAATAAAATAACAACATGCCAATATTTTACACATTTGTAGTTTCAAAGGAACGATTGGAATGTTACAGATTGTTTCAGTCTACTGTTAGATAAATGATATGCGTAACGTAGTGTTTACGGCAAATTTTGTTACAAACAATACACTGATAATGCAACACGAATGGTGCAGCACATCTCAGAAGCAGTCAAGGGAGAAAGTCTTCTAACAAAACTGTTTCTTCGGGAAGCAGGCCCATATCTCGTTCTTGTTCTTTGCCTACAAAATAGTCTACTGAGGTGGTTGATAGTCTAATACAAGGACGGGACAGATGTTACGAGCAGACTATCACACAATTTTAAATGAAGGCTCACCAGCCGTACCAGTATGTCAGAGCCAGAATCCCTCCAGTCGGAGTGTAAATCTGGTCCCGTTCCCAAAGGAAAAACACAGTCAACGTTCGGGAGAACGGAAAAGTTTTGCGAATAAGTTTCGCCACTAGATAATATCTATGCAACCTAGCCTCCTGCAATATTGGCGCCAGCTGGGTTAACGAAGAACACCGAGCTTGTCAGAGTTATGAACAGATGCATCATGAGCCGTTTACCACAGATGCAGTCTCTGAGGTTACTGAAGAGCTTCATAATTGGAAGGCACCCGGGCCTGATGGCGTCCAAAACTTTTGGCTGAAGACATCTATTGGCGGTGTTAATAAATGATGTTATACTTGACCCAAAGAAATGGCCATTGTTTTTCACACAAGGGTATACGTATCTTCTGTCAAAGGACCAACACTGTTCTGCAGACCCCGGCAGATACCGACCAATAACTTGTCTCCCGACCCTATTTAAGTTAATCACATCTTGCCTTGAGAAACGCATATGCGCACTGCGAACGAAACAACATAATTGCGAGCCAGCAAAAAGGGTGTGCCAAAGGATCTTAAGAGATGCAAAGAACAGCTAATAATTGATTCGGTTGTGTGCAATCAAGCTTACTATGGACCAAGAAATATCTTTGAGGCCTACGTGGATTACAAAAGGCATTTGATTCAGTTACACATGAATGGCTTATACCTAAGTGTGCCGATACTTATATCCTGAGAATTTAGTTACGGGTATAAACGGGAGATAACATCGTAACCAGCACGATACCAATTAGAAGAGGTATGTTTCAAGGCGACTCGCTAAGCACATTGCGGTTCTGCCTCGCATTGAATCCACTATCAAGCCGCCTGAACTCCATCAGATATGGCTTCTGTATAAGAAGTAATGGCAGGGAGCAAATAAGGCTAAATCATCTGCTGTATATGGATGATCTTAAGCTGATGGCCTCCACAAAGAACCACCTGGAACCACTCCTTAACATCGTGGAACGGTTTTCCAGAGATATTGACATGCAGTTTGGGCTTGATAAATGTCGCACCTTAGTGTAGTCAGAGGAAAGATACAACCAGGTGTATAATGAAATGCAGAACGGCCAGAAGATTGCCTCGATGCGGAGGAGTGTTACAAATACCTGGGAATACAGCCAGCGAGGAAAATAAACCACTCGGTAATAAAGGACGATCTGACAAGTGAGTTTACGAAACTAGTAAAGCAGGTGGGGCGAGCAAATCTCAACAGCAAGAACCTGACTAAAGCTCTTAATACGTATGCATGTTCTGCACTTAGCTTTCATTTGGGATTGTGAACTGGAGTAAAACGGACATAGAAAATCTACAACGCAAGATGCGAACGCTCCTAACAAAATCCAAAAAGCATCACCCCCGTAGTGCTACCGAGCGAGTAACCCTACCTAGACACCAAGGTGGAAGGGGATGTTGTATATCGGTAAACAGTCAGCAGATATTGAACCTACGCACATATTTCCACCAGCGGGAGATTACTTCTGCTCTTCACCGTGCCATATGTGAGGCAGATGATTCAACACCGCTACAATTAACAGAAAGCGAAATATAAAGTCACCATCGGACTGATCAGGACAGGCTGCAATCTTGGATGCAGAAGCCTCTCAATGGGCGACATCTGAATGAGACCTTCCAGGCACATGTCGACAAATTGGCGTCGAACTACTGGTTGGTGTCCGGGACAGATGTTTCCAGAGACGGGGGGATTTTTGCTGGCCATACAAGGCCAGGTCATCCCAACAAGAAACTATGGTAGTATAGCTTAAGATAATTCGGAACAGGATAACAAATGTAGATTTGGATGTCAGTCATCAGAAACTATCCAGCACGTCACCGGAGGATGTCAAGCGTTTGCTGCATCAGACTATAAAGAGCGGCACGACGCAGTTGCAAAAATACTTCCTTAAGAACTGGCTCTGAAACTGGAAGTTTTAGATCTTAGTAAGGTGCCCTACTATAGATACACCCCTGAGCCTGTTCTAGAGAACTCAGGATACAGGTTGTACTGGGATCGGAACGTGCTCACAGGCTAATGAGTTGCCCACAACAGACCAGATATAATAATAGTGGATAAGTCCTGCAACCAAGTGACGCTGATTGATGTGGCCATTCCAAATACTAATAGTCTGGAGATAAAGTACAACGAGAAGATCATTAAGTACAGAGACCTCGAGATGCAAGTAAGGAGACAGTGGAGGGCAGATAGTGTTCAAGTGATTCCAATAATCGTGTCGTCGACTGGTGTGGTTCCTAAGAATCTTCGAGAGAGCATTAAGAGACTGGGCCTTGGAGAAAATCTTTATAAGATTATGCAGAAGGCTGCAATACTTGCAACTGCCCACGCCGTGCGGAGATTTCTGAAAAATGAGGATGTGCTCCATCTGAGCTCAGTCCCTTTGGTATCTCAGATACCTGATATGAGTGAATATTCCCCTTTGAGGGAGTGTGAATAAGCCATTCAGGCTAGTCGATAATAATAATAATAATAATAATAATAATAATAATAATAATAATAATAATAATAATAATAATAATAATAATAATAATAATAATAATAATAATAATAATAATAATAATAATAATAATAATAATAATAATAATAATAATAATAATAATAATAATAATAATAATAATAATAATAATAATAATAATAATAATAATAATAATAATAATAATAATAATAATTTAGAAACCACAGGGCTCATCATCCAAGATCCTCTACTGAAATATTCCATCTCCCACGAAAGTTCGGAGGCAGGGGAATTCCGGATGTGAGTGTTAGACACCTAAGCAACTGGAAAACCTAAGAAATTATTTCTATGAAAAGGCAGAAACCAGCGATCTACATCTAGCTGTTGCTAAAGCTGATAGGAGAGCCACGCCATTAAGACTAGCCGATAAGACCTATTGCCCTCTCGCCGAGTCCACGACCCCCGAACAACAGCTGCAACAGTGGGGAAGCAAGCCACTCCATGGGAAACACTTGGCTGTAATGGAGGGAGAGATCATGCACACACAAGCGTCTACGTCTTATCTACGCTGGGGTAACCTTAATGTTGAAACCGAAGGCTTCATATCAGCTATACAAGACCAGGTAATTCCAACAAGGACATATAGAAGACGAGTTCGGGGAGAAAGGTTAGAAAACGTCAAATGTCGCATGTGACAAGATGGAGGAGAGCTTGGACCACATCCTTGCGGGCTGCTCGGTGCTGGCTCCGGGGCCCTACCTAGATCGACACAACAGAGTTGGGAGGATCATACACCTAAAGCTGCGTGAGAAATACATGGGCCTTACAAATACTGCTCCATATTACCATTATGATCCGCCAAACATCTGCGAAGATGAAGAAATCCGTCTTTATTGGAACAGAAAAATACAAACACATCGACCAATCCCAAACAACAACCCTCATCTCGTTCTGGCGTTCAAAAAAGACAAAAAAAGTTTTTGGTGGATTTTGCGATACCACTCCCTGGTAACATCCAAAAAACATACACGCAGAAAAATTAATAAATATTTACCACTGTGTGATGAGATTCTCCAGATGTGGCATATGGATACGGTTGTGGTGGTCCCCATTGTTGTCGACGCCACAGGCGAAATACCAAAAAGCCTGAAGAGCCTTGAACAACTGGGCCTAGAATGGAAATTATACCTACCCATTCAGAAATCGGTTATACTGGATGCTTGCAGTCTCTTCCGGTGGGTAAACAACACTAAATATTGATGTAGGTACTTCTTATCAGTCATCATAAGTGCAAGTTTTATTCTTTGCTATCGGTTTTGACTATTACGTTTCCGATTGAAGCAACGAAAACAAGAACTTGTGAGTCTACAATCCTTCATATATACATAGGATAGAACGGTTTAACCAAGTAAGGGCACCAACATATAGTGAATTTATTTATAATCTTTTTTTACTTCAATTTCTTAATTTTCTAATTTTAAAACCAAAAACAGAATTATTAAGCAGCCATCTTTGAATATTTGGCTATACAAAAGAGAGAGAGAGAGAGAGAGAGAGGATGAAGAAACTCATAAAGCATTGCATATGTGCGTTAACCTACCCATGTTCCCTGAAAAACACTACTTTATATGTATTTTAATTAGGATGGTGCCAATTTTATTTCTGTATTCAAACATAAATGTGAAATGTTTGTTGTGTCAAATTAACGGGACACTGTTATTTATGTATTAAATTACCAAAAGAGACATAGCCATTCGCTTGAATAGTTGAAATTGGAGTGATTATGTAGTGATTCATTGTGATAGCTGCAATTACTAGATCTGTTGTCGTTTCAACATACAAACACAGGAAAATTTAGAGACTGTACACTAAAGATTATAATTAGTCATCAATAACATTCATCAAGGATACATTGTCTCTCACAGTAATCAGCCTGCTCTGTTATATACTGACACCGTAGTTTAGTCATGTAAGTTTTACTGTATAATAGTAGCAAGGACATAATATTTACAACAGTAAAATAATAAGCGTATACTGATTATCATTGAAAAGGTATCGCCGGAGTTGTAGAATGTCCTAGCAACTACAGGCCTATTTCTCTCCTTTCGGTCGTCTCTAAAGTGATGTAAAAGTATATAACCACCGAATTACAAAAATTTCTGAAAAACAGTCTAATCCACGACAGGCAGTATGGATTCCGTCAGCGCAGATCAACTGCCGACCTCCTTTCCTTTGTTACCCATTCTTGGAGCAAATATATGGAACTACACGGTGAATCCCAGATTCTCACTCTAGACATATCCAAAGCAATCGACCAGTTATTGCACAGAGCTGCTTAATAAACTCCACCAAACTACCACCAAAACTCTGTACCCGGGCAGCAAATTTCCTCTCCCACCGAAGTATTTCTGTTGTCGTGGATGGCCATTCCTCTAAACTGTATCCAATTATTGCAGGAGTCCCTCAAGGTTCAGCTTTGGCCCCCACTTTGTTTCTTCTCCACATCAATGACCTCCTCTCTAGCACATCCAACCCAGTTCAGTTACGCGGACGACAGCACCCTCCACCCAAATATACAACATTCTAAGCCTGTCGACAAAATCTCAGTCTTGCTTTCTATCTCATAAGAGATACACTAGCCCTAGACCCATGACAATGAACAAACCAAGTTATTCAAAGTAATGAGTCCTTTTCACTTGTTGGCATTTGTGTGGATCGAAATCTCAATTGGCACCAACATGTCACATCAATTGCAGAAGCGGCTGCTAAGAAATTAGGTTTCCTCTTCTGGGCTCACAAATACTTTTCACCAGCTAACCTCTATACCTTATATACTTCACAAATAAGGCCAAACCTCCAATTCTGCTCCCACATCTGGGGTGCCGCTGCCGCTTCTACACTCGCTATCCTGGTCTCCATTCAGAAGAGAGCTATACGTTGCATCGGTGACCCTACCCTCACCCAAATGCTGCCATCCCTTGCCCAGCGACGTGCCATTGGTAACCTCTCTCTCTCTCTTTTATAGATATCTGCACGGGCACTGCTCAGAGGAGGTTTCTTCCATAGTTCATCCACCTGCTGCCCCCAACAGATCTACCAGGGGGACAGAGCGAATGCACCCTTTTACTGTCCAGGTCACCAGACATATAACATCTTGTTATGCCCGCTCTTTTGTCCCGAGGACTTCCAAGTTGTGGAATTCCTTGCCGGCAATTTTTTTCCTCCTCCTCCTAACCTTCAAACCTTCAAGTCCAGAATTAACAAGTTGCCTCTTTCCTCCTTGTCGACACCCACGGTACGATAGTATTTAGGCTGTAAGCCCTCGTGGTGTGTTGTTGAAATATTAAAAAAAAACGTTATGTCAGAGCATTATTTCTAAATTTAACTGTATTTTATTACAAACTTAACTGTAGTGGGGTGATTTTTTCTGTACACTGTTCAGTGCGAGGCTCCTAGACGTGCCTTCTCGTGGCACCCCTGAAATGACTGTCTGCAAGGAGCGAACCCAGGAACCCAGGGTAGTTGGTCAACTAGAGTGTCCAAAATACCAGGAAGCACAGCGTAGAGGAGGGATTGGTGTTCTGCTACTGTCATGGACAACTGCCAGCTTTTACCTGGATGCGGCGGCGCAACAAGCTCTATATAGAAACCTGCCTGATATAGACCGTGCTCAGCAACCCGGTGGTTGTGGAGGAAGAGGTTGCTGGGTGTGGGGGCTTGCCTTAACTGGCCGGCCAAGTCGAAGGGAACCACAATCACAATCCCTCAAATCAAGGTGGAACAGCACAGGCGAGGACTGCATGGTTAATGGGTAGCTTACCCACTACTGTGCGAAGACAACCTGAGCTACCACAAAAATATCCATTTTGAGATGTCAGAGCCCTTAAGTAGTGCCCAGCAAACTCGAACAAGGGTGGTCCTATGAGGCTGAACACAAGGTGTAACGTTTTACACGTTTTACAACTTATATATTCTCATTATGATGTTCATTGGTACATGATTACATTATTTTCTTAGTCAATGAGATTTATTATTTTCTTAGCCAATGAAATTTACTACTATTTATAACGTCTTAAATTCATGTCCATAGAAACACCCGTATTCTCTGGTATTGTTCGTGAAGATTTTGAAAGCGACAGTAGCCGGTTTTAATATCTAAACTTCATTTTCGTTTGTGAAGATACTTTATAAGCCCCTGCAGCATTCAGCTTGATCCCTTTTCAACAAAATTTTAGCAACAGTAAAAATGTTAAGAAGAACTATGACTAGCTAAGACAAAAAACAGCACGCTCATATGAGCTATCCCGTTTGGAGGGCCCCATTCAATATCACCATAATTGGATCCCCATTCGACACCGTTATGGAAGCCACATCAGCTCCATCATCTTGAGGGCCCCGTTCATTATCATTATGAGAGCCGCATTCCACACCATTTGGGCAGCCCCGTTCTACACCATGCCATGCAGAAGCACCTGTGGATGTCAATCCAGCGGTTTCGCCTGCCCTGAGTGGTCCCCACAATAACAACAATACATCCAGAGATTTCACTAGCCCTGAGTAGCCCTTCCATACCCACTTGATCCAATGAGCACCATACAACACACCATAGTTAAGTTAATTGCTAATCTGGAATGTCTATTTAAATTCATCATTTGATTTATAACTGCTTCCATCTATCACAATAACTTATAATCAATTTGGCTTATATAAAATCATTACTTATTAATAAATGAAGTTAACCGAGTCTCGATTTTTACTTGTCTGACGCCACCCAAATACGAACCCACATATTTTTTAGAATTGCATTAGATCTCATGTTCTGCTCCGAGCAGCCACATAATTTTCTTGTAAATCTTAGTCATTTATTTTGTTATTAACTTTTGTATAAAACAGCATTCATGTTATAAATTGGCACCCAACGTGGGGCCCTCCAAACGAGAAAGCTAAAAATAGTTGACTCCGTCTAAGTACATTGTTATATTTGAGGTTATCCATATGTGATATGCTTGTAGGGTATTCGCGTTAAGAACAAAGTTAATCTGTATTAATTGTTTATTAATAATGAGACTGTACGAGAATACCGCCACAAGCTATCACAAAACAAGAAAAGAAGCATCGAACAGAGCAATTACATAAGCAGTTATCATATATTGTTACAAAGCAAAGACAGTGTTTAAGATAGCAAAGTATTTAATCTATTTTTAATTTATCTAAATTTAATCTAACACCTCATATGCCATTTTAAGAGGAAAACCACAAAAATGTTTTCTTTAAAAGCCTAAATTTTGGTACGTAGTTTACCTTTTATAATAGAAATCCGCGTACCAAATTTGGTTGCTCTTACTTTAGTTATTTCCTGACATACAAATTTTTCGAAAGAAAACTCAAAATGTGGGCGGTATTTCCTGGCTAACGAATTTGCCCAAGCCACTTGCAAAAGCAAGGTACTCACCAAAATTGATCAAAATCGGCACATTATTTTTTGAGTTATCAATGTGATACATATATCACACACACACACGCACACACGCACGCACGCACGCACTAACACACACAGAGATAAACATAACATATAAAAATTGAAACTTGCACTTATTTGAAGATTTTTTTTTTTAATTCAAATGTCGCGATTTCCCCATTAGTGAATTTTTTTATAGAAAATTTACCAAAACGAATAAAAATTAAAACCACAACCGCCAACTAAGAGGTCTAAATATAGATCCCATTATATTGGAATATACTTCCAATAAAGAAGGAACAGGCAAGCTGCGATATTGTTGCCGTAATAAATAGCTGATAAGTGCTGTAACAACGTATGTATATCTGCCTACACAGCTATACAAGGTAATGGATAGGTATAGGAGAACATCTAAATGGATAGAGCAACCTGTTGTCGTGAAACTAATCAATACAGCGAGTTGTTTATCCTTTGTGATAACAAGTTACCGTTCATTCTGTGGCCTCTCTATCGCCTGTTTCTGTCAACATTCTCTATTCGAATTAGTTTATAAAATCGCGAAAATTACTCGCTGGAAAATTAAGTACCTGGTTTTATGGGCTTTTTTTCTACCCCTGTCAAATGAGTCGCACTTTAAGCAAATTAACTTGTAACCTTCTAGCATTCAGTAATTAACTATAGCTGCAAGGAAATAATAATTAACATAAAAAGCCTGTTAGTTGTAATTAAAATGTAATCATGGAAATACCCATATATCTACTGTTTAAGGACATAAAAACAGTATTGACAATCAATCACTGTTTTTTTTTTAATTAAAAATTTGCTTCAACCCAAAAACTTTTCATTTGTTGCATTTACCGGCCACCTTCTGACAACAACTTTGTCCAGCTCTTCGACTACCTTTCGGAAAAAACCGACCATCTGATTTCTGAATATCCTTCCTCCGAGGTCACTATTCTTGGTGACTTCAATGTCCATAATAAGGAATGGCTAGGATTTTCAAAAACCGATCCACAAGGGAGAGCAGCGGAGGCCTTTGCAGTCAGCAACACTTTAGCCAATATGGTTCAGCAACCTACTTACTTTTCTCGCATCCCAACACACAGCTCAAATTCCTTAGATCTCCTTCTTACTACAAAACCTCAATGCTATAAGACATCAGTCACCGCCCCCCTTGGTCGCTTAGACCACGGCATGGTCGCTGCTTCCTGCGCCATGCAACCTGAGGTCACACAGTCATCACACCCACATATCGTTTGGCACTACAACTCCGAGAACTGGGACGAAATGCGGGATTACTTTTCCTCATTTCCATGGGCGTCTGTCTGCTTCTCTCATCCTGACCCCTCTGATATCTCACAAAACGTTACCGAAATTATCCAAGCTGGCATGAAATTATTTATTCCACGTACACAGAAAACCTCTTCAGCCACTCAAAACCCTGGTTCTCTAAATCCTGTGACAAGGTCAGACTTGACAAGGTCAAAGCTCAGAAAACGCTTCTACACAATCCCAGTTAAGAAAACCGTCAAGCATTTAACGACGCAAGAAACTGCTATGTCCGCATTCTTTCTGAGGCAAAAAACTCGTTTAATAACCACATCAAAAACAAAGTCCTCTCACGCTCCAACGGCCGCAAACCCTTCTGGACTCTTGATAAATCTATTGGGAATAATTTCTGCAAGAGCACGTTCACACCTGTTGTTTCAGGGGATGAAATTGATTCTAACGCCCTGGGCAAGGCTGAACTTTTTGCCTCGTTCTTCGCCGGCAATTCTATTCTCAGCCCACCTCCAAATGTTCAACCACCAACAGTCCCCAATGTCGCGCATAAAATGATGGATATCATTTTCAAAACTAAAAAGGTACGAAAGATGCTCTCTTCTCTTAATACCAGGAAAGCATCCAGCAATTGTTCTAAAAAAATGCGCACCAGAACTTGCTCCTGTCCTGACTCGTCTGTTTCAGACATCTTACAATAGAGACATGTTCCCTAGTAACTGGAAAACTGCTAGAGTACAACCCGTCCCCAAGAAAGGATCCAAAGCGCTTCCTAGCAA
This sequence comes from Tillus elongatus, assembly GCA_964006375.1. Taxonomy (NCBI): domain Eukaryota; kingdom Metazoa; phylum Arthropoda; class Insecta; order Coleoptera; family Cleridae; genus Tillus; species Tillus elongatus. The sequence continues at coordinate 14,049,230 of OZ023264.1, forward strand.
CTACAGGCCTATTTCTCTCCTTTCAGTCGTCTCTAAAGTGATGGAGAAGTATATAAATACCGAATTACTAAAATTTCTTGAAAAACACAGTCTAATCCACGACAGGCAGTATGGATTCCGTCAGCGCAGATCAACTGCCGACCTCCTTTCCTTTGTCACCCATTCTTGGAACAAGTCTATGGAACTACACGGTGAATCCCACAGTCAGCTTGCATGTTGTGTTGGCAGCAGCGAACACTCTTGAATTATATTTAGAGAGCGAACGAGGAGTGACAGATGGAAGAATGTATGTTACCATAAACGGTATAAATAAGGGAGCGGCAGATAGAACAATGTTTGCGCGGAATAAGCGATAATAGAAGGAGAAAAGTGAACGATAGTGCTATAGACATTTGGCAATAGGGAAATAATAATAAATATAGTGTTACATCCCACTCGGAGTCCAGTTCATAGAGGTTCATGTGTCCGTCAAGAAACCTGTTATATTTTTGTGCTGTCCTCTGCTAAGATTTAGCAGGTTCACGGCTCTCTTTAAACTGAGTTCGTCAATTAGTGACTTTCCATGTCTGAGCCCTGGACAGTCTGCCCAGTACACCTTGTGTTTGTTCTGACCTGACCTGACGCCGGACTTAATGGCTACCCTGGCCGTGCTCTTTGTCATGCCCTGAACCGGTTCTGGGCCCATAAATGGTTCGGCTGACCCTCTCTTCGCGAGACTGTCAACTTCTTCATTGCCTTTGACCCCCGAGTGACCCGGCACCCAGATGAGGGTGACCTCATTCTGCCCAGCCAGGTCGCTCGTCTCGTCTCGGCCTTCACTTGCCATCCTGGAATTTACCTGTGGGCTACTAAGGGCTTTAAGGGTTGTCTGTGGCTATAAGGATCCGCTTGTTGGTGTAGCCCCTCCTCTTGTTCTCCCGCACACAGTGGAGTATAGCGTACATTTCGGCCTGAAAGACCGTTGCATGAGCTGCGAGGGAAATACTATGACTTACCCTAGGTCCTTCCGAATAAACACCTGAGAATAGAGACTGTATACATCCAACTAACAATTTAGTAAATTGTCAGCCCTGGCCCATTTCTACCCTAATATAGGGACAAAGTATGTAAGGCCAGATGCATTCTCACCACAATTAGAACTGTAGATCGTTTTTTTTTTTTTATGTCAACAACACACCACGAGGGCTTACAGCCTAAATACTATCGTACCGTGGGTGTTGACAAGAAGGAAAGAGGCAGCTTGTTGATTCTGGACTTGAAGGTTTGGAGGTTCGGAGGAGAAGGAAAAACATGTGCCGGCAAGGAATTCCACAACTTGGAAGTCCTCGGGACAAAAGAGCGGGCATAACAAGATGTTCTATGTCTGGTGACCTGGACATTAAAAGGGTGCATTCGCTCTGTTCCCCTGGTAGATCTGCTGGGGGCAGCAGGTAGGGGAATTATGGAGGAAAGCTCCTCTGAGCAGTGCCCGTGCAGATATCTATAAAAGAGAGAGAGGTCACCAACGGCACGTCGGTGGGCAAGGGATGGAAGCCTTTGGGTAATTAGAGCTCGTCAGTACGGCATACTAATTGCAGCGAAAATACACCTATAAAGTAATACCGCTATGGTAGCCAGCCTTCTAGAACATTGTGAGATGTAAGTACGTCAGAGTCGCCATCTCGCAATGGGCCAGGTCTGACAATTTACAAAGCGATATGGCGACCCTTTCGTACATTTCACAATGTTCTAGGATGCTGGCTACCATAGCCGTATTACTTTATAAGTGCGTTCTCGCTCTAATTAGTATACCTTACTGACACCTCTAATCAGAGCGAAACCGGTCTGCGGTTCTAATTATGATGAGAATACATCTAGCCTTAAATATAATAATTGGTGTTTATTGTCAAAAAATAGGTAGTTAAAACAAATTAGCAGTTTAGAAAAGCTGTGTTTTGTTAGTCAATACTAAGTTAAAATTGGAACCTGTGATGAGCACTGATAAGTATACTCTGGGAACCCAAATCACCACAACACATCTTTTAAAGACCTGACGATCGTTTCACTAACAAAGTTAGCGTTTTTTCATACTCTGATGACGCTAACTTTGTTAGTGATACGATCGTCAAGTCCTTAAAAGATGTATTGTGATGATTGAGGTTGTCTAAGTATACTTATTGTTAGTCAACAAATAGAGAACGCCGAAGAACGTAACAATACTAACAAACATACTAACGAGGAAAATTAAATGAAAACTTATACTAAAAAGAGTCTAAACGGATAAGTACACTTGGAGAACCCAAATCACCACAACACATTTTGAAAGACCTGACGATCGTTTCACTAACCAAGTTAGCGTTATCAGAGGATGAAACATTCTAAATACTTAAAAAACTAACATCAACTTATATACCGGATCTCAGGTAAAGAGATCGAACTGAGATGAGACACTACTCGTAGGCAAATTCCACAGTGTATTGTATTTTTATCGACGGACAAGGTTTTTGCGCTATCCCTACTGCTTTATCTAAAAAGTGTCCATCTGTAATAGTTTTGAGAAGGTTCAACGCCAGCTAAATTAACGATTCCTTTGGCGGCAATAACTGTATACTTATGTTAATAGGTAGAACGTGCCGAAAACGTGGGAATTTTATTTAGCAAAGCAATCGATCAAGTGACTCGTAATTGGCGCTGGTGAAGTGTTCATACTTTTTTTGTTGTAACTATATTTCGCAATATATACGCTTTTGAACCCATTTAGCAGTCCTGGATTTCTAAAATTTTTTATTATTTTCAGATTATCTTTATCAATGTGATGATTATTATCCCGAATATGTCGGGCGACGGCACACTTATCTACAGTACGGTAACGTAATTGGGATATGTGTTCTTCTAATTCCAATCGATTTTTTTGTTTGTCCGACGTATTTAAGATTACAATCTTTACAACTTATTTCATAAATTCCCGACATTTTGTCCGCGTTATCCTTGTCTTTTGGGTTACCTAGCAAGTTTTTTAAGGTATTTGTTGTTGAAAATGTTAGCTGTAAGTTGACTTTTTTTAAAATACTGTCTAGACCCCTCGTGATTCTAGGTTCAGGGGTTCTCACGTTTTCGGCACGTTCTACCTATTAACATATAGTTATTGCCGCCAAAGTAATCGTTGTTAATTTAGCTGGCGTTGAACCTTCTCAAAACTATTATAGATGGAGTAATAACTTCAAAGTTGTAAACTCTAATAGCTATGAACTTTATTTGCAAAGAGAATACAATTTGTAGTTACAATTGAAACACTTAGAACTCAACAACTAACGTTAGTGATACAAATATAATATGCTGTGACCGCGGTCACAGAGTACTTGCACTGTAGAAGTCGAAGAACTAAATGAATAACTATTCTAGTGAACAGTGTGCTTTTATAACTTTAGCCTACGTTTTACAAGTCATGTATTTAATGTTTAACATTATGGGAATTGTCTAGAAAATACTCATATGAATATAATTAAAAGGTGAGTAGGTCCTATATAATAATACAATAGACAAATAAACAGTAAAGGTGACTATATCCTACGTAACCTAACTATTGTTTTTAAATTTAGAGGAAACAGTCTAGACAATCATTTGAAAATAATAGAGAAACTGTATAATAAGGTGAACTCTTAATGGGAGGTGACATGTAACATAATAACTCCTCCCTTCCTTAAGAATGAAAATTACGGAGTACTTTGAATTCTAAGTTAACTGAAATGTTTCGTAAGCAAAATTATTTTCTTCTGTTGGTGCAGATTTGTATCTTTTTATATACATATGAATTTCCTTACGTTTCATGTATATTAAAATGCTTATCATTAGTAAAATTAATAGTGTAAAGAAGAAGCTGCTAACTAAATTATAAGAACTAAACTTATCACTGTCACTCGCGTACTGAATAGTCAACTGATGAAGCTTGTCGAGGCCCACAGACTTGAGGTTGAGATGGATTGGATTTGCTGGAATTTCGTTGGTCTCGAAATGAGGTAGTGAGACGATGTCTTCATGAGTTTCTTGTTGCCAATTTTCATAGGTAAAGTTTTGACTAATAAACTTGCAGTTCAGTGGAAGATTGACCAAATATACACCTTTTATTGCTTTAACTTCCTCGCTTTTGCATTTTGTGTGAATGATTATTTCTTTTGGGGCGATGACTATGTAGGTTGCTTCCGTAACGGCTTCTACCAGTGGTTCTTCAATCCGTACTGGAACACTTTGGCAAGTAGGTGATGATTTTACTTGCAAAAGATTATGGATACAGTCTTCTCGCTGATAGTTGGGTATTTGATCTTTTAGACTACAATAGAAATTATTTTGGATTTTCTTGCAGTGACTTCTTACGTATGTACTCTTCTTTTCGTTTATAGCCACAAAGGTATTTGGGGGTATAATAGTGTTAAAGGCGGGGGTAGGTATAGAGTAGAGGTGATATAGGTTATAGGTTTCTGAATCTAACAATGGTATATGTAATAGAAAAGTAAGTTGATTCCTAGTTATGTAGTATTCGATTTCCATAGTATGTAAGAAAAGTATAGAGTCTCTACTGTAAAATTGTGCAGGACTATGGTGTTTAAGCAGTTGTTTAAATAAATATTGAGCTGCCGAATTAGTTAATAAAGAAGGGTGTAACATTCCTAGAGATGCAAATGTTACTGATACCTGCATGTTCTCAATGATTTGGTCCAGTAATAAAATTTTTGTTCTAAATTCATTTAAGGTGACCTTTAAAAGTTCTTCTATGTATTTATGTTGGAGAACCAATGTTGCCTCCTGCAGAGATTTAAAATCATAAGAGATATTTTTAATAGACATTTCTAGATTATTAATAAATTCGTGGTTTAAAGAGAGTTGATTATTATACTGCTTAACTATATTTTCCTCATTCCTGCGTAATATCTCGATTGACCTATCATAACGTTCTCCGTCGTCTGAGTCGAGGGTCCCCGAGATAAATTTAAAAACATGCCCTATTCCGTTTATTAGGCCCCTTTTATTAAGACGATTTTGAAATGGTTGCAATAATAAAAATTTCTCTTTGGTTTGTTGTGCCAGTAATGACGTTAAACGTATTTCGGCTTGCTGAAATACAGGGTATATATTACTATATTACTACGTGTTTGTCAATATTATTTATTTCCGTTTGGATTTTGTCTAAGGGTATGGTATGGATAAAAGTATGTTGTCCTGTTTGTAATTTCGCGGTGCCTAGTTTAATGGGGAGGATTCCCGGATTGTCTGTTAGAGATTTTATTTCCACTCTCTGGGTCTGTGAGAGATGGAGGTAGATGACCAGAAGAAACGCCGGGTGTATCATCTGAAACAAAGTTTGACTTTTGTGATTTTCGTATGGGTTTGATTTCTTGTTTGTGATATTTTCTATTTTTTATCGTTGTAAACTTAATTGGTTCATTTTGAGCTACGGTTTCTGTTTTATAACGACAAGCAATTTTATTTCTCGGGTTTTGTTTAAGATATACTTTACTTTCCTCTTTCAGATCGGGAAAAGGTTGTCTTTTGGCATTTTCTCTGTTTAGAATCGATGTGTGAATTTTTTCATTCTGCAATTTAATTACTTCGTAAAGAGCTCTAGTGTGAGATCTAATTTTGTTTATGTAATCTGTGTAAATTTTCTCATTCGCTGGAGATGGTAAAATTTCACGATTTTCTAAATGACCGAATAAAATTTCTAATGGTTTATGTTTTGTACTAGAATGAATTGTGTTATTGTAAATAATTACAGCGCTACTCATCAAATCTAGTTTTTGGAAATTAGTATCGCTCGATTTAATTATGCGGATTATTTCTATGATTGTGCTATGAGCCCTTTCAATAATGCCATTACTATTAGGATGTTTGCTTGTTATAAAGTGGTGGTCGATATTATACAAATCTATTAGTCCTTTAAATTGTTGATTTGAAAACTCGGTTCCATTGTCACTAATTAGCACTAGTGGCGGTTTATACGTCATAAAGATTTCTAGAACCTTTGGTATAACGTCCGGAAAATTTAAAGTGTTTATTTCTTTAACGACGAGAAATTTACTAAAGCTGTCTATCAGTGTAAGGTATTTTTTATTATTAATTGAAAAGGTATCCATGTGCACTGTTTCGAATGGTCGTGACGGTATAGGGGTAGCCTGTAATTTAAATTGGATGGGGTGCCTTTCGTATTTACATTCTTGGCAAATATCACACAAGTCTACTTGAAGCTGACAGTCTTTTGCAATAGAGGGCCAGTAATAACAGCGCCGGATTTCCATTTCTAATTCTTTAGCTCCGCGATGTTTTTGGTTGTGTAATTTTTGAATTATTTCTTTTTGTTTTTCTATCTCTACTACATCTAACAATCGTTTCTTGCAAAACACGAAATTAATAGCACTTGTAAAATTTGAATTAATTATTAATGCTAGCGTTTCGTATAGGTGCAAGTCGTTTGTGTAAATAGCGTTTCTGTGTAAAGGCTTAGCTACTTGTTTGAGGGCATTAATTATTTCATTTATTAGATTGCCACGAGTTATAAATATTGTATAAATATTTTTATTAAAATACATATTATGGGACATACGTGGTTCGTCCTTCAATGTAAATATAATTTGCGTCTTGAAATAATTAAGTGGCTCATCGGTAATGGGAAGGGTGGCGGATATATTTTCTGATTGACTATGTTTTGTGACGTCATCAGTGTCAGCAGAGCCAGAAAAGGGATGTTCATTTGTGACTAGAGGTAGAAGACTTGCTGGAGGTGGATTTCCTGCAAGAACGGCTGGATTGGGAAACGCGTCATTTTTTAAGCATTGGGATGCAGCTGGCTGTATGGGTCTAACTTGGATGTCAGATATAATGTTAATTTTGTTGTTAGGGGGCGGTTCTTTATTATGTAAGTCGCTTAATATGGTATCGATGTCCTCTAGATCGAGGTGTTCTCTTTCTGCGATGTCACCAGGATTATTAAACAAACTTAAGAGATCTTCGGGCTTTTCGGCATTGATGTCAAAAGGAAAGGCTTCGACACGAGACAGAAAATCTGCGTTGGTATTTGCTTTGCCCTTTTTATATTTTATTATATAGTCAAATTCTTCTAGTTTAAGTCTCCACCTAATTAGTTTCGAGTTAGGTTCCTTTAGGGAAAATAACCATTGAAGTGGTTTATGGTCGGATAGTATAGTAAATTTTTGTCCATAAAGATATGGTCTAAAAACCTTTGTTGCCCAAACAATGGCCAAACATTCCTTTTCAATTGTAGAATAATTGACTTCATGTTCATTTAACGTACGAGAGGCGTACATAATTGGCTTATCGCTACCAATAGGACCTTGGGAGAGTACACAGCCTATACCGTGATTAGAAGCATCTGTAGTGACCAGAAAGGGTTGTGAAAAATCGGGATAACTAAGAATTGGTTCGTTTGTCAAGAGTTCTTTAATTTTTTGGAAGGCCGAGATAAATTCTGGGGTGTGAACTACCCTAGCGTCTTTCTTTAGACATTGACTCATGGGTTTGGTTAAAGTAGCGAAATTTTTTATGAATTTCCTGTAATAACCGGCTAACCCTAAAAATGATTTTATTTGTTTCTGTGTAGTTGGCAATTTCACTTCGCTAATTTTTTGAACTAGGGATGGGTTGGCTTTGATGCCCTCTGTGCTAATTAGATGGCCTAGATACTCTACCTCTTTAAGTAGAAATTCTGACTTTTCACTCTGAACTTTAAAATTATGTTCTTTTAACCTTTTAAATACCAACTCTATATTGTTAATGTGGTCTTCGAGGTTTTTCCCTAGTATGATGATATCATCCAGATACACCAGACAAATATTATTAATGAGGCCCTTTAATATAGTATTCATCGTTCGCTGAAATGTGCTAGGAGAATTTTTAAGCCCAAATGGCATGCGCAAAAATTGGTAATGGTTACTATCGGTAGAAAAGGCAGTCTTATGCCTATCGGCGGGATCTATTTCTATCTGATGGAAACCCGATTTCAGGTCTAGTTTAGAAAAATATGTTGAATTTCCCAACGCGTCTAGGATGCTAGTTATGTTTGGTATAGGAAACTTATCGTCAATGGTTTTTTCATTTAGCTTCCTAAAATCTACTACCATACGCCATTTCTTTTGCCCGTCTTTACCTGCCTTCTTAGGGACTAAAAAGATTGGAAATGAATATGGCGAAACACTCTCCGTTATAATATTTTGTTCAAGAAGTTCATTGATCTGACGGTCCAATTCTGCCTTTTGTGTATAGGGAAATCTGTATGGCTTGCAAAAAATAGGTTCATTTGAAGTGAGGTTAATTTTATGTTTTATAATATTGGTGTACGTTAATTTATCAGATTCGTTATAGAAAATGTCAGAATATTTCTGGCAAAGTTGTTCTATTAGTTTTCGCTGATCAAGACGAAGGTGAGATAGGTCAATATTTTTTATTTGAGACTTGCTACACATCTGATATGAATCGTAATTTTGGTCAGAGAAATTTTCGAGTTTGTGGACGTTATTCACATCAGCATTGAAATCGTTTCCCGGTGTGCTTAGTGGTAACCTGCCTATATGATTGTTAATTTCCAATATGGTTTCTGGGGATTTAAGGGTTCCAAGATTTATTTTTGGTACAATTACTGTGCCCTTTTTTATAGGGGTACAAAATTTAAAGCTCGGTAAAACTTGCTGAATTTCGGATTGTGAAATAGATGGGTTTTTTGGAATGTACCAGGACATTTCATAAGGTTGGCCTTTCAGATATATAATATCGTTGACATAATCGATTTGAGCATTAAGAAGTTTTAATGCATTAGAGCCTATTAGACCGTCGAAATTTGGGTGAAAGTTTATAAGGTGAAAGTCTAGTTCTGTACCTAATAAAACAATTTTGGTCGCAAATTTATGTTTAGAAATATTGAACATACTTCGCAAAGAACATGGACTATTATATATGTAGTTTTTTGTGAACTTATAAGCTATTTCGGGATGGATAAGCGAGTTTGTGGCACCAGTGTCCAGTAACAGTTTGATATTAGGATGATCTAATTGGATATAAGGGAGTTTTGGTTGTCCGAGGCCTGATCGCATAAAAAATCATCATTATTGCATTCTTCCTCAACAGGTTGTTGGGAAGGTTCGAAGTCGTAGTTTAAATCTTGAGTAGACTCGTCCTCGTAATAACACGTAGAAATATTTTCCGTAGTTTCAGTGGTAAACATTTCTCCGTTCGTGAAATTCGGTTTGTGAAAATTGCTATTATTTACGTGTCTCGGAACATATTTAGACTGACTATTATTGATACTAGTAGATATACTCATCGGAGTGGGGTTATTCGTAGAAGCATTACGCAACGCTACTGGGTGTTTAGGGTGGAAGACATTTTCTCTAGGATGAAATTCCTTACGAGACTCTAACCCTGAAAAACTACTATGAGCTAACCTAGGATTTAAATTATATCTTGGTCCTGAAGGAAATGCTGTTTTTGGATAGATTTGTGGGTGATATTGACGAATGGGTGTATTATTGAATTGAGTGTTTTGGACAATTTTCCTATGGGGGGCTGGTAAATGGGGTATCTTTAAAGTTTTTTCTCTAGAGGGATGTTTTGTTAGATATTTTAGGACGGTATTGGTAGCAACTTCTAGATTTTCGGGCTCTTTAATTTCTAAAATAGTTTGCAAAGTGTGTGGACAATTATTATAAAGCACTTCTAGGGCTGTCTGTTTGTTTATTTCTTTTAATAAATCTCTTTGGTTACTGGGAATAGTATTGTCATTAACAGTTTTTATATCTAACTTATTTAGTAAATTTCTAATTCTACCAATAAAATCTAATAAACTTTCATTTTCTTTAATTCTTAAAAATTTAAATTGATACATTAAGGTGTACCTATCAACATGATCACCAAATTTATTTTTTAGAGCTACTTTTAAAGTTGGCCAAGTATCTATGTCAGATCTGCAGGTAGCAAAGTGATTTGCATCTCCTATCAGTCTACTTTTAATGGCATAAAATGCATATGAGTTTAAAGTATTATCTGCGGTTACACCATATCTAGCATAAAATTTATCAATAGCGGAAATAAAACATTCTAAGGTATCACAATCTCCGTCAAATTTTGGTAACACTTCTACATAATTTCTTGCAGAAGCGATTAATTGTTCAGTGCTAGGAGTCGACATTTTACTTTTAATATTCCTATTTAATTTGGAAGCTGGTATATTTAATTTTAAATTATTAAATCCTTTGACTAATTCTTCTTCAATGTTAGATTCAATCATAAAATGATAATTAAAAGTTATATCTACACATATATATGGGATTTCGAAAAAGGAATTCGTGACTAAAAACTTACGGTTTCCTTTTCCTTCGCTGGCTGGAACGGACGGCACTTGGGCTTACAATCCAGACCAAGCAGCGAGAAGTTGGTTGCAGGAGTATTCACTGCGATCTGGAACAGATGGCCGTTGGACTTATAATCTGGACCAGTTGACTGTCGTGGCTGGTTGAGGGAGTCTTCACTGCGAGCTGGAACAGATGGCCGTTGGACTTATACTCTGGACCAGTTGGCTGTTGTGTGGCAACTCCAAAGTTGAGGTTCGTTTTAGATAACAAAAGCATTAACTGCGCTCCCGGGAACTTTGTTTTCTTTTGATATCTGAATCGACTGCGCCAGTAATAACTTCAAAGTTGTAAACTCTAATAGCTATGAACTTTATTTGCAAAGAGAATACAATTTGTAGTTACAATTGAAACACTTAGGACTCAACAACTAACGTTAGTGATACAAATATAATATGCTGTGACCGCGGTCACAGAGTACTTGCACTGTAGAAGTCGAAGAACTAAATGAATAACTATTCTAGTGAACAGTGTGCTTTTATAACTTTAGCCTACGTTTTACAAGTCATGTATTTAATGTTTAACATTATGGGAATTGTCTAGAAAATACTCATATGAATATAATTAAAAGGTGAGTAGGTCCTATATAATAATACAATAGACAAATAAACAGTAAAGGTGACTATATCCTACGTAACCTAACTATTGTTTTTAAATTTAGAGGAAACAGTCTAGACAATCATTTGAAAATAATAGAGAAACTGTATAATAAGGTGAACTCTTAATGGGAGGTGACATGTAACATAATAACTATGGACACTTTTTAGATAAAGCAGTAGGGACAGTGCAAAGACCTTGTCCGGCGATAACAATACAATACACTGTGGAATTTGCCTACGACTAGTTTCCCATCTCAGTTCGATCTCTTTACCTAAGATCCGGTATATAAGTTGATGTTAGTTTTTTAAGTATTTAGAATGTGTCATCCTCTGATGACGCTAACTTTGTTAGTGATACGATCGTCAAGTCATTAAAAGATGTATTGTGATGATTGGGATTGTCTAAGTATACTTATTGTTAGTCAACAAATAGAGAACGCCGAAGAACGTAACAATACTAACAAACATACTAACGAGGAAAGTTAAATGAAAACTTATACTAAAAAGAGTCTAAACGGATAAGTACACTTGGAGAACCCAAATCACCACAACACATTTTGAAAGACCTGACGATCGTTTCACTAACCAAGTTAGCGTTATCAGAGGATGAAACATTCTAAATACTTAAAAAACTAACATCAACTTATATACCGGATGTCAGGTAAAGAGATCGAACTGAGATGAGACACTAGTCGTAGGCAAATTCCACAGTGTATTGTATTTTTATCGCCGGAAAAGGTCTTTGCGCTATCCCTACAGCTTTATCTAAAAAGTGTCCATCTATAATACTTTTAAGAAGGTTCAACGCCAGCTAAATTAACAACGATTCCTTTGGCGGCAATAACTGTATACTTATGTTATCTTTAAAACGTGCCGAAAACGTGGGAATTTTATTTAGCAAAGCAATCGATCAAGTGACTCGTAATTGGCGCTGGTGAAGTGTTCATACATTTTTTGTTGTAACTATATTTCGCAATATATACGCTTTCAAACCCATTTAGCAGTCCTGGATTTCTAACATTTTTTATTAATTTCAGATTATCTTTATCAACGTGATGATTATTATCCCGAATATATCGGGCGACGGCAGACTTATCTACAGTACGGTAACGTAATTGGGATATGTGTTCTAATTCCAATCGATCTTTTTGTTTGTCCGACGTATTTAAGATTACAATCTTTACAACTTATTTCATAAATTCCCGACATTTTGTCCGCGTTATCCTTGTCTTTTGGGTTACCTAGCAAGTTTTTTAAGGTATTTGTTGTTGAAAATGTTAGCTGTAAGTTGACTTTTTTTAAAATACTGTCTAGACCCCTCGTGATTCTAGGTTCAGGGGTTCTCACGTTTTCGGCACGTTCTACCTATTAACATATAGTTATTGCCGCCAAAGTAATCGTTGTTAATTTAGCTGGCGTTGAACCTTCTCAAAACTATTATAGATGGACACTTTTTAGATAAAGCAGTAGGGACAGTGCAAAGACCTTGTCCGGCGATAACAATACAATACACTGTGGAATTTGCCTACGACTAGTTTCCCATCTCAGTTCGATCTCTTTACCTAAGATCCGGTATATAAGTTGATGTTAGTTTTTTAAGTATTTAGAATGTTTCATCCTCTGATGACGCTAACTTGGTTAGTGAAACGATCGTCGGGTCTTTTAAAATGTGTTGTGGTGATTTGGGTTCTCCAAGTGTACTTATCAGTGCTCATCACAGAACGAATCTTCACATAGAGTCTAAACGGAACCTTGTGGAACACCCGGGTCAACTTCTAATTTATTGGATGAAACACTATCGACAACAACGTGCAAGGAACCCCCCCCTTTATAAAATTAGACTTCGATAGGTATAATTTGGAAGGCAATCCATATAATGGGAGTGTATTGAAGAGTGCCGCATACGCCAAATCCGATAGAATGCTTTAGATATATCCAATCGATAGCTTCCTGACAACAAACACTTCTTATCTGCCAATGAATAGGCGTTAATGACTAAATTAAGTAGAAATGAAAATACAAAAGAGTGAACTAAACATAATGTCAGGCCTCATTCAAGCGAACAATTGAACCGCACTAATGCTTTCGCTGTCCCGTATTGTACGACACATTGTTGTGTGGAAACTATTAATATACATATCTGACCTTTCCTGTCAGTTTATTGCATAATAAAAGACGGATATTATGGATACATATTATAATAATAAAACAAAACACTTGATGTTTTGCTTCTGATGAAAAATGCACTCACTGCTACTATTTCTAGAGAATAAAGAAAACAATAATTTAAATGTGCCAATGATGAGAATACGGGGGTGTTACAATTTAACAGCAAAATGTGGAATATTCTTTTAATTAGGATTTATGGACAAATAAAAACGAAAGCAAATGTAACAAGAACAAAAAGAAAAACTAAACAATATTTAAAAACTCTGGACGCAGCAAGTGCGTTATGGTAGTGAATTTTCATAAAAATATTTTTTTAAATAGCAAATATGTTTTTTTAAGAAAGCAGGCACCAAATTTGGTTACCAGTATAATCTATATATTAGAAACAATGTGCCATGTTTCATCAAAATAACTTTATTGTTTGAAAATGTACAAAAATTTCCGAAAGTAAACTTAAATTGTTCCCGAAAAAACTGGTTGTCTGGTCAACCTTATAGGTTAATAGCAAATTGATTCAAAATTTGAAGCATTTAATGAAAATTCGCTACCATAACGCACTTGCCGCGTCCCGAATTTCTTTCCTTACAAAGATGTATTATATTTCGATGGAAAATACAAAATGCAATAACATAGGGCGTGTTCGATTAAAAAAATTCACTAAAAAAAAAAGAAAATTTGAATCACCAACGACTTATGGGCCACCCTGTAATTGTGGAAATATTTTTTAAGATGTAGCTTAAGACACCCTACAATTAATGTATACAACTTTTTTTTGTAACTTGCATAATAACGGATATATTGCGCTTTAATGATTTTTTACGAAAATTCGACAAAAATGATATACCATTAAACGATAAACTCTATAGCCAATACAACTCCTAAAGCATCAGAGAAAGGGTCTATTTGAAATGAATTTTCTGGGAATATTTTAGTAAAATGAAGGACAATGACGATTGAAACTAAGAGCTCAGGCTTTGTAAAACATTATTCTTGAGACATTTTCCTTCCATAGATCATATTAATTTCAGGTTCATTGCCTAAATATTAACAATTTTGGCGTTTAAAATCGCGACTTTGACGTTTTGAGGAAAACCCAAATTTATTTTTCTTTAAATGCCTGTAACTTTTTTGTCTTTTAACCTACAGCGCTAAATTTTGGTAGGTAGTTTACCTATAATGATATAAACCCGTGTACCAAATTTAGTTGCCCTTACTTTGTTAATTCCGGAGATATAATTTTTTTTCGATTTTTTCGAAGGAAAACACAAAATTTTCCGGGAAAACCTCGGCGGATTTTCCTGGCTAACGAACTTATCCAAGCCACTCGCGAAAGGAAGGTACTCACCTAATTTTATCAAAATCGGTCCATTATTTTTTTAGTTATAGGTGTGACACATAAATATATAAACATATATATATATATATATATATATATATATATATATATATATATATATATATATATATATATATATATATATATATATATATATATATATATATATATATAAACATATAAAGTCTGAAACCGACCCCGGATTTGGGTTCCAGGAGTCCTAAATAGCGCTCATTTGAAGAAATTTTTTCAAAATTCAAAAGTCGAGATCTCCTCATTAGTGAATTTTTTTAAAGAAAATTCACTAAAACAACTTAGTCCTTAAAATAATCTCGTTACACTACGAAATCTGGACGCAGCATAAAACTGTACGTTTAGTGTGGGTAAAAGGACATTGCAAAATTGCAGGATACGAACTAGTTGATTCCGCAGCACGGAACGCAACTACAGATGGAGTAGGTTTTCAAATAATGATGTCTGATGACTTGGTAAATGAAGCAAAAGTTATATCAAAAAGAATGTTCGAATCTTACTGGTAAAAAATTAAATCAAATGCTACCAAAATCACTTTAACAGTATATATCCTTTCTCGACACAGTTACCACTGTCCTACCCCGACATATATCAACTCCCCTAAACCGTTTGATATTTGGGCACGGCACTTTTCCGAAACATATGTTTAAGTTGGGATTGAAAAACAGCCCCGACTGCGATTGCGACGGGGCAAGTACCGGGGACTTGGAACATTTAATATTCTCTTGCAGATTCCACAATCAACAAAAGAGAGGAGCTTTTTAACAAAGAGATGAGCTTTTTAGGAATATGCTCACTGAAAATATTTGTTTGCCATTCAATGCGGCCTCCCTTTTATAATTGTCTCTTAGAAATAAAAGAATATTGTTTGCAATAATCAAATTTATTAAAAATGCAAAACTGTTTAACTACCTGTAAATTTATTCTCTACTCCTAACAAGTTTTTTTTTAGTAGTAGGTAGAGTAAGCAGATTAAGAAATAAAGCTTTTAAGGGTCAAAGTCGCAGGTAACCAAATATAAACAAGATATCCACCCAATTTTATTAAAATAGCTTTGTAATTTTCGGAGAAAAAAATTTTTTATGAAAGAAAATTTATAATGTGAATAACTCAATATTCTATAAACTTAGAAAGTTAAATTTTGGTATGTAGTAAGGCCTTTCCGACGGCAACATATGTAGTAAATTTTATTAAAACAGCTTTGTTATTTTCGAAAAAAACATTTTTTGAAAGAAAATTCAAAATTTTCCCGGAAAACCCCGTCCGATTTTCCTGGCTAACGAACTCATCCAAGCCATTAATAAAAGAAAGGCACTTGCCGAGTTTCATGTAAATCGGTTAATTATTTTTTTGAGCTATCAGACGGATATATATATATATATATATATATATATATATATATATATATATATATATATATATATATATATATATATATATATATATATATATATATATATATATATATATATATATATATATATATAAACATATAAAAATTGAAACTGACCCCGGATATGGGTTCTGCGGGTCCTCATTCGCGCTCATTTGAAAACATTTTTTCAAAGTCTCACCATCGATACCTCTCTATTAGTGAATTTTTTTTAATAAAAATTCACTAAAAATCCTACTGTCTTTCCATGTGTTAATACCCATGTTTCCCGTGGTCTGTGTGTGGTGTCTTTAAGTCGTCATAATAGACCCTATGACGTGTAGAGTGTCCCCGTTGCTATCCTTAGGCAAATAATATTTTATAGTAGGGATAAAAGGGTAATATCATATATCTTAAATGCTCATTTTGCAACATGTAATTTAATGTTTAATATGTTTTACTTTATATATGGAATGTGAAGAACCCAATTCATCGCAATACAGTTTTATACCTGACAATCGTTTCACTAACAAAGTTAGCGTCATCAGAGGGACAAATAAACTAGTTTATATCTGTTTGAAATCGGTGCCAAGCCAATTAGATAATAGGTAGATAGCCTAGGTCCACTCCCTCTACATCGCAAGTTTCTCCGCGCACGTGACGGAATGCGTAAGCGTGAGTTGATCTTTGATCATTAACAACATATTCAGGTATTTATTAGAATTATAATCCGTTATTAATTCATCTGTTTATATCACTAAGTATTATTGTGTTCGGGGATTGGCATCAAATTCAAACAGATAAGTAGGTAGCCCACATAATAATATTTCATTTAAATTGATTTTTGTCTGAGTTAAACCTGTAATCCAGTTATTTTTCGCTTTTTAGTGCCTGCTTTAAAGTCGGCTTAATTTTTTAAGGTTTTTTATTTTTCCATTTTTGGTGCAAATATACGTACGTAGTATTAGAAAACTGTTATAATATAATCGGCGAACATACATAAAAAAGAATAATTTTTGAGGATTTCCCTCGATTTCCCTGAAATCCCATTGTCAGGTCCTGACTTTTTTTAAGTCGGTTAAAAAATCAAATAGGCGTAGTTGGGACAAACCAGCTATGATTGCGGCTCTATATATATATATATATATATATATATATATATATATATATATATATATATATATATATATATATATATATATATATATATATATATATATATAGTTATCGAAATTTTAATGAAAATTTGTTATCATAACGCACTTGCTGCTTCAGAACGTTTTTTTAACAACGTTGTGATAAAATTAAAACACGCCTCGTAGACGATGTGGTAGGTTCCAGACAAGGTGAACTCTTTAATTGTTGGGGTCAACTGGACTTTATTCGGTGAGAGGTGTTGACAATAAACGGTGGTTAATAATATGACCTGCTTATCAAATCATAAATAAAACAGACGACTTTTTCACAATTAGCGTCAATTTAAACACTTGATATTATAAAAGCCAATAAACCCGAGTTCTGTAATTCGTAAAACTCATAACAATTAACAGTTCCATGAATCTCATAAGGTTACATTAGATATAAAACGATAATTAAAATAATAATAAGTGTCAAATGCAAGCTAGTCAATAAGATTTAAGTATGCAACAAGTATGCCGATTTTTTCATCATACGTTGTTATTTTATGTTATCTACGCATTAGTTATGCTGCTTGATTTTTAAAGACAGACAAATTGTGTGGGAACTTTAGTAACAAAATCGAAGAACCAGCAGATCTCCTGCCAGCGGTCAATTTGTCTGTACTACCTAGTTTTTTCCCTTAGAGCTCGTCCGCGCCTTTGCCGCCCCGATAGCACCGCAGTATTTGGTTTATTGTACATGTACCACCTAGTGCGTTGTCTCCAGTGTCTTTTTCTCCAGGTGACACTCTGACCGAAATATCCAATCTATCTGAAAACTGTTCACCTGGCCCAGATTGAATAACTGCCGAAGTGCTAAAGATATATAGAAGCGATAGAAATCTTGTACAATTCGACTCCACCAAATCTCAGTCTTGCTTTCTATCTCATAAGAGATACACCAGTCCTAGACCAATCACAATGAACAACCAAGTTATTCAAAGTAATGAGTCCTTTTCACTTGTTGGCATTTCTGTGGATCGAAATCTCAATTGGGACCAACATGTCACATCAATTGCACAATCGGCTGCTAAGAAATTAGGTTTCCTCTTCCGGGCTCGCAAATACTTTTCACCAGCTAATCTATATACCTTATATACTTCACAAATAAGGACAAACCTCGAATGCTGCTCCCACATCTGGGGTGCCGCTGCCGCTTCTACACTCGCTGTCTTGGGCTCTATTCAGAAGAGAGCTTTACGTCTCATCGGTGACCCTACCCTCACCCAAAAGCTGCCATCCCTTGCCCACCGACGTGCCGTTGGTGACCTCGCTCTCTTTTATATATATATATATATATATATATATATATATATATATATATATATATATATATATATATATATATATATATATATCTGCACGTGCACTGCTCAGAGGAGCTTTCTTCCATAGTTCCTCCACCTGCTGCCCACAACAGATCTACCAGGGGGACAGAGCGAATGCACCCTTTTACTGTCCAGGTCACCAGACATAGAACATCTTGTTATGCCCGCTCTTTTGTCCCGAGGACTTCCAAGTTGTGGAAATCCTTTCCGGCACATGTTTTTTCTTCTCCCCCCGAACCACCAAACCTTCAAGTCCAGAAGTAACAAGTTGCCTCTTTCCTCCTTGTCGACGCCCACGGTACGATAGTATTTAGGCTGTAAGCCCTTGTGGTGTGTTGTTGAAATAAAAAAAAAACCTGTATCTCCGCTAAGAAGCAAACTAGGGGTTATGTTTATATGAACTTTTTGTCTTAGAATGATCTGTTCTATTCACTGTTAAAGTCCTACTACTATAAACTGGGACAACCTATATATATATATATATATATATATATATATATATATATATATATATATATATATATATATATATATATATATATATATATATATATATATATATATATAGGCTAACCCAGTTTATACTAGCAGGACTTTAACAGTGAATAGAACAGATCACAGTAATGTGGCAAAATGTGGCACCTTGTTTTGCCTCATCTTCTATTTGTTAACAATGCCAATTACTCTTTTACTTTAACAACACCGATCCCTTTTCCGCTTCTGCTACGTTCTCTTTGTTTATATTGACACTATAATAATTAATTCAAAGGCGAGGAATGTTTTCACAAACTTACAAGGATAAGTGAAGTTCCGCATGTAATTTGTAGCGACAATAATTAAAAGGCGTGCATCTACACCATTTATATTTATACTTGCGACAACACGCTGCTTAACTAATTGGTTACTTCCTCTCAACAAATAAATGCTCCGCAATTTATATCAGAGAATGCTAGTTTCTAAAAGCAGACGAAGCCATTATATATATATATATATATATATATATATATATATATATATATATATATATATATATATATATTTGTAGCGCACCGATAACTCAAAAAGTTATGAGCATTTAAAGAAAAAAATGAGGTTTGCCTCAAAACGTCAATGTCGCGATTTGAAACGTCAAAATTGGCAACATTTAGGCAAAGAACCTGAAACAAATACGGACAATGTAATATAAATATCGCATGAAGAGTGTTCTGCAAACTCTTAAGTTTCAGCTTCAACCGCAATTGTCCTTTTTTTTTCCAACAACACACCACGAGGGCTTACAGCCTAAATACTATCGTACCGTGGGTGTTGATAAGGAGGAAAGAGGCAGCTTGTTAATTCTGGACTTAAAGGTTTGGAGGAGAAGGAAAAACATGTGCCGGCAAGGAATTCCACAACTTGAAAGTCCTCGGGACAAAAGAGCGGGCATAACAAGATGTTCTAAGTCTGGTGACCTGGACAGTAAAAGGGTGCATTCGCTCTGTTCCCCTGGTAGAACTGTTGGGGGCAGCAGGTGGGGGAACTATGGAGGAAAGCTCCTCTGAGCACTGCCCGTGCAGATATCTATAAGAGAGAGAGAGAGAGAGAGGTCACCAACGGCACGTCGGTGGGCAAGGGATGGCAGCCTTTGGGTGAGGGTAGGGTCACCGATGAGACGTATAGCTCTCTTTTGAATGGAGTCCAGGATAGCGAGTGTAGAAGCGGCAGCGGCACCCCAGATGTGGGAGCAGTATTCGAGATTTGGCCTTATTTGTGAAGTATATAAGGTATAGAGATTAGCTGGTGAAAAGTATTTGCGAGCCCGGAAGAGGAAACTTCATTTCTTAGCAGCCGCTTCTGCAATTGATGTGACATGTTGGTGCGAATTAAGATTTCGATCCACAGAAATGCCAACAAGAGAAAAGGACTCATTACTTTGAATAACTTGGTTGTTCATTGTGATGGGTCTAGGGCTGGTGTATCTCTTGTGAGAAAGAAAGCAAGACTTAGTTTTGGTGGGGTTGAATTGTACAAGATTTCTACTTCCCCAGTCTAATATTTTTTGGAGATCCACGGAGACAGAACCCTCCATGAGTCTGCGATCCTCATCTAATTGGGCTAAAGAGACAGGCTTAGAATATTGTATATTTGAATGGAGGGTGCTGTCGTCCGCGTAGCTGTGAACTGGGTTGGTTGTGCTAGAGAGGAGGTCATTGATGTGGAGAAGAAACAAAGTAGGGGCTAAAGCTGAACCTTGAGGAACTCCTGCATTAATTGGATACAGTTTAGAGGAATGGCCATCCACAACAGATATGCTCCTGTTGGAGAGGAAATTTGCTGTCTACATACAGAGTTTTGGTGGTAGGCCATAGGCCGGGAGTTTATTAAGCAGCGCTGCGTGCCAGACCTGGTCGAATGCTTTGGATATGTCTAGAGCAACAATCTGGGATTCACCGTGTTGTTCCATGGACTTGTTCCAAGAATAGGTGACAAAGGAAAGGAGGTCGGCAGTCGATCTGCGCTGACGGAATCCATACTGCCTGTCGTGATTTAGACTGTGTTTTTTAAGAAATTTTAGTAATTCGGTGTTTATATACTTTTCCATCACTTTAGAGACGACTGAAAGGAGAGAAATAGGCCTGTAGTTGCTAGGAAGCGCTTCATTTCACTACAACATTTCCAGAAATTTTATTTCAAATAAGCCCTTTCTCTGATGCTTTGGCGGTAGTTTTAGTTATGTTTATGGTTTAACGGTCTATAATTTTTAGCTAATTTTCGTAGAGAAAATTCGTTAATGAGCAGACAGCGACTTTTGAATAAAAAAAGTTCTTCAAATGAGCGCAAACTAGGCCCCCTAGAATCATATTATATATATATATATATATATATATATATATATATATATATATATATATATATATATATATATATATATATATATATACGGGGTGACGCATTTCTTCGGTAAAAACTCAATATAATTGTTCTTATACAAGATACGAGAAAAAGTTGTACAAGTTAATTATAGGGTGTCTTGAACTGCATTTTATAAAATTATTTTGACAATTACAGGGTGGCCCATAAGTGGTTGGTAATACCGACAAATTTTTTCGAACACCTTTATATTATTGCATTTTTACATTTTTTATCAAAATATGATGCATGTTTGTAAGAAAAAATCGAGACGCAGTAAGTCCGTTTCGGTAGCGAATTTTCATTAAATGCTTCAAATTTCAATAACCCAATTTGCTATTAACCCAAGATTTGTTGACTAGAAAACCTGTTTTCTTGAAAACATTTTAGGTTTATTTTTGGAAAATTATTATACATTTTCAAATAATAAGTTATTTTGATAAAATATGGTATACTGTTTCTATTATATAGGTTATACCGGTAACCAAATTGATGCCTGCTTGCATTAGAGACATATTTACTATTAGAAACATTTTTATGAACATTCACTTCCAGAAGCACTTGCTGCGTCCAGACTTTTCTTCCTACCAGAAACATAGTTTCTTACAACCAACCTTCTGCATTCTTCTAGGTCTTAACCCCTGAAAATGGCTCGTTAAGGGCCGAAACGCGTAGGGTTATAAATTTAACGTATTGTCTTGTAAAAAAGTCTTTTAATTATTCCTCTAACCCTCTCCATTTTTTAGTTTGTGTGCGTTCAATTTCCTCCTTTAATTTCCGCTATTATTTGGCAACGTGTTTTTACATACTACTTTAAAATAGTTTTAAAAAGTGTTTTCCTTGCCTTTTACAATCAGATGACATAATATGGGAGCCTGTATGTATCAAATATTTTTAACAACGATTTACGTCACAGACATCAAGATAATATGTTGTGGCCATCAATTAAATATTATATTGAAGCCTAGATTATGGTGTAGTGAATAAAGTCATTAGCTGCCGCCAAAGTAAACAGAGATAGAAAACATGGTAATTACATAATAATCTTACACGACACAGATGCCCATTGATACCAGACAGTAACATTATTTACAAAGAAAATGGCCTATGCAAATGTAATTTATTATAGTGAACTACTTTCCAAAACACCTTCACTTCATTCCAAAACAGGAGTTTTCAAGTACTAAAATAATGTATAACACGTTCAACGACATAGTAAAGTAGCTCATGATAATTAACCTGCGGTTATCATCTGACAAAATAATCTAACTTAAAAGGGTTAAGTGTTTTAGGGGTGGACTACCTAGATGATAATTGTAATAAGTAGTATTATTATTGACAGAGTATTAGGTCCTTGTGCCGCGGCCTTTTGGCCTATTGTGTACAATAAGTAGGCGTTTTCCTCCCTCAGGGCTCGTACGCGTCTTTGCCGCCCCGACAGCATCGCAGCCTTTGGCTTATTGTGCATGCCTTTGTCTTTTCTCCACTCCACCCATTCCAAAATCATTGTGCCTTGAACTAGTCTACACAGTAATTGGTAGGGTGAAGTTTTATAATGCTCTGTCTCCGGTCTAGGCTGTCCGTAGATCAGTTCTCTTCTGCGGTCCAGAGCTTTACACTCGCACAAGATGTGCTGGGCTGATTTCTCCCCCTCGCCGCAGAGTCTGTATGCCAGGTCCCTCTCGAACCAGGTGTTTCTTGACGGCCATGGTGTCCCGCCAAGAGTCATGTTATGTTCCTGTGCTAAGATTTGGCAGATCCACAGCTCTCTTTGAACTGGGTTCCTCAATTACTGACTTCCCATGTCTGAGCCGTGGACAGTCTGCCCAGTACACATTGTGTTCGTTTCTGACGCAGGACTCAATGGCTGCCCTGGCAGTGCTCCTTGTCACGCCCAGAACCGGTTTTGGTCCCATAAATGGTTCTGCTGACCTTCTTGTCGTGAGATTGTCAGCTTCTTCATTGCTTTTGACCCCCGAGTGACCCGGTACCCAGATGAGGGTGACCTCATTCTGCCCAGCCAGGTCACTCGGTTCGTATCGGCATTCACTTACTAGTCTGGAATTTACCCGTGGACTACTTAGGGCCTTAAGGTCTGCCTGGCTCTCTGTGTATATGAGGATCCGATTGTTGGTGTAGCCCCTCCTCTTCTTCTCTCGCACACAGTGCAAGATGGCGTACGTTACAGCCTGAAAGGCCGTTGCATGGGCTTCGAGGAAAATACTATGACTTACCCTCGGTCCTTCCGAATAAACACCTGCCCCCCTGACCTGACCTGACTATTCTAAAGAACCAAGGGCAAGAATCGAAAACGCACACGGCGCCTTCAAAAATATGAAACAGTGCAGAAAGGGTATATTTTAAATACATTTTCTGCAAATATATTACTCAAAAACGAACAACAATAAATATAAGGCACACTGCTTACAATTTTTGTTGACCAAAACCCGCCTTCGTTTTAGTTTGACGTTGTCATGAACATTTTTGAAGCATTTTTTGCTGACCATTCTACATTTTATATACATTTGGTTGTATCTTCCCTCCGACTACACATAAGGTGCGACATTTGTCAAGCCCAAACGGCACGTCAATATCTCTGGAAAACCCTTCCACGATTTAAAGGAGTTGTTCCAGGTGGTCCTTTATGGACGTCATCAGCTTAAGATCATCATATATAGCAGATGATTTAGCCTCATTTGCTCGCTGCCACTGCTTTTATACCCAAGCCATATCTGGTAGAGTTCAAGCGGTTTGATAGTGGATTCAATGCGAGCCAAAACCAGCTTAGCGAGTCTTCCTGAAATATACCTCTTCTAATTGGTATCGTGCTGGTTACGATGTTATCATCCGTTTATACCCGTAACTGAATTTCTGTTCTCCAGGTAGACATTGTGTATTCAAGGAACCTCAGGATATGCGTATCGAATCTTATAGATCTTCAGCAAGAAAGCAAAAATTATTATATGTATAAATAAGTTTAGATATTATATATTTGTATATAGGTAACATAATTCTGTCTTCTAGATTATTAAGGTATTTGTATATATTTGTGTATATAAAATAGCAAAAGTCTGTGGCTGATGGAATTACTGTTCCAAGGTCATAAATACCTCCACCACTACCACCACCAGATATTCAGCACATTTGTAAGCCATTCGTATGGAGGTGAATCAAATGCCTTTTTTGTAATCCACGTAGGCAGCAGAGATTTTTATTTTTATTATTATTATTATTTCATTAAGAAAAATTCGCTAATAGAGAGCAGATATGTCACGATGTAAAGCTTTTGAAAAAATGTCTTCAGATGAGCGCGAGTTGGGGTCCCTAGAACTCAAAACCAAGGTCGGTAAAATGTTTTATATGTTTGTATATGCGAGGAGCGATAACAAAAAATACTCAACCGATTTGAACGGAACTTGGCACATAACTTCATTGTATTAAAACCGCGGGCGAATTCGTATAACAGCTATAATGGACATTATTTTCCGTTAAATACACAAAAATATTTTTGAAAACGCTTTATTTTTGTAAGTATCAGAGTAACTGGAATGAGACTTAACGTGTAGCTTCAGATGGTGTAAATAAACCTATGTTGTGAATTTTAAGTAATTTGGTACACAATATTTAAAGTATTTTCCAAATTAAAAATAAAATCTGAAAGACATGCCTTGAAACTACTTAGTGTTAAAGTCCAATCCCTGACAGACAGGATAGTTAACTACCACCCGTAGATTGATTCATACAACAGGTATAAACCCTACATCAACGGTAACCAAAGTAAATAAATTACAGGCATAAAACCCGAACCAACAATCGTGAAATCTCGACCACAAATATTGTCATTGCAATGGAGGCTAGTTATCAGGGAGCCAAAACGGTTTACGCCTATTTTGATGTTATGAAATCATCACGTAGTTCTGGACGCGAAGACCAGTAATCGCGAAAGGAGGGAGACTTTTTTATACCCATGAGCAAACTTACCGCTATAAAAATTTTCATTTCCTCCTCAGTTGTCGGAATAAAGTTTCTTTTTTCCTGGGTGGCATACAAGTTTGTTTGTTCTGTAACCAGACGAATAGCATCGCCAAAAATAAGCAAAAAGAAATCTATAGGTTTTGTGACATCAGGTGGTACTTCAGAGCTGGGACCAGTTAGTTGCTAAAAATGATTTAGATTCGGAGCAATTTTTTGTTTTCTCCAGTTCACAAAGTGGATAAGTGGTATATAATCTTCTAAATCGCCTGGGTCGTCATCTATGTCGCTCACAATTGCCAAATCGTCGTCACTCAAAATAGTGTCCTG
The DNA here is from genome assembly GCA_964006375.1 of Tillus elongatus. Classification (NCBI taxonomy): domain Eukaryota; kingdom Metazoa; phylum Arthropoda; class Insecta; order Coleoptera; family Cleridae; genus Tillus; species Tillus elongatus. Next base: position 14,074,824 of record OZ023264.1, read on the forward strand.
AGCAATCGCTTCGGTAGTTTCATTATTTTCAATGATGTCTTCAATCATTTCTTCCTCTTCTTCCTCATATTCGCTTATTACTAACTCTCCATCAGAAGGAATTTCATCAAGCAGAGCGTAAGCTTCATCCGAGGTTAGTTTTGACAAATCGATTTGATTTTCCATCCTAACCTAAACAAATTTACTTTAGTGCATTGCACACACACTGGTTTCGCCGCAAAACCATATCCGATTGACAAAGTAAAAACAATAAACTATGTAAAACAAGTATTCTTACCTTTCTATTAGTGCCTCAGTAACACAATCGTCCAAAAAAACGGAGTAGTTAGAACACTTTTTACGAAAATGTTATCAACAAATCCTATCTTCAATTTATATAAAAAAACATGGCATGGTTGAATTATTAAGTTGAAGTATTAATTCTAGTAATATGCCGTATAATAAAAGTGTACAATTCTTATGAAAATTCACTACTATAACGCACTTGCTGCATCCCGAAATTATGATTATTATTATACAAGCGCGCTACGCCAAGATTAATTATTTCCTCAAAACTAGGGTAGAAAACATTTACTAGGCAGCACAGCACCAATATAAACAATATCCTCTAGTATATACTATATACCATATACCACACCATACCGTACAGTGACGCAAGCTATTATATAAATATTTTAACATGGACAGGAAATTAAGCAGAAAATCATTGAACAAATTGTAACTTCAGTGCGAAATGTAAATAGAATTGTCCGACATTATATATATTGTTAATAACTCACCCACATAGCAAACAATTTAAAAATATTAAGTGAATATATTTGCCATCCTATTACATGGTTACTATGGACTTTATAAATAGCTGTTATGGCGTAATAAATAAATACAGGCAGTCCCAAAATATAAACAGCTATTATGACGGAATAAATAAATAAATACAGGCAGTCCGAAAATATAAATAACAAACATAAACAGTATATTTTCTGTATAAAATGGTGACGCTATGTAGATAAACTGAAAATCGTTCAGTTCCCAAGCTTAAAGCATTTAAACATCCATTTAACATAAAATTCGCTGCGTCGGAAAAAACAAACAAATTCGGGACGCAGCAAGTGTGTTATAGTAGCGAATTTCCACAAGAATTGTACAATATCATTATACGGCATATTAGTAAAGTTAATATTTTAAACTTACACAGACCTTGAAGATCGATTTTAGAGGTCTTAGTACGCGCACATTTGAAGAATTCTTTCGAAAGTGTTACCATCGATATCTCTCGATTATCAAAAAAAATTTGTGTTCTAACTCCATTTGAGATAAATGCCCAAAATTTAATTTTCTATGAAGCTCAAGAACCAGATTTTGCCAGATCTGTAGATAGTGTAAGTATCTTTAAAAGAAACTTGTATTACAAATTTCATTGAAATTATACAAATGATTTGCAGAAGGAAACTTAATTCATATTTAGAAAAGTAAAGTACGGCAGAAACAGTAGCAGTTATCAAAGCTCTTGAAATGGCCATGGGAATAGAATCCCATTCCAAATTTATAATAATAACCGACAGCAAGTCGTTACTATTGGCTCTGAAGAAGCCCTCTAAGGTATTCAAGGACCCACTTATAGGCATTATTAGATCCAATTACCTGAACTTAGTGAGGGCTGGAAAAACAGCTATATTTATGTGGATAAAAGCACATGCACATATCAAGGGCAATGAAGAAGCAGATAAACTGGCAAAAAATGCAACAATAATAGGAGAGAGTTGCAATATACTCTTAACGAGAGATCTTCTCCCTACCTGTAAACGACACATGAGGAAAGAATGGTCAGACCAATGGAGCAAGCAACAAGCCATAGTAAAAAGTAAATTTCACCAAATATTTCCCACCTTGCCTTCTAAATCGATCTCAGAAATAGCCCCAACTAACAGAGTAATATACATAACACTTGCTAGAATCATCGTAGGGCATGGTGCTACCAAAAAGCAACTATTTAAAATGGGGTTGGCAGACAATCCACTGTGTAGTTGTGATGGAACAAGTGTGTGTGATATTAATCATATCTTTTTTAATTGTAAGAAACACATCCATGCATGTAACAATCTAATTAAAAAATGTCTTGATCAAGGAATTCCACTACCATTAAATATATCATATTTGTTGCATGTAGCGTTCTATGTTGAAAGAGAGATGATGCATATACTTTTGAACTTCATTAAATGTAATAAATTACATGAGGTAATTTAGCTCAACGTAAAAAGATATAAAATTTTGTTCTGTTTTTTATAGTAATTTTGTGGAAGAAATTGACATTATAGTTAATAGGCATATAATTATAGATTCCTTTTGTCTGTCCCTGTGTCTAACCCATCTTTACCGTGGTCCAGTCTAGTTTGTCTCAAATAAAGTCGCCTTGGTGGACCCCTAGGCGTGAAGTTTGTGATCCCATGTCTTTTTTCCTTATTTTTAATCCTAGTTTATAAGACTTAAATACATACACCTTACCCACAAAAACAAAATGTAAAGTATGATGGGCATAGTCTATCTTCGTAAATTATTATTGGTTTACATGAAGTAAGGGAAATTTAGGTGTTTGTTTGCTGAGCTTGGTAGACGATAGCATAGAGAATCCTTTTTGTTTTTTATTATAATGTAAAACATCATATTATAATAGGGCGCTGTAGCACTAGTTGTTGACCTGGAGTGACCGTGGCTAAAAGAGCTTTGCTCGAGGCCAAAACAAGTTTAAAAAAAAAAAAAAAAAAAAGTAAAGTATCTGCCAAATTATAAGCGTAGCAGTGATGCTTATTTGTATGTCTTTTTATTGGATTTTAATACATTGTATATACTTTTAGTGAATTTTCGTAGAAAAAATTCACTAATGGGGAGATCCCGACTTTTAAATTTTCAAAAAATTTTTGCAAATGAGCGCGAACTAGGACCCCTAGAACCCATATCCGGGGTCAGTTTCAATTTATATATATATATATATATATATATATATATATATATATATATATATATATATATATATATATATATATATATATATATATACACCGATAACTCAAAAAATAATGGGCCGATTTTGATAACATTTGGCATGTACCTTTCTTTTGTAAATGGCTTGGATAAGTTCGTTAGTCAGGAAAATCGGACGGTTTTCCGGGAAAATTTTGAGTTTTCATTCGAAAAAAATTCTTATCTCAAAATGTAATACGCCGATTTTAATAAAATTTGGCATGTACCTTCCGTTTGTAAATGTCTTTGACAAGTTTGTTAGTCAGGAAAATCGGACGAGGTTTTCCGGGAAAATTTTGAGTTTTCATTCGAAAAAATTTTTATCTCAAAGAATAATGGGCCGATTTTGATAAAATTTGGCACGTACCTTCCTTTTGTAAATGGCTTTGATAAGTTCGTTAATAAGAAAAATCGGACGAGGTTTTCCGGGAAAATTTTGAGTTTTTATTTGAAAAAAAATTTTTATCTTAAAAAATATAAAATCTATGATAACCAAATTTGGTAGGTAGGTTTACGATATAAAAAGTAAACTATACACCAACATTTAGATTTCTATGTTACAAGAAAAAAAAGTTATAATAAAATATTTTGTGCCAGATGATTTCTATGAAAATTCACCAGCATAACGCACTTGCTGCGTCCAGGCTTTTTTAATATGTACATGTGGTGTGTCTATTTGTGTTCTGGAGTATGCATACCTTTTTGTGTATGTTGTGTAGGTTTTAAGTTTTATTTTATTTGTACAATGCTTTACTATTTGTGCCCTTTTAGTGAATTTTCTTTAAAAAAATTCACTAATGAGGAGATCCCGACTTTTGAATTTTGAAAAAATTTCTTCGCATGAGCGCTAATTAGGCCCCCCAGAAAACATATCCGGGGTCAGTTTCAATTTTTATATGTTTATATATATATATATATATATATATATATATATATATATATATATATATATATATATATATATATATATATATATATATATTTATATATATATATATATATATATATATATATATATATATATATATATATTTATATATATATATATATATATATATATATATATATATATATATATATATATATATATATATATATATGTATCACACCGATAACTCAAAAAATAATGGGCCGATTTTGATCAAATTTGGTGAAAAAATTCCTTTTGCAAATGGCTTGGATGAGTTCGTTACTCAGGAAAATCTGCCCAGGTTTTCCCGGAAAATTTTGTGTTTTCTTTCAAAAAAAATTTATATCTCCGGAATTAACAAAGTAAGGGCAACCAAATTTGGGACGCAGGCTACCATCCTTATAGGTAAGTTACCTACCAAAATTTAGCTATGTAGGTCAAAAAACAAAAAAGTTATAGGCATTTAAAAATAAATAAATTGGGGTTTTCCTCAAAACGTCAAAGTGGCGATTTAAAATGTCAAAATTGGCAACATTTAGGCAAATAACTTAAATTCTAATACGGGCTATAGAAATAAAATGTCTCAAGAAGGATGTTTTACAAACCCTAAAGTCTTAGTTTCAACCGTCATTGTCCTTCATTTTACTAAAATATTTGCAGAAAATTCATTTCAAATAGACCCTTTCTCTGATGCTTGGCAGTAGCCTTAGCTATAGAGTTTATCATTTAATGGTATATAATTTTTGTCGAATTTTCATAAAAAATTAATAAAGCTCAATATATCCGTTATTATATAAGATATGAAGAAAATTTGTATATATTAATTATACGGTGTCTTGAGCTACATCTTAAAATAATATTTCTACAATCACAGGTGGCCCATAAGTCGTTGGTGATACAAATTTCCTGTTTTTAATCAAACACGCCTTATGTTATTGCATTTTTGCATTTTCCATCGAAATATAATGCATGTTTGTAAGAAAATAAATTCTGGACGCAGCCAGTGCGTTATGGTAGCGAATTTTTATCAAATGTTTCATATTTGAACAGTTCAATTTGCTATTAACCTATAAGGTTGACCAAGAAACGTGTTTTTTCGGGAACATTTTAAGTTTACTTTTGGAAATTTTTGTACATTTTCACACAATAAAGTTATTTTAATGGAACATGGCACATTGTTTTTACTATATAGGTTATACTGGTAACCAAATTTGATGCCTGCTTTCTTAAAAAAACACACATATTTGTTATTAAAAAGATTTTTATGAAAATTCACTACCATAACGCACTTGCTGCGTCCAGAATTTTTATAAGTTTCTTTTATATACTTTTTTATATTTTATTTATTGACTCCTTAATTGTAAATTTATAATCTTTATATGTTACAGTGTATCTGACAAGTTTGCTGCATACTCACATATGTTTTTACATGATTTTTCCTTTTGGGATTTTGTAAATAAACTTGTATTATTATTATTATTATTATTATTATTATTATTATTATTATTATTATTATCATCTGAAAATTCTGCGAAATGATATTTCAGAAATACCCTGGTCTCGGGCCAAATCGTCACAAAAACGTTGAAAATTTTCTTTGGCGGAAAACAACTGGTCTACATCGCCTATAACGCTTTTTGGTCGACTGATCTAGATTTGTCTTTGAGGCTCCCAGTTGGTATGTGGTTTTTATATAGAATATAGAAACACATGACTGCGAAATTACTGGTTGTTTTGGATGAGTTTTTTAAAGCCGAAGTTAGAGAAATTGTTCCACGTAAATCGGTTAAATTCAAGTAATTAGCACTGCCACCTGTTATAGCTTTAGTCACAAATAGCTAATGGCCAACTTCGTTCGTCATTCAACAAACGGTTATGTAAAACAACGCTGTAATTTACTTCAAAGTATATATTTTGGGAAACGTGAAAAACCGGTGTAATACATTGTATAAGATGCCAAATAGTGCCTCCACAAAAAACAATATAAAACATGTACCATGTATCTAAATGTATTGTTTAAAACTAATTACTTTTAATGAGCTAAGATTGGAACCTGTGATGAGCACTGATCAGTACAGTTTGGGGAGCACATTTCATGACAAAGTTAGCGTCAACAACTAAAATTGTACTTACTAATTACTTTTGTTATGATTTCCAATTTTGCGAATATTCATTTCAAAATCCTCAAACAGTCAAAAATATTCTTCAAATGAGAGCAAATTAAATCCCCTAGAACCCACATTTAGGGTCCGCGTAAATTTTTTCATTATTGTTATTTGCTTTACTCGAATTACAATTTTGAGTTAAATCCAGTATAAACGTACATTTTGAATTATTTCCATAATCCAATAATGTGTAAGCTAAAAAATTTAACAGTTTTTACACATGTTTTTTTAATGAATTTTCTTTAAAAAAATTCACTTATGATGAGATCCCGACTTTTGAATTTTGAAAAAATTTCTTCAGATGAGCGCTGATTTGGCCGCCTAGAACCCATATCCGGGGTCAGTTTCAATTTTTATATGTTATATATATATATATATATATATATATATATATATATATATATATATATATATATATATATATATATATATATATATATATATATGTATGTATGTATGTATGTATCACACCGATAACTCAAAAAAGAATGGGCAGATTTGGATTAAATTTGGTGAATACCTTCCTTTTGCAAGTGGCTTGGATAAGTTCGTTATCCAGGAAAATCAGCCCAGGTTTTACCGGAAATTTTTGAGTTTTTTTTTTCGAAAAAAAATCATATCTCCGGAAATAACAAAGTAAGGACAACCAAATTTGGTATCCGGATTTAGATCATTGTAGGTAAATTACCTGCCAAAATTTAGCTCTGTAGGTGAAAAGACAAAAAAGTTATAGCCATTTAAAGAAAATTAAATTGGGGTTTTCCTCAAAACGTCAAAATTGGCAACATTTAGGCAAAGAACTTGAATCTAATACGGGCTATGGAAAGAAAATGTCTCAAGAAGAATGTTTTACAAACCCTGAAGTCTTAGTTTCAACCGTCATTGCCCTTCATTTTACTAAAATGTTTCCAGAAAATTCATTTCTAATAGACCTTTCCCTGATGCTTGGCCGTAGTCTTAGCTATAGACTTTATGGTTTAATGGTAGGTATATAATTTTTGTTCAATTTTCGTCAAAAATCAATAAAGCTCAATATATCCGTTATCATACAAGATATGAAAAAAATTGTATACATTATTTATAGGGTGTCTTGAGCAACATCTTAAGAAATATTTCTACAATCACAGGCTGGCCCATAAGTCGTTGTTGGTAATACAATATTTTTTTTTAGTCGAACACGCCTTATGTTATTGCATTTTTGCATTTTCCATCAAAATATAATGCATGTTTGTAAGAAAAGAAATTCTGGACTCAGCAAGTGCATTATGGTAGCGAATTTTGATTAAATGCTTCATATTTGAAAAGCTCAATTTGCTATTAACTTTAAAGATTGACCAAGAACGGTTTTTTCGGGAACACTATAAGTTTACTTTCGGAAATTTTTGTACGTTTTCAAACAATATAGTTATTTTGATGAAACATGGCACATTATTTTTACTATATAGGTTATACTGGTAACCAAATTGTATGCCTGCTTCCTTAAAAAACACAAATTTGCTATTAAAACATTTTAATGAAAATTCACTACCATAACGCACTGGCTGCGTCCAGACTTTTTCCATTTTAAACACGAAAAAATGCATCGAAGAAAAGGGTATTTTGTTAGTTGCCGATAGGGACCTGATGAGATTTTTCAATTGATCTTATCAAGGATAACAATTTAGTTACCCTTATCTGCTCTCAACAAGATTTGATGAAGAAAGATCGTTTCTATTTAAAACCAGATGAGGGCAACAAAACTGTTATTTATCATAAGGTGAACTCCTTTGATAGAGTGGAAAATCTCATCAGAACTGGTGCATATTTATCCGGAAGTAACAAAATACCATCTTCCGGACTTGGTTCAACAGTACAATCCAAAGTTGCGTTAATTTAATAGATGAAAATACTCCCGAAGGTTAATAAGCCGGGGAAAGGAATTAGAGCAATCGTACCTATTATAGCATCCACGACTTAAGAACTTTCCAAATGGTATCGAAAGGAGCTCAGTCCATTGGAAGCACGCAAGTTCTACAGCTGGTCAGCTCTTTAATAGTTGGCTGGTATGGTTTACTTGCAATATGGTAGGTGGTAGTGGAATTTTCCTTTATGTGATAGTAAAGGATTTTTTTCACGCCCGAGGAGGTACCACCCCTTACATCAAGGGGCCGGTGAAGTCCCAACGGACGTATCTGGTTCTGGTGTATGAGTCGGTTTCCCTTATAAGCAAAAATGATGATGGCTCCTCCTTGTACAAAAGATTCCGGAGGTAAAATACCCCTCCATTCGGATCTCCGGGAGAGGGGTGTACAGGGGGCGCCAGCATTAAGATTTAACATGTCCTTCTCGAATATATGTGGCCTAAATTCTAACCTGAACTTCGTCCACCATTTCCTCCAGGCTAATAGGCCCCAACTCCTCCTCCTCACCTAAACTCAAATCAGTGCCAGAACAGCCACTAATCACCTTAATTTCCCGGAGTATGAGCTCCTTACTTCCTTTCGATTGCATGGAGGCGTGTGCGCGTACGTCCGTAGCAATCTACCCTGCACCAGACTCCCCAATTTAGAAGCTGGAAGAAAAAACATAATATGGATAAAACTCTTTCTCAGGGCTGTAACTAAATGCATCTGTTGCATTTACCGGTCACCTTCTGACAACAATTTTGTCCAGCTCTTTGACTATCTTTCTGAAAAAACTGACCATCTGATTTCTGAATATCCTTCCTCCGAGGTCACTATTCTTGGTGACTTCAATGTCCATAATAAGGAATGGCTAGGATCTCCACGAGAAAGAGCAATATGGTTCAGCAACCTACTTATTTTCCTCGCATCCCAACACACAGCTCAAATCCCTTGGATCTCCTTCTTACTACAAATCCTGAGTGCTATAAGATATCAGTCACCGCCCCCCTGGGTCGCTCAGACCACGGCATGGTCACTGCTTCCTGTGCAATGCAACCCGAGGTCACACAGTCATCACACCCACGTATCGTTTGGCACTACAACTCCGCGAACATGGGCGTCTGTCTGCTTCTCTCATCCTGACCCCTCTGATATCTCACAAAACGTCACCGAAATTATCCAAGCTGGTATGGAATTATTTATTTCACGTACACAGAAAACCTCTGCAGCCACTCAAAAGCCCTGGTTCTCTAACTCCTGTGACAAGGCCAGCCTTGAAAAGGTCAAATCTCAGAAAAAGCTTCTACACAATCCCAGTCAAGGAAACCGTCAAGTATTTAACGACGCATTCTTTCTGAGGAAAAAAAACTCGTTTAATAACCACATCAAAAACAATGTCCGCATTCTTTCTGAGACAAAAAAATCGTTTAATAACCACATCAAAAACAAAGTCCTCTTAAGCTCCATCGGCAGCAAACCCTTCTGGACTCTTGCTAAATCTATTGGGAATAATTTCTGCAAGAGCACGTTCCCACCTCTTGTCTCAGGGGATGAAATTGTTTCTACCGCTCTGGGCAAGGCTCTCTCCACCCACCTCCAAATGTTCAACCAACAACAGTCCCCAATGTCGCGCATAAAATGACGGATATCACTTTCAAAACTAAAAAGGTACGAAAGATGCTCGCTTCTCTTAATACCAGGAAAGCCTCTAGCATTGACGAGATCCCAGCAATTGTTCTCAAAAAATGCGCACCAGAACTTGCTCCTGTCCTGACTCGTCTGTTTTAGACATCTCACAATAGAGGCATATTCCCTAGTAACTGGAAAACTGCTCGAGTACAACCCGTCCCCAAGAGAGGATCCAAAGCGCTTCCTAGCAACTACAGGCCTATTAACCTCTTTTCAGTCGCCTCTAAAGTGATGGAAAAGTATATAAACACCGAATTACTAAAATTTCTTGAAAAACACAGTCTAAGCCACGACAGGCAGTATGGATTCCGTCAGCGCAGATCAACTGCCGACCTCATTTTCTTTGTCACCCATTCTTGGAACAAGTCTATGGAACTACACGGTGAATCCCAGATTGTCGCTCTAGGCACATCCAAAGCATTCGACCAGGTCTGGCACGCAGCACTGCTTAATAAACTTCCGGCCTATGGCCTACCACCAAAACTCTGTCCTGGACAGCAAATTTCCTCTCCAACCGGAGCATTTCTGTCGTGGATGGCCATTCCTCTAAACTGTATCCAACTAATGCAGGAGTCCCTCATGGTTCAGCTTTAACCCCTACTTTGTTTCTTCTCCACAATGACCTCCTCTCTAGCAAATCCAACCCAGTTCACAGTTACGCGGACGACAGCACCCTCCACTCAAATATACAATATTCTAAGCCTGTCTCTGTAGCCCAATTAGATGAGGATCGCACACTCATGGAGGGTTCTGTCTTAGTGGATTTCCAAAAAATATTAGACTGGGGGAGTAGAAATCTTGTACACTTCAACCCCACCAAATCACAGTCTTGCTTTCTTTCTCATAAGAGATACACCAGCCCTAGATCCATCACAATAAACAACCAAGTTATTCAAAATAATGAGTCATGTTCTCTTGTTGGCATTTCTGTGGATCGAAATCTCAATTGGCACCAATATGTCACATCAATTGCAGAAGCGGCTGCTAAGAAATTAGGTTTCCTCTTCCGGGCCCGCAAATACTTTTCACCAGCTAATCTCTATACCTTATATACTTCACAAATAAGACCAAACCTCGAATACTGCTCCCAGATCTGGGGTGCTGCTGCCGCTTCTACACTCGCTATCCTGGACTCCATTCAGAAGAGAGCTATACGTCTCATCGGTGACCGTACCCTCACCTAAAGGCTGCCATCACTTGCCCACCGACGTGCCGTTGGTGACCTCTCTCTCTCTTTTATAGATATCTCCACGGGTACTGCTCAGAGGAGCTTTCTTCCATAGTTCCTCCACCTGCTGTCCCCAACAGATCTACCAGGGGAACAGAGCGAATGCACCCTTTTACTGTCCAGGTCACCAGACATAGAACATCTTGTTATGCCCGCTCTTTTGTCGCGAGGACTTCCAAGTTGTGGAATTCCTTGCCGACACATGTTTTTCCTTCTCCCCCGAACCTCCAAACCTTCAAGTCCAGAATTAACAAGTTGCCTCTTTCCTCCTTGTCAACACCCACGGTACGATAGTATTTAGGCTGTAAACCCTCGTGGTGTGTTGTTGCTCTTAGGTATCTTCATAATAACCAGCTATCGGAGATACAGGGGAACTGACAGTTTCACTCGGGTCATCGGGAGGGTTTATCCGCAAACAAAGGGAACCACAATTGGAAATCCATGGAGGTTTTTTGTTAAAAAAAAAATAAACAATATTTTTTAAGTAAATTCGGTTTATTTTGGGTACCCGCTCCCATGAACCAAACTTGTAAAATTGAGAACTAAAACCAAAATATTTCCTCAGTAAATCCGTCTATCGTCAACCGCATTCAGTGACTTTATGAAAATTATGCGTGACTTGCTAAGTCAAGGTTTTTTATTTATTTTTATGACGGTTGGGTGTGAATTTTGCGTGTAATGGAGGCCCCCTGGTCTCTACCATTCGTGCGATATTACTCCACCTTGGCTAATATCAACACATATGTTATAAATGTATAGTATACATTAGTATACGCGTCACATTTAGCAACCGATGTAAGTGACACCGAAATGCAATCTATATGGCAAATATTGTATGCAATGGTGTACAATAAGCCCCAGATCAATACGAGATGCATTAATTATGAATGCGAATGGGCGAACCCATCACGGAAAGCGATAGTTACAATGTAACGGCGAGTCGATTCGTCAGACTACATCACACTAATTGTCTACTTATTTTAAAGCATTCATGTTGGTTATTGATCTATATACCAAGGTGCCTGTCATCGATTTGTCAAGTCGTCTTCAAGACGAGAATCGTTGGACATTTGGTTATTTCGAATGATACTTTGTTGGTCTGACAAAATTAAAGGTAATTTTTATTTGGATCATAAGCTAATCCAAACATTTCACCGGCTTTATCATCAGCATTTATTATTATTTTATTACATATATTACATAACTCGCTCACCATTAGGATCTACCAAACCATGAGAGATACAGTCGGTTAAATTACAAAAATGTGCGCCATTTTATGCTTATTCATCAATCTGAAGACAAATGTTGACTAGGTCCTATCATTCCTGCAATATCCTGAAAAAACTGAAACCTTGCATTTTCTTATTTCTTTGACATATATTATCAAATAGACTGTCGCTAAAACTTGTGGGTTATCAAACGGGTGGCCTAGAAAGCATCTAGGCCTACTAGATCTGGAGTTTCGATGGTCAAATTTTGTTTTTCTTATGGGCGCCATATGGGATTTTTACACCATTGGATAGAGTAAAAAATTACGATAGGAGACAGCCTTGGAATCATGTGTCAGGGAGAAGTTAAAAACGGTGAACCAGCGACAACCAAACGATGTTTATAGTCTAAGATCCGGCTACTAAATTAGTACATTAATAATGTAGATTATCAAGATTTAATATTTAAGTATTTTTACAACTAGGAGAAGTCACTTTTCATCAGGTGCCAATTAAAAATTACCCGCCAGTATTATTAATTAAAATATAATTAATTTACTTTTAGAGAAACATTTCGTTAACATCTTACGGAAATAAAACCTACACAACTTCACAACAGTGTATTTAAAATATCTGAAACGTCATAGTTGCTGCTGATTGCTTAACCGCTACCTCTACGCAGCGAGGTGTAAACAGGTATAATTTTATTAAAACTTTTCGTTCTTAACGTACACTCATTTCATTTATACCACATTAAAGCTCATTTTTTTCTGTAGTTAATGATATAAAGTTGCCTATACAAAAAAAAACCGCAAATCAAAGTTTCCTACCCTAAAAGATGCTAGGTATGAAAAATAAAGTGACAGAGACTGATCGCGTGACGCTACTTGTTAGACAAGGATGCTCAATGCCAGCTGAACGTATTTTTTGAGCTATTACGCATGCTCCGATAAACATCTGAGTCCAGTCATTTTAGTGAATTTTCTTAAAAAAAATTCACTAATGAGGAGATCTCGACTTTTGAATTAAAAAAAAATTTCTTCAAATGAGCGCTATTTAGGACCCCTGGAACCCAAATCCGGGGTCGGTTTCAGACTTTATATGTTTATATATATATATATATATATATATATATATATATATATATATATATATATATATATATATATATGTTTATATATTTATGTGTCACACCTATAACTAAAAAAATAATGGACCGATTTTGATAAAATTAGGTGAGTACCTTCCTTTCGCGAGTGGCTTGGATAAGTTCGTTAGCCAGGAAAATCCGCCGAGGTTTTCCCGGAAAATTTTGTGTTTTCCTTCGAAAAAAATGTATATCTCCGGAATTAACAAAGTAAGGGCAACGAAATTTGGTACACGGGTTTATATCATTATAAACTACCTACCAAAATTTAGCGCTGTAGGTTAAAAGACAAAAAAGTCACAGGCATTTAAAGAAAAATAAATTTGGGTTTTCCTCAAAACGTCAAAGTTGCGATTTTAAACGTCAAAATTGTTAATATTTAGGCAATGAACCTGAAATTAATATGATCTATGGAAGGAAAATGTCTCAAGAAGAATGTTTTACAAAGCCTGAACTCTTAGTTTCAATCGTCATTGTCCTTCATTTTACTAAAATATTCCCAGAAAATTCATTTCAAATAGACCCTTTCTCTGATGCTTTAGCAGTAGTGTTGGCTATAGAGTTTATCGTTTAATGGTATATCAGTTTTGTCGAATTTTCGTAAAACATCATTAAAGCGCAATATATCCGTTATTATGCAAGTTACAAAAAAAAGTTGTATACATTAATTGTAGGGTGTCTTAAGCTACATCTTAAAAAATATTTCCACAATTACAGGGTAGCCCATAAGTCGTTGGTGATTCAAATTTTCTTTTTTTTTTAGTGAATTTTTTTAATCGAACACGCCCTATGTTATTGCATTTTGTATTTTCCATCGAAATATAATACATCTTTGTAAGAAAAAAATCGGGACGCAGCAAGTGCGTTATGGTAGCGAATTTTCATTAAATGCTTCAAATTTTGAATCAATTTTCTATTAACCTATAAGGTTGACCAGAAAACCAGTTTTTTCGGGAACAATTTAAGTTTACTTTCGGAAATTTTTGTACATTTTCAAACAATAAAGTTATTTTGATGAAACATGGCACATTGTTTCTAATATATAGATTATACTGGTAACCAAATTTGGTGCCTGCTTTCTTATAAAAACATATTTGCTATTTAAAAAACATTTTAATGAAAATTCACTACCATAACGCACTTGCTGCGTCCAGAGTTTTTTATTACTACTTAGATCGTTGGTTGAGAACCCTATTTATCGGAGCATGCGCAATAGCTCAAAAAATACGTTCAGCTGGCATTGAGCATCCTTGTCTAACAAGTAGCGTCGCGCGATCACTCTGTCACTTTATTTTTCATACCTAGCATCTTTTAGGGTAGGAAACTTTGAATTGCGGGTTTTTTTATGTAGGCACCTTTATATCATTAACTACAGAAAAAAATGAGCTTTAATGTGGTATAAATGAAATGAGTGTACGTTAAGAACGAAAAGTTTTAATAAAATTATACCTGTTTACACCTGGCTGCGTAGAGGTAGCGGTTAAGCAATCAGCAGCAACTATGACGTTTCAGATATTTTAAATACACTGTTGTGAAGTTGTGTAGGTTTTATTTCCGTAAGATGTTAACGAAATGTTTCTCTAAAAGTAAATTAATTATATTTTAATTAATAATACTGGCGGGTAATTTTTAATTGGCACCTGATGAAAAGTGACTTCTAGTTGTAAAAATACTTAAATATTAAATCTTGATAATCTACATTATTAATGTACTAATTTAGCAGCCGGATCCCGTACTATTAGAACTGGCGAAATTTATAAGTCTGGAAGCAGCAAGTGCATTATGGAAGTCAATTTTCATAAAAATCTTTTTAATAGCAAATATCTCTAATGCAAGCAGACGTCAATCTGGTTATCGGTATAACCCATACAGTAGAAACAATGTACCATATTTTACTAAAATAACTTATTGTTTGAAAATGTACAAATATTTTTCGAAAATAAACTTGTTTCCGAGAAAACTGGTTTCCTAGCCGACAAACCTTAGGTTAATCAAATTGAGTTTGATTTGAAGCATTTAATGAAAATTCTCTACCAAAACGCACTCACTGCGAAAGGATTTTTTTATTACAAACATGCATCATATTTCAATAAAAAAGTCAATTTAAGGGTATTCGAAAAAAAATTTTGGTATCGCCAACGACTTGGGCCAGCCCGTGATTATCAAAATAATTTTATAAGATGCAGCTCGAGACACACTATAATTAACGTATATAACTTTTTCTCGTATCTTGGATAGTAACAATTGAATTGAGCTTTACCGTAGAAATGCGTCACCCTGTATGTATATATATATATATATATATATATATATATATATATATATATATATATATATATATATATATATATATATATATATATATATATATATATATATATATATATATATATATATATATATATATATATATATATATAAACAAACAGATAAAACCTGAAAATAATAGATATCGATTCTAGGAGGCCTAGTTTGCGCTCATTTGAAGAAATGTTTTTAAAATACAAAAGGCGCGGTCTCCTCATTAACGAATTTCTTCTACGAAAATTAGCTAAAGACTAAACCATAAAGTTAACTAAAACTACCACCAAAGCATTAGAGAAAGGGTCTATTTGAAATGAAATTTCTGAAAATATTTTTCTAAAATGAAGTACAATAACGGTTGAAGCTGAAACTTAAGGGTTTGCAGAACACACTTCTTCCGACATGTTCTTTACATAATCCGTATTTGTACCAAATTTGGTTGCCCTTGCTTCGTTATTTCCGGAGATATAAGTTTTTCCGAAGGAAAACACAAAATTTTTCCGGAAACCTGGGCCGATTTTCCTGGCCAACGAACTTATCCAAGCCACTTGCAAAAGGAAGGTACTTAGAAAATTTTATCAAAATCGGCCCATTATTTTTTTAGTTATCGGTGTGGTACATACAGGGTGATTCTTTATAATGTCGCCCCCCTTTAACTTTGTTATTTTAAGTGTCCCAAAAAAATTGAAAGTATGGTTATTTAGGTGGTAAAAAATAGTTTTTTTCTACGTATAAAAAAATTTGAAAAATGATCAGTATACAGGAAAAACCACAAAGTTTTTTTTTTCAATGGATCACCGTATATATGAATATTATTATTTTTCGATTCCCCGTAAAATTCTAAGTATAATTTATATAAGATACCGTATACTTAAAATGAATAGTTTTTGAAGTATTCGTATTTGAAACGTTATCATCACAAATTTTATTAAACCAAAACAAAGTTTTTTTCGAAAAATGTTTTATATTTTTAAACAATAAAGTTATTTTGATGAAATATTGTATATTGTTTATACAATATAAGTTATACCGGTAACCAAATTTCGTGCCTGCTTTCTTTAAAAAAAAGACATATTTGCTATTAAAATATTTTTATGAAAATTTACTACCATAACGCACTTGCTGCGTCCAAGCTTTTTTAATCTCGAAAGCTTTAAAAAAGTCAAGTTTGCGCTTGTCATTATAAACATGTAGTGGCCCTATGGTTACTAAATATAGACAGAGACTATAGAACGGTTTAGCCAAGTAATAGCAACAAGAATTAATGAATTGAAGGACCTCTATGGTTATTTACTGTGGGCCTATGTGTTGATGATCGTAATATGTTTTGCAAATGTAGATTTATCAGAGTGATTATTTCTAAGTGCAAAAATATGTTCCTTGTTAAAACTTCTAGGAGTTTGACCGATGTAGACTGCGTTACAATGGTTACCATGTGAAGTTAAATGTGTTTATTGACTTACTGTAAGGCAGGATAAAACAATATCAACAGTTACTGAGATAACAAGAAAAAGGTTAACTTATTAAATAGGAAAGATTTTTATTTATAAGTTTAGAATGTAGGAATTGACTTTTTGATTGATGTACCTTATTTTATTGTAAATAAAGAAGTTTATAAAAAAAGTTCGGGACGCAGCAAATGCGTTATGGAAGTGAATTTCATTAAAAAAAATTTAATAGCAAATACAAGCAGGCATCAATCTGATTACCGGTATAGCCTATGTAGTAGAAATAATGTACCTACTATATTATATCAAAATTACTTATTGTTTGAAAATGTACAAACATTTTCCGAAATTAAATTTAAATGTTGTTTCCTAGCCAACAAACCTTACGTTAATGTAAATTGAGTTATAAAATTTGAAGGATTTAATGAAAATACGGTACCAAAATGCACTTACTGCGTCCTGATTTTTTTCTTACAAACATGCATCATATTTCGATAATAAATGCAAAAATGCATTAATGAATTTGTTCCACGAAAATTAGCTAAAAATTATAGACGCTAAACCATAAACTTCACTAAACTTACAGCGAAAGCATCAACTTAACTAAACCGACAGCCAAACCATCAGAGAAAGGGTCTATTTGAAATAAATTTTCTGTAAACATTTTAGTAAAGTGCAGGGCAATGACGGTTAAAGCTGAAATTTAAAAACTTGGATGAGTTTCTTGTTGTTTTAATGAAATAAAAGACCTCCCTAACGTGATGCTACACAAAATCATACAAACTGACTTTTCTGACCTGCCCTAACATCAGTTTGCCTAATTAAAAGCTAGAAGGAGAAGGAAAATCAACACTGCCATATATCAGGGTTATGTGAGCATAATTTTTTTCCTTTCCCTTTTAACTTATTTTGGCTTTTGATTAGGCAAACTGATGCCAGGGCAGGTCAGGAAGGTCAGTTGGGAGGATTGTGTGTACACATCACAGTCAGGGAGGTCTTTTATTTCGTTAAAACGACATAAAACTCGTCAAAGTTTTTACTGTCGCGAGACGCTCGTCTAATTAGAAGAATGCAATGTTTAATCTATTAATCACATATTATACATATATTTTATCTTTCTCCTCTCCTTGTTTATATGCACTTTAACTATGCCAAATCTCACACTGCTTCGTGCGCGCAATGTGCTTAACAAGGGGTAGGTACAAAGTTTTTCTTCATCTGTTATAACACTATAGTTGAAACCACAGCCAAAGCATCAGAAAAGGGGTCTATTTGAAATTCATTTTCTACAAATATTTAAGTAAAATGAAGGATAATGGTGACTGAAGCTGAAACTTAAGGCTTTATAGAACACACTTCTTACAAAATTTCTGCTACATCGCCCGTAATGTTGGTTTCAAGTTCTTTATTTATAGCATGTCAATTTTGACGTTTTGAATTGCGACTTTTTGACGTTTTAAGAAGAAAAACTATAATGCTTATAACTTATTTTGCTTTTAATGTAGGGATCCAAATTTTGGTACATGGCTTTATTTTTATGGCATAGATCCTCATACCCAATATGGTTGCCCTAACTTTGTTATTTCCGGAGATATAAAAATTTTCCGGGAGAAACTAGTCCGATTTTCCTGGCTAACGAACTTATCCAAGCCACTTGCGAAAGGAAGGTACCCACCAAGTTTTATCAAAATCGGTCCATTATTTTTTAAGTTAGCAGTGTGACATATATATGTATACATATATATATATATATATATATATATATATATATATATATATATATATATATATATATATATATATATATATATATAAACATATAAAGTCTAAAACCGACCTCGAATTTGGGTTCCAGGGGTCCTAAATAGCGCTTATTTGAAAAAAAAATTCAAACTCAAAAGTAGCGATCTCCTCATTAGTGATTTTTAAAGAAAATTCACTAAAAATGTGTACAAGCTAACTTATAAATTACAGCTAATGTCGAGAAACACTATTTTTCTTATTCGCGTTAAATTACTATCGTTGCAGGCGTCGTATTGTACGATTTGAAAGCTACCTTTGTAGGTATTTGTATTGGCATTCAAAATTTTTGAAATGTTTTCAAGTAAACCACCGACTCCTGTTAATTTACTCTTACATTATTTCATTGCTACAGCGGTTTACATTTAATTGAAAAAAATATTATTGCTCCGAAAAATAATGAGGATATTTTAATGAAGTTTGATAATTGTGTTGCGTTTGTACATATTTCACCAGCTGTCAAAATTGAAGTGTCTGCGTCAATGGAAAATTCAGTTATCATTTGAATATTTTTACGAAAATTCGATACTGCTGCGTCCTTACTTTGATTTTGGTTCAAAATATAATAATGGATCTAATAATAAAGACAGTTAATGAGAAATCGTGATTATAATGGAAACAAAACGTTGCGAAAATGTTTTAAAGGAAAATCGACGAAGGTGAGTTACCCGTAACTTCTGTTGAAAATAAGTCAATCGTAATTTGAATTATTTAAGAAACGTGTTGGTTTAATAGCGTTGTGTATGCCACCCAGACAAGAATTGTTAATGCAAAAAAACTAATAGTCAACGGTTTTTTTGTGTGTGAAAACACTAAAATGTCAAAGGTTACCGAAGTCAATATATTTCAGCACCCACGCAAATCTAAAACTGAAAAAAATAACACTGGGCTACAAACAACATGATGGATTTAACTGTACACAGATAAGAAGTTGCGTTTACCAAGCACTAAGCAAAGAAGTAGGTAGTAATTACGTACTAAAGTCAGAACGTTAAATAAGAACGTAATTGGGTGGGGTGGTTTTATTCCACCCAAACCCTCTTTGTTATTCTTAAATACAAGAGAAGAAAATCAATGACTTTCACATGAATGAGATATTAATATTTTATTGTCTGAAAGTAGCATTACTAGAAAAAGTCTGGACGCAGCAAGTGCGTTATGGTAGTACATTTTCATAAAAATGTTTTTAATAGCAAATATGTATGTTTTTTTAAGAAAGCAGGCATCAAATTTGGGTACCACTAGTACCATATAGTAGAAACAATGTGTCATGTCTCATCAAAATAACTTTATTGTTTGAAAATGTACAAAAATTTCCGAAAGTAAACTTAAAGTGTTCCCGAAAAAACTGGGTTCTTGGTCAACCTTATAGGTTAATAGCAAATTGAGCTATTTAAATTTGAAGCATTTAATAAAAATTCGCTACCATAACCAACTTGCTGCATCCCGAATTTCTTTCTTACAAACATGCATTATATTTCGATGGAAAATGCAAAAATCCAACAAGGCGTGTTGGATTAAAAAAAAAAGAGAATTTGTATCACCAACAACTTATGGGCCACCTGTGATTGTAGAATTTTTCTTTAAGATGTAGCTCAAGACACTCTATAATTAATGTATACAATTTTTTTTCGTATCTTGTAACGGAAATATTGAACTTTATTGATTTTTTACGAAATTATATACCATTAAACGATAAACTCTATAGCTAATGCTACTGCCAAAGCATCAGAGAAAGAGTCTATTTGAAATAAATTTTCTGGAAATATTTTAGTAAAATGGAGGACAATGACGGTTGAATCTAAGACTGCAGGCTTTGTAAAACATTCTTCTTGAGACATTTTCTTTCCATAGCTCCTATTAGTTTCAGGTTCTTTGCCTAAATATTGCCAATTTTGACGTTTTAAATCGCGACTTTGACGTTTTGAGGAAAACCCCAATTAATTTTTCTTTAAATGCCCATAACTTTTTTATCTTTTAACTTACAGAGTTAAATTTTGGTAGGTAATTTACTTATAATGATATAAATTCCAAATTTGATTGCCCTTACTTTGTTATTTCTGGAGATATGGATTTTTGTCGAAAGAAATCACAAAATTTTCCGAGGTAACCTGGGCCGATTTTCCTGACTAACGAACGTATCCAAGACACTTGCAAAAGGAAGGTATTCACCAAATTTAATCAAAATCGGCCCATTATTTTTTGATTTTTTGGTGTGATACACAAATATGTATATATATATATATATATATATATATATATATATATATATATATATATATATATATATATATATATATATATATATATATATATGTTCGGAACGATTTCGCGGTCTTTAATGTGAGATATACTTGGTTCTCGGGTTCAAGCGCGTCCAGAATTTATTTTGGAACCATTTTCAAGGGGTACAGGAAATATGTAAGGACACTCTAAGGCCTTAGTCTGCCTACTCCTTGGAGCGGTGGACAAAGGTGTGTTGGGTTGTTGTAGCTCGATTACGGGGCCTGAATCTGCGTACTCCCCAAATCTCGCTGGAGATCGTCTCTAAGGTCTCAGTATGTTCAACCATAGACCTCTCCCATATCTCTCTGAGGCCTAGGGTTGAACACACTGAGACCTTAGAGACGATCTCCAGCGAGATTTGGTTTTATTTGGTTATAACTCAAAATTTACTGAACCGATTAAGCACACATTTGGTAGAGAGGACTACTTATACATAATCTACATGCGTGTAAAGTTTTAGTTTCATACTCCTAGTAATTTAAAATATATTGCGTTTTCAAACAGTTTTTCGTATTTTTTTCTAAAAGTATTTGAGTGTCAAAACTGTCTAACGAACTTATCCAAGGTATTAAAAAAATGAAGGGAATTGCCAAATTTGGTTTCGATTGGTGAAGTATTTTTTGAGTTATCAGTTGGATACATATACATACACACACACAGATATTATATATATATATATATATATATATATATATATATATATATATATATATATATATATATATATATAAACATATAAAAATTGTAACGTAACTTGGTTTTGGGTTCTAGGGACCCAAATTCGCGCTTATCTGAAGAAAATTTTCAAAAGCTTTTCATCGTGACCTCTCCATTAGCGAATTTTTCATAATGAAAATTCGCTAAAAGAGCTTGGAAGAGTAATGGTTCCTACAAGGCTATATCGTATTTAGACTGTGATAGTGATAATGAGATTGAAAAATCTTATCATCGATACCTCTCTATTAGTGAATTTTCCTAAAAGCAGCCAGTAAGGAAACACACAAAGAGAGTGAGACATCTTTTCTGTTTTGATATTTCCCACACAAGAATCACACGGGACACAGGACATCCAGAAAAACCTTGATTACATGGTCGCATTAATAAAAACATGGTTAATATTTAAATTTTGAAGTGAAAAATTCATGTAATCCATGCGGTCCATGACAACCTGATACAGCGTGCCCGAAAATAACAAAGCTATGACCACCAACTTTGGTACAGATTTCTATTATTAAAGGGATACTACATACCAAGATTTGGATCTTTAAGTTAAAAGAAAAAAAAGTCAAGTCTGGTCAGGCATTTACAGAAAAAAATTGAATGCCACTGGAACCAAAATGTATTGTGTGGTTAACAGAATCTATTAAATGTTAGAGACAAAGATTAAATTACAGACAAAGGTTAAGTTTTCTTGACGCAAAATGGTCAAGAGATACTAGAAAAATTATCTTCCTAAAACGTCATAAGTCGCGATTTGGATGGTGGAAATTAGCAATTTTTAGGCAAAGATCCTCAGATGGATACAAGTTATGTAGAAGAAATGTCGCAAGAAGTGTTTTTTGCGAAGCCTTAAGTTTCTGCTTCAACCACATTTTCTTTCATTTTACTAAAATATTTGCAGAAAATTAATTTAAAATAGACCCTTTCTGTGATGCTTTGGCAGTAGTTTCAGTTATAGAGTTTGTGGTTTAATAATTTTTAGCGAATTTTCGTTAAAAAAAATCGCTATACAGGATACCCCAGTTTCTTCAATAACAAAGCCATGGCAACCAAATTTGGTACGCAGGTTTATATTATTAAAACCAAACTATGTAAATGTAAATTTAGATCGCTAAGTTAAAAGAAAAAAAAGTTAAAAGCATTTAATGAAAAAAAAACATTTTTAGTGGCACTGGAGGTCACAAAAGAACACAAGACCAAGATAGCATATATA
This sequence comes from Tillus elongatus, assembly GCA_964006375.1. Classification (NCBI taxonomy): domain Eukaryota; kingdom Metazoa; phylum Arthropoda; class Insecta; order Coleoptera; family Cleridae; genus Tillus; species Tillus elongatus. The sequence continues at coordinate 14,097,843 of OZ023264.1, forward strand.
TATATATATATATATATATATATATATATATATATATATATATATATATATATATATATATATATATATTATACAGTGTGAAGCACACTTACGGAAAAAAAATCATTATTCAGCAAAAAATAGTTTTTGTGGAATACGCTGAGACACGTGAAGTTTAATTTGTCGAACATTATCTTATAATCATAGTTAAAAAAATTAAACTCCCACCATTTTACCGCCACCACTTTATCATTTTTTTTAAATAGCAACCCTACATTTTTTTATCACAATTCGATGGATCACATTTTTCTGAATGCGGAGAAACTCCATATGTATCGTCTAATATTACAGCTTTCAATACAGAGTGGAAATTTAATACCGGAATATTAAAACAGTTTACCCTGAAATTCAAATTTGGAAAATAAACTTAATAAAAACGTCCCTTTCTTATAATAAATGTTCAAAATGTTCTCGATTCACTTGCACACAACAAAATAATCTACTCTGGAATTCTTCCCTAACTCTGTTCAACACGCCAGGCGTTACGTTCCTAATTTCTGTTGTTATTTTCATTTTCAACTCATCTAAATCAGCAGGTTGCGGTTTATACACTCTGTTTTTAAGGTATTCCCATAAAAAGAAATCAAGAGGTGTAAGCTCTGGTGATCTAGCGGGCCATTCTACGAAACCTCTTCGTCCAATCCATCTTTGTAGAAAGACTTCGTGTAAATACTTCCGTACTTGAATAACAACCGTTTTGTTGAAACTTTCCTTTCATGGGGAATTTTAGGTTCCATTGCATTTGGATACAATTCTGCTAACATTGGGACAACCTGTTCTCTTAGCATTTCTAAATATCTTGGACCGTTTACGTTTTCTAAAAAAGCAGGTCCAACTACGTGATCACCAATGATACCAGCCCAAACGTTCAACTTCCGAGGACGCTGAGTGTGTGTTTGTCGCATCCAGTGGGGGTTTTCGGCAGCCCAGTATCTGCAATTTCATCGCCATTCAAAAGAAATGTTGCTTCATCGTAAAACAGAACGTCAGCAGAAGAAATAACATTTCTATGTAACATGTCCAACAGTTGTTCGCAGTCTTCTATCAGAATCACCGTCAATCAACTCTTGAACGTGTTGTAGTTTATAGGGATGCATTTTTTCGTTTTTGAGACACCTTAAAACTATTGACTGACTAACATCATTTTCACGTGCAACTTGACGGGTAGAAGTTGCTGAAGCAAAGCCAATAAAAAATTGACATCTTCTTCAACAAACTTGGGTCTCCTAGGCAGTGGTTTAACGTGTCCATAATCACGAAACTGTGAATGTATCTTAGACATAGTTCCCTGAGTTAGTGGGGGCAAGGGACAAATCTAGATATTTTTCATTAAATAGGTTAACAACTTGTGCCTGTGATCTACACATATCACCATACTCAATCATCATTAATATTTCTGTCCGCAGAGTTTCAGTTAAGTATCGCATTATTAGACCAAAAATTAATTGAAATTATCGGAACAAAATTACGACTAATTTATTAGGAGACCGTGCACAATACACCACAAAATAAAACAGAACTGTTAAATTTCACCTTTCACACTGCAAAAATTGGTAGTTAATAAGAAACGATTAATGATACCAAGTATGTTTTAGATAAAAGACAAGATAAGAAATTTAAAATAAGAGTCAGTGAAGAATTCCACAGATTATTTCGTTGTGTGCAAGTAAATGGAGAACATTTTCAACATTTATTATAAGAAAGGGACGTTTTTATTAAGTTTATTTTCGAAATTTGAATTTCAGGGTACCTAAACGGTTTAGTTTTAATATTCCGGTATTAAATTTCCAGCCTGTATTGAAAACTGTAATATTAGACCGTACATATGGAGATCTCCGCATTCAGAAAAATGCGATCCATCGAGTTGTGATGAAAAAATGTAGCGTTGCTATTTTTTTTAAATGGATAAATTGGTGGGGGTAAAATGATGGTATAATTTTTTTAACTATGATTATAAGATAATGTTCGACAAATTAAGCTTCACGAGTCTCAGCGTTTTCCACAAAAACTAGTTTTTGTGGAATAATAAATTTTATCCCATGAGTGTGTTTCACACTGTATATGTATATGTATATGTATATGTATATGTATATGTATATGTATATGTATATGTATATGTATATGTATATGTATATGTATATGTATATGTATATGTATATGTATATGTATATGTATATGTATATGTATATGTATATGTATATGTATATGTATATGTATATGTATATGTATATGTATATGTATATGTATATGTATATGTATATGTATATGTATATGTATATGTATACGTATACGTATACGTATATGTATATGCATATGTATATGTAATGTACAAACATTCACCACCATAACGCACTCGCTGCGTCCAGACTTGCCTTGCTAAAGAAAAACATCGAGTAAAATCTAGATATTTTGGTGTATATACTGAAATATGTGGTAAGCGACTAAAAGCCATATGTGACGTTAGACTCTAAATATGAGATCGCAGAAAAATGAAAACAGCATAAGCAACAGGTCACTTTAATCAATATTAACCGAAAGAGCCCGTGTACGGTCTGAACTCCACCCATGTTCTGTTAGTCGTTTTAAAATAAAAGTATATGAAACACATTATTAACTTGTTGACATTACTGAACACTGCATACAATTCTATTTACAATTAAAAACACCAGATCAAAAACCTCATACAGATAATCATATAGATTTTAGTAAATATCGTTATCGGCAAGGCTAAAGAAGGCGTGGATTGTTTTTCTACATAAATACCAGGGCACATACTTATGCTCCTCCCCTGGCCTAGATAATGAAAGACTCATGATCATCATCAGCATCATAGTCTGATGGCGATGTCGCCACCATGATCACCTGTCCCTAGCAACCCTGTTAATTTCATTGTAGCTTCTATTCCAGATGTTTCGCTCCTGATCTAACTCTTCCTCCTTTTCCAAAGTTCTCAGAAAGTTACTAAGTCTCGGAATATGTCCAATAAATTTCGTCTCACTCTTCTCAATTTCTTTAGCAAGCATCTTTTTCTCTCACCTCTTCTATTACACTTCTATTCGTTTTTCTAGCTGTCCATCCTGTCTGTCATTTTTCTAAATGTCCACATTTCAAAACCTTATCTCCTCTTCTGGTCCTGTTAAGCCATAGTCCAGCTCTCCACCGCGACCACTACCACACTTCATACGTATGACTTGATGAACCTATAAACTTTCCAGCAACACATTTCCCTGACCCGAGCTGGCCTGACTTGCCGGATGGTCTTCCAATAACGATAGGACTTAGAAGCTAATATAAACTTTCAAGGTACACATTTCTCTGACCTGACATGCCGGATTATCTTCCAATAACAAATAGACTTCTTAGAAACCAGTACAAATTGTCTGCGAACATAGTTCACTGGTCTGACATGCCGGATGATATTTTAATAAGTATAGGACTTCTTAGCAGCCAATATAAACTTTCAAAGAACATACTTCCCTGACCTGACCTGCCAGATGATCTTTTAATGACGACAGGACTTCTTAGAAGACAATATAAGCTTTGAAGGAACATATTTGCCTGACCTGACGGATATCTTCCAATAACGATAGGATTTCTTAGAGGCCAATATAAGCTGTCAAGGGACATATTTCCATGACCTCTCGTATTATCTTTCAATGACATAGGACTTCTCGGAAGCCAAAATAAATTTTCAAGGAACAAATTTCCCTGGCCTGACCTGCCGGATGATCTTCCAATAACTATAGGACTTATTAGGAACTAACATAAACTTTCAAGGAACATATTTCCCTGACCTGACCTGCCAAATGATCTTCCAATAACTACAGGACTTCTTAGAAGACAATATAAACTTTCAAGGACATATTTGCCCGACCTGGCGAACGATCTTCCAAACTATAGGACTTATTAGAAGCCAATATAAACCTTCAAGGAACATATTTTCCTGACTTGACCTGCGAGATGATTTTCCAATGACTACAGGACTTCTTAGAAGCCATTATAAGCTTTCAAAGAAAACATTCCCTGACCTGCCGTATTATCTTAGAATAACATGGGACTTCTTGGAAGCTAATATCAACTTTTAAGGGGCATATTTCCATGACCTGCCGTATTATCATCCAGGAACATAGGACTTCTTGGAACCCAATATAAACTTTCAAGAAATATATTTCCCTGGCGTGTGGTATCATCATCACCGCTCTCTGCTCAACTCTATTTCCAACTGATAACGTGTAATCAGTGTATTTAAGCTCGGTGGTACGGTGGAAAAGATGTGTACGTCTGAAACCAAAACTCCTGGGTTCGATTTCCGGTAGAAGCGCCATTTTCTTTGCAGTACGTACTGTAGAATTAACCTCAAGTAGGGTTGTGATACCCTGTTTGAGCAAGTGAAACGTCTGCACGTTCCGCCCTTTGGAAATAGGGTAAACCTTCGCTTTGTTTACCAGGCGATTTTGGGCACGTTAAACATCAGCCCCTTACTTTTAAAAATGAAGGGGCCGGTAAAATTTCCAGACGCTAAAGTAAAATTGCTCCTTGGCGTCGGTGATTGGCCACGGTTTCGGAAATTGATCGACGTTAAAGAAACAGAATTCGATGCAATGCCTACAACACTATCTTAATTAGATACGTCATTCTTTGACAGGAATGTCAATACATACCCACGTCGCATTAAAATGTCAAAATCATGTGATTAAAGAATTCCTATAAATGTCAGTGGTGAAACATAAAAACCCACCCTCGTAGGTTGAAAGAAAATTCAAAAACAGTTGGTCAAGTTAAATCGTGACATTTTAGTCGACTCTTACTTACTATGCTCTAAATTACCGCCCTATTTTTGCTTTCGACAGGTTTTCGTTATCATTTTCATGTCATTTTTTAAATTTATTAAGCTCAAAGTACCTACCTGTGAGAAATCACAAACATCGATTTAAAAACCGGCGTAAAATAGCAAATAATAATAGTGTACAGTGGGGGCGTCACCTAAACCGCAGTATTTTTCGCATTATTCATCCAAAACGCATCAGAGTTATTTATAAAATTATCTTACCTAACAGCAATAACTTCACATCTCTCTTGGCCCTTTGCCCTTCCTCTTTCAAAGTCTGATCAATCTGCTTGGTCCTGGCAATAGCCGCCCTTTCCTCTGCCGAAACGGCACACCCCATGGCGCAATCCTCTATACACGACGTTTTGGATGAGTTGTATACCCCACCTTCAGGAAAATTGGCGCGTTCTGACAGATTTCCTTTAGAAATCTGATGTTTCAACAAGAGTATTTCACTAGGCCACACATTTTAAGCACCACAAAAAGTAAACTGACACAGATTTGTTATTAATGTATAACGAGACGACTGTCGTTTAGTATGGATAGAGTAAAAACATTCGCTTTAAACGTTAATTTAAACAAAACACGGCGCTCTTTATGAAAAACAGATCAAACACACATTATCCTATTTTTAAACCACTCAACCCTAACTTCTTATATATACACTGGGAGCACTTTGAATTTGAAGTGTGGCTTTTATCGGAAGTGTTTTATCGAAAGGACCACATCCGCTTTGCAATTGTTTCTCGCGAACAGCGACAGCGACTGCTTGATTTGCAGTGTATCGCTTGTAGCCTGTTCAACAGGAATTAACAACTGTTCATTAATTACGCGGTTTACAACACGACCGGTGTTTTTCAGTCAACGCACTCTGGATGTCAGAGGAGCTTGACGAGCTGCGAGTTGCGTGTAGGATATGAAACTGAACTGACAAGAGAGGAGAGAACGGAGAATTGGGCGCAAGCGGCGAGTAAATACGATGATACACCGCCGTACACCCATGCGGCAGATTCGATCGAAGTAGCCATCGGCAGATGGTTTTTTTCGTTGCGAAGTCGCTCGCACGTACGATATGGTACGCAACGTTGACAAGTGGGTCGGTAAATGTTAGAAATTGAGGTGAGAATTGGCATGGGAATAGTTAAGCCCAAGAGTTTTAGTTAGTTTAAGTCAATCATTGTTATTATAATATAAATGGAAATGATCGGCTCTAAAAATACATGTGATATAATTCATATTTCAGCTGCATCAATAGATGCCTAGTGTCAAAATTTTTTTCTGAGACTTTGATAAGTACCTTAATTTTGAAACAAGTAAGTCTAGGTTTATTAGTTTAAGGTCGACTAATACTATATGGTGCAAAAACTGTTGAATCATGATTTGAAACTAAAAAAATATATAATCATAATTTGGTCTTAATTTAAGTTTGAAAAATGATGCTGACTTTCGGTTTGCGCCACATTATAAATATTTTTAGGAGTATTAATAAGACCACTAAAATAATATAAGACTGTACGCAGCAAGTGCGTTATGGTAGTTAATTTTTATAGAAATGATCTGGCACGAAAAACTTTTTTTTCTTTTAACATAGAAATATAAATTGTGGTATATAGTTTCCTTTTAATATTGTACATGCTGAATTGTATCAATATCGGTCAATTATTTTTTGAGTTATCGGTGTGATACATATATATGTATATATATATATATATATATATATATATATATATATATATATATATATATATATATGTATATACATTGAAACTAACTCCGGATATGCGTTCTAGGATCCTAGTTCGCGCTCATTTGCAAAAAAAATTTCAAAACAAAAGTTGGGATCTCCCCCATAGTGAATTTTTTTCTACTAAAATTCACTAAAAAGAATATGAATAGCGAGCATTGACTAACAATAGAAACGACAAAACACACAGGACGGTCGAAACCATGTATGTTAGGCAGAAATGGTACGTTATCTGCAGAAGGGATCATTGACTAATAGCTATTTACAAAGACGAAATCTGCTCGTTATGATAATTAAACTAGGGGAACAGGAAATGTAATGTTAAGTGGCCTCACGTTATAAAGGTGATGAATGTAGCAGGAGACCACGTAAGGCACGTAAAAAGAAATGTTTCACGGAAATGTCAAGTAATTTATTAGGTACATAAATAAAAGTTACATAGAGAGCGCGCATTGACTAACAGTGTAAATTCATAGCAAATGGACGCACGATGCTTAGTAAGAGGATGCTTCTACAATTTTCATTCTCGATAGAACAGACTAGTGAGCTTTGCAAATGAATCATGAAGAAGAAAGAGAGGAAAATAAACCGAACGTGAAGCTACAGGAACGTCTTATGCGGTGGAATACAAGTAGGTTTTTGTAGGGTGATACGTATGTAAAATAGTATAGCAGTAAGAGTAAGCACAGCGTCATTGTTAACATATAAAAATTGAAACTGACCACGGATATGGGTTCTAGATCTAGAATTTATTCCAATGATCGCGAACAAGGCCCCGTTAAGAACGCATATCCGTGGTCACTTTCAATTTGTATATGATATATATATATATATATATATATATATATATATATATATATATATATATATATATATATATATATATATGTATGTATCACACGGATAACTAAAAAAATATAGGCTGATTTTTATCATCATCATCAATTTGGTAAATATTCTTTTTGCAAGTGGCTTAGATAAGACAGGAAAAAGGGACCAGTTCTTCCGGTCAAATTTTGAGTTTCGTTAAAAAATTAATTCTGAAAGTAAGAAAGGTATGACAACCAAATTTAATATGCCAGTTTCTATTAGTGAATTTTATTAAAAGCATAACATCTACCAAATTTTAGATCTCTAGGTTGAAAGAAAAAAAGGCATTTTAATTTTAATTTTTTAGTGAATTTTCGTAGAAAAAATTCACTAATGGGAAGATCCCGACTTTTGAATTTTGAAAAAAAATTTGCAATTGAGCGCGAACTAGGATCCCTAGAACCCATATCTGGGGTCAGTTTCACTTATATATATATATATATATATATATATATATATATATATATATATATATATATATATATATATATATATATATATATATATATATATATATAAGGAGAAGGGTTAAGGGCAAAGCCGCAAGGAGACAACCGCATACACGTGTTTCAAGCTTATTACCCATCATCAGTACGGTATAGCCAGGTGAAGATGGGAACACTCTGAATGAAGATGCAAAAATACACGGAGTCACGACAGGCAACCAGTGCACATTTGCAGCAACATTTGGAAGACCCTCAATCCAGAGTGTTCCCATCTTCACCTGGCTATACCGTACTGATGATGGCTAATAAGCTTGAAACACGTGTATGCGGTGGTCTCCTTGCGGCTTTGCTCTTAACCCTTCTCCTTGTATAGTACAGAAATGCCGTGTTATAAATCATTTTATAGTATATATATATATATATATATATATATATATATATATATATATATATATATATATATATATATATATATATATATATATATATATATATCACACCGATAACTCAAACAAAAAAAGGGCCGATTTTGATAAAATTTGGCGTGTACCTTCCTTTTGTCAATGGCTTGGATAAGTTCGTTAGTCAGGAAAATCGGACGAGGTTTTCCGGGAAAATTTTGAGTTTTCATTGGAAATTTTTTTTATCTCAATAAATAAAAAAGCTATGATAACCAAATTTTGTATGTAGGTTTACGATATAAAAATTAAACTATACACCAAAATTTTGATTTCTATGTTACAAGAAAAAAAAGTTATAATAAAATATTTTGTGCCAAATCATTTCTATGAAAATTCACTACCATAACGCACTTGCTGCGTCCAGGCTTTTTCTAAATAGTGGAATAAAAATTCGTTTTTTAACTGCATCAGGAAAGACCTTCACTTAACACATTAAACAAGTCACTTAGGGGAGTTGAATTCTAATCGGCAGATATTTATAGTGGTGGTGGACAAAAGGTGCTATGGCCTTGACTGTATTGTCATTAGCCACCGGAGATATTTATGTTAAAATAAGTTTAATTGCCGGCATTTTGTAATATTTTTGTTTAATTTCGAGTGTTGAAATAATGAGGGTCAAATGATTTTAAGTGTTTTTGTCTATTCAGATAGATGAAAAAATTCGTAAATTAACAAATTGGTGATGGTCATTACGCCATATACTCGATAATATAGCGAAGTCGAAAATTTATCTAACTCTGGCAACAGTGTACACGATTTAATGAATACATCATTTCAGGTTAATCCCAACCTTCCAATAGAAACTGACGTACATATTATTTCAATGGGTAAATATTTAAATAGGTGATATCGTGCAACAGTGATGACACATGCTGTTGTTACCTGGTCTGCATTTGTGTTATCACGATAAGCTCTAATAATAACACTCAGATAAAAAAATCTGATGAAGCTTTTAAAAGCTATTTAAGATACCCATATATCATTATATATAGCCGATATCATAAACGCAAATTTAACAATGTTTTACTGTAAATGATTCCTGGCCATATGTACCTATTATACTATTGGTCGATATAGTGTCAAGTGGTGAAAAAACGAGAGGAAATCTTTCAACTTTTCAGGAAGTAAACGTTATTGTATTAACCCTCGGTTAGGTGCGTGACAGACTACTGCGTCTTTATTTCGCTAATATTTTAACCCTGTATCTGGCATCATCAAAAATACTTGTCATAAAATCTTTATATTCGGTATGTAATCCCCTTATGACTTCGTTATACCCCTAAACACAAAAAATACTCCAAAAATCTATCCAAAACGACTTTTGAATTAGTTGCCTAGAAGCAACATTGTCCGTTACAAGTAACAAATTATGCAATATTTTTCGCAGTACAATATATTACAATGGCATTGATAGAAACCAAACTATGCAAAGTTATTATCAACAGCAAATCTACATGTATACTAATAATAATTATATTCTTATACATCATAAACTACACTATGTCAAAAAACGTTGCTTACACTTATTTAGTTTCACTATGAAAACATAAAAAACAATTCTTTTTTGGTGTAAAGCATAGTCTCATCTTGCACTTCTCGCATTGTACAGTTGTTCAACCAGTTGTACACAGTCTACATCTGCCTTTAGTTGAAAATATTGACCAGTGGCCTACCGAATCCATTCTGGTAGTATCATCTGGCCTCACACTAAATGGTTGACCAATCCTATCTTCCATATTTTCTTTAGACGGTCGTCCTCTTTTGGTTCTACATTTGCCTGTATTAGATAAAGATCTAGCCAGTTCCCTTCTAAATTTTTTCAAAGGCATGGGTTTTACAGTCCTGTTAGCTCTGCAATCATTTCTATACAGTAGCCATGCATTGATGACGCAAACATCTCAAATCCACGTCACAATGGGGAAGTACCACTTTTTACTTCTGCTTGGACTTCTATAAAGACCTAGAAGAGAGTTGGCTTTATCCACCATATGTTTATTGTAGTGGGTATTAAGATTTGGGCACGGCACTTCTGGAATACCTTAGTACATGGTTGATAGGCTCAATTCCACTAAAAGTACTTGCGAGAAGCACACACTTATTGTCTGCCCCTTTCACTACAATAATGCTCCTTCGAACATCTGCTTTATGGACGTAAGAACCTCTTCCAAGTTTCAACAATACTTTGTCAGTTTCTAAGCTGCAACCATCAATTCTATTAGACCGAATTGTACCCAAGAAAATTATTCCTTTGAAGATGTTGACATTGTCAACGAAACGATCGTAAGGTCTCTGAAATAGGTGTTGTGGTGATTTGGATTTCTCCAAGTGTACTTATTAGTGCTCATCACAGGTTCGTTTTCACATAGTGAATACTGAAAAAGGTTAAGTGATAAATCTTTTTCTCTTGCTACTGAAGATGTAATAAAAACTAAAAAACTAACGGGACGTTATGGTAGTGAATTTTTAATAAATGTTTCAAATTTCAATAACACAATTTTCTATAAACTTAGAAAGTTTAATTTTGGTATGTAGTGAGGTCTTTCCTAAGGCAAGATATCCACCAAATTTCATTAAAATAACTTTGTAATTTTCGGAGAAAAAATTTTTTTCAAATGAAAATTCAAAATTTGAATAACTCAATTTACTATAAACTTAAAAAGTTGAATTTTGGTACGTAGTAAGGTCTCTTTTAAGGCAATATATCCGTTAAATTGCATTAGAACAGCTTTGTAATTTTCGGAGAAAAAAAAATTTTTTGAAAGAAAACTCAAAATTTTCCCGGAAAACCCCGTCAGATTTTCCTGACCAACCAACTCATCCAAGCCATTAATAAAAGAAAGGCACTTGCTGAGTTTCATCATAATCGGTTAATTATTTTTTGAGTTATCAGATATATATATATATATATATATATATATATATATATATATATATATATATATATATATATATATATATATTTAAACTGACCCCGGATATGGGTTCTAGGGATCCTAGTTCGCGCTCATTTGAAAATTTTTTTGCAAAGTCTCACCATCGATACCTCACTATTGGTGTATTTTTTAAAATAAAAATTCACTAAATTTCAAGACGCAGCAAGTGCGTTATGGTAGTGATTTTTTATTAAATGCTTCAAATTTGAATAACTTAATTTTCTATAAACTTAGAAAGTCTAATGTTGGTTTGTTGTAAGGTCTTTCCTAAGGCAAGATATCCACCAAATTTCATTAAAATAACTTTGTAATTTTCGGATGAAAAATTTTTTTTCGAAAGAAAATTCAAAATTTAAATAACTCAATTTTCTATAAGCTTAGAAAGTTGAATTTTGGTACGTAGTAAGGCAATATCCGTTAAATTTCTTTAAAACAGCTTTGTAATTTTCGGAGAAAAATTTGTTGTTCGAAAAAAAAACTCAAAATTTTCCCGGAAAACCCTGTCCGATTTTCCTGCCTAACGAACTCATCCAAGCCATTAATAAAAGAAAAGCACTTGTCGAGTTTCATTGAAATCGGTTTATTATTTTTTGAGTTATCAGATGGATACATACATATATATATATATATATATATATATATATATATATATATATATATATATATATATATATATATATATATATATTTAATTTATATATATATATATATATATATATATATATATATATTTATTTATTTATTTATTTATATAAATAAATGGAAACTGACCGCCGGATATGGGTTCTAGGGGTCCTAGTTCGCGCTCATTTGAAAACATTTTTGCAAAGTCTCACCATCGATACCTCTTTAATAGTCAATTTTTTTAAATAAAAATTCACTAAAAATGTGTCTTTTTTTAAGCTGCGCTTGTGGCAAAAATGAGACAATCAAAAACAAGCCGCGACCAATTTAGCGTGATGATACGGTTTAACTAACTAGTAGAAATACGAGACAATGTAGGTGAAAAAAGCGCATCACTCCGTTCTAGTTTCAATATTTATTTCCCAAAAATAACGGAGATATTCAACAAAAAAGTTCGGGACGCAGCAAGTGCGTTATGGTAGTGAATTTTTATTAAATGCTTCAAATTTGAATAACTAAATTTTCTATACACCTAGAAAGTTTAATTTTGGTATGTAGTAACGTCTTTCCTAAGACAAGATATCCATCAAATTTTATCAACATAACTTTGTAATTTCCGGAGAAAAAAATTTTTTTCGAAAGAAATTTTCAAATTTAAATAACTCAATTTTCTATAAACTTAGAAAGTTGAATTTTGGTGCGTAGTAAGGTCTCTTCCAGGGCAACATATATAGTAAATTTTATTAGAGCAGCTTTGTTATTTTTGGAGAAATTTTTTTTTGCCGGAAAACATATAAAAATATAAACTGGCCCCGGATATGGGTTCTAGGGGTCCTAGTTCGCGCTCATTTGAAAAAAATTTTGCAAAGTCTAACCAGCGATACCTCTCTATTAGTGACTTTTTTTTAATTAAAATTCACTAAAAATAGATTTTCTAAGAAAAACAAACAAATGTATGCGTTCAATAGGCAAGGAAGCCACAGTTTTCCGCAAAATGAAGAGTAACAAAAAATCACCACGTACTAAGGCCTCGTTTAAGTAAAAAGGCAACTTCAGTTGGCTACTTAACGTTGTATTTGGTCAAATCTATGGAAAATATGAACTGATTAGCCGTGCGAGTGGTAGCCCCTTGCAGTTGTGGAGATGCCAATTTCTCTACAATATCTGACTTTAATATTTCAAATTTTTCCACAATTGTAAAAAAAAAGTTTGTTACCTTGATGTTTTAAATACGTCACCTCAACTTCGTCTTCCTTTACTTCATCAATTCGAGCAACATAATTGAATACATTAGTTTTACCAGCAAACTTGACAAGCATATAATCCCATTTGTTGAATTATTCTTGAATATCTACTTCACTCTCTTTATCGTACTCAGAAGCAGTCGAATCGTTATCTTCATTTAGGAAGTCTTCTAGAGTCATACCTTCCAAGTCATTTTCATCCTGATAAATTACCGCGCTCTGTACCTTCACTGCTGCTGCTAGTGTACTTTTGTCTTTTTCTACGTACGCGGCTTTTGTTTCTTTTCCTTTATTTGTTTCATTTCTTTTTCTTTTATTTTCTTCAAAAATTTCGCAAAAATACCTTTGCATCTGTATATACCTTCTTCGCTTGGACGCTTGTAGGAGCAGTTCGCTTAATTTTCGAAGAAAGGAGAGCCTCAAATGATGAGCTGTCTCTTTTATGTGTTGGTGTAGAATCGGTGCAGTCTGTATAATTATTACTTCTAGAGCTGGCAATGCTTCTTCAACATTTGGTGTTTCTTGGGGTTACAAAAGGATCCAACACGTCCTCTGTTATATCCCGCTCTTTGTATCTGTGCATTTTTTGGGGATCCAAACGACGCACAGGGTATCGATCTTTATTGGGGGTAAATACCTGTTTTTTTCAAATGACCTGCTCAGATATTCCATCGTTCCAAATCGTTGCAAATCAAATCGCAAAACTCACTTTTTGATCATTTTTGTTGGTTTAACCTCTGCCACTCTATGAGAGCTTCGTTCCATCATAGCTTTAGAGGGCCGAAACAACACTTATCAAGTGGCTGTAGGAGATCGGTCGTATGTGGGGGCAGTTTTAACAACGTTATATTTTGCCGAATGGCAAGTTCAATAGTCCCTTTGTCTAAATGTGAAATGTGTCCATCCATGATAACAAGAAGAGGTCTGTCGGGCACCAAATCGCAAAATTTATGAAACCATTCTTGAAAAACTAAGGTTGTCATCCACCGTTTTTCAGAAATGCATATAACGTATTTGCCATCGTTTGCACCTTTAAGAAATCAGGCTTCTTAGTACAAACTGAATAACTTAAAACAGAAAAAATAAGTAGGTAGCTACCTTTCCAGCTACTTCACACATGTGCACCTTGAAATATTATCAGTGGAGGAAGTAAGACTCCGGCTGCCGAAATGCAGGCCATGAGTGGTATTCTCTTTGCCTGATCCCTCAATATTTCTGTGAACCTTCTGTCCCCTTTCTGCCACACCTTTAATCCGAGACGGATCTGCCGAAAAGCTAGTCTCGTCTAGGTTCCAGATGTTGTAACGATTACGTTTCGTTACTGCTTTAATTATTCAAAATTAACCCGTAAGAGACTTAGTTAATAGCCGACAATCCAATATCTGTAAGGCAATTCATGTTTTGATTTCAAAATTATTTTTATGAAAAGTCGCCAATGTTTAACTATCCTGAACACCGTACTGCATTTTAAATGTGTACGTTAAAAATCAATATATGTTTGCCATGGAAAACTACCTGGCATTAATACTGAACAAATATTTCCGGGAACGAAATAAGCATTGAAATTATACGTTAGGAATGTTCGAGAACAAAATATTGTTTATCTTGGAATTTTCCGTAATCAGTGATGTCACCCAACGACGATTTGGAAGCGTTGCAGAGAATTGCCGGCAAAGCCACCGACTGGAGGTCTCGTTTTATCTCATTCGAAGAATGGAGGCTAGAAAGAGCTCGCACACAGTCACCAACTGTCACAGTAAGAATTTTTGCGTGCAGCGACCTAGCAGTTGCCGAACCCGACACATTAGGAGGACTCTCTGCTGAGCCTTCATAGTGAACAACCGTCACTTTTCGGTGGCTATTAAATTATCTTAAAACGGGGTTGTAATGTTCTTTCTGCTATCTGTACCACCTAGTAATTATTGTCAGTGATTGTTCGGAGTGATTCAAGTGATTTTCGAGTTTGATTAAACGTCGTATTCAGCATAAAAACGCGAGCTAACTCGTAGTTCTTTGTTCCGAGCTGTTGACTTCTTGCCGTAATTAAAAAGAATTCCTAGTTATTATCGAACCTTAAGTCAATTGGTAGTGAATTTTACTGAAGCAAATTCACGTTTTAATTGCGATTCGCAAAGTTTCCATCAAGCGAATTCAGAGCATCGACATAGGTGTCAATCATCTTGTAGTATCGGAGCAGTAACATCCACCGGCCCAATAATCTCTAATGAGAAGTCCCAGTCGTTTTTCCCCAGTTTCTCCGCTCTTATTGGAGTCTGGAATCTGTGTCAGGCACTCATGATTGACCCCACCTGGAAAGCATCTGCACAGGGTCATCAGGTAAGTTAGTACCGGAAGACTGGTGAGTCTAAACAAATCTTTTCTCTGAATCAGCAGAATTTTCATTCCGAAATCTAACATCTGAAGTTTTAATAACCTGAACCTTCAAAATCACGTAATCAAGTTTGAGCTTATACAATGTCAGGGAGGTGCTGTCAGCACAACTACATATTTCCTGTTTAATCTCTTAGATCTTGCGAATTTTTGTAAATTTGAACACACAGTTATTAACTTTTTTAAATTATAATTAGCAAATTTTGTCTGTAAAATATCTAACCTATACATTCTCTTTAATATCTCTTATTTTTCATAATTAATGTAGAAATTTCACGTAGGATTATATATTCCTTTTTTGGAGCCTCACTCAAAGAACTGGCCAGTTAATTCACTAGAAAACCTAGCAATTGATTGACAAACGTCAAGTAATTTACCTAATCATTTCTGTTTATTTTTGAGCGATACCCAAAGTAATTGACAGTGACATTTTAGTAATTTACAACTATCTTTATCTTATTGTCTTGGCATATGTATGTACATTAATAATTTCTTGTTCTTGAAATTCTTGCTGTCTATTTGATTTCTATTTGTGTGCAATCAATGTTTACTTAAAATTTATAAATCTTTTATTTCATTATATTCGCTAGTCCAAATTTAATTTATATGAATAAATTCCATATTTTGTTACATTAATATGTCTGTTTAATTGAAGAGAAATTCCTCCCTAGTATCTACTTTTCTTTTGACGTCGGCGCAAACAATGATTTCTTACTAACTATTATCTAGATATCTAAATTTCTATGTAACCTGGCACTAGTCTGGAGAGCCCACAAATATAGGACTCTAGGCAGTGCGAAGCAAACAAAGGAAGAGAACGTGAGTATCAAACTACATCCAGATCTGTCAACCTCTTAAAAAGTGCTGCTAATCTTAATAAATTTGATAATCTGATAGATAGCTACTTTAGGGTAGGGTGTTATAGGCAATTCTGACCTCACCATTGAGCAGATCTATATCCACCTGAAGTCAATCACATATACCACGGTTCTTGTGCTGTAAAGCTTTATCTTTGAAGGAGGTAACAATGTGCGGGTTCTAGGGACCCAAATTCGCGCTCATCTGAAGATTTTTTTTTCCAAAAGCTTTTCATCGTAACCTCTCTATTAGCGAATTTTTCTGAATGAAAATTCGCTAAAAATTTTCCACATGTATACAGTTTTTACTAGTTCTCTTGCTCGTTTTTATGAAGTATCGTATATGGGACATTTTTTTCTATTATTAAATACACATTTAATTGCAGTTCTCACATATTAATCACTGATTAGTTCTCTAGACCATGACTTGCTAATAATAAAATAATGTTTATTATTCGTGTTATTTGCGGTTAGAGTGATTCACCAGGAAATTAAGCGTTTGTTTTTCTTCTTTTCAACTGTAGATGCAGTTTCTAACAGCAATATTCGCGCACTTATTAATATTGTAATTTAATCTACTTGGTTGCATTGTTTTTAATTGGTTATTTACTTTTTATTGTTTGTATTCATATCGCTGAACTCCTTTTTAAAAACAATGGTAGAATAAAACCAAGCATTTAGATGATAGTTTTTCTATAATTAAGAAAAAAATATAGCAAACTTCCTGTTATTAGCGAATTTTCATTAATAATTCGCCAATAGAGAGGTCACGATGAAAAGCTTTCGGAAAAAATCTTCAGATTAGCGCGAATTTGGGTCCCTAAAACCCAAAACCAAATTCCGTTAAAATTTGTTATGTATATTTTCTTTACATAATCCCTATATGTTTCACGTTCTATGCCAAAATGTTGCGAATTTTGACCTTGCAAATCGCGACTGGCGTTTTGAGGAAAACCCCAATTTGTTTTTCTTTAAATGCCTATAACTTCTTTGGCTTTTAACTTACAGACCTAAATTTTGGTCACTATTTACAATACAAACATGCGTACCAAATTTGGTTGCCCCTGGTTTGCTATCCCCGGAGATATAAATTTTTTCCACAAGGAAACACAAAAATTTCCAGGAAAACCTGAGCCGATTTTCCTGGCTAACGAACTTATCCAAGCCACTTGCAAAAGGAAATAAATGTCTGAAACTGCTACCAAGCATCACATAAAGGGTCTAACACTAGGTGAGTGGTGAGACACGAAGCAACTTGCCGCCACCTAGATGCGGAACCAAGTACAACTACAGAGCGATTGCGCTGCTTTCGGTTTTTTTCCAAGATCTCTGAGAAGGCATTTCTGCTAAGACTTAGGTCCTTTTTGGAGAGATACAATTTGCTGTCTCCGTACCAATTTGGCTTTCGTGGGCAGCTGTCATCTCGGATGCCGTGCTTAGCACTTACCTGACAGTCTTGGATTACATAAATAGTGGGTCTAAGTCCGCCGGGTTGTTCTTCGACATTTCGAAAGCGTTTGATGCGGTCAACCATTCCCTTTTATTGCAAAAATTGGAGCATTATGGCATAAGAGGAAATGCATATTTATGGCTAAAAAGCTACCTGTCTGGAAGATGTCAGGCTGTCAGGATAAGACAGGCAGGTAAGAACTATATGTCTGGATTTACAGCCGTGTCGAGCGGCCTGCCGCAGGGCAGCATATTGGGTCCTGTTGTGTTTACCATTTTTCTTAACGATATCGTTTATGATCTCCAGGAATACCACTTAACTTTGTATGCAGATGACACCACTGCTGCAATCTCAGGGGAGAGTTTTGAAGAGCTTGGTGCTGCAGCTAATGTGTGTGTGTGTCTCAGGTGTCAGCCTGGTGTTCGCGAAATGGTCTGGTCCTTAACACGCGTAAGACTGAAGTGCTTCTTTTTTCACCGGTGGGTGTGCATCCGAATCTGAGTCTATATGTGAGATCTGATAACGGTTCAATAAGACAGGGCACGTCTGTAAAGTTTTTGGAGATCCATCTGGATTCTAACTTATCATGGGACGTCCATGTTGACCATGTGGTGGCCTCTCTTGCATCTAGGAATTATGCGTTGCTGCAGCTGAGGGATTCCTTGAGTACTCAGGCGTTGTTGACATGCGACTATGGTAGTGTCAACTGTCTCCTAGCATATGGGTTGCTGTGTTGGGGCGACTGTGTGCATCTGGGGAGGGTTCTGTTGATGCAGAAGAGAATTGTCCGCACCATGTTTGGCCTGCCGTCTTCCGCATCTTGTAGACCATTATTAATACGGTATCGTATTTTAACAGTGACGTGTCTATATATGCTTGGGGCGCTTTGTTATGTCAGAAAAAAAATTGCAATTTTTAGTACCTGCGGTAATATTACAGCGTATGAAACAAGACAGGTTAAAGATTTGTATGTTCCCCCTTATAGGATCGAACAGATTATTTGGGCACCTCGCAACACTGCAATACGCTTATATAATCATTTACCTGACAGCGTCAAAAATTTGAGCAGCCTCAGGCAATTTAAGCTTGCTTCAAAATCGTTTTTTAGAGAGCATTCTTTTTATTCTGTGGACGAATATTTTAATTTTAAATTTTAGCGTTGATAAGTTGTTTTTTGTGTTTTGACTACTTCCTGTATCTTGTAGAGATCTATGGAGCAGTTCTAATAAAGATATATATATATATATATATATATATATATATATATATATATATATATATATATATATATATATATATATATATATATATATATATATGTAAGTCTGAAATCGACCTCGGATTTGGGTTCCGAGGGTCCTAAATAGCGCTCATTTGAAGAAATTTTTTCAAAATTAAAAAGTCGGGATCTCCTCATTAGTGCATTTTTTTTAAAGAAAATTCACTAAAACTGCAACTGCAAAAAAAACTGTTGAATAACGATTCTTATGTTATTTATCCTCAAACGTGTTTTTTTTTCACTTGGCTCTTACTACAAAAAGTTGTTTCTCAACATAAACCCGACAATGTACATATCTAAAATTGGCTATTTTAAATTCAGGTGAATGGCTCTTGCTTTGGTCTTTGCATATTTATCGATTACATTTGCAATTTACAGACGTTATCAGAATATAGTTATAAGATTTGCACAATCAGCCACATTGCTATATTACTATTCACCTTGACCTGGAACGTGTGTTACACCTACAAAATGTGCAAAAATCACATGACTAAACAAATCTGAAACGCTCCCTACTACATGTTTATTTATTTTTTATTCATAACAGGGCAAGGGCGTAGATAAGGGGGTAGATGGGGAATTGCCCCTCCCCCACGAATAACAAGACAATTAAAAAAATAATTTGTAATAAGAGTACAATACAGGTAGATACATTTTCTGAATGTTGCAACAGGAAGTATACAGGGTGTTTCAAAAATGATGGTCTATGTTACAGGTGCACATTCAGCACAAGAACATAACACTATTTTTTTCTTATAAACATGGGACCGCAAATGCTTAGTTTTTTAAATACAGCGAGTTAAATTTATTTGTTTTTATCAGTTTTTCACGAATAAGTCCGAGTCAAATTAAAATTGGCATGTGGGGGTTCTCGAGGGTAAGAAATTTAAATATGTTATTGTTAATAACACTGCTGACAGAGGGCGCCACCTGTAAGACATGGCTTGCATTCAATTGGCTATAATTTTTTGACACCCAGTAATATCGACCTACCGTATAGCTACATTGCAGCCCTTATCAATTGTAAGCAAAAAATATATATTTGGTCCAAATCTCTCAGACACACCATTTTTGAGATATTTCAATTTTTGTATGTCGATGTCGCTCAAAAATTAATTTTTCTCAAGTAATTAATTGTATTGTCTGCAAATGTTAACAACAAATAAAACAACAAATAAAAAAGTTTATAACATTTTATGATACCTGACTACAATAAATGTTCAAAATGGCCACCCTCCACTTCAATACACTTTCGTATTCTGCGGAGCATACAACGTCGTACTCTGTGAAATATTTCTGGTGTATTTCTAATTTGTTCGCATTCAAGTACAATTCTTTGCTGCAGATCATCAACATTTTCAACATATGCTTCATAAACAATACTTTTGAGATGCCCTCATAAATAAAGGTCCATAGGATTTAAATCAGGGGATCCAGCCGGCCATGGCTGAAGTCCACCGCGTCCGATCCATCTGCGTCCAAAAGTATTTACATTTAGTGCGAAATGTGGGGGGGGGTCCGTCATGCATAAACCACAGGATATGTATTATGTCAAGAGGTACATTTTCTAATAACCCATTTAGCTGGTTTTGTAGGAATTCAAGATAAGTTGTAGCATTAAATCTGTGAAGTAAAAAAAATTGGTCCTATCAAATTACACCCTACAATTCCAGCCCATACATTTAAGGAAAATTGCTGTTTCAAACACTGCGTAGGGATTTTCGTCAGCCCGAATATGGCTGTTACGAAAATTGACGATCCCGTCGCGCCTAAATCCAGACTAGTCAGTGAACAATACACCATTCAACAAGTTCTCTACATTATTATGTTGAAGCAACCATTGGCAAAATTGTAGGCGAGAAATAAAATCTCTTTCAGGCGACAGTGCCTGCACACGTTGGATGTGATATGGACGCAATTGTTGCTCATGAAGAACTCGTCATATCGTTGCATTGGATGCTCCCAGATGATTGGCCATTTCCCTAGTACTTATTTTTGGATTTTGTTCAATCTCATCCACAACAGCCTCTTCGAAATCAGGATTTCGTGCACTTCGTGGTCTGCCTCGATCAGCAGTAACTTTATTAAGGGTACCTGGTAAAATATATATACTATATTAGAAAGAGACAGATCGATGTATTATGTACCTGTTTCTCGCAGACGGATGTCAATCCGTTGAAACATCCTTCTGTCTGGAATTCTCCGATTTGGGAAGGCTTCTTCATACAGTCGTTTCTCCTCATAACAGTAACCTAAAGCCCGTGAATACATAACATGCATGTCTGTTAGTTCATTGCTGGTAAAGACTTTACAATACAATTAATTACCTAAAAATAGTGAGTAGTCTCAAACGTAAAAGTCAAAGGTAGTATATGTCACGACGAAAACGCAAAAGTCAAGTCCCGTAACGATGGAAACCACTTTGTTAAATGGTTTGTTTAAAGTTTGTTATCGTGGCTTTTTATTTTATCTTCATGATTGTGTATTGTCAGTTCTTTTTTCTGGTAAGATTTTATTTTTTAACTAGAGAATAAGAAAATTAAGTTTATACATACTGATAGCAATTAAAAGGTGAAAAATGTATTCCTATGATTTGTCGCAGAATTAATTTTTGAGCGACATCGACATACAAAAATTGAAATATCTCGAAAATGGTGTGTCTGAGAGATTTTGATCAAATATACATTTTTTGCTTACAATTGATAAGGGTTGCAATATAGCTATACGGTAGGTCGATATTACTGGGTGTCAAAAAATTGCCTATAACTTGCCTTTTAACTTACAGACCTAAATTTTGGTCACTATTTATAATACAAATACGCATACCAAATTTGGTTACCCCTACTTTGTTATCTCGGGAGATATAATTTTTTTCCGCAAGGTAACACAAAATTTTCCGGGAAAACCTGGGCCGATTTTCCTGCCTAACAAACTTATCCAAGCTACTTGCAAAAGGAAGGTACTCACAAAATTTGATCAAAATCGGGCACTATTTTTTGAGTTATAGGTGTGATATATATATATATATATATATATATATATATATATATATATATATATATATATATATATATATATATATATATATATATATATATATATATATATATATATATATATATATATATATATATATATATATATATATATATATATATATATATATACGAACATATAAAATTGAAACTGACCTCGGATATGGGTTCTAGAAGCCCTAGTTTTCGCTCATTTGAAGAAATTTTTTCTAAATTCAAAAGTCGGGATCTCCTCATTAGTAATGTTTTTTAAGGAAAATTTACTAATTACTGAAGGCCGGTAAAATGTATTTTATATATATATATATATATATATATATATATATATATATATATATATATATATATATATATATATAACAGCCTTCTGACAAGATTATTTGAAAGACAGATACTTGGAAGAAGAGGAAGAGGTAGACCATGAGAGAAACTCCTAAAAAAACAAGCCAAATTGATGAAAAATGGAAGCTACAATGAAAAGAAAAGAGCTGCTGGAATGGATGCGACGACAAGGCCTTTAGAATGTGATGGTGATAATATCGATGTTTCTAATTTACATGGAATTTACCTAGTACATTTTATATTAAATTCAATTAATATAGACTATGCGTATGATCATACAATGGGCACACTTCCTGTTTTAGCACTGGTCATTGTTACAAAATAAATAACTAAGTGTACAAAATTATGATTGCTTTTCCAACAAATTATAATAGGTATAAAGAATCAACTCTCTGGCAGTAAAGAGGGCACAGAGCAAGTTATTTCTTTGAAACACGGCACCTGACCAAAAAATATTTTGGCAGTTTACTTGGAATAACATATTTTATTTCAAAATTGGTTAAATGAAAAATACGCTCCAAATGATCCTTTAGAAGCACTGAGGAAATTGTCTTAAAAATCGTTTTCCAACATTAGTGTTGTTGAAAATATTTTCCAATGTACCTGTGACTACAGCATCCGTCGATTCTCGAGTCTGAAGAGAATCAAAACGTATTTAAGAAATTCCAGAAGTGAAACAAGACTCAACGGTTTGGCTCTCAAATATTGACGCCGCTATTATAAAAGATGTTTGCATAAAAAAATAAAGGCGCCTAGATTTCAAATTATGATGATTTTTTTCCTTAATTATGTGTGACCTGTCTATTCTGTTGATCTAAAAGTTAAGAAAAACTATTATCTAGAAAAAAACTAAAATAAATCCACCCTATTCTCCCAAAACGTGACTATACGCTTTTCCTACAGCTTGTTTATTTAACAAGGTACCGGAATAAGTCTTGCACTCAACGTATTTCATTTAATGTACTCATATCAATAATGTAAATGAATTATTTCAGGAAGTAACAGGTCAAAACAAAGGGGCTTTGTTAGCAAATCGAGAAAGTAAGTCAGTCATCTTTCAATGACAGATCCGCCCCAAAAGTACACCAAGCAATTTTTACAAAAAAATATCGAAAACCATTACAAATATACATGACTAGTTATTGGAAATGAAAGAATGAAGTATACTTTTAAAAGTCCATTCCTTACATTATCACATTTCTGTGATTAATGCTGTAATTTTGTTTCGCCTTTCCGAGGGGTTGGTATATAGGTGTTGTCCTGTGTTGAAGCGATGTCGCGAGGGGGTTGCATAAAGTGGAGGTCGCGCATGAGTAGAGGGTGTCACCCAGTGGTGGCATATCGAACCCCCGCCCTGTCAGCATAGCCAGAGCGGGTACTCAGGGTACTATTCTAGGTACTCACCTAACAGCAGCAGCTTGATATCCTTGGCCGCCTGGATGCCATCCTCTTTCAGGTTCTTCTCTATCTGCTTGGAGCGGGCCAGGGCGGCCCGTTCCTCTGCTGAAGAGGTGCACCCCATCCTACAGGATCCCTCGGAGCAAAACGTCGCGCCGGCTTATCGAGTCTCACACCACCCTATATCCCTATGCACTCACTGCACTAGCCCCCAGGTAAACGAGCCCTAGATCTCGCACCCTCGCATCACTTCCTGGGGCTCCGGTTCAGCTCTTCTTCACAGCAATATCTCTGGCCTATCTACACTGTGTACTTGTTATAGCAGGAATTTGACAGACCGTGTTCCTGCGATCGCGTCCGCTTCAAACGCACACTCGCTCGATGCTGAGCGCCGCGACGAGCGCATGCGCCTCGAGATAACACGCATGCCGTCTCACATCAGCGGGAACAACAGCCCTATAGTGTTCTGATAAAACACCGACGGCTAAGCGGAGTTGCCGGTTCGGGAGCGTTGTTACTAGATATGGTGGAATTTCTGATAGCTGAGATAAAAATTATATAGTTCATTGTTTTAATCTTTTAGGTTATTATATGCTTAAAAACATCTAAAAAAAGCGGGGTACTTGTGCTCCTTTGCCCCCTGACCTATATAATGAGAAGCAGAGAACGAATCAATATCAAGATAACCCCCCTTAACCGAAACATTGCTTCTAACTGAAACATTTTCACTTTGGTAAATTTTCAGATTAGCTCCCGAACGCTTTTAAAAAAATTGTTTCCAGAAATATTACTAGGACCCCCCCATGCACAAACCACAATAACAATTTCTTGTTCATACCCCCCACCTCCGGAAGTTACGAGACTAGGAGTGAATAGGGGTGCTGGACGGGGTAGGAAGTAAAAAAGAAATATGAGTAGAAAATGCGAAGAAAACTATTTGAAAGCTGTCTATTTGAATCCATATCCTCATTAAACCCTGCCTATCCCGCACACCACCCCTATTCGCCACAGGTCCGAAATTTTTCTTGTGGTTTATGGAACGAGGGTGGCTGTATGCACACGAGAGGGGAAGGAAAATGCCTACGAAGCAGACACGCCCTCCATTCCAACTTGTGATGGTGGTGGCCCTGGGTTGATGGGGGGGGTGGATGCTCCGTCATGGGGATCTTCCTTCCCCTCTCGCGTGCATACAACCCCCCTCGTTGCATAAACCGCAAGAAAAATGTCATCTTCATACCCGCCAAGGAAGTTACGGCACCTTGGGGAATAGGGGTGCTGTGCGGGGACGGCAGGGTTTAAGGGAGATATGGCTTCAAGATGTGAAAAAGACAGCTTTCAGGCCCGTTTTCTTCACATTTTCTGCTCATATTTCCTTTTTTACTACCTACCCCGCCCAGCACCGCTATTCACTCCTGGTCCCGTAACTTCCTTGGGAGGTGTGAACAAGAAATTTTTCTTGTGCTTTGTGCATCCATGAGGGGGGTGGGGGGGGGCACTAGGCAGGTAACTGAAAACAGTGTTTTGAAAAGCGTTCGGGAGATAATCTGCAAATTTACCTTCACTTTTATTTCATTATCACTTGAAGATACCTTTCCTTTCAATTATTATTTGAATTTTAGAGGCAGTCTGCAGTCTCTTGTGGTGCTAGATCTGGCGGGTAAGGTGGTTGTTCAAATAGGTCGAACAATGACAGATATTGCGATAACTGACTTATGACTTGATGCATTATCTTGGTGGAAATAAAGGGAGACACTGTATATCTCAATTACATCGCATTTGGTCTCAGTATCATAGTGATGAACCCACAAAATTTACAGTGCTTTTTCAAGGCGTACAAAAGCAATAAACGTATCTAGATTTATTCAAACCCCTTTCCTCCTACTGTTTTAAATGCACTGTTTGTCTAGTTCTACAGCCAGAAGCAACTCTCAATTTTGATCCTTTGATCCTTATTCTATTATTGCGAATTTTCGTTAAAAAAATTCGTCAATGAGATCGCCACTGTTAAGTTTCGAAAAAAATGACTTCAGTTGAAATTGAGCGCGCGAACCAAGACTCCTAGGATTGCAGTGCTATCGGGGCGGCAAAGCCGCGGACGAGCCCTGTGCGAGAAAAAAACAGACTCCTAGAACACATATTCGAGGTCAGTTTTAGCTTTTGTGTATATATATATATATATATATATATATATATATATATATATATATATATATATATATATATATATATATATATATATATATATATATATATATATATATATATATATATATATATATATATATAATCACACCGACAACTCCAAAAACAACTGGCCGATTTTGATGAAATTTGGTAAGTATAGATTCCTTTTGAAAATG
Source organism: Tillus elongatus (assembly GCA_964006375.1). Classification (NCBI taxonomy): domain Eukaryota; kingdom Metazoa; phylum Arthropoda; class Insecta; order Coleoptera; family Cleridae; genus Tillus; species Tillus elongatus. The sequence goes on from OZ023264.1 coordinate 14,124,144, forward strand.
TCTGTACTATTAAAAAAAAATGGTAAATTTGCAGATTAGCTCCTGAACACTTTTCAAAAAACTGTTTTTAGACCCCTGCCTAGACCCCCTCCCCAATGCACAAACCACAAGAAACACTTCTTGTTCACACCCCCCAAGGAAGTTATGGAACCAGGGGGTAGTAAAAAGGAAATATGAGCAGAAAATGTGAAGGAAACTGGCTTGAAAGCTGTCTTTTTCACATCTTGAAGCCACATCCCCCTTAAACCCTGCCGTCCCCGCACAGTAACCCTATTCCCCAAGGTGCCGTAACTCTTTGGCGGGTATGAACAAGACATTTTTCTTGTGGTTTATGCAACGAGGGTGGTTGTATGCATGCGAGAGGGGAAGGAAAATCCCCACGACGAAGCCCCCCACCCCACACACTAACACGAGATTAACCGGGGGAGTCAGCTTCGTCATAGGCATTTTCCTTCCCCTCTCGTGTGCATACAACCATCTTTGCATAAACCATAAGAAATTTTTTTTGTTCATACCCCCCAATGAAGTTACGGGACCTGTGGCGAATAGGGGTGCTGTGCGGGGTAGGCAGAGTTTAATGGGGATATGGCTTCAAATAGACAGGTTTCAAGCAGTTTTCTTCGCAAATTCTGCTCATATTTCTTTTTTACGACCTACCCCGCCCAGCACCCCTATTCACTCCTAGTCCCATAACAACCTTGGAGGGGGGGTTGTTGGGGGGTAACAAGAAATTTTTCTTGTGGTTTGTGTATCTGGGGGGTGGGGGTTCCTACTAATGTTTTTGAAAACAATTTTTTATACAGAGTTTGGGAGCTAAACTGCAAATTTACCAAAAAAAATTGTAGTTTTTCAAATGTTAATATTTGAAACGTCAGGATTGGTGATTTTAAAAGAAAGATTCTAGAACTGATGTGGTTTATGGGTTGAAAATGTTGCAAGAAAACTGTTTAACATGGTCCTAGATTTATGATTCAATTGTTCGTTTTCCTCATTTGTTTAAAATTGTTGCTAAAATGCATTTAACATAAACATTTCTTGTTACAAATAACTTAAGACAGTAGAAAATTCGCGCGTACGATCTTATGTGATTAAGTTTCGGAAATATACTTCAACTGACAATAACCTCGGTGGTTCAGGGGTAAGGACGTGTGCCTCTGAACCGAAGGGTACTGGGTTCGATCCCAGGGTTCTCCTTTCACTTTTTTAGTACAAACTGTAACATTAACATCAACCGAGGTTCTGGCATTGTATTTGAGCAAGTTGAATGTCTGCACGTTCCGCCCTTCGGAGAGGGCGTAAATCCTATGATCCCGTGTCCATGCGATGTTGGGCACGTTAGCCTCCTTACAGAAAAGCAGGGGTTCGGCAAAATATCCAGGATAGTGAGATAAAACTGCTCCCTGGCGTCGGTAATTGGCCATAGTCGCGGAAATAGGCCGACGTTAAAGAAACAAAAACACACACTTTAACTGATGTCGCGGTCTATATAAAGTTCCGAAAAAATATCGTCAAAATGACGTCAGGTCTTTGCTGGGTACCTACACCTAGAAAGTGTCGTCGACTTATGCATATTAGGCATGCTAATAGAACTTATTCTGTATGGTCATATTTTATAAAGTTGTGACTACAATGGATTTTCAAGTCAGAATTGCAACCATGCATTTGATCCTCAAAGGCAAAATCCCCCTCCATAAATACCCCTTTAAATTAGATAATTATTGTTATGGGCCATTGATATGCAAAAAGGAACCAATAACAACAAATTAAGCAAATGTGTTTGACGTACAAGATCCACTAGCTGCAGCTTCAACCCACCAACCCATCAACAAAGTAAATTTGTGTGTGGGCGGGTGCGCGCACGTGCGTGTTTGCGTGCGGGTGTGTGCGCGTGCGAGCACGTGTGTGTGTGTGTGTGTTGGTGTTGAGTAGTTTCACTTTTAAGATAAATTAGATAGCCACAGAGAGGAAAAAAAATTGAATGGAATAAGAAAGCTCGGGACGCAGCAAGTGCGTTATGGTAGTGAATTTTTATTAAATGCTTCAAATTTGAATAACTCAATTTTCTATAAACATAGAAAGTTTAATGTTGGTATGTAGTAAGGTGTTTCCTAGGGCAAGATATCCGCCAAATTTCATTACAATAACTTTGTAATTTTCGGAGAAAAAAATTTTTTCGAAAGAAAATTTAAAATTTGAATAATTCAATTTTCTATAAACTTAGAAAGTCTAATTTTGGTACGTAGTAAAGTCTCTCCCAAGCCAACATATATAGTAAATTTTATTAAAGTAGATGTGTTATTTTCGGAGAAAAAAAATTTGTTTGAAAGAAAACTTAAAATTTTTCCGGAAAACCTGTTCCGATTTTCCTGGCTAACGAACTCATCCAAGCCAATAATAAAAGAAAGGCACTTGCCGAGTTTAATTGAAATTGGTTAATTATTTATTAAGTTATCAGACGGATATATATATATATATATATATATATATATATATATATATATATATATATATATATATATATATATATATATATATATATAACATATAAAAATTGAAACTTGCCCCGGATATGGGTACTAGGGGTCCTAGTTCGCGCTCATTTGAAAAAATCACCATCGATACCTCTCTCTTAGTGAATTTTTTAAAATAAAAATTCACTAAAACCTAGAAAACCGTAGATTTATTATTTTTCAATGCAAACAATGTAGTGTAAATATTATTATATGGTAAATAAATTCTTCCAAACAACATTTTCAATTATTTAAGGCTTGCGTAGTTCCAGAGTAAGATCGAAAAAATAAAAGTCTGGACGCAGCAAGTGCGTTATACTAGTGAACTTTTAAAAGTAATGATCTGATACCAAACATTGTTTTAAATTAAATACCTATATTTTTTTCTCTTGCACCGTAGAGATATAAAATTGGTATGTAGTTTACTTTTTATAACAGAAACCTACGCACCCAATCTGGTTACCATAGCTTTCTTATTTTCTTAGATATTTTTTTGCGAAAGAAAACCCCAAATTTTTCGGGAAAAATCTGGTCCGATTTTCCTGGCTAACGAACCTATCCAAGCCACTTGCAAAAGGAAGGTACGTGCCAAATTTTATCAAAATCGGCCCGTTATTTTTTGAGTTATAGGTGTGATACCTACAGATTATATATATATATATATATATATATATATATATATATATATATATATATATATATATATATATATATATATATATATATATATATATATATAGGAATATTGCACTACACTGCAATCACTTTTAAATATACACTTTATTTGTTTGCTGTACGTTTGTGCTTTCTTATTGGTTTGCGCGGACCGCAGTTTCGTGTGTATCGGTCTCCTGTCTTGGTCACTGTGGTTTGATAATTTGTAATAAATAAATTTGTAATAAAGACCATACAAATAGACAAATAGACAAATCTCAATTGGCACGAACGTGTCACATCAATTGCAGAAGCGGCTGCTAATAAATTAGGTTTCTTCTTCCGGGATCGGAAATACTTTTCAGCAGCTAATCTCTATACCGTATATACTTCACAAATAAGGCCAAACCTCGAATACTGCTCCCACATCTGCGGTACCGTTTCCGCTTTTACACTCGCTATCCTGGACTCTATTCAAAACAGAGCTATACGTCTCATCGGTGACCCTTCGCTCACCCAAAGGCTGCCATCCCTTGCCCACCCACGTGCCATTGGTGACCTGTCTCTCTATTTTATAGATATCTGCACGGGCATTGCTCAGAGGAGCTTTCTTCCATAGTTCCTCCACCTGCTGCCCCCAACAGATCTACCAGGGGAACAGAGCAAATGCACCCTTTTACTGTCCAGGTCACCAGACATAGAACATCTTGTTATGCCCGCTCTTTTGTCCCGAGGACTTCCAAGTTGTGGAATTCCTTGCCGGCACATGTTTTTCCTTCTCCTCCGAACCTCCAAACCTTCAAGTCCAGAATTAACAAGTTGTCTCTTTCCCCCTTGTCGACACCCACGTACAATAGTATTTAGAGTGTGAGCTCTCGTGGTGTGTTGTTGAAATATATTTAAAAGAACACAAAACACACTAAATAACTCACAGAAGTGCCAGGGCACTTTTGCGTGAGTTTTTTTTTGTGACAAAGATACGTCGCCACAATAGAAATATATCCCAGATGAGGAGAGATAAGACACAGCCAGCATACCCTTTTAAACTTTTTTCCTTAGTCTGTTAAATGGCAATAGTAAATTATTCACTTCATAAGGAGTCAGTGCAATTTAGCGCTATCATAATCTTTTTCTAGATAAGCGTGTTTTAGGCTACACATACATTGACACACGCAAAAATACAGACAAAACCATTAATAAATTAATAAAATTGAAATTAACATCTGAGCTATAATTTACAAGAATTTGCAGGTGATATTTAGAACCGTCACACACCCCCATTCATTCCCTACCCCCTGAGGCGATTTTACCCAAAAATAATCCTTACCGTTCGTTTGCCGGGTGCTAACTGTGTAAAGCCGGCATCCAACGGCGCGTGGCTTGGCGAGCTTGGCGCGCGATTTAGCGAGCCACGCGTCGTGGGAATGAGAACGCTCGTGCGTGCGACAAGCTTTACGGCGCGGCTCGGCGTTCCCGTCAGTTGTCGGTAAATTTGGCACGAGTCAAAGGATGGACGAGCATCGTAGGCTCGACTTGTCCGAGCTTGCTCAAATCCGATCCCACCATTCCCACGTAGGCTTGGATAAACGAAACTTTTTCGCAGTTTCAGTAGCGTTCTTTATATTATCGTGGAGAAAGGTGGTTTTAAATAGTCGGGTCTAAATTTTTTAATTTCTCGAATAATGGAGTGGTCAAATGAACTTGTGATAGAATTTTTGGAACTTTACGAAGGAGAACCAGCAATTTGGAATCCAAAGGACCCAAACCACAAAAACCGAAATTTAGTTCATGATAGTTGGAAAAGAATTGAAGCTAATTTAAGTGTAAAATGCACTGTGGCGGAACTTAAAAAGAAAAAAGATGCATTGATGGCAACTTTTAGGAAACTCTTCCAAAAAGTAAAAGCAACCACTGGAACCGGCACAGGGACTAACGAAGTTTTTAAGCCAGACTGGTTTGCATATGAATATATGCATAGATTTTTACATGGAATATACAAACCCAATGAAACAACAAATTCAGAGGTATGTTAATATATTTTATTAGTATATTAGTTACCTACAAATAATAAAGTTCAACAATTCTGGAAATAATTATTCTTTGAGATATTTTATTAACACGAATAGTGTATACAGGGTGTCCCATAAATAATGGTACACAATGAAACTGCAGATTCCTCAGTTGAAAATGTCATTTATATTTAGTCTTAAAATTATTCAAAGAATATTCCCCTGAATTGTTTTAGATTTATTATATGTAGATAAGTGTTGCTTTTATTGACTGAACTTTTATTTATTTTCACCCAAGAAATGAAGGTTTTGAATACTTAAAGTAGGATCCAATCTCTCTCAAACCAATATCCGGATAATAATGAAAGTTTTAAAATATTTATGTGGCTTTAGTTTTCCGAACTTTAAACGTTATTTTGCCATGGTACAGCGCCTTGTCCTGAAAAATAATTCGCATAGCTGTCCCTTACTTCTTTGGCATCCTGTCCAGGTCTTCTAGCAACTTGTCGCAGAGGTAAGAATGAAGTCATCTTGTCATTTTCTGCCCTCCATGACCCAGGAATTATTTGACCATCAATATCATTGTCTAACAAATCCGGGGATAAATACCTTGTGTTTGATGTTCTGCTGTTACGCAAGAAATTGTGAAGTAGCACACATGTCATAGTAATTTCTGTCACTCTATCTGGCTCGAGAAGCATAGGTTTTCTAAATATTCTAAAAACAGATGCCAATATTCCAAATGCGTTCTCTACGAGTCTGCGGGCGCGTGAAAGGCGATAGTTGAAAATTCGTTTTTGGCTGCCTTTGTCGTACATTCCCGGATATGGTTTTAACAGGTGAGTAGACAAAGCAAACGCATCATCCCCCACAAACACATATGGCAATGGCTCTTTAGATGAAGGTAAAGGTTCATCTGGAGGCAACATTAATTCATTTTTATCCAGCTTCTGAAATAGCGTTGTATTTCGAAATACCCCGCCATCACTAATCCTCCCTTGGCACCCAATATCGACGTAAATAAATTCATAATTAGCGTTTACCAATGCCATGAGTACTACGCTAAACGTTCCCTTGTAATTGAAAAACTCGGTCCCGCTGTTCATTGGAGCTTCGATGACTATATGTTTCCCGTCTATGGCGCCCAAACAATGCGGGAAATTCCAATTCATCTCAAATTCTTGGGCTATTTTGCGCCATTCATCTGGTGTTTTGGGTAACTAAAAAAAATACATAATAAGGTAAAAAAAGTGCGAATAGCGCAAAACTTTTTTTTTCGGAAAGGCAGAATAGGTAGATAGTTATCGGAGCTACAAGGCAATCTTATACGTCTGAATAGCTGAAAATCGATAAGTGTATAAAAATTAATAGACAAAAGATAAAAACGCAAATTTTTCCAGATCGCCTTATAGCTCAGAAATAATTTTATTACAGTTTTTTCCCAAATCTTTCATAATCCTGTTCATTATTTCTCTTTTATGCTTCAGGTAGTAGAGGACGTAGCGAATATAACAACTGAAAATACCGACCAAAACAAGCCTAATAGACCATCAGACGGGGAAAATAAAATAGAAAATAATTCTTCAAACTTAACAACAGCTCCATGTGCCACAAAGCCTACAAATGAAGCCAGTAAAGCTAAATCTGCTGTTGTAGTTGGACAAAAAGGAAAAAAGAGAATGGCGCAAACTATGGCTGCTAATAATGAAACTCGCATGGAGGAAGCCTTCCAACTCTTAAAAAAAGTAGCTGAACCCGAACCAACCACTTCGGATGAATGTTCATTATATGGCGAGTTGCTTGCAACGAAATTAAGATCGTTAGATCCATTGACTAGAGGAATTGCAATGCTGGAAATCGACCAGTTAATGTTTGGCCATATCCATAAACAAAAATACTCATTCCATCAGGATCCCCAGTCTAATACCTCATATACTCCTTGGCCTGGTCAGCCCATGGGATACCCATCCACATCTAATCAACCCGTGGGATACCCATCCACACCTAATCTGCTATCACCTCAGTGTTCGGACTCTCGTCCGGTATCTGCAACAAGTTATTTTTCTCATTCATCAGCGAGTACTTCTGCCTTAGCAGATTATGTCGCCTCACCTTCAAATAAGGATACTGAAGAGTCCCACGACAATCCACGTGACACGAGCCAAGACCACGACTTATTAGATTTAGATTCACACATGCCTTTTGTATAGTTATATTTAAGAGTGACCATGAGTGTTTATTTCAGTTACCATTAGTGTTTATTTCAGTTAACATTCCTTAATAAAAAGATAAACATACTTACGATTATTTTATCTTTGAGTTCCTTATTCAGCGCTCTGCATACATCCTGAACACATCTTGACACCGTTTGAGCCGAAAATTTAAACAAGTACGACAAACTTGCAAAGCTGTCTCCAGTAGCCAAGAATCTTAAAGTTACAGCCAGTCTCTCTTGAATAGGTATACTTTCCCTCATATTTGTGTTCTTTTTGGCTATAACTGGGCCAATTTTATTTAGCAAAAATTCAAAATCTGTTGATGACATTCGACAAAAATTTTGAAAATAATTTGATGGTTCACGACGTAAGTCGCCTAACATGTCTGTGACATTATATCTGCAAAAAAACTGACATTATATCTCCATTCATTAAATGGACGTTAGGTAGGTACTACTACTTAAATGCAAATTGTTTTATTTTTAACCATACAGGATGGGGACTTTAACTGAAATAAATTCATTTAAAATTCAGGTATTTGTTTTTTTGAAAAACGCTCGGAACCGTTGACTTTTCATTTTAGTTGCCGTTTTTTTGATGATTATTTGATGTATATGATATGGGGACTCTAAAAAAAGGTATAATAGCTCATTTAATTCATATAATATTATTATAACAATTAATATCGATAATAGTAATGGTTGAAAATACAATAGTATACATATTTCGGTTGAAAGTTTTCATAATTGTCTCGAGAATTGGTTGACCTCGACGATTCGCACCTTGGTCCCCTCGACAGTAATGAAACACTTCCCACCTCGATATGTAATATACTATTACTTACCTATTTCGACTTTTATATAAAGAGGCCACCCACCATCGTCTTTTTCTTTTTTCTTTGTTTTTTTTTAAATTATGTTCAATGCCCATAATAATAAAACTTGCTGCACAGGCAGCAATACGCCGTTTTTGTTGCAAACTCATTTCTTGTTCTTTCCTTCACGATGGCTACCTACTCCTGCCACAGAATACACTGCACTGCTTTCACTGCTAAGCAACTTGGCAAGTCCAGATCAACGGTTAAAAAAATAACGGTCGTGCGCAATTCAGCACTCGGCGAGTCCTTCCAGGCGCCGTGGGAAAGCAACCACGCTCGTTGATTTGCCACTTGGCAAACTGACTTGTCAACTTGCGAACTGACTTGCCAAGCCGATAACTCGCCAAGCCACGCGCCGTGGGATGCCGGCTTAACAAATTTGAAGACGATGTCTCAATTCGTTCTAAAGTTATCGTGGCTACAAACAGACAGTCGTACAGACCGACAGACGAAAAAATGTCGTTCCCAAATCATGTTTTCTATATGTTTTGACACTTTTTAAGACGTTTAAGCGAAAACAAATTTTTGAAGTTTTTGTCGCCCATGCGATACTTCCACACGTGACGATGTGGAAGTAAAATTAAATTAACCCCGGATATGGGTTCTAGGGGCCCTAGTTCGCGCTCATTTCAAGAAATTTTTTTAAATTCAAAAGTCAGAATCTCGCCTTTAGTGAATTTTTTCTACGAAAATTCGCTAAAAACACAGAGGTAAAATGTTACTCTTGCTGTTACAAACTACAAAGAATTAGGTACCAATAAAATTATATATGTTTCGATGGGTTAGTTCCCTTTTGCATAACCACATAAGAAATGAAGTAACGCCTGAATATCGTTTTGCTCTCCAGTGAGAGTCTTTTGTTAGGTTGTTTACTATGATCGGTTTAATTTCCGTGTTAAATAAAGAGGAGTCTTTTGATATAATGAAGTTTCCGTAACAACACATCCACAAACAAGTCAGCTACCGAAAATAATGAAACTACACAAATCAGACTATATTTAAAAGTATTGGTTCTCTAAGAATAAAAAAGTCTCAACGCAGCAAGTGCGTTATGGAAGTATTTTTCATAAAAATGTTTTTAATAACAAATGCGATCATAGGCATCAATCTGATTACCGTATAGCCTATGTAGTAGAAACAATGTACTATGTCTTATCAAAATTACTTATTGTATCAAAATGGACAAGAATCTTCCAAAAATAAACTTGTGTGTGTGTGTTTTGTTTCTATTTCCGCGACTATGGCCAATCACCGACGCCAGGGAGCAGTTTCACCTTACTATCCTGGAAATTTTGCCAAACCACTGCCTTTCTGTAAGGAGGGTAGGGATCTTTAACGTGCCCAACATCGCATGGACACGGGACCGACGGCTTTACGCCCCCTCCGAAGGGCGGAACGTGCAGACATTTAACTTGCTCAAATAAAGTTTGTACTGAAAAAGTGAAAGGAGTACCCTGCGATCGAACCCAGTACCCTTCGGTTCAGAGGCACACGTTCTTACCCCTGAACCACCGAGGTTCTTAAAAATAAACTTAAATGTTGGTTTCCTAGCCAACAATTCTTACGTTAATCGCAAACTGAGTTATTGAAATTTAATAAAGGATTTAATGAAAATTCGCTACCAAAACGCACTTCTGCGTCCAAATTTTTTTCTTACAAACATGCATCATATTTCGATAGAAAATGCAAAAATGCAATAACGAATTTGTTCTGCGAAAATTAGCTAAAAATTATAGACTGTTAAATCATAAACTTCACTAAACATACAGCGAAAACATCAACTTAACTAAACCGACAGCCAAAGCATCAGAGAAAGGGCCTATTTGAAATGAATTTTCTGTAAATATTTTAGTAAAATGAAGGGCAATGACGGTTGAAGCTAAAACTTAAGGGTTCGCAGAACACTCTTCTCGCAACATTTTCTTTTCACAATTGGTATTTGTTTCACGTTCTTCACCTAAACATTGACAATTTTGACGTTTCAAATCGCGACTTTGACGTTTCGAGGAAAACTCCAAAATTGCTTCTTTAACTGACCATAACTTTTTTGCCTCTAAACTTAGAGATCCAAATTTTGGTACATGGTTCACTCTTTATAATACAAACACGCGTATCAAATTTGGTTGCCCTTACTTTGCTATTTCCGGAGATTAATTTGTTTTGAATGAAACCACAAAATTTTCTGGGTCGAATTTGCTGGCTAACGAACTTATCCAAGACACTTACAAAAGGAAGGTACTCACCAAATTTGATCAAGATCGGCCCATTTTGAGTTAGTAAAAAGAAAATATGAGCAGAAAATGCGAATAAAACGGGCTTGAAAGTTGTCTTTTTCACATCTTGAAGCCATATCCCCCTTAAACCCTGCCTACCCCACACAGCACCCCTATTAACCCAGGTGCCGTAACTTCCTTGGCGGGTATGAACAAGAAGTTTTTGTTGTGGTTTATGCAGCGAGGGAAGTTGTATGCACACGAGGGGGGAAGGAAAATGCCTACGACGAAGCAGCCCCCTCCCCCTCCCGCTTGACTTGTGGTAAGGTTGTGGGGTTGGGGGTGGCTGCTTCGTCGTGGGGATTTTCCTTTCCCCCTCGCGTGCATACAACACCCTCGTTGCATAAACCACAAGAAAAATTTCTTGTTTATACCCGCCAAGGAAGTTACGGCACTTGGGTTAATAGGGGTGCTGTGCGGAGTAGGCAGGGTTTAAGGGGGATGTGGCTTTAAGATGTGAAAAAGACAACTTTCAAGCCCGTTTTATTCGCATTTTCTGCTAATGTTTCCTTTTTACTACCTACCCCGCCCAGCACCCCTATTCCTCCTGGACCCGTAACTTCCTTGGGGGGTGTGAACAAGAAATTAGTCTTGGGGTTTGTGGATCCTGGGGGGGCTAGCAGGTTTCTGAAAACAGTTTTTTGAAAAGCGTTCGGGAGCTAATCTGAAAATTTACCGAGAATTTGCTACCAAAACGCACTTACTGTGATCAATTTTTTTTCTTATAAACGCATCATATTTCGATAAAAAATGCAAAAATGCATTAACAGATTTGTTCTACGAAAGTTAGCTAAAAAAATTATAGACCGTTAAACCATAAACTTCACTAAACCTACAAATAAATATCCAAAAAAGCATCAACTTAACTAAATTGACAGCCAAAGCATCAGAGAAAGGGTCTATTTGAAATGAATATTCTATAAATATTTTAGTAAAATGAAGGGCAATGACGGTTGAATCTGAAACCTAAGGGTTTGCAGAACACTCTTCTTGCAACATTTTCTTTTCACAATCGGTATTTGTTTCACATTCTTTGCTTAAACATTGCCAATTTTGACGTTTAAAATTGCGAGTTTGACGTTTTGAGGAAAACTCCAAAATTTTGTTTCTTTAACTGCCCACAACTTCTTTGTCTTTAAAGCTAGGGACCTAAATTTTGGTACAGAGTTCACTCTTTGTAATACAAACACGCGTGCCGAATTTGCTTGCCCTTACTTTGTTATTTACGAAGATATGGATTTTTTTAGAAAGAAAACACAAAATTTTCCGAGAAAACCTGGTCCGATTTTCCTGGCTAACGAACTTATCCAAGCCACTTGCAAAAGGAAGGTACTCACCAAATTTGATCAAGATCGGTCAATTTTTTTTAAATTCGCTAATAAATGAAGCTTTGGGATTTTCGATAAATGTATTAAATAAAACCACGCATAAAAAAGATATGGAAATTGAACCATTCTTGAGTCTCTTAATTTATATAACACTGAAGATAGCAATACAGCTATAAATCCTGAGATTAATAGAATAGATAGATATATAGTTTTATTCCACTTAGCTGCTGCACAAAGGTAGATGTGTTCGTCATAAAAATATATAAAAAGAACATAAAATATGTGTGCAAACCATTACAAAATATCTGCAACAAACACAAAAAAAATACAAAAAAAAACAGATAAAAAAACACAACTGAGAGGTTATCACATACTAAACAGGCTAAGCGCCAATAGGCAACAAGCCCGCACAGGTTGCACAAATAATACATACAAAAATAAATTATTAAACTACATAAAATCATAAAATCAAGTCACACACAAGAAAAACTCCTTCACTCTGCTAAACATTCTTGCAGTGAGTAAAGCATTTTTGCTGGAGATAACGCATTGTGTGTTTTTTACATTTATTTCCGGATTTAATTTGTCTCAGCGCGAGTGGTAAGTAATTAAAAAAGGCTGGACTCAGCAAGTGCGTTATGGTAGTGAATTTTCATAAAAATGTTTTTAATAGCAAATATGTGTTTTTTTAAAGAAAGCAGGCCTCAAATTTGGTTACCAGTATAATCTATATAGTAAAAATAATGTGCCATGTTTCATCAAACTAATTTTATTGTTTGAAAATGTACAAAATTTTCCGAAAGTATACTTAAAGTGTTCCGGAAAAAACACGTTTTTTGGGCAACCTTATAGGTTAATAGCAAATTGAGCTATTCAAATATGAAGCATTTGATCAAAATCGCTACCATAACGCACTTGCTGCGTCCAGAATTTCATTTCCTACAAACATGCATTATATTTCGATGGAAAATGCAAAAATGTAATAACATCAGACGTGTTTGATTAAAAAAAGTTCGGGACGCAGCAACTGCGTTATGGTAGTGAATTTTCATAAAAATGTTTTTAATAGCAAATATGTGGTTTTTTTTTCAGAGAGCAGGCATCAAATTTAATTACCAGTATAACATATACAGTAAAAACAATGTGCCATGTTTCATCAAAATAACTCTATTGTTTGAAAACGTACAAAAATTTTCGAAAGTAAATTTAAAGTGTAACCGAAAATATCCGTTTCTTGGTCAAACTTATAGGTTAATAGCAAATTCAGCTTTTCAAATATGAAGCATTTAATCAAAATTCGCTACCATAATGCACTTGCTGCGTCCAGAATTTCTTTACTTACAAACATGCATTATATTTAGATGGAAAATCCAAAAACATAACGCGTTTTCGGCTAAAAAAATTATTTGTATCACCAACGACTTATGGGCCACCTGTGATCGTAGAAATATTTTTTAAGATGTAGCTCAAGACACCCTATAATTAATGTATAATTGTTTTTTCATATCTTGTAAAATAACGGATATATTAAGCTTTATTGATTTTTTACGAAAATTCGACAAAAGTTATATACCATTAAACGATAAACTCTATAGCTAAGACTACTGCCAAGCATCAGAGAAAGGGTTTATTTGAAATGAATTTTCTAGAAATATTTTAGTAAAATGAAGGACAATGACGGTTAAAACTATGACTTCAGGGTTTGTAAAACATTATTCTTGAGACATTTTCTTTCCATAGCCCGTATTAGATTCAATTTCTTTGCCTAAATGTTGCCAATTTTGACGTTTTAAATTGTCACTTTGACGTTTTGAGGAAAACCCTAATCTATTTTTCATTAAATGTCCATAACTTCTTTGTCTTTTGACCTACAGCGCTAATTTTGGTATGTATTTGAAGCATTTAATATGAAGTTTTTACCACAGAAATCGTAGAAACGACGAGACGATTTTCACGTCTCTAGTATCAGGATCACATGAGAGGATAGGCAGTGGCATGTTTAAAACTAATGTTGTACATGGTAGTTTGTTATTCTGCACATGATATTTTCAATATATGGTGAATGTAACAGAATAGTTGAGACAACAGTTCGAACATTTAACAACAGATTCCTTTATTTGGCTCCAATAATAGAACAAAATTCAGCAGAATTAAAAGTAAGTCGTCAAGTCATGGAATAATACTGACACGACGCGTTGTTAAACGTTTCAAAATTGAAGACAATGAATTAAATGAAATTATAGTTCTTGCATATTTTGAAGCATGTCTACAAAGTTCGTTAAGAAGTAGGTGTCAAGATTTAGGTTTATCTATCTGGGCAATACACAGAATATTGAGAAAGCACAATATGCATAATTAGTGAATTTTCATTTTAAAAAAGTCACTAATAGAGAGGTATCGATGGTGAGACTTTGCAAAAATTCTTTAAAATGAGTGCGAACTAGGACCCCTAGAACCCATATCCGGGGTCAGCTTCCATTTTTATATGTTTATATATATATATATATATATATATATATATATATATATATATATATATATATATATATATATATATATATATATATATATATATATATATAACGAAACTGACCCCGGATATGTGTTCTAGGGGGTCTAATTAGCGCTCATTTGAAGAAATTTATTCAAAATTCAAAAGTTGGAATCTCCTCATTAGTGATTTTTTTCAAAGAAAATTCACTAAAAAAAGGGAATTTGTATCACCAGCGACTTATGGGCCACCCTGTGATTGTAGAAATATTTTTTAAGATGTAGCTCAAGACATCCTATAATTAATGTATACAATTTTTTTTCGTATCTTGTATAATAACGGATATATTGAACTTTATTAATTTTTTACGAAAACTCGGCAAAAATTATGTACCATTAAACGATAAACTCTATAGCTAACACTACTGCCAAGCATCAGAGAAAGGGTCTATTTTAAATGAATTTTCTGGATATATTTTAGTAAAATGAAGGACAATGACGGTTAAAACTAAGACTTCAGAGTTTGTAAAACATTCTTCTTGAGACATTTTCTTTCCATAGCCCGTATTAGATTCAAGTTCTGTCTTAATGTTGCCAATTTTGACGTTTTAAATCGCAAATTTGACGTCTTGAGGAAAACCCCAATTAATTTTTATTTAAATGCCTATAACTTTTTTGTCTTTTAACCTACAGAGCTAAATTTTGGTATGTGACTTACATATAATGATATAAACCCGTATACCAAATTGGGTTGCCCTTACACAATATTTTCCGGGAAAACCTGAGCCGATTTTCCTAGCTAACGAACTTATCCAAGCCATTTGCAAAAGGAAGGTACTCACCAAATTTAATCAAAAGCGGCGCATTATTTTTTGAGTTATCGGTGTACCTTTCTTTTATTAATGGCTTGGATGAGTTCGTTAGCCAGGAAAATCGGACAAGATTTCCCGGAAAATTTTTGAGTTCTTTCGAAAAAAAATTCTCCGAAAATTACAAAGCTATTTTAATGAAATTTGGGGATATTTTCATTGGGAAAGGCCTTACTATATGCCAAAATTCAACTTTCTAAATTTAGAGAAAATTGAGTTATTCAAATCTGAAGCAGTTTATGAAAATTCACTACCATAACGCACTTGCTGCGTCCCGAACTTTTTAAAATTATTTTCTGGTTTCTTATTTTTCCTAAAAATAATATGTAGGGCGAAATGTTGACGAACTGAGGTGAGACTAATAGCTATATAAAAAAACACAATTTCAACTAAAAAATTATAACTTTATTTCTGTATAAAATGTTTACAATGGAGTAAACAATATCAATATTATAAAACAAAGATACATAAGTAATAATAAGTAATTTGGATAAATATAGAAATATATAAAAGAAACTAAAAACATGAATACAATGAGATATCAATAATACAAAAAATAACAGCTATATCCTTAAGCCTAGTAATTTGTATGTTCAATAAACATTCTTGTTTATTATTTTCTTTCTATTATTATAAAGACTGATTAAAATGATGCCTTCTACAGACTAAATACTCATCTTCACGTTACACCACAGCACAAACATGATTCAAATACAACACGATATATTTTATCACAATTACAAATATTATTTAACTGGACAAGCTGGTGCTAGTGCACAATACAAAGATGATAGATATAGGTATACTATATAGTCCCTACTTTGTATTTTAGAAATATAAATTCGGTATCTTTCATTTGTGTTAAAGTTATTTTAAAACGTAAGTATCTCATTTGTTGTTACAGGATTCTTTTCATCTTATGTTTCAATAATAAAGATCTTATAATATGGTCATGAAGGCTTTCGTTTTTAAGGGGCAAAACTAATTTTGGAATTATACACAGTACACAGAGTGTATAAATAAAAAGTTCTAAAAGTTATGCGAATAACTCTGGAAAAGATTAATCACGTAGATTTCAATGTTTAAAACACTTTCTTTAAGATGAACCTCTTTGTTTGCCTTAAGAATAATTTTCTTTAACTTACAACATGTTTTTTCGACAAATAAGTAAAGTGATTAAATTAAAACAAAAACAAAAAATCACGTAACGCTATAGGGAAGAGTGGGCCACCTTGAGACAGGTGTGAGACAAGTCAAATAATTTTAAATCTTCCCTTTCATTTTAACGCCCATTAGTGACATTTGTTGAAGTGCATCTGCAGGAAGTTTGTTGCAAAGTTTTGTTGTGATATTTTGTATTTTAACAGAAATATCACATTATTTTGTTTTTTGAGAGAGGTAAGTTACTGATTACGCCATATTTACTAATAGAAATAACTCATTTTGTGTTATTTCTATGGTTTCTTGAACTGGCATGTTATAGTTAGGTTATGTAAGTTTGCAATAAAGTATATTTCAAGGTGGTTTGAAAACAAGGTTTTTAGTGAATTTTCTTAAAAAATTCACTAATGAGGAGATCCCGATTTTTGAAAAAAATTCTTCAGATGAGCGCTAATTAGGCCCCCCAGAACACATATCCGGGGTCAGTTTCAATTTTTATATGTTTATATATATATATATATATATATATATATATATATATATATATATATATATATATATATATATATATATATATATATATATATATATATATATATATATATATATATATCACACCGATAACTCAAAAAATAATGGGCAGATTGTTGGTGAATACCTTCCCTTTGCAAATGGCTTGAATAAGTTCGTTAGCCAGGAAAATCGGCCATGTTTTCCCGGAAAATTTTGTGTTTTCTTTCGAAAAAAAATTATATCTCCGGAATTAACAAAGTAAGGGCAACCAAATTTGGTACCCGGGTTAACGTCCTTATAGGTAAGTTACCTACCAAGCTACCAACCTAGCTCTGTAGGTCAAAAGACAAAAAAGTTATAGGCATTTAAAGAAAAATAAATTGGGGTTTTCCACAAAACGTCAAAGTTGCGATTTAAAACGTCAAAAATGGCAACATTTAGGCAACGAGCTTGAATCTAATACGGGTTATAGAAATAAAATGTCTCAAGAAGAATGTTTTACAAACCCTGAAGTCTTAGTTTCAACCGTCATTGTCCTTCATTTTAATAAAATATTTCCAGAAAATTCATTTGAAATAGGCCCTTTCTCTGATGCTTGGCAGTAGCCTTAGCTATAGAGTTTATCGTTTAATGGTGTATAATTCTTGTAGAATTTTCGTAAAAAATCAATATATCTGTTATTATACAAGATATGAAAAAAATTGTATATATTAATTATAGGCTGTCTTGAGCTACATCTTAAAAAAATATTTCTACAATCACAGCGTGGCCCATAAGTCGTTGGTGATACAAATTTTCTTTTTTTTTAATCAAACATGCCTTATGTTATTTCATTTTTGCATTTTCTATCGAAATATAATGCATATTTGTAAGAAAAAAAATTCTGGACGCAGTAAGTGCGTTATAGTAGCGAATTTTCATCAAATGCTTCATATTTGAATAGCTCAATTTGCTATTAACCTATAAGGTTGACCAAGAAACGAGTTTTTTCGGGAACACTTTAAGTTTACTTTCGGAAATTTTTGTACATTTTCAAACAATAAAGTTATTTTGATGAAACATGGCACATTGTTTTTACTATATAGGTTATACTGGTAACCAAATTTGATGCCTGCTTTCTTAAAAAAATACACATATTTGCTTATTATTATTATTTGCTATTAAATGCTATTAAAAAATATTTTTATGAAAACCATAACGCACTTGCTGCGTCCAGAGTTTTTAATATTCAGTGGTTTTATGATGCATGTTGGGCCACCTTGAGACAAATATCTTGAGCCACCATTAGACTGTCTCAAGGTGGCCCTCTTCAAAACAAACACTTGTTTTAGTGAATATTTATTTATTTATTTTAAAAAATTAACTAATAGAGAGGTATCGATGGTGAGACCAAATTTTTTTTTCAAATATGAGCGCGAACTAGGACCCTTAGAACCCATGTCCGGGTTCAGTTTAAATTTTTATAGGTTTATATACATACATATATACATATATATATATATATATATATATATATATATATATATATATATATATATATATATACATATATATATATATATATATATATATATATATATATATATATATATATATATATATATATACAGATCTCCTCATTAGCGAATATATTTTTTTAATTCGCTAAAACAGGGAAGCGACATTGCGTTTGGATTTCCCTGATGATTATCAGTTCTCTGAAAAATAACAAAACATTATCAAGCTTCAAGAATTTTCTACAGGCCTAAATTTTGGTAAATATATTATTATTGTTGTCAGTACAACAAACCTCGCTTTTTTCAAGTTTATAGTCAAATCAATAGAAGAACAATAAACATGAACATGGAAAACAGATATACTGACTAATATTACTTGGGTGTATTTGTATGAATCACGGGTACAACACCGGGATCCCGGAAAAAATTAATCGCGAAATTAAAATGTTTAATGGGTTTTGATTCCCTAATCCATCTTAAGTCTAGTACTGACGGAGGACAGCTGTAGTAAGTCGATAAAATGACACCCGTATCCTGTATAGACTGATAACAGGGTCACAATTACACGATCTATCTAGAGCTAGAGAGCAGCCTGTAAGTCTGGCAATGTGGGACGCAGCCTTGTACGTTTCCACAACAGTGGAGGACGGGAAAGAAACATGTGCTCTCTCTAGCTCTCTCTCTCTGTGTGTTTAACAAGCGCAGAACAAAACTAAGAAAAGCGTATATATTGCTACTGCTATTAGAAGGTCTCTGAATTAACAAAAGCTACACGTGCTTAATTCTAAGTGAAATTCATGTCCTATTTCGTTCATCCGTAGTGTTTAGCAAAATCTACATATGAAGTGACTAAAAAACAGAACGTGTTTTGTTTTGATCCCTTTTGTTTACTTGTTTACCACGTGCAGTATAATGTTTTGTTATTTTTCATAGAACTGATAATCATCAGGGAAATCCAAACGCAATGTCGCTTCCCTGTTTTAGCGAATTAAAAAAATATATTCGCTAATGAGGAGATCTGTATATATATATATATATATATATATATATATATATATATATATATATATATATATATATATATATATATATATATATATATATATATATATGTGTATGTATGTATGTATGTATCCAACAGATAACTCAAAAAATAATTAACCGATTTCGATAAAACTCGGCAAGTGCCTTTCTTTTATTAATGGCTTGGATAAGTTCGTTAGCCAGGAAAATTGGACAGGGCTTTCCGGGAAAATTTTGAGTTTTCTTTTTAAAAAAAATGTTTTCTCCGAAAATTACATAGGCATTTTAATGAAATTTGATGGGTGTTGCCTTGAGAAGGACCTTACTACGTACCAAAATTCAATTTTCTAAGTTAATAGAAACTTAAATTATTCAAATTTTGAGTTTTCTTTCGAGAAAAAATTTTTTCTCCGAAAATTACAAAGCTATTTTAATGAAATATGGTGGATATATTTCCTTGGGAAGGACCTTACTAAATACCAAAATTCAACTTTCTAAGTTTATAGAAAATTTAGTTATTCAAATTTGAAGCATTTAATAAAAATTCACTACCATAACGCACTTGCTGCGTCCCGAACTTTTAGTGAATTTTTATTTTCAAAAATTCACTAATAGAGAGGTATCAATGGTGAGACTTTGGAATTTTTTTTTCAAATGAGCGCGAACTAGGGCCCCTAGAGCCCATATCTAGGGTCAGTTTCAATTTTTATATGTTTATATATATATATATATATATATATATATATATATATATATATATATATATATATATATATATATATATATATATATATATATATATCTATATATATATATATATATATATATATATCCAACCGCTAACTCAAAAAATAATTAACCGATTGGCAAGTGCCTTTCTTTTATTGATGGCTTGGATGAGTTCGTTAGCCAAGAAAATCGGATAAGGTTTTTCGGAAAAAATTTGAGTTTTCTTTCGAAAAAAAATTTTTCGCCGAAAATTACAAAGCTATGTTAATGAAATTTGATAGATATGTTGCCTCAAGAAAGACCTTACTACGTACGAAAATTCAACTTTGTAAGCTTATAGAAAATTGTGTTATTTAATTTTGAGTTTTCTTTCGAAAAAAATTTTTTTCTCCGAAAATTACAAAGCTATTTTAATGAAATTTGGTGGATATGTTACCTTAAGAAATACCTTACGACATACCAAAATTCAACTTTCCAAGTGTATAGAAAATTTAGTTATTCAAATTTGAAGCATTTAATAAAATTTCACTACCTTAACGCACTTGCTGCGTCCCGAACCTTTTTATGTTGGTTAGCTGATTTACTTATGTTTATTAATAATTTCAGAGTAAGATGTCTAGAGGAAGACAAAGAAAAAGCGAGAAGGGCCTTTTTTCCGAAGCTGCCATGAAAAGTGCAACTGAGGATGTCTTTGCTAATAAATGATCGTTAAGACAAGCTGCAGAACGAAATGGGGTAAAATTCCAAACTCTCGTTCTTTATGTTAAAAGAAAGAGAAATGCACCTGAAGAAGTTATAGCGAAGGCGAAATATAACCCTAGACAAGTTTTTACACAAGCACAAGAGCTACTGTTAATTGCTTACATTATCAAATGTTCAAAGATGTGCTATGGTAAATCGACAAAAGATGTCAGATTTTTGGCCTATGAGTTAGCCATCGCCAATACAAACCGCTGAACAATGGCAGATAAATAAGAAGGCAGGGGTAGACTGACTAAATGGTTTTATTAAGCGTCATTCAAACGTGAGTCTCCGTCAACCAGAAGGTTGTAGTCTATCACGGGTAACATCATTCAACTACCATAATGTGAAGACCTTTTTTTGATAACTTAGTGTGTTTTGCGAAGATGTGACAATTTTGCTGACGGAAGTCGAATATACAATTTGGATGTAACCGCAACAACGACTGTACAAAAATCTAAAAGAATTTTGGTTCCAAAAGGGATGACACAGACAAGCAAATGCACTAGTAGAGAGCGCGGTATTCTGGTCACTACCTGTTGCGCTATAAATGTGATAGGTAATACAATACCGCCTGCGATAGTATTCCCACACAGATATTTTAAACCTCATATATTGCAGGGACCCCACTAGGAACATTGGGGCTTGCTAATCCCAGTGGATGGATGACGAGCGAATAGTTTGAAGAAGCGATGAAGCATTTAATAAAACACACGTCAACTTCCATCGATAACCCCACATTGCTTATCATGGACAACCACGAAAGCCATCTATCTGTAAACTCTATAAATTTAGCAAAGGAGCATGGTGTAACTCTTTTAACACTACCGCCCCACTGCTCCCATAAACTACAGCCGTTGGACATTTCTGTCTATTTCCCATTCAAATCTTTCTATAATAGTGCTATCGATTCCCGGATGCTGCAACATCCAGGATTACCATTTACTATTTACCAGATAGCTGAGTGTGTGGGTGTTGCATTCGAAAGGTCTATGATTCCGGGTAACATTAAATCAGGTTTCAGAAAATGTGGAATATTCCCATTCGACAGCCAAATTTTCAACGAAGATGAGTTTCTAAAAAGCAGTGTCACAGACAGGGAGAACATTAGACTAACACCATCATCATCATCATTAAAAGCTGGGAGATCAACATCATCATCAGAAGCAGTTGTCGCAACCTCATCATCGTTGTAAACTGAAGCACAACCTCACGCAGCACACTTCTAAGATGACACACACTTCGAAGATGACAAGTCAGATGAACCAGAACAGCAGAATTTACATACAAAAATGACAGTCTACAGAGAAGAAATGATTTTATTTCACCTGAAGTTCTTCTTGGATATCCAAAAGCAAAACCTAGGAAGCAATTTCAGAATAAGGCCAGAAAAGGAAGTAGCAAAATTGTTACTCACACACCAGAGAAACTGGCAATAGAAGAAAAACATAAAGAGAAAGAAAGAACACTCTTAAAAAATCAAGGAAGACAAAAAGAAAGATTTGTAACAAATCTGGTTCTGATGACTGATTTAGATGAGGTTGATGCTCAGTCTTTTATATCGGACGTTTCTTTGGATAAGTGGGATCCTCTCGAAGATATAGAAAATGATCCAGAAAATTTGGAGAAGCCAAAAAAATAATCTTATGTGTTAGCTGAATTCAGTACCACGAAGAGAGTTTTTCATATTGGAAAAGTTCTACAGGTCCAAAATGACACGGAATATGAAGTCTCCTTTTTACGAAGGTCCTGACTCGTCTGTTTCAGACATCTTACAATAGAGGCATATTCCCTAGTATCTGGAACACTGCTCGAGTACAACCTGTCCCAAGAAAGGAACCAAAGCGCTTCCTAGCAACTACAGGCCTATTTCTCTCCTTTCAGTCATCTCTAAAGTGATGGAAAAGTATATAAACACCGAATTACTAAAATTCCTTGAAAAACACAGTCTAACCCACGACAGGCAGTATGGATTCCGTCAGCGCAGATCAACTGCCGACCTCCTTTCCTTTGTCACCCATTCTTGGAACAAGTCTATGGAGCTACACGATGAATCCCAGATTGTCGCTCTAGACATATCCAAAGCATTCGACCAGGTCTGGCACGCAGCGCTGCTTAATAAACTTCCGGGCTATGGCCTACCACCAAAACTCTGTACCTGGACAGCAAATTTCTTCTCCAACCAGGGTGTTTCTGTTGTCGTGGATGGCCATTCCTCTAAACTGTATCCAATTAATGCAGGAGTCCCTCAAGGTTCAGCTTTAGCCCATAATTCGTTTCTTCTCCACATCAATGACCTCCTCTCTATCACATCCAACCCAGTTCACAGTTACGCGGATGACAGCACCCTCCACTCAAATATACAATATTCTAAGCCTGTCTCTTTAGTCCAATTAGATGAGGATTGCAGACTCATGGAGGGTTATGTCTCTGTGGTTCTCCAAAAAATATTAGACTGGGGAAGTAGAAAATTTGTACAATTCAACTCCACCAAATCTCAATTTTGCTTTCTATCTCATAAGAGATACACCAGCCCTAGACCCATCACAATGAACAACCAAGTTATTTAAAGTAATGAGTCCTTTTCACTTGTTGGCATTTCTGTGGATCGAAATCTCAATTGGCACCAACATGTCACATCAATTGCAGAAGCGGCTGCTAAGAAATTAGGTTTCCTCTTCCGGGCTCGCAAATACTTTTCACCAGCTAATCTCTATATCTTATATACTTCACAAATAAGGCCAAACCTCGAATACTGCTCCCACATCTGGGGTGCCTCTGCCGCTTCCACACTCGCTATCCTGGACTCCATTCAGAAGAGAGCTATATGTCTCATCGGTGACCCTACCCTCACCCAAAGGCTGACATCCCTTGCCACGGATGTGCTGTTGGTGACCTCTCTCTTTTTTATAGATATCTGCACGGGCACTGTTCAGAAGAGCTTTCTTCCATAGTTTCTCCACCTGCTGCCCCCAACAGATCTACGAGGGGAACAGAGCGAATGCACCCTTTTACTGTCCAGGTCACCAGACATAGAACATCTTGTTATGCCCGCTCTTTTGTCCCGAGGACTTCCAAGTTGTGGATTTCCTTGCCCGCACATGTTGTTTTTCCTTCTCCGAACCTTCAAGTCCAGAATTAACAAGTTGTCTCTTTCCTCCTTATTGACACCCACGGTACGATAGTATTTAGGCTGTGAGTTCTCGTGGTGTGTTGTTGAAAAAAAAAATGAAAAAAAAGCCAAACAAATAAAAATTATTTTATGTTTCCAGTTTGTCCTGATATATCTTATATAAAAAATAGCGACATTAAATGTGTCATGCCAACACCGACCCCAGTAGGCAAGACCAAAAGAGAAACCGCTTTCTGAACTTTGGTATTGGCTTTCGTAATTATAATATTCGTTAAAGCAGATTTTTGTATTTTCATTAAACGAATTTTATTATTAGTCTCAATAAAAAAATTTAACTACATAATTTTAACTCTTTAATAAATTTTACCTTTATAACAGAAAAGTCTTCTTCAAGATTAAACCGCTATGTTTTAAAATTCAGTGAAACAACCTAATTTTATACATACTAGTGGTCAATTTTGCATTGTCTTAAGATGGCTCAGGTTCAGGGCCACCTTGAGACAAAAGTATAGAAAATAAAAAAAAATTAAGAAACTTTAAATGTTGTATATTTTAACCTTCATAATACATATTTATGTGGGTAGTACTCTAAAGTATCACCGTGATGTCAAAGAATGCCTAAATATTCCAAAGATGTGTTTAAAAAAAAAAAATGTAAATTTTGTCTCAACGTGGCCCACTCTCCCCCACGTAATTTCCATAACAATCATTAATGCTTAGAAGAAAATCCACACGCAATTCGAGAATTACATTTTCAAGAACAGTCTCCTGCTAACATATGGGCTGGATTCCTTGATGATTTATATTTCATAGGTCAATGCTTCTTAACAGTGGAAGTTATCATTGGTTTCGAGAAGAGGGTTTGTACGTTTTACTCAAAAATGTGCTGGTTTCCACTTATAAAGGAACCGTTGTTTCGGCATGATGGTGCCCCAGTATATCTTTTAGCGTTCAAGTCCAAGAACTTTTAAACAAAACTTTTACCAATCGATGTACTATCAACGAAGCTGTGAATCAGACTGTTCATTGTTGGCAGAAGGTCAGTTATATACAATAAAATGTGGTAGCCAAAATCAAACCCCGTAGAACAGCCACATTAATTTTTAATTCATTTGTTGAAACACATCATTGACAACAATATACAAGCAGTGCTCCTTTAGAAAACTAGATACCCATAGGCATAGTTTCAAAGGCTACTCCGTATGATGGAAGTTTATTAATTGCTTTATCAGTGGAAAAATGTCGAAAATAATCAATTGGGGAGAACAGATCAGTTCCACAAAAACAGTGTCTGGTATGCTGTTATTCATATTTATCTGCGAAAGAGACCTAAATTGAAGGTTCTTGGTGTTCTGACTTTTATGTATTCTTCCTCTACTCTGTGGCTTCATTTCTCCCATGTTGATAAGGTTGTTTTCAAGTTGAAGTATCAATGGGTGGAAAAACGTTTTCTACAAGACTATTGGTCAAGAGTGGTTCAAACTAATTAGGGCTTTGCACATTAATTTCTGTATTAAAAGGCGAAGATGTAGCAGACAGTACCTAAAGAAACTTCATTGGTTATGTTAGCAACATTTGGGTTATTATCATCATCATTTCCTGATTCTAAACCACTTAATTTTTCTAAAATTTCAGGCACAGGAGTAGGTAAAGAATTAGCGCGCTACTGGAAGAGAATAGTGGCTCTTTAGTCATCTCCAGAGCCTGAAAGAGGCACATAAGTGTTTTTCATATTCACATATCATCTCCAATCGAGTTTTTAATTGCTTTTCTCAATATAACATTTGTACTGGATGAAATCCCAGTCTACCCATAACAAAATAATTTTATTGATTCCTATATTTATGCACAAGCCAGATAAGTAAAAAATTGTTAGTATAACCAACTTGTTTGGAGGCCTAGGCTTAGCATTAAATGGATACAAACTTTTTGTAAATCAACATGTCGTTCACTTGGCAATTTGTACCTAATATGCAGATACATCCATACAAAAAATTAACTTTCATTGAACTTGGCAGGGTATTCCTTTGGGTATATCTAGATTCAAACATAGATTGTGGATGAACTTAGAAAGAGAGGTGCTTTGAAATGTATACCTGTGTATGACTATACCTCAACTTTACAGTGGAAATCGCCGACCGCGAGGCATGGCGAGAGGAGACGCCGGGCATACCACGGGACACGCTCGTCTGGTTCACGGACGGATCCGGCGGTGAGCGTGAGACGAGGGCAGGTGTTTACTCGAAAGGACCGAGGGTAAGTCATAGTATTTCCCTCGGAGCCCATGCCACGGTGTTCCAGGCCGAGATGTACGCCATCCTGCACTGTGTGCGGGAGAACAAGAGGAGGGGCTACACCAACAAGCGGATCCTCATAGCCACAGATAGCCAGGCAGCCCTTAAGGCACTAAGTAGCCCACAGGTAAATTCCTGACTGGTGAGTGAGTGCCGAGACGAGACGGGCGACCTGGCTGGGCAGAATGAGGTGACCCTCATCTGGGTGCCGGGTCACTCGGGGGTCAAAGACAATGAAGAAGCTGAGTCTCGCGAAGAGAGGGTCAGCAGAACCATTTAAGGGACCAGAACCGGCTCTGGGCGTGACAAAGAGCACCGCCAGGGGAGCCATTAAGTCCTGGGTCAGAAACCAACACAAGGTGTACTGGGCAGACTGTCCAAGGCTCAGACATGGGAAGTCAATAATTGATGGACCCAGTTCAAAGAGAGCTGTGGAGCTGCTAAATCTTAGCAGAGGACAGCTCAGAAACACAACAGGTCTCTTGACGGGACACATGGCCGTCAAGAAACACCTGCATAAAATGAGGCGGTTCGAAGGGGACCTCGCATGCAGACTCTGCGGCGAGGAGGAGGAATCAGCCCAGCACATCTTGTATGAGTGTAAAGCTCTGGACTGCAAAAGACAACTGATCTACGGTCAGTCTAGACCGGAGACAGAGCAATATAAAACTTCACCCTACCAATCGCTGTGCAGACTAATTCAAGGCACAGTGATTTTGGAATGGGTGAGTAAGACTAAGGGTATGCACAATCAGCCAAAGGTTGCAGTGCTATCGGGGCGGCAGGGCCGTGGACGAGCCCTGAGGGGAAAAAAAATCACTAGATCTTGGATTAAAAGTTACAGTAATAAAAACAGCAATAAAACTGTATCAAAGTAGTGCATGTAATATAAACATTGAGTACCTACTTACCGGTATCTGTTCCCGCAACTTCTTTTGGTCAGTAATTATACTTAGAGTGGCGTCAGCTGAAGCTTTCTACCTCTTTAAAATGGTGTGTAGATACAAGTAGGGTGTACTTGACCACAAAATAGAGTGGCTTCTACACCTTTTCCTCTCGGACAGTCGGGCAATATTAAATACACTAAAACCTTTCAAAACAGACTAAACTGGCCTGGAACTGCAAAAAATCCTAGAAGCAACTGGCTAAGAACAACAAAGTAACTTTGATGTGGGCATCAGAGGCATTGAAGGAAATAAGGAAGCAGATGGCTTTGCAAAAACGGCAGCAACAACACCATTCTTTGGTCCAGAGCCCCATTGTGGATTAACAAAATGAAATGAACTTGATACTTGTGAGAAGAACAAAATGCTATCATATTGGAAAAAAACTCCAGGCTTAAGGCAAGCATAACGGTTCGTCAGAGTTCCGAAGGAAGTTTATGGTAGAATCAAATGCTAGAAATATAATACATGTATCTCATATAAGCTCAAACAATGTTTAAGATAATTATAAATATCTGACCTAGTATTGTAGCAGCTGTTTTACATGCTCCTCTGTGATATCCCTATGTTTGAATATATACACCAAAATTTCATATACATAAATCGGTGTTGCTGCTAGAACACCTAGCTTTTTGAAAGCTCCCCTACCACAATCCTTAAAATTCAAGCCTAATAAAAATCTTATCACCTCTTTGTGTATCAGAAAAACTCTGTTGAAATCCACACTGCCGCCCCAGAAAATGATGCCATATCTCAAATGACTTAAAAAATTTGCATGGGAAACAGTTTTCATTGTCTTAGAAATTCTTCTTGTGTAACAAGCCCGCCCCAACTTGTCTATATGAGCGGACCAACTCAAGACGTCATCAACATAAATACCCAGTAAACTGACAGAAGATGCGAACAGCACCAATTTTTTTTAAACACACCACGAGGGCTCACAGCCTATCGTACCGTGGGTGTCGACGAGGAGGAAAGAGGCAACTTGTTAATTCTGGACTTGGAGGTTCGGAGGAGAAGGAAAAACATGTGTTGGCAAGGAATTCCACAACTTGGAAGTCCTCGGGACAAAAGAGCGGGCATAACAAGATGTTCTATGCCTGGTGACCTGGACAGTAAGAGGGTGCATTCACTCTGTTCCCCTGATAGATCTCTTGGGGGCAGCAGGTGGAGGAACTATGGAAGAAAGCTCCTCTGAGCAGTGCCCGTGCAGATATCTAGAAAAGAGAGAGAAGTCACCAACGGCACATCGGTGGGCAAGGGATGGCAGCCTTTGGGTGAGGGTAGGGTCACCGATGAGACGTATAGCTCTCTTCTGAATGGAGTCCAGGATAGCGAGTGTAGAAGCGGCAGCGGAACCCCAGATGTGGGAGCAGTATTCACGGTTTGCCCTTATTTGTGAAGTATATAAGGTATGGAGATTAGCTGGTGAAAAGTATTTGCGAGCCTGGAAGAGAAAACCTAATTTCTTAGCAGCCGCTTCTGCAATTGATGTGACATGTTGGTGCCAATTGAGATTTCGATCCACAGAAATGCCAACAAGTGAAAAGGACTCATTTCCTTGAATAACTTGGTTGTTCATTGTGATGGGTCTAGGGCTGGTGTATCTCTTATGAGATAGAAAGCAAGACTGGGATTTGGTGGAGTTGAATTGTACAAGATTTCTACTTCCCCAGTTCAATATTTTTTGGAGATCCAGAGAAACAGAACCCTCCATGAGTCTGCGATTATCATCTAATTGGGCTAAAGTGACAGGCTTAGAATATTGTATATTTGAGTCGAGGTTGCTGTCATCCGCATAACTGTGAACTGGGTTGGATGTGCTAGAGAGGTCATTGATGTGGAGAAGAAACAAGTAGGGGCTAAAGGGGTTTAGAGGAATAACCATCCACGACAAGAGAAATGCTCTGGTTGGAGAGGAAATTTGCTGTCCAGGTACAGAGTTTTGGTGGTAGGTCATAGGCCGGAAGTTTATTAAGCAGCGCTACGTGCCAGACCTGGTTGAGTGCTTTGGATATGTCTAGAGCGACAATCTGGGATTCACCGTGTAGTTCCATAGACTTGCTCCAAGAATGGGTGACAAAGGAAAGGAGGTCGGCAGTTGATCTGCGCTGACGGAATCCATACTGCCTGTCGTGGATTAGACTGTGTTTTTCAAGGAATTTTAGTAATTCGGTGTTTATATACTTTTCCATCACTTTAGAGACGACTGAAAAAAACAGGCCTGTAGTTGCTAGGAAACGCTTTGGATCCTTTCTTGGGGACGGGTTGTACTTGAGCAGTTTTCCAGTTCTAGGGAATATGTGTCTATTGTAAGATGTCTGGAACAGACGAATCAGGACAGGAGCAAGTTCTGGTGTGCATTTTTTGAGAACAATTGCTGGGATCTCGTGAAACTTTCCTGGTATTAAGAGAAGAGAGCATATTTTGTACCTTTTTAGTTTTGAAAATGATATCCGTCATTTTATGCGCGACATTGGGGACTGTTGGTAGTTGAACATTTGGAGGTGGGTTGAGAGTAGAATTGCTGGCAAATAACGAGGCAAAAAGTTCAGCCTTGCCCAGATAGTTCCTACAGTTTGACAATGTATTTGTGTTTTTTATTTTTTATGGACTGGTGGAAATGCAATCTTCCACGCCACAGCATCATGGATTTGTCGATACAAATATTTTTATCTGGTACATAGTTTTCATGCATAATATTATTCAAATTATTTAGTATTGGTCTCACCTTGTACAATCTGCCGGCAGATGGTATTGAGTTATCAACCAAATGAAAATAACAAAGTAACAACTGGAATTGATTTCGACTCATATTTGAGCGTCAAAACTTTACATTATTAAGCTTGTTTGTGCTCCAGTAATGTTCAATTGATGGAAAAGAACAAGGCCCCATTTGTAACAAAAGTCCAATAAAAATTTTCATCTCTGCAGCACTGATGTCCACTTTGATACCATGTTAGATTTTTTTTATTGCTTTGAGTTTTGCAATTTCTAGCGCAGCATATAAATTAGTTTGTTCGACCAGTATGGCAAGAAACTCTTCAGAAAAAAATAAGTCCACCAGCGTTTGCACTGTAAAATTTTATGTATCCAATTTCACATCAACATTTTCTTGGAAAATAAATAATTCAGGATTTTGTTGAATTTCTGTCCACAAATTATAATTCGCATTTGATGTTGTTGCTTGGGAATCATCGTCATTATCATCAGGTTCCGAGACGACTTCATCTTCACTATCACTTGACTTCTCAGTAGGTTCATAATCGCTACTGTCGTTACCATCCTCGCCACATAACTTCGCGAGTGCCGCAGGGTTCCATACTCGGTCCATTACTGTTTAATATATTTATTGACCCTAAACATGTTCCTTTTTTAATGTATGTAGACGATATTAAGATTTTCTCAAATATTTCAAGTGTTGACTGTTTGCAGCTTCAGAACTGTCTTCAGATCCTTGATGAATGGTGTTGTCGGAGTGGTATTTCTATGAATGTTTCCAAGTGTTGTGTGATGTCTTTTACTCGAAATAAGCACGCAGTTACTTTCGGGTACAATATAAGAGGGCTTCCACTTGATCGCCCCGAGACCTTGGAATTGTTTTTGATTGTACCCTATTTTTTAAACCACACTATGAGCAGACTGTCAGTTCTGCTTACAAAACTCTTGTTTCTGATAAGAAACAGCAAAAATTTCTCACAGACCGACACCCTCTTCGTGCTCTTTCGTTGTTTGGTTAGGTCCCAAATTGAATATGGCTCAGTTGTGTGGGCTCCTACTTATGAGATACGTGGCCAGTCTAGAATCAGCGCAAAGGAAATTTCTTAGCTTTCATGAGGATGGTCGATATCCTTCTTTTGGTTTTCCTCAGGAAAGTTTACTTCATCGCTTTAGTTTGTCGATGTGCAGGCAGTGCAGTTTCCTTATATTTTTATACAAACTGGTTAATTCTGTGTTCAATTGCCCTAGTTTGCTTCAGCAACTTAATTTCAATGTGCCTCGTATTGCAGCACATTTTCCAGGCACATTCTATCTCCAGACTGCTCGTACGTGATTGCTGCGATCGTCTCCAATTTACCAGATGTGCAATGATTACTCTGTATTGCAAGACCGCCTAGATATCTTCTCATGTAATATATCAGAGATAAAAATGTTTTTCAAAGCGATCTAATTTGTGAATCTCTTTTGTGTAGTTTGTTTGTTATTATGTTTTGTGTATTGGCCCATCCCTAATTTGGCTTTTGAGCTGTTGGATGGTGTATGAATAAATAAATAAATCTCGTCAAATTCTGAATCACTTAGATTAGCGTAGTACTCAAGTTCATTTTGAGTCAGTGGTCTTTTCTTACCCATATTGGGTTCTTGATAATTTAATTATAACAATAATTATAAAACAACACACTTAAGAAAGACGTAAATGTGATGCACTCGACAATATCCGAGATACTACTGACGAATACGGACGCATATATCTGATTCAGCTTTAGTGAAGCGACAGGTCTAAGCGTGTCTGTTGTGTCCTGATATTGCTAAAACTCATCCTCAATCTCCCTGAGTTCACCCTATCCATCCTTAGTCGGCAATACCCCCCCCCCCATGCCCCTCACAGCAACTAGAGGTGCAGAGACGGCACTGGTATCCAAGTGAGAGTTGTCATGGAGCAGAAGAGTTGCTGTGTTATCAACAACTGTCAGGTGAAATGAGAACTGTCATCAAACATACAGTAGACCAGATCACTAATCAAGTGTAATCGAGCATCACAGGAAGATCGCCTGACCCGCGGTACGTAGTCAAGACCCACGGTTGTCTCCATTGACACGTGGACAGGTTAGTGAGCCTCATTGTGCGAGAACCAACCTCTCGATGAGCGACTGATCCAGGCTAGTAGAAATCCAGTCAACCACGGCAGCAACATAACGCAAGCTTCACAGTCATCACCTGGACACGTGAACCACCTTGTCCCTTTGGACGAAGCCCCAGGTACCAGCGACACCACCGAGTGTTGACCACAGCGAGCACAGCAATTGTCCAATTGTAAGTCCCCTTTTTACATTGTACCCCCCTTATTAGTTCACAACATTCATTGTAACTTATATTAAATTATTATTGTTTTGCCACGTGTAGTTATTACAAATCTGTACCTACAAGAACAGTTCCTCTGGTCCTTCATGCTAACCCATCTGAATCGAACAGTGTCTGTGTACGAATTAACTCGCAGTTGGCTTCCACGAAGAGATTTCTGTTACATAAGCCAACTACGAGATAATTCATAAGACCTTTTTTTTTAATACATTTTTTATGCTTTTAGTGAATTTTTGTAGAAAAAATTCACTAATGGGGAGATCCCAACTTTTGAAAAAATGTTTGCAATTGAGCGCGAACTAGGACCCCTAAAACCTATAGCCAGGGTCAGTTTCAATTTGTATATGTTTGTGTATGTATATATATATATATATATATATATATATATATATATATATATATATATATATATATATATATATATATATATATATATATATATATATATGTATCACACAGATAACTCAAAAAATAATGGGCCGATTTTGATAAAATTTGGCATGTACCTTCCTTTTGTAAATGGCTTGGATAAGTTCGTTAGTCGAGAAAATCGAACGAGGTTTTCCGGGAAAATTTTGAATGTTCATTCGAAAAAAAAATTTCTCAAAAAATTAAAAAGCTATGATAACCAAATTTGGTGGTTAGGTTTATGATATAAAAGTAAACTATACACCAAAATTTAGATTTATATGTTACAAGAAAAAATTTATAAAAAAATATTGTCAGATCATTTCTATGAAAATTCACTACCATAACGCACTTGCTGCGTCCAGGCTTTTTTGATGATAACTATGTACTATAATTAGAGTTTTTATTAATATAATATGATTAAATAAAATTGGCTTTTTAGATCAGAATTCTGAAAATTGCCGTGGCAGTCAACGTGTTAATCAATGTGTAAAAAAATAAATAAAAATAAAACAAAAGTAAAAATAATTATAATTAGTTTATTAATGAGATATTTCATAACATATTATAACATATTTACAAATAAACTAGACTAAAAAAAAGGTACACCTACTTAAATTAAATAAAAACACCTCAAAATTATTTAACTTTGTTAAACGCCCAAACATGAAAATACACAACCAGTTCAATTCTTTGTTAAATCTTGATTTTATGGGTGAAACTGTATAAAAAAAAATACAGGTCATAAACAATAAAAGCTTAATACAATTATATCTAGATATATATTTCTCCAATTGGCCAAATTCAGTATAAAATCAAAACAACAAAAAATCAGAAATGACTTCCTCTCTATTCTCAATAAAAGATCAGTTTTTCTACAAACTTCCCAAGATGGCAGCAATTTCTGCTGTGAAATGTCGATGGAAAACAAATACTGCAATCGGGAGTTAAAACCCAGATGCTAGTGTTATCGTCAGAAAAATAATCTAAAATAAGACTATGAAGTTATTTATTTTTTACTAAGACTGAAACGCACAATATTAAGCTCCACTCAAAGCATTTTTAAAGAAATGCACCAGAAATTACTTCATGACCTTTGGTCTCGATTAGAACTTAAAAAGATTATAAGTAATACATAAAAAAATAATACAAAATAGACTAAAACAAATTGTTTATAAAGATCAATCATTAAACATTATTATAATTTCAATTCATCACAAATATTTTTCAAAAATGTATCACAAAAATAATTTTTTCATTGATAAACCATGTGAGATATAGTACAAGAATAATATTCTTAATGTTTTTTTTTTGTTTTCTTTTCAATGCACATTCACTCTACGTAACTCTCAATGCCTTATCTTAATACAGTTAAAAGCTATCACTTACCTAATTTCTAATTATCAAAGGGCATCAAAATTATTATATTGCACAAAAAAAAAAAACGAATGACAAACTAAATCAAACATGTGTTACAAATGGTGACAAAAATAAACCATCCAAAAATATTAACATCATGTCAAATTCAAAGTAACCAATAATTATTTTCTCATCTTCATAAGTTCATATAGGTTAGGGTTTGGGAAGATGATTATGACCACACTATTGACCTGATTCAGATCCAATTGAAATTTGTCGTGAGATATCCATCTCGGACAATCACTAAGTAAATACGCTCGGCAGCATGGATTCTTAAGTGGAAGATCAGTTTGTACTAATTTGTTCATATACCAGCAGTATATCATTGAAGCTTTTGAGAACTCTCTTCAGGTTGACTCTGTTTATTCCGATTTCTCCAAGGCGTCTGATAGGATTAACCACAAGTTATTGATTGCCAGGATCTTTGCCTTGGGTTTCCATGGCATTATGTTGAGAGCTTTTTGACGTGTCGTCAATATGTGAAGATTAGTAATAATGTTTCTAATCCTGTTGCGGTAACATCTGGTGTACCTCAGGGGTCACATTGTGACCCGCTGCTTTTTAACCTTTTTATAAATGACATCTCATAGGTTTTACTGAATTGTGAATTTTTACTTTTTGCGGATGATCTCAAGCTATTCTTGACGGAGAACTCTCCAGACGAGGCAGCCCTAATTCAGGGGGATATTAATCGATTGCCTGCCTGGTCTGCCTCTAACCACCTTTATTTGAATTTGGAAAAGTGTGTGACTGTCACGTTCTCCAGGTTTTGTCAGATTCCGTTATTTGATTATGATATTGATGGCGTTCCTTTGAGAAAAGTAGAGAAAGATTGTGATTTGGGGGTTACCTTTGAAGCGAAGTTGACGTTCATTGGACACTGTGAGTCTGTTGTTTCTAGAAGTCTGAGAATGCTTGGATTTGTGTGTCGGACGGCTAGGGAATTTTCTGTGGTGGCCATTAGGGCTCTTTATTGTGCTTTAGTCAGACCAATTTTGGAGTGTGCTTCCATCATATGGTAGCCATACTATGCCGTTCATATTGAGTCTCTTGAACGTGTGCAGAGAAAGTTCCTTCGGTTTTGTTCATGGAGGCTGGGTTTTACCAGGGGAGGTCATGATTATGTGCAGCTCATGCATGAATTAAATTTAACATCATTGGAGTCTCGTAGATGGAATGCTGACATGTGCTTCTTACTTAAAGTTTTGAACTCTCATATTGCCTCTGGTATGATTATCTCAACGATAGGGTTCAGGATTCTAATTTATAGAACCCGATCTTGTGAACTGTTTAAGGTGTGTCATCACTCTACAAATTATGGTATATCCAGTCCCCTGAATAGAATGTTGACTTTTGCTAATGGAAATGCCGAGTTGATGCTGTTTTTCGGTTGCTCGTTTTCTGCTTTCAAGCGGTCTCTTGCATCTGTTGCCCACACCTAGCATATACTTAGCATGTATTTTATTTGATTGTTGTGTATGTTATGTTTAATATTGTTTTGTAATGTGACCAGTAGTTGATTGTTTGTATAATTGGGGTTATCCCGTTTTTCTGAATAAATAAATAAATAAGTAATCTATCAGGAGACTACCCATAGGCGGCGGAGCAAGCTTCATACACTTTTTATTATTACTATATATTACAATACTGTAACTGTCTTGGTTGTATAACATTTTTTATTAATTTTAGATTCTCCTCATTAACATGTTGATTATTGTCCCAAATATGTCGGGCAACGGAAGATCTACATATAGTACTGTATCTTAAGTGTGCCAAATGTTCTTTGAATCTACTTCCAATAGATCTTTTTGTTTGTCCCACGTATTTAAGATCTTCAAAACTTATATAATAAATTCCCGACATTTTGGCCGTACTATCGTTGTCTTTTGGGTTACATAGCATGTTTTAAAAAGTATTTTTTGTCAAAAATGTTAGTTGCAAATTGGCTTTTTTAAAATGCCATCTAGACCCCTCATGATTTGAGGTTCAAATGGTAAGAAAACACTGTTTTTTCTGCTTTCTCTCTTCTAAAAGTCGTTGATTCAGCTAACATTTTCTTTCTTTTCTGTTTGTTAATTAATTTCTCCACTAGGCGAAAATGTATTATATTCGGCCACATTCTTAACATATTTTAATTATTTGGTATATCTACTTTTACTTAAAGGAAAAATAATTAACCTGTTTACTAAACAATTCAGACTGGCCATTTTTCGTGCTTACATATGATGTGAGTCATTCGGAATGTACCTTAAAACTACACCACTCTAAGCTACATTCTGAGTGACTCACATCATACGTATGCATGAAAAATGGCCAGTCTCAATTTTTTTAGTAAACAGGTTAATTAATTTTCCTTTAAGTAAAAGTAGATATACCAAAGAATAAAAGTATTTTAAGAACGTGGCCGGATATAACGTATACATTTTTGCCTAGCGGAGAAATTAATTAATAAACAGAAAATGAAGAAAATGTTAGCAGAATCAACGATTTTTAGATGAGAGAAAGCGGAAAAAACAAATTTTGTTTGCTTACCATTTGAACCTGGAATCACGAGGGGTCTAGATAGCATTTAAAAAAAAGCCAATTTGCAACCAACATTTTTGACAAAAAATACTTTAAAAAAACTTGCTAGGTAACCCAAAAGACAAGGATAGTAGGGCCAAAATGTCGTGAATTCATTAAATAAGATGTAAAAAGTGTGATCTTAAATACGTCAGACAAACAAAAAGATCTATTGGAATTATATTTAAAGAGCATTTTGCACAATTAAGATATGGTACTATAGATAGATCTTCCGTCGCCAGACATATTTTTGATAATAATCACCACCTTAATGAGAAGAAGCTAAAACTAATAAACAATGTGAGACAACCAGGACAGCTAAACGCCTTCGAAAGTATATATATTCCTAACTATAGTAATAATAAGAAGTGCAGGAATCTCGCTCCGTTGCCTATGGGTAGTCTGCTGATAGATTACTTTAGAAAATAAATACCGGCATAAGCATCTCCGATATATAATAAAAGAATACAGATCTTTCCGTCAAACGGTATATGTTAATTTTTGGTGGCGTTGAACCTCCCTAAATCGTTAGTGACCAACTACCTGCAGAAGAATATAAATAGTTGTAGATATATTTAGAATTATTCATCCAATGATGACGCTAACTTGGTTAGTGAAACAATTGGCAGGTTTTTTTTAAGTGTGTTGTGGTGATTTGGGTTCTCCCAGTGTGCTTATCACAGGTTCCAATCTTCACCTAGTGGGCTCTCACACATTGAACAATTGACTTTTTGAGCACTCAAAACGTCGATTTGATGAGTCACCCTTCGTATTATAGTCCTGACTTGGCAATGACTTTTTTTTATTTCCGAACATCAAAAATAAATGGTGAGGTCAATGTTTTTCAAGGCAGGAGACACCTCAAACGGAGTGAATAAAGTGTTTCACAAAT
This sequence comes from Tillus elongatus, assembly GCA_964006375.1. Lineage (NCBI taxonomy): Eukaryota > Metazoa > Arthropoda > Insecta > Coleoptera > Cleridae > Tillus > Tillus elongatus. Next base: position 14,161,767 of record OZ023264.1, read on the forward strand.
TGGTTCACACGGATGCAAAAATGTGCTGATCCTCATGGAGAATATTTTGAAAAACAATACAGCCATTTTCAATGATAAATATTTGTTTTAGCTCTCTAATCCCAAATATAAAAGGCAACCCTCGTATAGGTATGTTAAGACCATATTTTAAGGTTATGTTTAGATTGACAGTGTTATAATTTATTTGACAACTATGACTGTTCTATTTTGCCTTTTACATACTGTAACTTGTACAAAATTCGTTTACAAATGAATGAAATTAAATATTAAATCCAGTTTGTCAAGAGTAAAAAATAAACGAAAACAGATTTTTTAAAATTATTTTGAAATATACAATAACAAAGAATAAATAAAGAATTAAATATCATTATTAGCATATTATATTCGGAAAATACTGTCGATATTACCAAATGTCTACTTAAAAAGAATACATTTAATGTCTTGATAGATGCCCTTTGACAAGACAACCATTAACACTTTTATATATCCAAAACGTAGCTAGATCCAAAACTATATTAACATTTCTTGAAATCGTGCAATAAACCTATTTTTAAACCTGAACACGAAGAGATATTTTTCTACACATGATGCTGCCAATATTAGTGAACACATAAAACATATATGAAAACCTGCTCATCTCTTGTTACTTAAAATTTTACAAACCAAACAAGGTTGTCAAGCACCCAGTTTCAGTGATGGTATGGTCTGTCATAAATGATAAGGGGCTTGGTTGCCTTTATATTATCGAGGGTAGCATGCGTCAGGACCAGTATAAGAATGTTCTGGAGAATAAAGTAGACTCTAAAGATAAATAGATGGTTTGGAAATGGCCCCAAAGTGCTTATCCGAGATGGACCACTTGCCATCCTGTGAAGTCCATCAAATTTCTAGAGGATAAGCAAAATTTCACCCATACAATGGCCTGGCAATTCGACAGATATAAACCTGATCAAAAATGTCTGGAAAAGGTTAAAAATGGAATTTGGGAATGAAAATATTACAACAAAGGCTGTGTCATTACCAGTATAAAAATGTTCTGGGGAAAAAGTTAACTCCAAAGATGAATGGATGGTTTGGAAATGGCCCCAAAGTGCTTATGCGAGATGGACCGCCTTGCCATCCTGTGAAGTCCATCAAATTTCTAGAGGATAAGCAAAATTTCTCCCATACAATGGCCTGGCAATTCACCAGATATAAACCTGATCGAAAATATCTGGAAATGGTTAAAAAGGGAATTTGGGAACGAAAATATTACAACAAAGGCCACGTTACAATGAAAAGGACCATTCACGATTCAAACCAAAATGAGCAATTGAAGCAACTGCCTAAAATTATAACCCAAGCCATGCCACGAAGAACCGAGGCAGCGCTCGAAAACCAAAACCAAAATATTAGTGTTTAGTTGCTTTTCTTCTTGTAATTTACATTGTAGTCTGTCTTACAAACGCCAACATTTCCCAGCCTGACATAGATCCAAGGTGTCACAGCGTGTCAAAATTTGGTAATACATTGGCTCATTAGCCTTGGAAAAAAGAAAAGTGGATTTTATGTCAATTAGTTTTCTTATAACTGACGCTTGTTCATCACAATGTCAAAAGTTATCAAAATTGAGTATAGAGCTTCTTCCACCTCAAAGGATCAAAGATGATGTAAGAGCAGGAGGGACGGTGGACATGGTTACAGATAACAAATCGGCCTTGTTGAGGTATTAAGCGATCGCCGCTTGAAAGTGAAAGGATTATCAAAAATGTTTCAATAACAATCGATACAAGTCAAGGAATAGCAGCAAATAATTCGATAATATTCAAGAACACATCCCTTACATTCCGGAAAACTTCAGGGAATTTTACTAAACCCTGCCGCAAGACGATAATAATAATAATTAACTAATATAAAATTCAAATCTTCCCTGTGCGATCTTATCTGGAGCATAGGTGTCAGTCAGTGCGGTGTGCTGGAGTGACATCGGGGAAGGGTAAGATTTCTGCAGGTGTACTGCAGGGGTCCGTCCCGGACCCATTTTGTTCCTGATATATATAAACGATCTGCCAAAGTGTAGCAGTTCTAGCGAGTTCATGCTGTTCGCCGATGATATAACGATATCTGTCACCGCTGATAGCCTTGAGGGTTCCTGGTGGGGGTGGGGGGGGAGGGTGCTCGGTGGCGGCTCAGGGTGAGGCCGAGCAATGGTTTGCAGCAAATGAACTGCTGCTTAACAGAGAAAAGACAAATAGAATGGTGTTCTCTATGAGGCAACTTGACGAGACAAGGGCACTGTTGGAAAGCACAAAATTTCTGGGTGTTGTCATTGACTCAAGGCTTCTGTGGGATAAACATGTTGACTCAGTGGCTGGTAAACTCTCGAGGGGCCTGTTTTTGCTTCGGGGCCTGCTTGGCAGTGTTTTGGTTCCTGTTCTAAGGATAGAGTATTTCGCTGCTTTTCACTCGCATCTTTCATATGCTATCTTGGTTTGGGGTCATGCTGCTGGTGCTAGGCGTTTCTTTGGGCTCCAGCATAAGGCTATACGTGTGGTGTAGGTTACAGGGATGATTGTAGAGCGCTCTTCGGACACATGAATATACTTACATTACCAGCACTCTATATCTTGGAAAATTTGATGTACATCAAGGAGAATGTGGGTGAATACCAGAGTCACTGGGATATCCATACCTATGGTACAAGACAAAGGGAGAACATTGTGCCCATCTATTGGCGACTGGAGAGATGTTGGAGTGGCACTGGCTACTGGGCAATTAAGTTATACAATAAAATACCTGCTTATATTAGAGACTTGCCGTTGCCGAAGTTTAGGAACAGAGTGTTGAGAAATTCCTTCTATTCAGTGGTAGAGTTCTCGAGGTTCGAGTTTTAGAATTTAGAAGTGAAGTTTTCCAGGGTTTCTGGATGATGTTATGTTTAGCCTTTTAAATGATTTTATGTGTGCAGCTTTTTTTTTAGGTGATTTTATCTGTATTGTCTGTGACCTGTGCATATTGCTGTGTGTAATCCTGACACTAATAAATTATTATTATTATTATAATATATAGTAGCAAAGATTCTGACGGAATTGGACCTACGCCAGAGGAAAGAAGACTTTCAAAATCAACCCAGTCTGTTGTATGTCTAGTGAAGCCTCTCTATGGAACAAATCGGAATGTAAACACCGATAACTGGTTCTCTTCAATAGAACTTGTTGAAGTCTTATTGACGAATAAACTCACTTTCATTGGAACCCTGTAAAGAAATAAGAAGGAAATTCCACCCCAATTTCTACCCAGTAAAGCAAGAGAGGGCGGATCGGCATTATATGGATTCCGCGAAGAATCTACTCTTGCGCACAAAAAAAAAATAGGGCCACGATTTTGATCTCCTCTATGCATGACAAAGTTTGTACTGACCGGAAATCATAGCATACTACAATTCTAATTGTCACGAAGTAACTAATCCTTGAGGGATTATCTAGCTTGATTAAGAAACAATTGCAGCCGCGTAATAAACTGCAATTACCATTTGCAATGGCTGAAATATTCGCATAGTTTTCAGTAGAATAATACGCAGAACTCGACACGTTGAAAGGAAGAATTAAGAGGAGGGGGGACACTAGATTAAATAACTGTTATGATACAAACAATATTTATTACAGAGATAACAAAAGATGAGCAGAAATTCATATTTCATGTGTCGCTTCTACAGATTGGTAACTGTTTGGGAGACAGGTTCTTTTTTTATGTACATAGCAAGCAAACTGATCGTCCATGTTATATTTACATCTCTGTCAATAACGATCACATAGCTCTCGATGTCTCTATTGATAAAAAAATATCATCACGCCTTTACAACATCTTCATCTTACCGCAATTACCACAAAATATCGATTTTTGACTTTGAAAGTGAACAGTATGGAACAGAGAAAAATAACCCTTAACCATAGAGTAAACATTCTTGACATCTAACTCATATAGTGCAGTTGTGGTTGCTTTAGTTTCATAAAACTGGTTCAAACTAAACACAGGCGTTGAGGCTTTTCTTCTAGTTTCGCTTGTGCTTCTTTTGCTGTTACACTATTGTTACCTAATATTAGAAGGCGAAACTGATTGTGAAGAAGATAAAAAGTTGTTATGAACCAAGCAGAAAGCCTCTACATTTGTAAATAAAGCAGTGTTGAAGAAAAAGGTAAGTAAAAATAGACTCATGACATTTTTGCTTTTAGTACATTGAATTTGGTCTGTTTTTTAGTTATTTAATCACATTGCTAAAACTTTTTAAAAGGGTCTTGAATTATTAAATTAGATAAAACAAAGATATATTTGACTTTTAGACAGATATAAAATTTGAACTTATTAAAAAAAAAGAGTGAAATACATAGAAATTAACTAAAATAAATGTGTTTTCAAATCAAGTAATATAAAATTATAAAATCATCCTAATATAAGAAAGAATTTTGATTAATAATTTCATGAATGCAGACAATAAAAAGCTGCAAGTTAGCATACAAAATTAACTCAATTGACTTATGTATATTTTTAAAATAAATTTCTTGATATTACTTCCCCAAAACAGTTCCATAGAAAATACAGAGGAGGTATTTCCTGGCTCCACAATAGCTTTTTATCTTCAAAAAAAAAAAAAAAACTAAACAGCTCACTTTCTGGATGGGACCAACGAATCTGTTTAATTAAATAAATGTTAACCACTTAACAGTCCACTTTCTAAACGGCGCCTAACGTACGTATTTAAAAGAAGATCCGCGTTGTACGCTTGAAAAATTACCTGGTGGCGCCCAACGTAAGACATCGGTCTGAGTCTCGCGTTGGGCGCCAATTAAATGTCTTACAATGTTTTTATATTATATATTAACTTTTTTTGGGTTTCACCAATTTTATGACATTAACAAATATAGGTTTAAAAAAATGCTGCTTAATGTAGTAGATCAGCTGATGATCACTGGTCAGGTACCAGCTCACAAAGTCGTAATAAGTTTATCATTTCTTGACTTAACCTGGTTGTTACCCTGTTTCTTAGGTGAATTGAATGCTGCATTGATAACTACATTATCTTTACAAAAATCAACCAGAGCAATATGTCTTCTCATTAAACATAATTTATATAATCATTGGCAATTTAATTAAACATATGAACATTAAAACAATATTTTAGTCACGTAATCATCACTATTTCGAATCTTAGTATCTATTATCTGATAAATATGTTAAATGAGAAAAACGAGTCCCCTTGTATATTCTATTTAGGTAAAACATTGATCGGTGATGCTTGATAACTATTTACAATTATTTTTGCATAATTTAAATAGTTAAAACTAGAATCGCAGGACTAGTTCATATCGGATCTTCTCGAAATCTCCATGACATCCATCTTCAAAGTCAAATATCCATACTTACACATCTCGTATCGTTGACAGAACCTAACCGCAATGATCTAGAACACATTAGAGAGAAAGAGAGAGTGAATGAAAGAGAGATGTTATGGCAGTCTGATCATCCTGTCGTCAACATCATCATCAGCAAACATCAATCCGTAGCGATGGCGTGTGACGGACTGCTGGCGTGGTGACGTCGTCGGCGTTGGTAACAGCGACGGAACGGCTGTCGAAAGACGCAGAGGAGTCTACGACGCTTGCTGGGTCCATGATGATGTGGCATCAACGAGCGATACGACGAAAGATGACGATGATGGGGGCGGCGAGCTAGTGCGGTGAATGAGGGGCGGTTAGTGGGGGGAGTAGGTCACTGTAGGTCTCCCCCCAGAAGGTCAGTCGGGGAGGCGAAGGCACAGGAGCCGAACCCGGTACTCGACATCAGGCGCAGCAGCTCCTCAGCGTGCGCCAACGTCACCTCCAGGGGAGGCTTCCTTGGCTTATTGTTTGATTCTGGAAGGATAGAGAAAGAGCAAATTAAAATCAACCCAACCAAGCAACTTATAATCCTCTGACTGCTATTTTGATAAAGACGCCAAAACCTTCAGCTAGCTGTATATGAATGAATGGATATAATACAGTTCCAAAACTTCATTATCTTCGATAGCCAGAAAATAAGTAAGATGAAGACGTCTTTAAAAATAAGCAATGAAATTCGTGGACAATATTAAATAGTTCTCCATAAATTCTTGTCATTCTATTATTTTCCATTTATTTTGTGTCCAAACCATCTAAGCACTCAGCTTTCATACTTATTTTCAATACAGTTTTCTATATTACATTTGCTCAGACGCAGAACCCATTCATGTCTGTCTTTTCTTGATTAACTCGTCACCCATCTCAGGTAGTCCATTCTAACAGCAATCAATTTTCTTACATGTTTTGCCTGACACACCCAACTTTCAAACCCATATACAACAGTCGCTACTAGCACGCGTTATATACAGCCACCTTGGCCTCTTTAGATATAATTCAGGTCACTGGTGCCGTGACCAGGATGGTGGTTTTGTATTGCTTTTGAACAGTTTACGTCTCTAATAGCACAGAAAACACTACTACATTTTAAAACTTCTTTCTTACATAATAAAGAAAATTAAAACAACTAATAAAGCATATCTTCCACTTACCTAAAATTGCTGAATTAAGGGAAGCACATACAGATTCTCGTTGAGATGGTTCCAGTTGCCATCCTACAGGACTGGACCATGGATTTGAATAAGCTAACAGACTAAATGCGTCCTACAATAAAACCAGATTAGTTCTGAAAGTTTTTGAGCAATGGGAAAAATCACCTCTAGCATCTTCTGGTTGGCTTCGCTGGACATTTTATCAACGGCTAACCTTTGACTCATAGTATATAACTCCCTACCGAATTCTAATATTCTTTCTACTTGTGGTTTTGTACATGCTTTTTTACTGACTGGCACCATGTCGACATCTGAAAAATTATTCAGGCTATAAAAAACAGGTGACTATTAATAAAATAAAAAATCAAAACGTAAATGGTTATATCTACTGCACCGATTCTGCGGGTATTCATTAAAAATTCAATCAGTTATTAAGAAAATGCAGACAGACTTTTCCTCTGGCTTCACTAATGCAGTGTAAAACGAATAATATCATTGTTTTATACTACAACTGTGAGGCCAGAAGGAAATTTCTATGTATGTATCGAACTACTAGAGTCGAATATATTGATACCTTATATACAGACATATTTCCCTGGCCTCACAGGTGTTGCATAAAAGAATGATATTCTTATTTGTTTTCCAGTGAGATTTGGGTAGTAGACAGATTGAAGCTCCGTAATTGAACTCCAACAATCTACCCTCATCCACTGCTCATAAGGAGTAGACACATTGAGGCCTTAAGAGCTAATCTCCTTTTATATTTCATCAATCTCTTGAAAATGGCTCCAAAACAGGAGCCAAAACTTCGAGTTTTAGCAAATTTTGGAGCTGACCCTGGATATCGCTTCTAGGGGTTCTAGTTCACGCTCATTTAATTTTGCTTATTTAAAATTCAAAAGTCGTGATCTCACTAGTAAATTTTTTCTAAGAAAATTCGCTAAAAATTCCAGTAGCTTCTGTAACAGTGTCAACTTCTCCAGATACAAGAACGGAGATGCTAAACTATGTAAAATGATACTAAACAAGTAAATGTATAAATATTATAACCAATAAGCTCATCCAATGTTTTTCATTAATGGTAAAATTAATTAATTAATTTTAAATAGGGATTTGATGGGTTCTAATTCGCTTTCATAACCTTGGCATAATTCGATTTTATAACCTTAATCGATACTCAATAGAAATAACAAACTTACCCATTTCTTCATCTTCGTTATCACAGGTGTTAAGATTCTGTGGAACTGTGGTATTACTTGTATGGCTGTTCCCGTTTTGGTGATACCCGTTGCTGGAGTTTGATTTTCCATTACAAGTCATTGTTGCATCCCCGTGACCATTCTGTATTTCATCTGACGTGTCCATCTCTACATCGCTGTCTTCCGTATTGCTGATCAGTACCGCAGTCTGACCATCGCACACGGTACCGTTGTGTGCTGCATTGGTTTGGTTCATTTCCTCCACAGTCGCTGTCATTGGCTTCGACGATTTGTTATTGCTGTGATAAAATGATAGTTTAAGTATGATACAATGACCTTTGTGTTTTTTTTGGAAATCATGTCATACAGTATTTTGGAAATTAATTAAACCATATGAAAACTTTATAGTAAAGTGGTTAATTGCTTACAAAATCTTAGTTTGGTTAAATTATACAATTAGGGTCAGTAACTGCTTTTACACGTTTTGGCACTGATTCTACAAATTTTTGACAGTTTTCAGAGATCGACTAATCTCCATACCATATCTGAATGATGGTTTGCTTTGCAGCTAGCCTTGCAAATAGCCCATATGTTCTCTATATAGGGTTTAGACTTGGTGAATTCCTGGGATAGTCTAGAACTGCTATCCCCTTATCCTGGGAATATTTCGTTTTCTTCCGACTTGTGACAGGGAGTAGAGTCCTGATAGAGAATTGTCCCTCTTAAGGTTGGCACTTTGTGTGTTCTTTCTTCAAATGATGTTCCAATAATTATTTGAATTCTTGGCTGTTCATTGTGATTTCTATTAGCACCAGAGGTCCTAACCCCATGTGACAAAAAACACCCCCAGAACATTTTTCTAAAAGGATGTTTGAGAGTTTGGTTAATGTGATTTGAATGAAGAAAGTTGTTTATTTGGAGACTTTCTAACAGATTGTTCACTTTGAAGTACAGAGTGAGTCTTTATTGTCAAGATACCCTTTCCAGTCTTCTCTAGTCCATCTGGCATACTTTCTGACCCATAACAGCATCTCCTTCTTCATACAATCAGTTAGGAGTTGTTTCTTCTGGAGTGGAATAGGCATCATACCAGCTTCTAGAAGTCTCCTACAGACAGTTGTTGCACCAGAGGCTTGTTGCAGCTTAGGACTTGTTTTTCTTGGATTGAACTTGCTATTTCAAACAATAAACTCTCATCCCTTGGTGTGTTCATCCTTTTCTTCAACAACTGCCTGATCTCTTTACCTCAGCTGAACATGTGTCCCTTTTACATTTGAAAATCGTACTTATTGATCCCTGACATGTATGTTCGCTCAAGGTGATAATCGTCTCACGCTTCCTAGGCTTAATATCAATCGCTAAAATTTAGCTACATAAACTGACTTACCACTAATACATAATTTCAGAGGTCACAATTTTGTGCAAAACATGCAGACAACGATTTATAACAACTTGTGCAGAATGATACGTTATGTTTTAACGATTTGACAGCTGGTAAGAGACCGTCCATGTTCTGGTTTTTATTGGTCTTAGCTGAAAAGTCTTCAGTCAGTGGTGGTTTTATTATTTAGGCCACATCCTCTAGTGTGTCTAAGACGAGTAATTTCTCTATGACCCAAATGTTAATTTGCAATAACTGCCAATTCGATTAACTGATATCATGCTAAAATAGTGTATAGCTTAGCAGAGACTTGGTGCCATCCTTTTTGGTTAAGAACTGTGTGCATGCTCTTCTCAAACCGCTTAGAACCCTATTTAACTTGTCGCTGCGCACACATTGCTTCCCTGAGGTTTGGAAGGTTGCTTGGATCTGTCCTGTTTTCAAGTCTAGGGACCGTTCTAAGGTCATCAACTACAGGCCTATAGCTATCCTATGTAATTTTGCTAAGATTTTTGAGGCAGTTGTGTATGGTCGTATTTATCCTGCCGTGAAGTATGGCTTGTCACAATATCTGCATGGGTTTATAGAGGGGGTGCTCAACACTGACGAATTTATCCCTGTTCACACAGTGTGTGAGTGAAGCTTTGGATTGACGGGGTCAGGTGGATGTCATTTATACAGACTTCTCCAAATCGTTCGATCGTGTTGACCACTCAACACTTTTGTACAAGCTGCATTTGATGGGCCTTGATGGACAGCTGATAGCATTCTTTGGATCCTACTTGACTAACTGTGTGCAATATGTTTTTTATAATGGATTTAACCCTTCACTGCCAGGGCCGGCATTCCACAGGGTTCCACTCTTGGCCCACTCCTCTTTTTGTTATTTATCAACAACATAAGCTCTGTAATTTCTGGTAATTATCTATTACTTGCTGATGATCTCAAATTATACTCCAGTGTTCACGATATTGGTGACTGCTCAAGACTCCATGTGGACCTTGACAACTTACAGTTGTGGTTACCTGATAATCGATTTACTAACCAAGTTAGCATCGTCAGAGAAGAATTATTCATTCTCTGGTGACGCTAACTTAGTTAGTGAAACGATCGTCAGGTTTTTTAAAATATGTTGTGGAGATTTGGGTTCTCCAAATGGGCTTATAATATCTATTCTCTTTATGGACTTCTTGAATTTTCTCCTAGTCGTTTCCATTTATCCACAATATTCTCTTTTAATTTCGGCATTATTTCCCTATAATAGACGTTGCTCCAGTTTCTTTCTAGTGCAGCTAATTTGTCCACTACAGTCATTACAGTGAATATACTTATGATGCTAGACTGGAATTCACAAGTGACCTTTCATATCTCTAGACTGACCGCCTCATTTCTACCCTGTATGCAGTTTTTACATTTTCGATTCAAAGCCCTCATTGAATCACTGAATATGACACAACACAAGCAGATGTCACTTGTTTTTAGTATTATTAAAGCTTCTATAAAATAGCAACATTTTCCGCAATGCTGGCAGCCATGGGGTTCAAATTTTTTTTAAAGGAATTTTAAGGTTTAAGTTAAGAGCTATATATTCCTATTACCATGTGTCTCGTATGGATCCAATCAAGCATCAGTGAAAATTAATAGGTAACCATCTCATTGATTGTTACAGATGTATCTGAATAGGATGATGTTATCTAAATTTTTTTCCAGTTAAGTATTTACATAAATAAGTGACCTTATAGCTGGCAAGTTACAATTTTGCAATCTCAATTGACACCAACATGTCACATCAATTGCAGAAGCGGCTGCTGAGAAATTAGGTTTCCTCTTCCGGGATTGCAAATACACCAGCTAATCTCTATACCTTATATACTTCACAAATAAGGCCAAACCTCGAATACTGCTCCCACATCAGGGGTGCCGCTGCCGCTTCTATGCTCGCTATCCTGAACTCCATTCAGAAGAGAGCTATATGTCTCATCGGTGACCCTACCCTCACCCAAAGGCTGCCATCCCTTGCCGACGTGCTGTTGGTGACCTCTCTCTCTCTCTTTTATAGATATCTGCACGGGCACTGCTCAGAGGAGCATTCTTCCATAGTTCCTCCACCTGCTGCCCCCAACAGATCTACCAGGGGAACAGAGCGAATGTACCCTTTTACTGTCCAGGTCATCAGACATAGAACATCTTGTTATGCCCGCTCTTTTGTCCTGAGGACTTTCAAGTTGTGGAATTTCTTGCTGGTACATGCTTTTCCTTCTCCTCCGAACCTCCAAACCTTCAAGTCCAGAATTAACAACAAGTTGCCTCTTTCCTCCTTGTCGACACCCATGGTACGATAGTATTTAGGCTGTGAGCCCTCGTGGTGTGTTGTTAAAATAAATAAAAATATATGTTAAAACGAAAAACCTAAGTGATTCTATTAATTTGCACAATGCTGTATCTTGTATAAATTTAGAGATAAAAAGTTTAAAATGACATTCATAAAAGATGATGACTTCATACCTATAGTTCTTGGTAGACTGTATGACAGAGGTCTGAACGACGGGACTATTCGGACGTGACGAGGTACTGTATGTGGGAGAATGTGTGTTCTTTCGGTGGCAGGTCGCTTCTAAATCAGACCCATTCACCATTTCTACAAACTGTCGACACTTGAGCATAAACAGAAGGTTCTGATTGTCCTCCAGCAAGCCAGGATACAGCCTGCTAGTGCGTTCTATCGCCTCGCTCATTCTACCCGCTAACACTAGTTTAATAATTTCTAAAAGAAAAATTAGAATAATACAACAAAACTATATATTAACCATGCTACAGATAATTATTACATTTTAATATTTATATAAAAGTATATGCATATAATTTTTTAATTATATAGCTATAGTAAGCGTATGTTTACACACCATACAGGTTTTTTTATTCTATTACGAGACCAATAAAGATTATTACTATTATTATTTAATACTTACTTTGTCGATTTTTAATTGATGTTACATCTTCGTTAAAAGGTTGGTTAGTAATTTGGGCAAAAGCTTCTGCTGTATCGCAGTAGCCATTATGAACTAGATAAGTTGAAACCATTCTGTAAAAGATACACAAATAACTTTCTTTCTGTCACATTCAAGTAGTAGTAAAATAGACATTTTGCATGTTTTTTTTTTCCTAATCACGATGATTTTTAATATTTTTTGCATTTCACATACTACAAAAATAATGCAAAAAATATTTGAAAATGCGAATTTCATAATTGATTTCAAATACCACTATTGTGCTGCCATTATCTGTGACGTCACGGGACAGTACAATAGTCAACAATGAACTTGCTTCTGTGTATTTACATTTTGTGTTGCAAGTTATTGATTGAATCTTGGCTTCTGCACTGACTTTATTTGATAATATTGAAAATAAAACTTATATAAATACTGTATAATACTGTAACAGGTTTCCTCGATAAAAATAATGAAAACCTTGCCCAGCTTCTGACCCGTTACAATTTAGGAAAAGGGAAGTTTCGGAAAATAAAGAAAGGAAGGAAAAGTAAATTAAACAAACCACAGGGAAGAATAAAAGAAATAGAGAATGGTGGTTTCATGGTACACCAGGGAATTGGGAACTTCAGCATTGGCAGTTGGTATCAGGCTCAGCAGATATGTCACTACTATTTGTCTACTTCTAGTGAAAGGTGCAAAAGATGTTAAAATAACTGTTCCGGGGTTAGAAATTTATAAAACAGATTACTTTAGTTAATTATCTGATAGTTAAATAAATACAAAGACATCAACGGTAAGTGAAATTGAATAGCTGGAATCACAACACCATATTAAAGTGAGGAATTGTTCCATGAATGAACTTGTATTTTAGGCTGACACTCAGCGATGGTAAAAATGTATTACTATGTCCGAGATGGAATTATTAATTTAATTAAACAAACATGCAGAGATCTCCGCTTAAAGTCTACTGCTCGAGTTTACACAAAGACAATGTTAAACCATTAACTTTAAACGCACATATAGCTTAACAATGATCAGCTTTTTTTAAATATTTCAATAACACACCACGAGGGCTCACAGCCTAAATACTATCGTACTGTGGGTGTCGACAAGGAGGAAAGAGGCAACTTGTTAATTCTGGACTTGAAGGTTTGTAGGTTCGGAGGAGATGGAAAAACATGTGCCGGCGAGGAATTCCACAACTTGGAAGTTCTCGGGACAAAAAAACGGGCATAACAAGATGTTCTATGTCTGGTGACCTGGACAGTAAAAGGGTGCATTCGCTCTGCTCCCCTGGTAGATCTGTTTGGAGCAGCAGATGGAGGAACTATGGAAGAAAGCTCCTCTGAGCAGTGCCCGTGCAGATATCTATAAAAGAGAGAGAGAGGTCACCAACGGCACGTCAGTGGGCAAGGGATGGCAGCCTTTGGGTGAGGGTAGGGTCACTGATGAGGCGTATAGCTCTCTTCTGAATGGAGTCCAGGATAGCGAGTGTGGGAGCAGTATTCGAGGTTTGGCCTTATTTGTGAAGTATATAAGGTACAGAGATTAGCTGGTAAAAAGTATTTGCGAGCCCGGAAGAGGAAACCTAATTTCTTAGCAGCCGCTTCTGCAATTGATGTGACATGTTGGTGCCAATTGGGATTTCGATCCAGAGAAATGCCAACAACTGAAAAGGACTCATTACTTTGAATAACTTGGTTGTTCATTATGATGGGTCTAGGGCTAGTGTATCTATTATGAGATAGAAAGCAAGACTGAGATTTGGTGGAGTTGAATTGTACAAGATTTCAACTTCCCCAGTTTAATATTTTTTGGAGATCCACAGAGACAGAACCCTCCATGAGTTTGCCTCCTTCCTCATCTAATTGGGCTAAAGAAACAGGCTTAGAATATTGTATATTTGCGTGGAGGGTGCTGTCATCCCCGTAACTGTGAACTGGGTTGGATATGCTAGAGAGGTCATTGATGTGGAGAAGAAACAAAGTAGGGGCTAAAGCTGAACCTTGAGGGACACCTGAATAAATTTAATACAGTTTAGAGAAATGGCCATCCACAACAGAAATACTCCGGTTGGAGAGGAAATTTGCTGTCCAGGTAGTTTTGGTGGTAGGCCATACGCCGGAAGTTTATTAAGCAGCGCTGCGTGCCAGACCTGGTCGAATGCTTTGGATATGTCTAGAGCGACAATCTGGGATTCACCGTGTAGTTTCATAGACTTGTTCCAAGAATGGATGACAAAGGAAAGGAGGTCGGCAGTTGATCTGCGCTGACGGAATCCATACTGCCTGTCGTGGATTAGATTGGGTTTTTCAAGAAATTTTTGTAATTCGGTGTTTATATACTTTTCCATCACTGTAGAGATAACTCAAAGGAGAGAAATATGCTTGTAGTTGCTAGGAAGTGCTTTGGATCCTTTCTTGGGGACGGGTTGTACTAGAGCAGTTTTCCAGTTACTAGGGAATATGCCTCTATTGTAAGATGTCTGAAACAGATGAGTCATTGTGAGCTTTGACCTTTTCAAGTCTGGCCTTGTCACAGGATTTAGAGAACCAGGGCTTTTGAGTGGCTGAAGAGGTTTTCTGTGTACGTGGAATGAATAATTCCGTGCCAGCTTGGATAATTTCGGTGACGTTCTGTGAGATATTAGAGGGGTCCGGATGAGAGAAGCAGACAGATGCCCATGGAAATGAGGAAAACTAATCCCACATTTCGTCCCAGTTCGCGAAGTTGTAGTGCCAAATGATATATGGGTGTGATGACTGTGTGACCTCGGGTTGCATTGCGTTGAAAGCAGTGACCATGCCGTGGTCTGAGCGACCAAGGGGGGCGGTGACTGATGTCTTATAGCATTCAGGTTTTGTAGTAAGAAGGAGATCCAAGGGATTTGAGCTGTGTGTTGGGATGCGAGGAAAGTAAGTAGGTTGCTTAACCATATTGGCTAAAGAATTGCTGACTGCAAAGGCCACCGCTATTCTTCCTTCGGGATCGGTTTTTGAAGATCCTAGCCATTCCTTATTATGGACATTGGAGTCACCAAGAATAGTGACCTCAAAGGAAGGATATTCAGAAATCAGATGGTCGGGTTTTTCAGAAAGGTAGTCGAAGAACTGGACAAAGTTGTTGTCAGAAGGTGACCAGTAAATGCAACAGATGAATTTAGTTGTAGCCCCGAGAGAGAGTTTCAACCAAAGTATGTCTTTTCTTCCCGATTCTAAATTGGGGAGTCTGGTGCAGGGTAGATTGCTACGGACGTATGCGTACACGTTTGTTTCCATGCAATCTAAAGGAAGTAAGGAGCTCATACCCCGGGAAATTAAGGTGATTAGTGGCTGTTTTGGCACTGATTTGAGTTTCGGTGAGGAAGAGGAGTTGGGGCCTATTAGCCTGGAGGAAATGGTGGACAGAGTTCTCATTTTAGTATGCACACTTTACACTATTCGACTAGAAGGAACACAATAAACGAATAAAATTCAGCACTGTGTTGAGAAACAAGTTATCATACCATAGGGCAAATGTAAACACGATATTTATTTACTATCCAACGACCAATAGCAGAACGTTCACGGTCACATGATAATTCAAAACTTTTTGATTTTAAAAGTCTTTTTCTGTCCACTATATGTTTTTGGGCACTTTCGTGGATGTAATAATGTTCTATGTATGAAAAACTATTAGATAAATGTTAAATATATGTAATGGAAAATCTATGCAAATTGTCTATTAAAATATAACTGAGAGCAGGTGCTTAATAATTATTATTTAGTGTAAAAAACATAGGAAAATGGAAAAAAAAGGATAACTAATCAAACCACAGATACACTACCTCTTCCTGATTTGAGGGATGGATAGACATGCAGCAGTTTTCTGTGTGCTTGTCAACAAATCAAAAACAATATGTTCAATTCGCCATGTAAAGTTTCTTTATTGGCGTTTACAGTCTCAGCAATCATCTGAATGCTCATATGAGGATCTTCGTGCACAATTTTATTGATTTTGGTCACTGTTTGCGGCGTTGAAACAGAGACGGGTCAACCTGGAGGTTGGTCATCTTCGGTGCTCTCTCGGCCTTCAGAAAACCGTTTATACATGAGCATGAGATAGAGAATTCTCACCCTAGGCATTTTTCAACAACTTATAGCACTCAGTTGGAGTTTTTTTAAATTTAGCGAGAAATTTCACATTGATCCTTTGCTTGTTTTTCTTGTCACACATTGTCATCGGCACGAGAAAAAAACATGTTCGTTTCTAACCTCTATAGAAACAATACTACTACAGCCACTAAAATGTGTTTTTGTACCGGAAAGGTACACTTCCAGCTACCCAACGCTTTATGTGATAATTTTGAATAAATCTATTTTATTGTACTCTGAATTTTTATTTGTATATTTCACACCCTGTCAAATGTAAGTGCTTAAAGCCCTGTATGTAATTTGAATGAAAGCTTATGCCTTGATTGAGCAGCCAAATTGTTTTTGTTCACAAATGTTATTCTTTACTAATCAGGCATTTAATTAAGCTATTTTTAATTGAGTTATACGTTTATAAAATGTGTATGTAATATTTAATATTTGCATTTGCATCTTGTTGTGAGGCTGATAATTTAGGGTAAAAACAAAAAAGGAGTGGAAGAGAATGATAGCAGGATTTGTAAAAAAACCTGTTTTCGACTGCAAGCACTATATTAACATACTTGTTTAATATGGCCTGCCATTCTCCTTGGCTTTCAGGCACGGGGAAGTCTATGATTTCTATGCGAGTTCTTGATCGGAGTTCCCTCATCATGTCCTCAATATCAAATACAAATGGTTCCTGGCCAAAATTAGCATCTAATACTTCCCCCGGAGTCTGCAGCCCAACGGTGGGATATAGATTAGGCTGAAACAACAAAATAAGATTTTAGTTACAAGCTAACATTAAATACGAATGAAGCAAGTTGAGTTGTTTCTTGATAGCTCTGACCTTTTCGTTCTTTGGACACAAATTTTTATTTTCTACCTTTGGAGGCGGAAATTATGAGAGATAAGAAATATCCCTATAGGTACTTACTATGCTACATATCTACAGTTACAAAGTGAAAAATTTCGGGACGCAGAAAGTGTGACATGGTAGCGAATTTTCATTAAATGCTTAAAATGTGTATAACTCAATTTTCTATAAACCTAGAAAGTTGAATTTTGATATGTAGCAAGGCAATATGCCAACCAAATTTCATCACAATAACTTGGTTATTTTTTGAGATACAACTTTTTTCGGAAAAATCAATATTTTTTTAGAAAAACTAGTCAGTTAGGGCTCGCGAACGAACTCATCCAAGCTATTAATAAAAGAAATATACTTGCAAAGTTTCATTAAAATCGGTTAGTAACTTTTTGAGTAATCGGTTGGGTACACACACACCCACGCGCGCGCGCACTCACCCACGCACGCACTCACGCGCACACTCACCCACCCACAGTGTGAGTTTTTTCTATGTTTAGTACGGGGATCTCGTAAACTACTGCAGCTAGAGAGACGGTTAAATGGGGAAAGTAGTGCAGTTTTGTGAGTGTAATTCAGAACTGTTTTTGTTTCCATAAAAAATGTCACGGAGTACTATTTTTAAAAAACTTATATTTGCCGATTTCTTTAAATGCATTTAGCTGCGTTAGTATTGGGTTTACTGAAAAGGCGTAAAGGAAAAAGCTGTAGATAAATATATTCTAAATAAAGCAAAAATATGCAAATTTTAAAAAGATCTGTAACTTTTGAGTTATGACAAAAATTTGTGTTTTTTTAAATGGAAACCATAGTTGACTGTGGCTTCATTAAAGAGTTTTTTTTCCCCTTACATTGATTTGAAACACGATATGATTATTCTAAGAAATAAAATTTTTAGTGGTTTCCTTTTTTTTTTCAAAAAAAATAACATTGGTTATACCACGGAAACGGTTGTTTATTTCAAATAGAGAAAACCTTAATCTAAGTTTTTGTACATAGTTTACATAACATTTCTAATTAGAGATTTAACATAATAATTAACAAAACGAAATTTTTAAATCAAATTTGTAAAAAGTTTACTAATACGAGCCATGGAAAGAAAATGTCTCGAAGAGAATGTTTTACAAAGCCTGAAGTCTTAACTTCAACCGTCATTGTCCTTTATTTTATTAAAATGTTTCCACTCATTTAAAATAGACCCTTTCACTGGCTTTGGCAGTACTTCTAGCTATAGAGTTTATCGTTTAATGGTATATAATTTTTGTCGAATTTTCGTAAAAAATCAATAAAGCTCAATATATCCGTTATTATACAAGATATGAAAAAAATTGTATACATTAATTATAGTGTGCCTTGAGCTACATGTTAAAAAAATAGTTTTACAATCACAGGCTGGCCCGTAAGTCGTTTCTATTTAAATTGTATACATTAATTATAGCGTGTCTTAAGCTACATCTTAAAAAAATAGTTTTACAATCACAGGCTGGCCCGTAAGTCGTTGGTGATACAATTTTTTTTTTTTAATCCAACAGGCCTTATGTTATTGCATTTTCCATTGAAATATAATGCAGGTTTGTAAGAAAATAAATTCGGGACGCTGCAAGTGCGTTATGGTAGCGAATTTTCATTAAATGCTTCAAATTTGAATAGCTCAATTTGCTATTAACCCATAAGGTTGACCAAGAAACCAGTTCTTTCGGGAACACTTTAAGTCTACTTTCGGAAATGTTTGTACATTTTCAAACGAATTTATCCAAGCCATTTGCAAAATGAAGGTACCCACCAAATTTGATCTAAATTGGCCTATAATTTTTTGAGTTACATGACTAGGTCGCCTAGGATCCATCTCCGGGGTTTTTATCTGTTTACATATATAAAGGGTGACGCATTTCTACGACAAAGCTTAATATTACTGTTATCATACAAGATACGAGAAGCAGTTTTTTTTTAATTCAACAACACACCACGAGGGCTGTCAGCCTAAATACTATCGTACCGTGGGTGTTGACAAGAAGGAAAGAGGCAACTTGTTAATTCTGGACTTGAAGGTCTGGAGGTTCGGAGGAGAAGGAAAAACATATGCCGGCAAGGAATTCCACAACTTGGAAGTCATCGGGACAAAAGAGCAGGCGTAACAAGATGTTCTATGTCTGGTGACCTGGATAGTGCATTCGCTCTGTTCCCCTGGTAGATCTATTGGGGGCAGCAGGTGGGGGAACTATGGAGAAAAGCTCCTCTGAGCCGTGCCCGTGCAGATATCTATAAAAGAGAGAGAGGTCACCAACGGCACGTCGGTGGGCAAGGGATGGCAGCCTTTGGGTGAGGGTAGGGTCACCGATAAGACGTATAGCTCTCTTTTGAATGGAGTCCAGGATAGCGAGTGTAGAATCGGCAGCTGCACCCCAGATGTGGGAGCAGTATTCGAGGTTTGGCCTTATTTGTGAAGTATATAAGGTATAGAGATTAGCTGGTGAAAAGTATTTGCGAGCCCGGAAGAGGAAACCTAATTTCTTAGCAGCTGCTTCTGCAATTGATGTGACATGTTGGTGCCAATTAAGATTTATTGGGTATCTTTAGCTAAATCTTATAAAAATTATTTCGACAGGTGGCCCATAAGTCGTTGGCGATACAAATGTTCTTTTAGTGAATTTTCTTTAAAAAAATTCACTAATGAGGAGATCCCGACTTTTGAATTTTGAAAAAATTTCTTCAAATGAGCGCTAATTAGGCCCCCCAGAACACATATCCGGGGTCAGTTTCAATTTTTATATGTTTATATATATATATATATATATATATATATATATATATATATATATATATATATATATTTATTATATATATATATATATATATATATATATATATATATATATATATATATATAAACTCAAACTGACCCTGGATATGGGTTCTAGGGGGCCTAGTTCACGTTCATTTGAAGAAATGTTGGTAAATTTGCAGATTAACTCTTGAACGATTAAAAAATTATTTTTTCACAAAAACCCTTTAAACACCCCCCCCCCCCCCCCCCTGAGCAAGCAGCAATAAGAAAGAATTCTTGTTCACACCACATTTCGAAAAAGTTTATTCCATTCTCAAGACTACATGTTATTCGGCTTTTAATAAAGAGTTTTATTTTGCAACCGACGGCTTTCCCACAATTTGTTAAAGTTAATATATATATATATATATATATATATATATATATATATATATATATATATATATATATATATCATATAAAAACTCAAACTGACCCTGGATATGGGTTATAGGGGGCCTAGTTCGTGCTCATTTGGAGACTTTTCGAGATCTCCTCAATAGTGATTTTTTTTTAAAGAAAATTCACTAAAACGCGAAATTTAAATCTTAAAATCAAATTATAAGCCCTGCCGTACATTTTTATAACAACTTTTTCATATTTACTAACAAAATGGTAAAAAAATCAAATTTTATTATGTTACTAAAAATGCGCCTTGAAAAAGTGTCAAATTTTTAGGTACCGCCCTTAATGAACTCGTGAATTTATTTATTTCCTTTATGAGGCTATATTTCCAAAAGTTAATAAGTGATTTAACAAATAAGAAACAGTTTTGAATATATATTTTGTTTACCTACCTTATACTGAAACACAGTGTATAAACTTAGTACGTATTTTCTACCTCTTCCCCAACTTAAGACTACTGGTGACAAGTCGATGGCGACTGATTTTTGTCATAAAAAAGTAGATCTTATGTATACTAAAGTTGGACACACCTGATATAATGTACCTACGTAAAAATTCGTAAATAAATGTTATATAGTAAAAATAAAATTTTGTTTGAATAACATTATTTTAAATAAAAATAAACGAGAATGTTATTACGTTTTTAAAATTGTCCAAATTATTTTTAAATGCCGTTTGTTCATCTCGGCCAATAATAGATGGCATTCTGTGACAGTTGTCGTTTTTGAAAGAGAGTATGTTCTGCGGGTAGGATATGCACAAAATGTTAAAATGATAAAAACAATAACTTCTAACCTAACAATTTATGGTTTAACTTAAAATATAATTTAAATATAGCAAACAAATCCAAATAAGTGATATTATACGATAAATGGGTACAAGTTCAATGATTACCTTAGAAAACACCAAATTCTTAAAAAGGGGGTCTTTAAGCTACAGCTTGGGTCAAAACTAACGAGTCACAATCACAATTACAACGTATTTGATAATTGATAAGCATAACATAACCATAAATTGCTAAGGATTAGAAAGAGAGCTGACGTGTCTAAGGTGTGGCAGAACAGATTGTCAAAATTCTACCGCCAATTTTGAAACATCGCAGTGGTACGGTTTGGCAGACGGTACGACTTAGCAGACGGTACGATATACTAAACTTTACCATATATACTATATCTCTTAAAACAATCGTAATCATATTTTAAATAAATTTATTTAAATATATATATTATCGAATACATTCGACCAACAAAAAGAAATTTAACAGCCTTCTTTACTCATTAACAATTTCGTAACATACCTGTGAATGACGAAAATACAGCATGAAAGCTATAATATAAGATTTGCAAACTGGCGACATTGCCTTCATTTTAGCCAATAATATGTCTGAAAATTTAGTGCTTACTATTTTGATATTATACAAATTAGAACCTCGGTGGTTCTGGGGTAAGAACGTGCGCCTCTGAACCGAAGGATACTGGGTTCGATCCCAAGATAATCATTTAACTTTTTCAGTACAAACTGTAAAAAGTAACATCAACCGAGGTTCTGGCATTGTATTTGAGCAAGTTGGTAGTCTGCACGTTCCACCCTTCGGAGGGGGCGTAAAGCCGTCTGTCTCGAGTCCATGCGATGTTGGGCACGTTAAAGATCCCTACCCTCTTTACAGAAAGGCAGGGGTTCGGCAAAATTTCCAGGATAGTGAGGTGATTGGCTATAGTCGCGGAAATAGGCCGACGTTAAAGAAACAAAACACACACACACACACACATATTATACAAATTATACTATAGCGATATGTGATGAAAAAGAGTCACAAAAAGCAATAATATACAGTGTTCAAGATAAGGAGGGCCACTATGGGGATCTCCAAAACGGTAGCAGATACAGACCTGGTTAAATGTGAGAAAAGTTGCGCCCTCTTAGGCCCAACAAATTGGCGATTAGACACCTCCGAATTTTTTTTTAGTTTTTGAGATATTTTAATGTACACCAAATTTAATCAAAAAAAAAAGAATTATTAACCATTTCAGAGAAGTTTATTTGTGTGACCCTTGTATATGAAAAAATCACTGTAACTTTGGTATTTACATAACGCGTTTTTTTTTAACGAGACCTCAAAAGATAGAAAATGAAGCAGTCTATAGCTCCGGTAAAAATTGTTTCCGATGCCATTCGATCACGGTCTACTAAAACTATTTTCGTATGTCACAGCATTTATGAACTTTTTTTCTTCAACTTTTGAGATGTTGTTGACTTTCATACTTCCGTCATAATAGTTATTTTTTTATGAAATTTGGTAGATAACAATCTTGGGGAAGGGCAAATCCAGTGGCGTACCAACCATAAACATTTTTTTTATAATTTTTGACATATGTTTTAGTAGGCCGTGATCGAATGGCATACGAAACAATTTTCACCGGATCTCAAGACTTCTTCATTTTCTTTCGTTTGAGATCCCGTTTAGGGTTATAAATACAAAAGTTACAGGGGTATTTCCATATGAGAAAGGTACAAAAATAAGCTTCTCTGAAATGGTTAATAATTGTTCTCTTTTGATGAAATTTCGTATGTACCTATTTTGATGGATGCCGAATGCAGCGGTGTACTTATTTTCTTCCTAAAAATGGCCCTAACCCTTTTTCATATTTTTTTGATGTAGAAAAACTGCATTAGTAGGCTTTGGTCAAGTGACATAGAGCACAATTTTCGCAGCATTAATAGTTTTCCAACTTATATTTTTTGATCTTTCGTTAATCAAAATTGAGTCAAATACAAACGTGTGTTTCCATATTAAACGGGCCACACTGTATACATATACAGGTGGTCCAGTTTTCAATGCGGAACAGTCAGGAAACGATAGAAAACCGAAAAATAATATGAGTTTGCTCGGTAAACTATATTCGGACTATATTCGGGAAATGCTTCTTTAAGAAAATACAGGGTGTTCAAGTTTGATTTGAATCATCAGATTTATTAATTGTTGCCAAAGGACTTTGATGAAATTTTGTAGGCGTTAACTGCCATTGAGGTAGCACGCTTTGCAGTGAAAAATATTACTGTTGTTTTGCCAGTGGCGTCCATACTAGCACGTTACTAAACAGGAAAAATTGTTGCCCCACTGCTTTTTCTTGAAATATAAATCAATTATGAATTCCTCATTTAATTTGTGAGAAAAAAGCTCTCGTTCCATTTTTCTGTACGTTTTTTGAGTAAAGAGAAAAAAGTCTGGACGCAGCAAGTGCGTTATGGTAGTCAATTTTGATTAAAATGTTTTTTAATAGCAAATATGTGTTTCTTTTAAGAAAGCAGGCATCAAATTTGGTTACCAGTATAACCTATATAGTAGAAAGGCTAGATGCATTGTCACCACAACTAGAACCGTAGACCGGTTTCGCTCTACGGTTCTAATTGTGGTGAGAATGCATCTAGCCTTACATACTTTGTCCCTATATTAGGGTAGAAATGGGCCAGGGCTGACAATTTACTAAATTGCTGGTTGGTTGTATACAGTCTCTATTTTTTAACATTCTGTGTTATTTGGAGCTGTCGTGACAACATACTACTTGGTTTCGCAACGAGGTGGCGGCACGTGCTTCGTGTCTTACATCTCACTTAGTACCATATAGTAGAAACTATGTGCCATGTTTCATCAAAATAACTTAATTGTTTGAAAATGTTTTTTTTTAATTTTGTCTGAAAAACAGTGTGGTAATTATTATGAGACTATCTATTAATATGAATAACAACAAAGTAAAGACAATTACAAAAAATATTATCATTTTCAATATTTTGCTACATCGTCTCTTGCAGCAATAATTACCTGGATCCTACGTGGAATGTGTTCTATGCACCTAAGAGCATCTACTTTGATTTTTTCATCATGGTGCCACGCACTGATAATTCTCTCAGTAAGATACTGCTTATTTGTTACAATCTTTTTAGAGGCTTCCCGTTTTGTCAGCTCCCAAAGATTTTCTATTGGGCTGAGATCTGTAGAGTTGCCAGGCTACGGCAAAACGTTGTTATTCTGAGCATCCAGGTAAGCTGTTACCCTTATGGTAAGGAGCGAAGTCATGCATAAACCAGTAATGTTTCGGGAACCATTCCCTCACTTGAGGGAATATTCTGGTTCTGATAACATCGATATACTGGTCTTGGCGCATGGTTCCTTCTACAATCTAAAGGCGACCGATATGTTTTCCAGATATAATGAACCAAATCATAACTTTGAATGGATGTTTCACTTGTCATGAAACTTCTCACCAGGTCGTCTTCGAACAAAAGTTTGCTTGTCTGCTAGTATTTCGAAAGTCGCAAGTTTATTTGTCGACAAATGTTTCGTGAAAAGATAACAATATATCTAATGCCTTATTACCAGCTACGAGAGCCTCGGTGGTTCAGGGGTAAGAACGTGTGCCTCTGAACCGAAGGGTACTGGGTTCGATCCCAGGGTTCTCCTTTCACTTTTTCAGTACAAACTGTAACATTAACATCAACCGAGGTTCTGGCATTGTATTTGAGGAAGTTAAATGTCTGCACGTTCCGTCCTTCGGAGGGGGCGTAAAATTGCCGGTCCCGTGTCCATGCGATGTTGGGCACGTTAAAGATATCTACCCTCCTTATAAAAAGACAGGGGTTCGGCAAAATTTCCAGGACAGTGAGGTGAAACTGCTCCCTGACGTCGGTGATTGGCCATAGCCGCGGAAATAGGCCGACGTTAACGATATAAAAACACACACATTACCAGCTACAGCTGTTTTTACTACTCTTATTCTTGATTTATCTTCGGCACTACCAGTTTCGTTAAATTTGGATGCAGCAAATGTGTTAGGGAAGTGAATTTCCATAAAAAATGTTTTTAATAGCAAATGCGAGCAGGCATCAATCTTATTATCGGTATAGCCTATGTAGTAGAAACAATGTACTATATTTTATCATAATTACTTATGGTTTGAAAATATACAAAAATTTTCCGAAAATAAACTTAAATGTTGCTTTCCTAACCAACAAAGCTTGCGTTAATAGCAAATTGAGTTATTGAAATTTGAAGGATTTAATGAAAATTCGGTAAATTTGCAGATTAGCTCCCGAACGCTTTTCAAAAAATTGTTTTCAGAAATATTACTAGGACCCCACTTGGATGCAAAAACCACAAGAAAAAATTCTTGTTCACACCCCCCAAGGAAGTTACGGGACTGGGAGTGCATAGGGGCGCTGGGCGGGGTAGGTAGTAAAAAGAAAATATGAGCAGAAAAGGCAAGGAAAACTGCTTAAAAGCTGCCTATTTGAAGCCATATCCCCATTAAACCCCGCCTACCTCGCACAGCACCCCTATTGGCCCCCACAGGTCACGTAACTTCCTTGGGGGGTATGAACAAGACGTTTTTCTTGTGGTTTATGCAACGAGGGTGGTTGTATGCACACGAGGGGGTAGGAAAATGCCTACGACGAAGCAGACCCCCCTCGCTTGACTAGTGGTAGGGTTGGGGGTGACTGCTACGTAGTGGGGATTTTCCTTCCCCCCTCGCGTGCATACAACCACCCTCGTTGCATAAACCACAAGAAAAATTTCTTGTTCATACCCGCCAAGGAAGTTACGGCACCTGGGGGAATAGGGGTGCTGTGCGGGGTAGGCAGGGTTTAAGGGGGATATGGCTTCAAGATGTGACAAAGACAACTTTCAAGCCCGTTTTATTCGCATTTTCTGCTCATATTTCCTTTTACTACCTACCCCGCCCAGCACCCCTATTCACCCCTGGTCCCGTAACTTCCTTGGGGTTTGTGGATCCAGGGGTGGGGTGGGGGGGGGTAGGCAGGTTTCTGAAAACAGTTTTTTGAAAAGCGTTCGGGAGCTAATCTGAAAATTTACCGAAAATTTGCTACCAAAACGCACTTACTGCTTTCAAATTTTTTCTTATAAACGAATCATATTTCGATAAAAAAAATGCAAAAATACATTAACCAATTTGTTCTACGAAAATTAGCTAAAAAAAAATATAGACCGTTAAACCATAAACTTCACTAAACCTACATATAAATATCCAAAAAAGCACCAACTTAACTAAACTAACAGCCAAAGCATCAGAGAAAGGGTCTATTTGAAGTGAATTTTCTGTAAATATTTTAGTAAAATGAAGGGCAATGACGGTTGAATCTGAAACTTAAGGGTTTGCAGAACGCTCTTCTTGCAACATTTTCTTTTCACAGTCCGTATTTGTTTCACGTTCGTTGCCTAAACATTGCCAATTTTGATGTTTAAAATTGCGAGTTTGACGTTTTGAGGAAAACTCCAAAATTTGTTTCTTTAACTGCCAATAACTTCTTTGTCTTTAAAGCTAGGGAACTAAATTTTGGTACAGAGTTCACTCTTTATAATACAAACACGCGTACCAAATTTGCCCTTACTTTGTTATTTACGGAGATATGGATTTTTTTAGAAAGAAAACACAAAATTTTCCGGGAAAACCTGGTCCGATTTTCCTGGCTACGAACTTGTTCAAGCCACTTGCAAAAGGAAGGTACTCACCAAATTTGATGATCAAGATCGGTCCATTATTTTTTGAGTTATCAGTCGGATATATATATATATATATATATATATATATATATATATATATATATATATATATATATATATATATATATATATATATATATATATATATATATATATATAAACACAGATCTCCTCACTAGCGAATTTTTTCTAATTCGCTAAAACCCGAAAATGTCGAGTGTACCTAATAATTTGGTTACCTACTGCATATATGCAATATTCCCGACTTTTTTCCCCACCCTGTGTAAGTCATGTATGGATGTATGTAAATTAAAACAAATATTTCTTTTATTGGTTGGCGTAGAAACAAAAGCACAGAAACTGCTAATTCTAGGTACTTACAGGTAGATCTGTGAAGGCAGTACCAAGATGGTGACCGTTTTTGGTAAAAAAGCAAGTGTTATCTATGAGATTAACACCACAACCAATGACATCACCAGTGGTAAATGTTGGTCCATATGGTTGACCTGTCCCAGATGAACAGAAGCAATGTCCGTCATCACCATGGTATCCATATGAAAGCTTATCCCATCCTGAATGCAACAAACAGGATAAGACATCAAGTATACACGGTATGCCAAATTCGACTTTTTTATAGGGTATCTCAGTAACGCATATTCGCGGATCCCACTCAGTAGTGCACATACCTGGATCTTAATTACTATGGTAAGAAAAATACCCTACAGCTATAACATTGAAAAATGGCTCTAACCATGAATTGAGTACTGATTCAGTTTTACGGTAACGAGAACTTATGCCACAAGTGAAGGAAAACTCTATGTGCTATTTCGTAATGGCCACAGCCCATCGTTAGCTCTTAAAGGACGCCTTTATATATATATATATATATATATATATATATATATATATATATATATATATATATATATATATATATATATATATATATATATATATATATATATATATATATATATATATATATATATATATATATATATATAAATAAAAAAAAGTATTTATAGATTGTGCGTACTAACATTCTTGTACTTTGTTGTCCTATAGCCGTGGTTGTTTTACTTGCCCTATTTGATTTTATTTTCAATTTTGCAACTTTAATGTTATCGTGTATGCATGTTGTTTGGAACTGAGGGGCTGTTTACCATCTCCCATTTGGTAAAATGTCAGTATTATACGAGGAGGGGGGGGGTCAATAAGTCCGTGCCTTTTTTAATTTCCCGCCTCTTCACAGGAAGGACAACACTGCTCCTGGCAACAAAGATATGTCAGTTGACTTCTGTCAAGTTTTGAACAAGCTGCGTCATTTAGTTTGTGTTAGATAGCCATTGAAAGCAGACAACCTCTTGAGTTATAACGAAAATGGAAAAAAGTGAATTTCGTGTGCTCATCAAACATTATTTTTTGCGGAAAAAACCATCTCTTAAACCAAGGCTAAGCTTGATAAATACTATGGGGACTTCGCACCATCAATGTCCATGGTAAAAAAGTGGTTAACTGAATTTCGTTGCGGCCGTACAAGCACAAATGACGCCGAACGTTCTGGACGCCCAGTTGAGGTCGCTACACCCGAAACAATTAAAAAAATGCACGATATGGTGTTGGCCGATCGGAGATTGAAAGGGCGGGAGATTGTTGAAGCCATAGGCATATCACACGGATCAGTGGTTTCGATTTTGCATGATCACTTGGGTATGAAGAAGCTATCGGCAAGATGGGTGCCGCGTTTGCTCACAATCGTCCACAAACGCAATCGTGTGACAACTTCGAAGGAGTGTTTGGCGTTTTTCAACCGCAATAGGGACGAGTTTCTGCGCCGTTTCGTAACCGTGGACGAAACTTGGATTCACCACAACACACCAGCAGTCAAAACAGTGGGTTTCTCCGTGCGAATCAGCGCCGAAGAAGACCAAGGTGGGTTTGTCAGCCAATAAAGTCTTGTCAGCCAATAAAGTCATGGCGGCCGTTTTTTGGGATGCACGCGGTATAAGCCACATTGATTACCTTCGAAAGGCAAGAACAATCAATGGCGAATATTATACCAACTTATTGGACCGATTCAATGACGATTTGAAGAAAAACGACCGCATTTGGCCAAGAAAAAACTTCTTTACCACCAAGACAATGCAAGGGTGCACACATGTGCAGTCTCCATGGCGAAATTGCATAAATTGGGCTACTAATTGCTCCCTCATCCGACCTATTCTCCGAATTTAGCCTCAAGAGACTATTTCTTGTTTCCAAACTTAAAGAAATGGCTCGGCGGAAAGATATCTGACTCCAATGATGAAATCATCTCACAAACAAATACCTATTTAGAGGACCTCGACAAATCTTATTTTTTGGAAGGGATAAAAAACTGGAGAAACGATGGACGAAGTATATAGAGCTCAAAGGAGACTATGTTGAGAAATAAAATGATTTTTGTCAAAAAACCTGTGATTCATTCAAAAAGTCACGGACTTATCGACTCGCCCTCGTATATGCTGCATAAAATGTTCTTAATCTTTTTAAAAGATCTTTTCTATGCCTTTATTTTAAAAAAGAAGTATTTATAGAGATTGTGCATACCAACAGTCTTGAAGTTTGTTGTCTTAGGAAACCATAGATGTGGGTGTTCTACATGCCCTTATTTTATTTTATTTTCAAGTTTGCTAAGATAGCCATGGTGCATAAAATAATGTCCTCGGTCTGCGTGAGGCGGTGACCTTGAACTGAGTAGGAGTTATCCAAAACTTTGTGCACAACAGTTGTGGCATAAGCAAATGATCAGTCCTGTAAATGCCAGTTTTTTAAGCACCAATTATCAGAGGTGTGACTATAACATAAACTTCTAAAGAATCTTGACTCTTAACGTTTTATCACATGTAACACAACGTTATGTCATATTATTTCAAAATGAAGTATCTATCTACACATTTATTCTATTAAAAAACAGATTATTATTATTATTGGAAAAAGATTGAACTAGTGGTACGAGGGCGGGAATTCCGCCATGGAGACTACACACGTGTGCACCCTTGCATTGACTTGGTGGAAAAGAACTTTTTTCTTGGCCAAATGCGGTCGTTTTTTCTTCAAATTGTCATTGAATCGGCCCAATGAGTTGGTATAATATTCGTCATTGATTGTTCTTCCCTTTTGAAGGTAATCAATGTGGATTATACCGCGTGCATCCCAAAAAACGGTCGCCATGACTTTATTGGCTGACAAACCCACATTTGCCTTCTTCGGCGCCGATTCGCACGGAGAAACCCACTGTTTTGACTGCTGCTTGGTCTCTGGTGTGTTGTGGTGAATCACGGTTACGAAACGGCGCAAAAATTCGTCCCTATTGCGGTTGAACAACGCCAAACACTCCTTCGAAGTTGTAACATGATTACGTTTGTAATCGATTGTGATCAAACGCGGCACCCATCTTGCGGATAGCTTTCTCATACTCAAGTGATCATGCAAAATCGAAACCACTGAGCCATGTGATATGCCTATCGCTTCGACAATCTCCTGCGCTTTCAATCTCCGATCAGGCAACACCATATCGTGAATTTTTTTCAATTATCCGGGTGTAGCGACCTCAACTGGGCGTCCAGAACGTTCGGCATCATTTGTGCTTGTACGGCCGCAACGAAATTCAGTAAATCACTTTTTTTACCATGGAAATTGATAGTGCAGAGCCCCATAGTATTTATCAAGCTTAGCGTTGGTTTGAGTGGTGGTTTTTTTCCGCAAAAAATAATGTTTGACGAGCACACGAAATTAACTCTTTGTTGTTGCTTTCAATGGCTATCTAACACAAACTAGATGACGCAGCTTGTTCAAAATTTGATAGGAGTCAACTGACAGATGCTTTTTGACAGGAGCAGTGTTACCCTTCCTGTGAAGAGGCGGGAAATTCAAAAAGTCACGGATTTATTGACCCGCCCTTGTATTTAGGCTGGAAGGTTACTTGCTTGCAGTTTACCAATTCCTAGAAAAATAATACTTATCCAAGTATTGTCGTCATCTTTTATTCTGTATTTGGATACATTATGAAATCAAGCATGCTAGAGTAAGATAAGCCATCCTAAAACAAGGTTTTATTAAATCTAAGATATTGTTTTACCACAGAGGTAACTTCAAAAAGACAGTATTTGCATATATTCTGCTGTTTGAATTGGAAGACAATATAAGAATATACGAAACGACATTTAACTTCTTGCAAAGAAAATATCTTATCGCTGTCACATATTGAACTTGTCTTTGCATAATGTGTCATTTCCTAATAATGCAGCCTATTAGTATTAATATTTGGGAAATCAATTCGAATGGAAATAGACACCCACGTTAAAAAAACTACATACAGACTGGGAGACTACTACTCTGGCTTTACTGTTAGGTTTGGTTTCTGTACGTGAAAGATGTAGCCAGCGCATAAGCTAACTGGAATAAGAGGCCCTTCTGAATTATAGATGTTCTAGGATGTTTCTTCTTGGATATTCTTCCTTCAACTTAAATAAATCAAACAAAACAAACCTAAATATTTTTTCAAAAAAGGTTGTAATACGAAAATGGATTGATTTATGTCGATATTTTTATTGTATAGAGTCTGCTTTGTTACTGTTTATGTTTAATTATTTTATTGTTGTAACTGTTATTATAGTTATTACTGTTATATGTTAGTTCTATCTTTATGTTAAATATTGACATACATCATGTAGACATTTTGAGGACCTAATCGGTCATTTGTGTTTCATTTTAATTTTAAATGTTAAAGAATTTTTTGATCAAAATGTGACGTTCAAAACGTTATATTTTTTTATTTATTTATTTCATTTACTGCCTATCCCTATTTTATATTCAATGATATACCCCTTTTGAGTATTATGACGTAGCACTCTCCATCTCTGTTTAATCACATAGAGTTCCAAGCTCTATGAATGTTGTTTAACCTGCAGCCTGCTGAATTTACTAAGTGTTGACAGAGCTTGGTCTCTTATCACAACCTATAAATTGAAAATCCATCCGTCGATTCATTTTTTTTTCTAATTAGACTTGTTTAACCATCAAGCAATTAATCATGGCACACTAGAGAGCTACAAAGTCTTACTCATGGGTGAGTACCTTTGATATAAGTTTCACCTTATTAAATTTTATTCTTGTAATGACTGCATGGCTAAACATGAGTTTAGTTTTTCTGCATGTGACGTGTCTTTAATTAGATGTCAAGTAATATTTTAGGCTTTATGCATAAAGCATTTAATTAGTTAGTTTTTGTAAAGACACCGTCACACTGCGGGAGATTTGAATTGTCTAAGAACAGTACTAATCCACATGTTTGAATCGGGTCTGAAGAAGGCAGTGACAAGTCATCTGAAGGAGGCAGTGAGAAATTAGCCACACCATGATCTAATGAACTCTGAGAAGTTCGCTTCCAAACAACCATATCAAGTTATCTAAGGAAGGCAGTAACATAATGAACATCTAAGGAAGGCAGTAACAAGTTATCTGAAGTAGGCAATAAACACTCAAAGCCACATCTGCAATAACCGTAGCAGAAGCAGGCACTCTAATGCCCACCGTTACAACCGAATTATCCATGAAGAGGGCAAGACACAGATTTCAGCTGAGCAAGGATGTATATGGTGCACATCGAAACCAGGAGATAGCAGCATATACATCGGAATTCAAGCTAAGTGTCACTAAAGTGCAAAAACTAACCTTGCTTCACTTTTTTATAGAACGTTTCATCTTTGCATAGCTTTACCTTCATAAAATGCCTCACTTTGTCGTAACTCTGTTTTGAAATCAGTCTAAATTCACTTTGCCTTTTCTTCTTCTTCAAGTGTCGTCTTCTCTTAGAAAGTTGGCTATCATCATGTCTACTCTCACTTTTGACGCTGCAGCTCTGAACAACTCAACGGAACTACAGTTGTACCATTTTCTCAAGTTATTTAGCGAGGAAATGCGCCCTCTTCCTCTGCTTATCTTTCCCTGCATAATATTCTGCAACAATACATATTTCTCTCATCTCATCACGTGGCCCAGATACTGCAGCTTCCTTATTTTAATTGTGTTCAATATTTCTTTTACTTTTCTCATTCTTCCCAGTACCTGCACATTTGTTACCATGTCTACCCAACTTATCCTCAAGATCCTTCTATATGACCACATCTCAAATGCCTCCAGTCGATCAGTTATATCTTTCTTTAACGTCCATGATTCCATCCCATGTAGCAACACCGAAAAACGTAGCATGTTAATATTCTGACTCTAAGTTGTAAGTTAAGATCTCTACTGCATAACACGCTTTTCATTCTGTTAAATATGGTTCTGGCTTGTCCAATTCTTGATTTAATTTCTTCAGTGTACTCATTATTTTCATTGACAGTTGTTCCCAGGTACCTGTACTTACTGACTTTCTCTACTGGTTCTCCGTTGATCCACAGATTTTCCTGTTGCTGAACTGATTTTGTAACGGTCATAAATTTGGTCTTTTTGATATTTAAGGTAAGTCCGCTCTCCTCGCTACTCGTCACTACTTGATCTACTAAGCTCTGTAAATCTTCTATTGTTTCGGCAATGAGTATGGTGTCGTCTACAAAGCGGATATTGTTAATGGGTATTCCATTGATATTTACTGCTATTGTTGTGTCTTCCAGTGCTCTCTGAATGATTTCTTCTGAGTAAAGATTAAATAATAGCGGCGATAGTACACATCCTTGCCTTACACCACGTTGTATTTTTTTTACTTCTGAGAGTTCATTGTCCACCTTGATATTAACCGTGTAGCTGTGGATTGCCTTTGGATTGTGTAATTTTTCAACATTTATTTATAGTTAACTTTTTCTGCACATGCAGGACAGCTTAATGTAATTTTTTTTAATTGAAATTTAATCGATATTTTATTGCATTCAATTTGTTTATATTGATTTTAAAATGACAGTTATTTCTTAATTACAAATTTAATTGTCCTGTCTTAAGCTTTTACTTTTTAAAATAAATCTACTTGAACTGACATGGTTGTTTCGATTC
This sequence comes from Tillus elongatus, assembly GCA_964006375.1. Taxonomy (NCBI): domain Eukaryota; kingdom Metazoa; phylum Arthropoda; class Insecta; order Coleoptera; family Cleridae; genus Tillus; species Tillus elongatus. The sequence goes on from OZ023264.1 coordinate 14,195,654, forward strand.
CTAGGTTATGTAATTTATGTGAGTGATTAACTAGTGCCCAAAGTCGACCTGCTCTCTGAGACTCATGTGAACCGACTACTCGCCGGAGAAATAATTGAAAATAATAAATTTTCGTTATAAAAACATCATAACATAGCAACATATCTTTATTTGTGGTTGTCATGATTTCGTGTTAATTCAATTTTTATGTCTGAAGATGTTGTCAAGAGCAGCGAAACCGGTTACAGAAACGTTGAAGAACATCTATAATTTAGAAAGTCCTCTTGTTCCAGTTAGCTGACGCGCTGGCTACGTCCTCCACCTACAGAAACCAAACCCAACAGTGAGGCCAGAGAAGTAGTCTCCCAGTCTGCATGTCGTATGGACAAGTTTCACCAAGTATGGGCAACAACAATCGATGAGTTAGAAACAACCCTATCGAAAAGTGTGTTGTCCTACAAAGCTATAAATGTGGGTATTATGCACGCACTTGTTTGATTTTCTTTAAATTTTGTTACTGTAGTATATAATTATTACAGTTTTTTGTGTTTTATTTAGTCTCTTGATGTCTGAACTGTGGCCTCTCATTTTAAGATCTGGGAGCTTATGTGGATGTATTTATAACAAAAACTGGTGGTTACTGAGCGACCCTATAAATATCTTGAATTTGGGATCTACATGTTTTCATAATAAAAACTGGTGTTTTCTGAGTCACCCTATAAAAATCTCCAATCTGGGATCTTGTATAAATGTTTTTATAACAAAAACTGGTGGTTACTAAGTGACCCTATAAAAATCGTGAATTTTAAATCTTATACAGATGTTTTCATAACAAACGCTGGTAGTTATTACTTAGTGAGCCTAAAATTTTTAAACTTGGGATCCTGTACAAATGTTTTCATAACAAAAACTGGTGGCTACTTTGTGACCCTATAAAAATGTCGAAATTCGAAGCTTTATACATATGCTTCCATAAAAGTGTATACATCATTTTAAATATAAAGGACATTAAACCATATTCTTATCAATAACCTCCCCGTAGCTGATTTATACTGTAAGAAAAGCTCTACAAAATGTTCACAGAGGTTTTTAGAAGGTGCTTCACTTTTAATATGTAAAAATTTAACCTGAAAACCAGTTGACTGTTTTGAGTACTTACCTGATACTCGAAAATTTGTTCAATGGTTACTTACCGGGTAACCTATTCATGTTAACCCCATACGCTGAGAGCCCAACGCCCATATAACCATCTCGTCCTTTACTGACGATTTTCACTTCGAAATAGTAAAGACCGCAAGCTGCCGGTATTGGATGTGTAGCTTGGACACTAGCGGCATCCCTGTGGTTTTTACCATGACCTGAAACAATCAGACATAAGATTTATTAGTTTCATTAAGCTTATTACAGAATATAATATGTACCACTCGCGTTTCATTTAGTAATCAATCAATAATAAAAAATGTTCGGGGCGCAGCAAGTGCGTTAAGGTAGTGAATTTTCATAAAAGCAATATATTATAGTGATTCATCCTTATATTAAAAGTTATAAAACAGTAAAAAATAAGGTAAAGAAAGGCAAGCACAAACATTATATCTATCATAAATATTTATACAGTAACTTGGATACAAAACTCAAACAAAGAAATTAATAAACAGGAAATATACTCAACAAAAAATACACTAGAAAGCTGAACATAAAAAAATTTCCTGTGGTCCATTTTTTCCCCTCAGGGCTCGTCCGCGGCCCTGCCGTCCCGATAGCACTGCAACCTTTGGTTGATTGTGCATACCCTTAGTCTTACTCAACCCATTCCAAAATCACTGTGCCTTGAACTAGTCTGCACAGCGATTGGTAGGGTGAAGTTTTATATTACTCTGTCTCCGGTCTAGACTGACCGTAAATCAGTTGTCTTTTGCGGTCCACAGCTTTACACTCGCACAAGATGTGCTGGGCTGATTCCTCCCCCTCGTCGCAGAGTCTGCATGCGAGGTCCTCTCGAACCGCCCCATTTTATGCAGGTGTTTCTTGGCGGCCATGTGTCTCGTCAAGAGACCTCTTGTGTTTCTGAGCTGTCCTCTGCTAATATTTAGCAGCTCCACAGCTCTCTTTGAACTGGGTCCGTCAATTATTGACTTCCCATGTCTGAGCTCTGGACAGTCCGCCCAGTACACCTTGCGTTGGTTTCTGACCCAGGACTTAATGGCTCCCCTGGCAGTGCTTTTTGTCACGCCTAGAGCCGGTTCTGGTCCCATAAATGGTTCTGCTGACCCTCTCTTCGCGAGACTGTCAGCTTCTTCATTGCCTTTGACCCCCGAGTGACCCGGCACCCAGATTAGGGTCACCTCATTCTGTCCAGCCAGGTCGCTCGTCTCGTCTCGGGGCACTCACTCACCAGCCAGGAATTTACCCGTGGGCTACTTAGTGCCTTAAGTGCTGCCTGGCTTTCTGTGGCTATGAGGATCCCCGTGGTCCATGCATCGAGGATGATTGTTTGCATGCAGAATGGGAAGAAGAACCCCAGGTCGAAGAGGGGTTCTGTCCGCTTACCCAAAAACACAGGGGGTTCTTCTTCCCCTTGTGCATGCATACAACTACCTGCAAAGCATAAAGCACAAGAAAAATTTCTTGGGAGCAACCTGCAAGAAAGTTACTGGACTTGGGCGAATATGGATACGGTGCAGGGTAGACAGGGTTTTTAAGGAGGTATTGCTGCAAAATGTGAAAACCGCATCTTGTCAAAGTCGGACTAAATATTTTTTTAAGCATTTTCCGTTCATATTTCCTCCCCGCCCAGCAACCCTATTCATTCTTGGTCACTTAAGTTTCTTATGGGTTGTTTGCACCAAATTTGCCTTGTGACTTGTGCATAATAAAGGTGATTCCCAAATTTGGTCCAAATCAGTGAAGTATTTTTTGAGTTATCGGTTGGATATATATATATATATATATATATATATATATATATATATATATATATATATATATATATATATATATATATATATATATATATATATATATAAACATAAACATTTTAACTGACCTTGGAAATGGGATCCAGGGGCCCGGTTCGTGTTCATTTGTAGAAACTTTCCGAAAGTATCACTGTCGATACCTCTATTAGTGAATTTTCTTAAGGAAAATTCACTAAAAAGTCTAGACGGAGCAAGTACGTTATCGTCGTGAATTTTCATTAAAAAAAAAAAAGGAAATATGTCTTTTTTTAATGAAAGCAGGCATCAAAGTTGACTACCACTATAAGCTATATAGTAAAAACAATGTACCATAAGCTTTTCGACAAAACTCCCACAAGTTTTTTGCATGAAAATTTACAAACAATTTTTTCACGAAAATCTGAAAACATTTTTTAAAATGACTTATTAAACATCTATAATTATGCTCTTCACTTTTAAAAACATAATAGAGACTGTTCTATTTGAAACAATTGAGTTACATTTGACATTTTGATTTTTTTTATATCAGTCACTATTTGAGAGCGCCTTGTATAAGGCATGTCGATTATTTCATGAAATTATATAAACGAAAACCTCTATGAATGCGTCATTTGCCGTAGACTCCGATTTTTGCTGGTAAAAACGCCGCATCACAATTTTTGATATGTGCCAAAAGTGTGAAAAGTTGCAAAACAATTAAAATAACTCGAAAACAAACATGCATTACATTTCGATGGAAAATGCAAAAATATAAGGGTGTTCGATTTAAAAAAGAACATTTGTATCGCCAACGACTTATGGGCCACCTGTCGTAATAATTTTAATAAGATTCAGCTAAAGATACCCAATAACAAATGTTTCTCGTATCTTGTATAATAACAGTAATATTGAGCTTTGCCGTAAAAATGCGTCACCCTTTATATATGTAAACAGATAAAAACCCCCGGATGTTGATTCTAAGGGACCTAGTCCGCGCTAATTTGAAAAAATATTTTAAAATTCAGAGGCGGCGGTCTCCTCTTTAGCAAATTTCTTCTACGGAAATTTGCTAAAAATGATAGAGAATTTAACCATAAACTTTATAACTAAAACTATTGCTAAAGCATAAGAGAAATACAATAAGCTAAAGCTTGCAGTGCTATCGGGGTGGCAAAACCGCGGACGAGCCCTGAGGGAGAAAAAAAGGGGTCTATTTGAAATGAATTTTCTGGAAACATTCTAGTAAAATGAAGGATAATGACGGTTGAAGCTGAAACTTAAGGTTTTGTAAAACACACTTTTTGCGACATTTTCTCCACATAGAATCCAACACGATTAATACATATAAGATTTCGCATTAATTCTGAAAAACAATAATTATATCTTACAATTGCAGTAGAACAACGTGGAGTCACGAGAGTGCATAATAAAAGAGGGAAAGTCAATGCCCCCCGGAACCTGGATGCGTGGTTCAAACCGCTTTCCCCTACAATCGAACGCGGTTGCCAGTTTCATGACGTAAACAATTTATTTCAAAGAAATTTTCAGCAACGGCTGATTATACAGAGTGGTCCAGCGCAGCGTAACTAAGACCTGAAAAAATTGGTTGCATAAAATTTGTAGGGAATCATGTGCTGCACGACATATAATACTATAATAAATACAGGCTGTTTCATATTTGAATGACATATCAAGCTTATATTTTTTTCTTATGAAACACCTATGTATTATTACAACATTTTACAGAACCATTGAACATAAACCAAAAAAAATTAACGTTATATACCTCAAACACTAGGAATAAACGAGTTATTTGCCCTGCTACGTCACCTGATCTTACAATAATGTAATTTTTTTGTCTGGAGGTATGTGAAGGATCGGATTGAAATGTGTGTTCCAATATTCTGTGGATATTCACGCTTAACATCCCTACGTAGAACCCTGTCCTTTAATACCCTGCAGCCCCCCTTAACGCCAACAACAGCCGCCAGGAGACCTCTGGAATCGACACTGACGCTATGGGACAAGTGTCTTCTCTTCTCACTTTCTCGTCATCCAGCAGCCAGTAAGGGTCGTAGCAAGACTCGTGAGCAGTAGTCATACAGAACATAATAGTTTATTATGCTGTGGTCGTCGTCCAGGGGTCAGGGAGCATCGTAAGAAGATCGCCTGACCCGCGACTCGTAACCAACACGTCTTTATCATCAAGTGGCCACGGTAAGTGGGCGTCGTTGTAGAGGGCGCCACCAATTTTCCGATGACTGGTGACCCGTGACAAGAAATATATTGCAAGCCGCATCAAGACATCGAAATCCAAGTTTGTCACCTGGACACTTGAACAGATCAGTGAGCCTCGTTGTAGCAAGAGCCAGTCTTCCGACGAGTGGCTGACCCGTGACTAGAAATTAATTCGATCGTATGCAAGCGGCATCAAGACATTGAAATCCACGTTTCGCACGTGGCCAACTTTGGCCCCGTGGACGACGCCCCCCGATATCAGCGACATCCACCACGTGCTGGTTACAGCAACCTACCTACATTTGTAAGTCACTTTCGTTGTATTAATCCATATTGGATCACAATTCAACCATTATTGTTATAAGTAAGTTGGTAATATTTAAATTGTTTTAACGCCACGTGTATTCATTTTAATTCTACACCCACAAAAAACAACTGGTCCTTCTTGAGTTATCTAAACGGGGTAACTTAAACCAACGTTCTAGCCTATCAAAACGAATCAATCTAATCCACTCGTTTTAATATAAGTCAAACATTTTGGTCATGTTGACCCATTTTGAACAGAACATTTGGTCCCTCGAGCCGGATCTAATTTGAACAAACCAAAACGCGACAAACCGCTCTAGAAAAGATGAAAGCCCGTATATCTGAGGCATTTCGCAGTGTTGCACCATTGAAGCTTTTTAATGCCAGAAGAAACCTGAAAATTTGAATTAGAAAATGCCTTGAAGTACAAGGGTACACTTATTCTGAAAACCCGATTTCTTCATGTAATTCAGACGTCTTCTCATTCCAAGATTTACTAACCAATATACTTTTACTTTAAATTTGTGTTCATTTAGTTTTCACTTTAATGTTAAGCATCGCATTACCATAGTTTATCGTTTGCAGTTAAATTATCGTTCAAGATTTAAGTATGTAACTTATCTTTCATAGCTAAATACTCAATGAAAAGGCTTCTTTCCCAGACAATAAAATTTATTAGTTCCCTACGTTTCGGCCAACTAAGTAGCCACCTTCAGCGTTATCTCAAATCACAATGAAAGATGTCAGAAAACGTTGTTTTCAGGACGGCAATTGCGCTGAAGGGAGCACAATTGTAGTAAAGCAATCAATACAGAAAACGTGAATGCTAACATATAAATTTAAACAGTAGAACAAGCTTAAAAGATACTGTAAAACAAGCTAACAGCTACAGGAAAGTTAAACATGCAGTTAAAACCTGATCAAAAGCATCCGAGCAAACTAATACACAGTAAAAAATGACAAAGTATAAAATTTATTGCGAAATGAAAAGCTGTGGAGTCAACTGACGGAGAACAAGTCCAACAGGAGGCCACACCGTTAAGCACTGCTCGAGTACAACCCGTCCCAAAGAAAGGATCCAAAGCGCTTCCTAGCAACTATAGGCCTATTTTTCTCCTTTCAGTCGTCTCTAAAGTGATGGAAAAGTATATAAACACCGAATTACTAAAATTTCTTGAAAAACACAGTCTAATCCACGACAGGTAGTATGGATTCCGTCAGCACAGATCAACTGCCGACCTCCTTTCCTTTGTCACTCATTCTTGGAACAAGTCTATGGAACTACACGGTGAATCCCAGATTGTGGCTCTAGACATATCCAAAGCATTCACCAGGTCTGGCACGCAGCGCTGCTTGATAAACTTCCGGCCTATGGCCTACCACCAACACTCTGTACCTGGACAGCAAATTTCCTCTCCAGCCGGGGCATTTCTGTTGTCGTGGATGGCCATTCCTCTAAACTGGATCCAATTAATGCAGGAGTCGCTCAAGGTTCAGCTTTAGCCCTTACTTTGTTTCTTCTCCACATCAATGACCTCCTCTCCAGCACATCCCACCCAGTTCACAGTTACGCGGACGACAGCACCCTCCACTCAAATATACAATATTCTAAGCATGTCTCTTTAGCCCAATTAGATGAGGATCGCAGACTCATGGAGGGTTCTGTCTCTGTGGATCTCCAAAAAACATTAGGCTGGGGAAGTATAAATCTTGTACAATTCAACTCCACCAAATATCAGTCTTGCTTTATATCTCTTAAGAGATACACCAGCCCTAGACTCATCACAATGAACAACCAAGTTATTCAAAGTAATGAGTCCCTTTCACTTGTTGGCATGTCTGTGGATCGAAATCTCAATTAGCACCAACATGTCACATCAATTACAGAAGCGGCTGCTAGGAAATTAGGTTTCCTCTTTCGGGCTCGCAAATACTTTTCACCAGCTAATCTCTATACCCTATATACTTCACAAATAAGGCCAAACCTCGAATACTGCTCCCACATCTGGGGTTCCGCTGCCGCTTCTACACTCGTTATCCTTGACTCCATTCAGAAGAGAGCTATGCGTCTCATCGGCGACCCTACCCTCACCCAAAGGCTGCCATCCCTTGCCCACCGACGTGCAGTTGGTGACCTCTCTCTCTCTCTTTTTTTTAAATAGATATCTGCACGGGCACTGCTCAGAGGAGCTTTCTTCCATAGTTCCTCCACCTGCTGCCCCCAAAAGATCTACCAGGTGAACAAAGCGAATGTACCCTTTTACTGTCCAGGTCACCAGACATAGAACATCTTGTTATGTCCGCTCTTTTGTCCCAAAGACTTCCAAGTTGTGGAATTCCTGGCCGGCACATGTTTTCCCTTATCCTCCGAACCTCCAAACCTTGAAGTACAGAATTAACAAGTTAGCTCTTTTGTCGACACCCACGGTACGATAGTATTTTGGCTGTAAGCCCTCGTGGTGTGTTGTTGAAATAAAAAAAGCAGAGACCTCATGAGGACCCCTAGAGGTGCAAAATTTGTAAAATAAAACCAAAAAACAAAATGACTTCCATACTTACTTTTTCAATTCTCGAAAATTGAAGTTAAAAACTACACGAAAGGTTATCTAAGCTAAAATTTCATCTATTGTACCAGAGGTCCAACATCGCATCTGAAGGTACCAAAAATCGATCCACAATCCAACGTAATCAATATAAAATAGCGATTTAATCACGGAACAGAAGAAAAGTCGGCCATTCACAGCAGACATTCTGAAAACGCGAAAACGGCAGAAACTGCCGCAACGGCAAAATAATGAACTAAAACGACATGACAGGAGTGACAGGTATGTCAAAGACGGAGTGGCAGGTATGTCAAAGACGGAGTGACAGGTATGTCAAAGACGGAGTGACAGGTATGTCAAGGGCAGACAAAACTAGCGGGAAAGGAAGCGGGGGCCACAGAACAGCCATCTTCATATCCATAACTTTCAACACAAATTTCATAGTGTTCCGGAACAGTAGTCCACTAGGTGGTATGAAGGAAATTTCATTATGTATATGTTAGACAAGTTCAAAACCCCAGGAGTGGAGCAGTTGATATGCTTGAAAATCTCAATCTGTTCTATGGCTAAGTGCTCTACACCGAAATTTGAGGGATGTAAAATCTTGGCATTAGTCTCTTTCCTTGATTGTGGTTGCCCTTGGTGAAACTGGTCCATATTATATACAGACTTGGAGACTACTTCTCTGGCTTCACTGTTGGGTTAGATGTTCTCGGATGTTGTTCAACGTTTCTGTGACTAGTTTCGCTGCTTGACAGCATTCTCAGACAGATTAATTAATTAGTAGAGAAGTAGTCTCCAAGTCTGTATATAGTATGAACCAGTTTCACCAAGTAAGGGCAACCACGATCAATGAATTGAGGAGGTCTTCTATCGAAGAGCTTGCCCATTTGTATATTAGTCTCTTTGTTGAAGCAGTGACCACTCTCTCAAATGACAACCAAAGACTGACTTTTCATTACCCACCTGAATTCTACTTCTGCGCTGTTCTGACACCCTCGAACTAATAAATTTTATTGCCTGGAAAAGAAGCCTTTTTATCGAGTATTTAATTATGACTATCCCAGACTGTTTGACGTTTAGAAGTGACATTTATTTTTCATTCTTCAAATTTTAAATTCGATAGATTTTGATTTAACTCTAAATAACTCGTGTGTTTACAGTTTTTCAGTTATATAACCTTTTAAATTATTTGTTTATGCTGATAAGTTATATCAAATTTTGTGAAAATATACAGTGTGTTCCATAAGAAAAATATAAATTTGATACGTCATCCTAATATGGGACGTTCTTATTTCTAATAGTACCTATAACCAAGTTGTACAGCATATAATTCGATATAACTTGTCGTATCTCTAAAAATAATGAAGTTATTTCCCAGTTACGCTATGCTGAGTCACCCTGTATAATCTGTCCGTAAAGTTTGGAGTAAAATTTATATCTATTGGCTAGATTTTCGCCTACGTTCCTGAAGTGGGGTCTCAAAATACTCGCAAGATGAATTTGATTTTCACATCAGTTTTGTTGTCAGACTTGCAGTTTGCTTAGAGAAGCTACCAACACTTTAATTTTAAATGGAACAGCCACATATTTTCTTTAATTTACACAAAAACAAATGTATGCACCAGTACAGTTGAGAATTACATTTTAGGATATTTTTTGGAAGAAAATCTTACCGCAGAGCTCTACCACAACTTCCTAAAGACCAACTTGTTCCTGTCTTAATTTCCTAATCAAGAAACTCCCGGTACCTTTGTCGAACGTCTATGGTATCAGCAAGATTGGGCGGCGCCGCACTATGTGATTGATATCCGTCGTTAGTTAAATCAGGTTTTCCGGAACAATAGACTGATACGCGAGGTATGATTAAGTTGACAGGCCATCACCAGATCTCAACCCTTTAGACTATTTTTGTGGGGCCATTTTAAAAACAAAGTTTACGTAATCACACCCACGATTTAGAAAACCCCCAGGAACTAATTCCAAATGGAGTACGCTCAATAGGTTACAAAAATTTTCAAGTAACCCCCGTATAACTACGATTGTCTTTTTTAGGGAAAGAGTAAATTGTTGTCCGGCAACACCGCAGGTTACACCGTACGACGTCCGTTACAGGGCAAATGAAATAAACAAAAGCACAGATGCAAGTATTCAACAGCAACCAGCAAAAGCAGAAGCAAGAGCAACAACGCACACGCTAGACTCTGGAGAAGGAGAGCCCCCGATCCCGACTTGATGTCGATGTCACTGAACACTCCACTCCATTCTCCACAGGTCTCTCACCTCTGCAGACGTCTCCTCCGTCCATTACACAAAACATGTAATAATCAAGGGTGCTGGGAATGCATCTGGGTGGGTAAACGAACGAGAGTGAACACGTGGGGTAAGGTTACTAACCTGATGGTCGGTCTGTGTTTAGGTTTGGGCAGTAAAATCTCTAGGGAGGATAATTTCAGCTGCTTTCGATTAATATACACACTCCAGACAAATCAAATTAGTATACCTGCTGTCCAACTAAGATGGAAGTTTTAAATATTGGACTTGTTATTGGAATTGTTTTAAAATCTTCAAATAAATGCGATAGGGGAGTATATAAACTACATTTAAATATTTTTTGCTGCCATACAGGGTCCTAGAAGAAAGTTCCACACCAGACATATTTTCTAACAGTTTTCTTTTTTAGTCAGCTGTCTGTCAATCAAACTTTCTAATCGAATTTTAGCTCACTTCCGATTGTCCCACCGATTTGAAATTTTGCAAACTTATCAATTCCTGCGACAATATAATATTATCAAACCATCAAACTTACATGAATTCAAAATGGATGTCGACGCAATATGGCGAAATATTTCTTTCTCCATATATTATAGTACCATCAAGCTTGCATGAATTCAAAATGGCTGCCGACTCAATATGGCAAAATATTTCTTTCTCGATAACCCCCTTGATATGGGTATCGAATGAAAGGGTTTCACGAGTAAAATACAACAGGCTAGGAAATGCTTTGATAATTTCAATATGGCGACCTACGGAAGATGACGGAATACATGTTTTTTCAAACGCACTTTAAACGCAAAGGATTTTTTTCACGCCCGAGGAGTTACCATCCATTACATCAAGGGGTGGTGGGACCGGTGAAGCAACGGAGATTTCCGGTTCTGGTGTATGAGTCGATTTTCCTTATAAACAAAAATGATGATGTCTCCTTCTTGTACAAAAGATTCCGAAGATAAAATACCCCTCCGTTCAGATCTCCGGGAGAGGGGTGTGCAGGGGGCGCCGGCATCAAGATTTAACATATCCTTCTCGAATATATGTGGCCTGTTGCATTTACTGGTCAACTTCTGACAACAACTTTGTCCAGCTCTTCGACTACCTTTCTGAAAAACCAACCATCTGATTTCTAAATATCCTTCCCCCGACGTCACTATTCTTGGTGACTTCAATGTCCATAATAAGGAATGGCTAGGATCTTTAAAAACCGATCAACAAGGGAGAGCAGCAGATGCCTTCGCAGTCAGCAATTCTTTAGCCAATATGGTTCAGCAAACCTACTTACTTTCCTCACACCCCAACACACAGCTCAAATCCCTTGAATCTACTTCTTACTACAAACCTTGAATGCTATAAGACATCAGCCACCGCCCCACTTGGTCGCTCAGACCACGGCATGGTCACTGCTTCCTGCGCAATGCAACCCGAGGTCATACAGTCATCACACCCACGTATCGTTTGACACTACAACTCTGCGAACTGGGACGATATGCGGGATTACTTTTCCTCATTTCCATGGGCGTCTGTCTGCTTCTCTCATCCTGACCCCTCTGATATCTCACAAAACGTCACCGAAATCATCTAAGCTGGCATGGAGTTATTTATTCTACGTACACAAAAAACCTCTTCAGCCACACAAAAGCCCTGGTTCTCTAAATTCTGTGACAAGGTCAGACTTGAAAAGGTCAAAACTCACAAAACGCTTCTATACAATCCCAGTCAAAAACCGCCAAGCATTTAACAACGCAAGAAACCTCTATGTCCGTATTCTTTCTGAGACAAAAAACTCGTTTAATAACCACATCAAACACAAAATCCTCTCAAGCTCCAACGACAGCAAACCTTTATGGACTCTTGCTAAATCTATTGGGAATAATTTCTGCAAGAGCACGTTCCCACCTCTAGTTTCAGGGGATGAAATTATTTCTACCGCCCTGGGCAAGGCTGAACTTTTTGCCTCGTTGTTCGCCGGCAATTCTACTCTTAATCCACCTCCAAATGTTCAACCACCAACAATCCCCAATGTCGCGCATAAAATGACGGATATCATTTTCAAAACTAAAAATATGCTCTGTTCTCTTAATACCAGGAAAGCCTCTGGCCTTGACGAGATCCAAGCAATTGTTCTCAAAAAATGCGCACCAAACTTGCTCCTGTCCTGACTCGTCTGTTTCAGACATCTTACAATAGAGGCATATTCCGTAGTAACTGGAAAACTGCTCGAGTACAACCCGTCCCCAAGAAAGGATCCAAAGAGCTTCCTAGCAACTACAGGCCTATTTCTCTCCTTTCAGTCGTCTCTAAAGTGATGGAAAAATATATAAACACCGAATTACTAAAATTTCTTGAAAAACACAGTCTAAGCCACGACAGACAGTATAGATTCCGTCAGCGCAGATCAACTGCCGACCTCCTTTCCTTTGTCACCCATTCTTGGCACAAGTCTATGGAACTACACGGTGAATCCCAGATTGTCGCTCTAAACATATCCAAAGCATTCGACCAGGTCTGGCACGCAGCGCTGCTTAATAAACTTCCGGCCTATGGCGTACCACAAAAATGCATTTCTGTTGTGGATGGACATTCCTCTACCAATTTATGCAGGAGTTCCTCAAGGTTCCGCTTTAGCCCCTACTTCGTTTCTTCTCCACATCAATGACCTCCTCTCTAGCACATCCAACCAAGTTCATAGTTACGCGGACGACAGCACCCTCCACTCAAATATACAATATTCTACGCCTGTCTCTTTAGCCCAATTAGATGAGGATCACAGACTCATGGAAGGTTCTGTCTCCGTGGATCTCCAAAAAATATTAGACTGGGAAAGTAGAAATCTTGTACAATTCAACTCCACCGAATCTGTCTTGCTTTCTATCTATAAGCGATACACCAGCCCTAGACCCATCACAATAAACAACCAAGTTATTCAAAGTAATGAATCCTTTGCACTTGTTGGCATTTCTGTGGATCGAAATCTCAATTGGCACCAACATGTCACATAAATTGCAGAAGCGGCTGCTAATAAATTAGGTTTCCTCTTCCGGGCTCGCAAATACTTTTCACCAGCTAATCTCTATACCTTATATACTTCAGAAATAAAGTCAAACCTCGAATACTGCTCCCACATCTGGGGTGCCGCTGCCGCTTCTACACTCGCTATCCTGGACTCAATTCAGGAGAGAGCTATACGTCTAATCGGTGACGCTACCCTCACCCAAAGGCTGCCGTCACTAGCCTACCGACGTGCCGTTGGTGACCTCTGTCTCTCTTTTATAGATATCTGCACGGGCACTGCTCAGAGAAGCTTTCTTCCATAGTTCCTTCACCTGCTGCCCTCAACAGATCTACCAGGGGAACAGAGCGAATGCACCCTTTTACTGTCCAGGTCACCAGCCATAGAACATCTTGTTATGCCCGCTCTTTTGTCCCGAGGACTTCCAACTTATGGAATTCCTTGCCGGCACATGTTTTTCCTTCTCCTCCGAACCTCCAAACCTTCAAGTCCAGAACTAACGAGTTGCCGCTTTCCTCCTTGTCGACACCCACGGTATGATAGTATTTAGGCTGTAAGCCCTCGTGGTGTGTTGTTTGCTAATTCACCGATAATAGGGATTACTTGTGAAACCAAAGAAAAAAAGTATTTTACGTCTATATTTTTTAATACTATCGGTTACAGCAACTAAGATATTTACTATTTCTGAACTACTATTTTGTGGACAGCCGATAGAAAACGATCAAAATTTACGCACTAGTTACAGGGACAATCTGCATTATTAAACAACCAAACACATGCGTAAGTACTTCCTGTTGTTGACTCATCACCACTTATTTCTCTAGTTCCTAGTGAATGATTCAATTTTGCCATGTGCCAATCCTTCTGGTAGTTGTTAAAAAACACACATAATTTACAGCACTGTTTAATTTCCTTAGTACTAATGGCACAAGTATGTATTCAAAGTATTACCATATAGCTTCCGTGCGAGGCGGCTATTAATTATATATAACACAAACGGAAGCGACGTCAATTTCCACCGAACCACAAACAAAATATGCTCAAAACTACCATCAACATGTCAAAAACAATTAATTACATATATACTCAACATATAGTCAACTAGTGGTCATGGGGGAACTGGCTGGAGCTTTAATGATTTCGGACATTAATTAATGAGAATAATTGAGTTTTAAAAGTAGATTCTAGGGAGCTTATGCGAAGAAATTTTTTCAAAATTTAAGTCGCGATCTGAGAGCGAAATGTTCCAACAAAAAAAAAAAAAAAAAAAAAAAGATATCAATACAATCTTTTATAGGATCTTACAAGGGATATTTTCGCAGGAAATATTAACAGAAGATTGCGCTAAGATTCAGCAGATGACAGCAACACAAAGGGCAGGCGACGCAAGGAGTGAATCAATGACGTCATAACCGGAGGTCGACAAAATGACCCTACGATGGCGCAACGGACAAAGACGGAATATAAAGCAGGAGAGAATAGAACACACAGAGAGCGACGTTGCCACGTTTTCAATATAAACACAAAGAAAAGTTGAGGTTAAACAATTGCGCTTAAGAGAATGTACCAGAAAAACATTGAAATATAATGAAAGTTCCTAATATATGGAAAACATATGTTTTGTTCCAATTTCTTTTTAAATATCAATATCATCAGTCGGTAGGTACAACGTTGTTATTTGATGGTAAACTTACGAACTCAAATTCGTAATAAAAATGCAGTCACGGTATTTTGGAAAATATAATTATTTGTTTTATTATAAATATGTGTATTTAAAATTAAAAATTAACAGAAAAAAACATCTTAAAACATCCTGCGGTCTTTATTTGCAGACTTTTGGGTAATTCTGCATATTAGAATTAATCGGAATATATGTGGCGCCTAAATTCTAACCTGAACTCCGTCCACCATTTCCTCCAGGCCAATAGGCCCCAACTCCTCTTCCTCACCGACACCCAAATCAGTGCCAAAACAGCCACTAATCACCTTAATTTCCCTGGGTATGAGCTCCTTACTTCCTTCAGATTGCATGGAGGCGTGTGCGCATACGTCCGTAGCAATCTACCCTGCACCAGACTCTTCAATTTAGAAGCTGGAAGAAAAGACATACTTTGGATGAAACTCTCTCCCTCTCAGGGCTGCAACTAAATTCATCTATTGCATTTACCGGTCACCTTCTGACAACAACTTTGTTCAGCTCTTCGACTACCATTCTGAAAAAACCGACCATCTGATTTCTGAATATCCTTACTCCGAGGTTACTATTCTTGGTGACTTCAATGTCCATAATAAGGAATGGCAAACCCTTCTGGATTCTTGCTAAATCTATTGGGAATAATTTCTGCAAGAGCACGTTCCCACCTCTTGTTTGAGGGGATGAAATTATTTCTACCGCCCTGGGCAAGGCTGAACTTTTTGCCTCGTTGTTCGCCGGCAAATCTACTCTCAACCCACCTCCAAATGTTCACCCACAAACAGTCCCATAAAATGACGGATATCATCTTCAAAACTAAAAAGGTACAAAAGATGCTCTCTTCTCTTAAGCCCCTGGCCTTTACGAGATCACAGCAATTGTTTTCAAAAAATGCGCACCAAAACTTGTTCCTGTCCTGACTCGTCTGTTTTAGACATCTTACAATAGAGGCATATTTCCTAGTAACTGGGAAACTGCTTGAGTACAACCCGTCCCCAAGAATGGATCTAAAGCGCTTCCTAGCAACTACAGGCCTATTTCTCTCCTTTCAGTTGTCTCTAAAATGATGGAAAAGTATATAAACACCGAATTACAAAAATTTCTTGAAAACACAATCGCGAGGGGGGAAGGAAAATCCACACGACGAAGCTGACCCCCCAGCCCTTCCGCAAGTCGAACGGGAAGGGGGGCTGCTTTGTCGTAGGCATTTTCCTTCCCCCCCTCGTGTGCATACACAACCATCGTTGCATAAACCACAAGAAAAACTTCTTGTTCATGCCCTCCAAGGAAGTTACGTGACCTGGGGGCGAATAGGGGTGCTGTGCAGGGTTTAATGGGGATATGGCTTCAAATAGACAGCTTTCAAGCAGTTTTCCTCGCATTTTCTGCTCATATTTCCTTTTTACTACCTACCCCGCCCAGCACCCCTATTCACACCCAATCCCGTAACTTCCTTAGGGGGTGTGAACAAGAAATTTTTCTTGTGGTTTGTGCATCCAGGGGGGGTCCTAGTAATGTTTCTGAAAACATTTTTTTTTAAAGCGTTCGGAAGCCAATCTGCAAATTTACCGAATTTTCATTAAATCCTTCAAATTTCAATAACTCAATTTGCTATTAATGTAAGTTTTGTTGGTTGGGCAACCACCATTTAAATTTATTTTCGGAAAATTTGTGTATATTTTCAAACCATAAGTAATTTTGATAAAATATAGTACATTGTTTCTACTACATAGGCTATACCGGTAATTAGATTGATGCCTGCTCGCATTTGCTATTGAAAACATTTTTATGGAAATTCATTTCCATAACACACTTGCTGCATCCAGACTTTTGAAAAATGTTTATATATTTTCAAACAATAAAGTTATCTCGATGAATTATGGTACATTGTTTCTACTATATAGGTAACCAAGTTTGATGCCTGCTTTCATCAAAGAAAGATATTTGCTATTAAAAACATTTTAAAGAAAATGCGCTACCATAACGCACTTGCTGCGTCCAGACATTTTTTAGTTATATTTTTCGTTCAATATTTTTTTAGCCTACTTAAAGAATTGAATTTGTTTTTATAACAAAAAAGACGAATGTGAATACTCTTCAGTTTTTGTGAGAATTACATTTATTCTTCAACATTTTTACATGCTTCACAGGCAAATTTCAAGTTAGGTGTTTCATAAATATTAACTGTAACGTAATGTGTTATTTTGTTTAAATAACATTATCAGTTTGATCAACCGCGCTTGCTCCCGTTCTAAAATCTACCGCGCCCGACGGAAGGTTAACAAAAATATACATTTGCCGAAAAATGAATGAAAAATTCATAAAAGTTTTGAAAATTTAGATTCTGCTTGAGTTATTTTGATAGAAACGCATAATTTGTTTATCTTTAAAATTGGTTAAACGGAAGTCAATCCGACAACGCCGCGCCGTTTCTCAAAGCAGCAAATCCTGTTGGTGGGTGTGTGTTTTCGTGTGGCAAGCCCGTGCTCGTGTGTCACACAGCAATAGGGTCAAGGTTGATGCTCTGCAACGTGCATTGACGCTCCAGGCTCGCTTCGGCTTTGCCCGATGCTACCGTTCCATTGGACCCACTAATCGTTCATTCGCTTCTTGCTTGGGTCTTCAGTTCCTCAATAAGAATATATTCTACCGCAACATCTATCTACCTACCATTTATTTTTTTACCGTTTCCGCAATATCCAAGATTAGAAGACCTGAGTCGATTATTACACTGCGGTATATTGTACGAGTGTTTTCTATACCTCTAACGGCAATAAATATTACAAGATACCTACATAGGAAATTATATAATAAAATCTCCAATACTAAAATTATCTTGGTAACGTCACAGCATAATCAGTCTTATTATTAGGCTGTGGTAACGTGTCGGTTTTAGCAAAAAACTACCAGATACAGACTTGGAGACTACTTCTCTGGCTTCACTGTTGGTTTTCGTTGGTGAAGGACGTAGCCAGCGCGTAAACTAACTGGAGCAAGTGGCCCTTACGAATTCTGGATGTTCTTCAACGTTTCTGTGTGTATAGTTTCTCTGCTTGACAGCATTCTCAGACATATTAAAATTGAATTAGTACGAAATCATGACAACTACAAATAAATATCTGTTGCTATGTTATGATATGATGTTTTGATCAAAAAATTTATCAAATTGAATACAAAATGAAATACAGATGACAGATGAGACTTTCAAAATGTCTACGTGATGTATGTCAATATTTAACATAAAAATAGAACTAGCCTATAATAACAGTTACAACAATAAAATAACTAAACAATAACAGTATAAAAGTAGTCTCTATACAACGAAAATATCGACATACATCAGCTCATTATCTTATTGCAACTTTTTTGAAAGAATAATTAAATTTATTTTCTTTGACTTATTTAATTAGAAAGAAGAGTATCCAAGAAAGGGGAATTCATTAAATCAGTTTGCTCGTTTAAAACAAGGTAGCTATTGCCGCGTGTGTGCATTTTGACTTCCAAAGCTTCAAAAAAGTCTAGTTTACGCTTGTCATTATAAAAATGTAGTGGTTGTATGCGGTTATTTACTGTAGGTCTATGTTCGGTATCAATAATATGTTTTGCAAATGTGGATTTGTCAGGGTGGTTATTTCTAAATGCAGAAATATGTTCTTTGTATCGGGTGTTAAAATTTCTAGAAGTTTGACCTATGTAGATTGCGTTACAATGTGTACAAGCTAATTTATAAATTCTAGCTTTTGTCAGGAAACAAGATTTTTCTTTAGCGTTAAATAGTAAATCACGCGTCGTGTTGTAAGATTTAAAAGCTATCTTTGTATTTGTACAGGTATTTAAAATTTTTGAAATGTTTTCTGAAATGGTTCCAAAATAAGTTATCGAAACGTATCTGCTATCTTCTTTGTCTCTAATATTTGGATAAGTTAAATTAATCGCTAATTTGTATTCTTTTCTCTCGATCATTTTAACTATTATTTTAAGAGAGTAGCCATTATTAAATGTTGTTTGCTTAATTATTGAAATTTCTTTTTCAAAATTGTTTTGTGACATAGGTATTGAAAATGCACGATGTATCATAGAATGATAGGTTGACAGATTTTGTGAAAAAGGGTGACATGAATCGTATGGTATGGTTGTGTCAGTGTAAGTTGGTTTCCTATATATTGAAAAGTCAAATGAATTATTTTCTAACTTTCTAATTGTTAAGTCTAAAAAATTTATACAACTGTTAGCTTCTTCTTCTAAAGTAAACTTAATATTTGTGTGTTATTAATAAAATTCAAAAATTCATTTAATTCTGTATGACTACCTTAAAAACATGCTAAAATATCATCTACGTATCTGTACCAAAAGACAATATTATGCGAAAGTTCTGATGTCAAAATTTGGTTTTCTAAGTTTTCCATAAATATGTTGGCCAATAAAGGTGACAATGGACTACCCATAGGTAGACCTTCATTTTGTATATAAATTTTATTATTAATTTTAAAATAGTTTTGTTTTATACATTCGTTAAAAATATTCATTATTTCTTGTCTTTTTATGACATTTACGTTCTTTTCTATTAAAACGTTTTCTAATAGAGGTAAACATTCTTTAGGGGGTATCTTAGAATACATGCTACAAACATCAAATGAGACTAATTTACTATTTGTGGGAATAATTAAGTTATTTAAATTTTGTGAAAAAACTACCAACTGAAAACATTTGTATATTTATGGATTACTGTAAACTGATCTAAGTTGTGACTATGTGAATTGATTGGTCATAGATACCCGCATCAAATACTTCATTGCCCAAAAATTACAATTATCATTAACCCTTAAACGATAACCATTCCTAATTTTTACGAAGCCTATATATTATTATCTCCTTGATTTCTTATATGGCGTAAGCGGCGGCAGTTAATTTCTCAGTAGTTTCCTTTACGCTGCTGACGAGTGAGGTGTGTGTGTCTGTATGTGTGTTTAGCAGTAATTTAGGCTTTTGCTTACACGCTACAAGAGCGTTATTCGTTATTTTTACGATAGGTTAGTCTTAATGTAGTTTTGGTAAATTTGCAGATTAGCTCCCGAACGCTTTTCAAAAAATTGTTTTCAGAAACATTACTAGTGCCATTACTGGATGCACAAACTACAAGAAAAATTTCTTGTTCACACCCCCCAGGGAAGTTACGGGATTAGGAGTGAATAGGGGTGCTGGGCGGGGTAGGTAGTAAAAAGGAAATATGAACAGAAAATGCGAAATAAACTGCTTGAAAGCTGTCTATTTGAAGCCATATCCCCATTAAACCCTGCCTACCCCGCACATCACCACTATTCGCCCCAGGTCAGGTCATGTTAGCATTCTTCTGCTTTTTTTTTTCTTAAATTTTCGTTGCAAACAATTTTTTTCATCGAAGTTGCATACAATAAATAGTATAAACCATTTCTATGAAAATTCACTAGCGTATCGCACTTGCTGCGTCCAGACTTTTTTTTTCAATTAGCAACCTTATTTTTTTGTTGACAGTTTTTAAAGTACTCGTCAAGTCTTACAAAACCACCAAATTTCAATTTTTTTATTATCATCATTTGATGCACAGTTTTCTTACAAAAATTCGCTTAAAAAAATTCCATACATATAATTGTTTCGCGGTTGCTAAAATGTGTTAAAAGTGTTACATTTTAATTTCAAATTTGAGACACTAAGTGAGTGGTGAGCGTGTCGCCACCTAGTTGCCGAACCAAGTAGTATGTTGTCACGCCAGCTCCAAATAACACAAAGTGTTAAAAAAATAGAGACTGTATACAACCAACTAACAATTTAAAAAATTGTCAGCCTTGGCCATTTCCACCATAATATAGGGACAAAGCATGTAGGGCTAGATGCATTCTTACAACAATTAGAACCATACTATGTGAAAACTGGAACCTGTGATGAGCACTAATAAGTACACTTGGAAAACACCCAAATCACCACAACACATATTTCAGAGACCTTACGATCGTTTCGTTGACCAAGTCAACATCTTCAGAGGAAGAAAAATTCTAACATAAAAAACTAGATCCCGTATATTTATATCGCGTCAAGGTAAACGAACTAGTCCGAAGTAAAGTTGTCGTCCAAGAACGATCGTTTGTTTATTGCGCAGTGAAACAGGTCGGAGACCTGCTTTAATCTTTTGTTTGACAAATTTATGACCCTTATCTAATATAGGTATTAAAAGGACCAGAGTTCTTTAAAGAAACGGTACGTTTCTTTCCGATCTAATTTACTATGTGGATATTGTTTCATTGGCATCAACCAATATCCACATAGTAAATTGGCATGAGCCAATATCCACATAGTAAATTTCTAGATCGAAAAGAAACGTGCCGTTTCTTTAAAGAACTCGGGTCCTTTTAATACCTATATTAGATAAGGGTCATAAATTTGTTGACCAAAAGATTATAGCAGGTCTCCGACCTGTTTCACTGCGCAATAAACAAACGATCGTTCTTGGACGACAACTTTACTTCGGACTAGTTCGTTTACCTTGACGCGATATAAATATACGGAATCTAGTTTTTTGTTAGAATTTTTCTTTCCTCTGAAGATGTTGACTTTGTCAACGAAACATAACATAACATAACATAACATTTATTTAACCATCAACATTTACATGGTTCGTCGCACATAAAATAATAAAATAATTGTATACTGGACTTACACATGACAAATAGTGGGTGACAATATACATAAAATAAAACAAAATATAAAATGAGCTGACAAAAACACACAACAGTTAATTAAAAATTAAATTCTTCAATTGAATATATAGGTCTCTCTATTAATTTTCTTTTTATCACAGATGCAAACTGTCTTCTAGGCAATTCCCTGACCACCACTGGAAGTGAATTAAACAACCTAACTCCAGTATACCCATGGCTCCTCTGCGTGCGGCTTATCCTGTGATGAGGAAGGTCGTAAGGTCTCTGAAATATGTGTTGTATTATTTGGGTGTTCTCCAAGTGTACTTAATTAGAAGCATAGACAGGTTTCGCTCTAATTAGAGCTCGTCAGTACGGCATATTAATTGCTGCGAAAATACACCTATAAAGTAATACGGCTATAGTAGCCAGCCTTTCAACACTAAGTGAGTGGTGAACGTGTCGCCACCTAGTTGCGGAACCAAGTAGTATGTTTGCACGCCAGCTCCAAATAACACAAAGTGTTAAAAAAATAGAGACTGTATACAACCAACTGTTGTGGGAATGCATCTAGCCTTTCAAATTGGAGGTCATTTCCGGAAAACCCAGAATTTAAGAAAATGTTTGAAATGCTGGAAATTGGCCTTTTCACACATCTTACCCAGATATAGGGCCTAGATTTAAGTTTTGAAAACTTTGGCAACGATGGATTGTCTAACGACTTTATTTACTTCTGGTTAGCGATAAAGGCGAACATTACGAGAGGTAGAAAACGGGACCCTCTAACTCTAGACCATAACAAAACACACAGGTGTGCTTGACGAACAACAAAAACAAAAAAATACGAGGGGGCCTTTTTATATTCGCAGAATGGGACTTTTTTATATGTTCACCATTAACTGATACCATACACTTTATTAATTTTTGTATGATGATGATGATGATGATGATGATGATGATGATGATGATGATGATGATGATGATGATGATGATGATGATGATGATGATGATGATGATCATAATAATAATAATAATAATAATAATAATAATTTATTGAACAATATACATTTTTTTTACAAAACAACTTACAAGATTAATCAAAAGCCT
The DNA here is from genome assembly GCA_964006375.1 of Tillus elongatus. Classification (NCBI taxonomy): domain Eukaryota; kingdom Metazoa; phylum Arthropoda; class Insecta; order Coleoptera; family Cleridae; genus Tillus; species Tillus elongatus. The sequence goes on from OZ023264.1 coordinate 14,218,411, forward strand.
GGTTGTTCAATAACATTAAAAGTCACCTAAGTCGAAGACTTGTTGGTGATACTGGTAACATCATTGTCTCTAAAAAAAAAAGGCTAGTGCACACACTCTGACATTGTTAAGCAATCCAAACAAAAACTAAAACTGCAGACGAAATCCAGGGATTCGCGGAAAATATAAAAAGTATAATTATCCCTTTTCGGCTGTAGACAAAATCTTTATTCCCAAATGTTTTGAGCCACACTATGGATAACCTACACACACTTACACATGCGCGGGCTCGTAAGTCAGAGGCCAGGCACGAGAAACAAAATATAAAGAAAAGACCACTACATCCTACACCAGCGTATTAACTTCTATGACCCTGTGGATTACTTCACGATCTACTCCAACTATCCACCTTTTTAAACCGATTTTAAAATATCGTAGCCTATCCAGCTGGCGAATTTCGGCTGGTACAGAATTATATATTCTGACGCAATAGTGAGCATAGGAACGCTGAATAATAGTCTTCTTAGCTCTTTCCGTTCTAGATGCCTGAGCGCAATGTCTCGTATTATAGTTGTGATTCCACTCCTTCATTCACGATTCACATCGATGAATATGCTGATATACAGCAGCGTTATACAGAAAAGCTGCACGTAAATAATAAGGGTCCTAGAATGGTTCCCTGCGGAACACCACAGTTCATTTTTGCCACATCGCTCAGAACACCATTCACACGATATCTTTCAGACAGATAATTCCGTAACAGCTGTTGTTGTCTCCCCCTAAACGCCATTGCCTCCAATATTTCAAGCAATCTTGCGTGATCAACCGGATCGAATCGTTTTTAGGTCCAGCAAGCAACACAACGATGGTCTGGTGTTATCCAGACTCTGATAGATATTGCGCGTCAGTTCAATTATGGCATCCTACGTAGATCATTTTGTCCTGACGCCACACTGCCTTCGAAAATTTGTTTTTTGTTTTGTTTTCAAAGTACATAGAAACCGAAACCTTTACTTTTCATCGTAATAAATCGTTTTGTCGTTTTAGGCAACAGTTAATAGTCGCTGAGGATCAGGACCGGACTATAAGGTAAGTGGTTTAACACTTCGAAGCCTGCCTTCTGCCTTGTAGAGGGCAACCAGTGTGACCTGACTCACAGGCGTACAGGCAGTACCACCGAGTACTGTAGGTGGTATTGGTACATGCGTGTTTTCAGGTAAGAACACCACACCTTTGGCAAGCTTTCCTCTTTTTGCTTTGATGCAGTCCCTGAAACTCTCAGCCGCTATAGAAGTGAAGCATAGTATCCTTCCGCTATTATGCAAGCAAAAGCCCTAAAGAGTGCAATCTGGAGAAGCAAAGCCCAGAAATGGAAAGAACTGTGCGAGGTCGAAAGCGATCCCTGGGGGCTGGGGTACAAAAATGTGCTCCAAAAGCTCAGGGGGATAGACCCCACCTCACATATGCCTACTCAGGTCAAAGAAAAAATAGTGAAAGAACTCTTCCCACCCTCACCATAGAGGACCGAGAAGCTGTTGAGGTGCCAGCAGAAGACATACCTCTCTTCACCTGAGATGAGCACATACGCTCGGCGAATTCCATGCGGAATAGAAAGTGCCCCTAGTCCAGACAGAAATACTGAAGATAGTAACGCAGTCACAGCCGGAAGTACTGCTGGACATGTACAACGCATGCCTAACAGAAGGCATATTTCTGGAACAGTAGAAGGTTGCGTACCCTGCGGGGCAGGTTGTCGCAGGAGTGGTCCCGATAGACCTGCAGGCCGAGGAACGCCGAAAGATCTACCTGCGGAAGAGAGAATACGATCCAGACCGTAAAGAAAGAGGAACGGGAAGAAACCTTACGGAAATGGCAGGCTTAGATGGGACACCGAGACCGATGGACGGCCCGACTAATAGGCAATGTGAAGGACTGGGTGGAGAGGAAGCACGGTGAGGTAGGCTACTACTTAACACAGTTTCTCGCCGGACACGGGTACTTCCGATCCTTCCTAGTAAAGATCGGAAAGTAAGCCGATTTGGCAGGCCAACATCGAGACCGATGGATGGCCCGACTAATAGGCAATGTGAAGGACTGGGTGGAGAGGAAGCACGGTGAAGTAGGCTACTACTTAACACAGTTTCTCACAGGACACGGGTACTTCCGGTCCGTCCTAGTAAAGATCGGAAAGTCAACCGATTCCCAGTGTAAGTATTACCAAATCGAAGAAGACAACGCGCTCACACCTTCTTTATGTGCGATGGTTAGCGAAGTAGGAGTTCTCACCCCTGAACCGTTCATAACCAAAATGATAAACAAGAAAGAGAACTGGAATGCCATCACCGTTCTGAAAGTAAAGGAGGCTAATGGAGACTGGGAAGGAGAATACAAGATAAGAGGCCGACAGGCAAATAAGGGATTGTCCTGAAGTATAACTGAAAAAGTAGTTCCGGGACAGTCTACTATAGGAAGAAGGGAAGGGTGTTTTGGTCGGTATGTCCGAATGGAAGATTCCGACATAAAGAATGAGGATCCTCATTGTCAGTCCATAAAGGATTGCACCAACCCATAAAAAATCCTTCCGTTATAGATATTGCCCTTATAATCGGTGAGTAGGAGTCCACTGTGTACACAAAAAATGGTCGCAGTGAGCTTCTCAGTAGACTGTGTCAAATTAAGCTTCTTCGGCGGCGGTGCACCCTTTTTATACTACTGCATAGATTCTTGCTTGGGCTTGGGTTCGTAATGATGAACCTACGTTTCATCCCGAGTAACAATCCCATTCAATAACCAATCCTTTTTCGTCGCTACAGTAGCCCAAAAATGCATGTAACATGGCACTCGCTCGTGTTTTTAGTGAATTTTCGTAGAAAAAATGTATGTATGTATGTATGTATGTATGTATGTATGTATGTATGTATCACACCGATAACTCAAAAAATAATGGGCCGATTTTGATAAAATTTGGCACATACCTTCCTTTTGTAAATGGCTTGGATAAGTTCGTTAGTGAGGAAAATCGGAAGAGGGTTTCCGGGAAAATTTTGAGTTTTCATTCGAAAAAAAATATATATATCTCTGGAATTAACAAAGTAAGGGCAACCAAATTGGGTACGCTGGTTCATATCATCATAGGTTAGGTACCTACCAAAATTTAGCTCTGTAGGTTAAAGGACAAAAAAGTTATAGGCATTTAAAGAAAATTAAATTTGGGTTTTCCTCAAAACGTCAAAGTCGCGATTTAAAATGTCAAAATTGGTAATATTTAGGCAATGACCCTGAAATTAATATGAGCTATGGAAAGAAAATGTCTCAAGAAGAATGCTTTAAAAGCCTGAACTCTTAGTTGCAATCGTCATTGTCCTTCATTTTACTAAAATATTCCCAGAAACTTCATTTAAAATAGACCCTTTCTCTGATGCTTTGGCAGTAGTGTTTGCTATAGAGTTTATCGGTTAATAGTATATCATTTTTGTCAAATTTTCGTAAAAAATCATTAAAGCTCATATATCCGTTATTATGCAATTTACGAAAAAAAAAAGGTATACATTAATTATAGGGTGTCTTGAGCTACATCTTAAAAATATTTCCACAATTACAGGATGGCCCATAAGTCGTTGGTGATTCAACTTTTTTTTGATCCAACACGCTTTATGTTTTTGCATTTTCCATCGAAATATAATACATCTTTGTAAGAAAAGAAATTCGGGACGCAGCAATTGCGTTATGGTAGCGAATTTTCATTAAATGCTTCAATTTGCTATTAACCTATAAGGTTGACCAGGAAACCAGTTTTTTCGGGAACAATTTAAGTTTACTTTCGGAAATTTTTGTACATTTTCAAACAATAAAGTTATTTTGATGAAACATGGCACATTGTTTCTACTATATAGATTGATGCCTGCTTTCCTAAAAAAAAATGTTTGCTATTAAAACATTTTTATGAAAATTCACTACCATAAGCACTTGCTGCGTCCAAAAGTTTTTCCTTTAACGTTAGAATCCTCGCAACCTTGTGCTGACCTTTCTGATACAGATTTGGTCGTGCTATTTCTGCAAATTGTTTCTTAGAATGCGCATTTTTCCATTATAAAATGTTTATCTTTTTCTAGATAAGATGTGCTGTGGTCACCCTGATGGGTCGTCTAAGTGATTCTCTGGCTTGCGTAAAAGGCTTACCACTTGTAAATCATGGTTTTTCCAGGGTAAGCTGCAGGAATTTCCTCCATAATAGTTTTAACTGATTTTCTTTGCGTATTTAAAAAATGTGTGAATGGTTTGACGACCTCAGCCACACAATTGGACAACACACACACACACACACACACACACACACACACACACACACGCTTACTTGGTCGGGAACTTTATAACGGCACGGTACTCCATGTTATCCATATTCCATATTTATTGACGTATTCGCTTGTGGACCCAACAATAACTCAGAGCCTACTCATTAGATTATGATGCAGATTGGTATTTATGCTGACGGGAATTAACGCCAGAAGACACGGCTGGAGTCAAACTCCTCACCCCTCGCCAGCCCCTTCATTCAGCGTGTATAAAAACGCACCCTCGTAGCAGATCTGTGTTAGGGTGGTCATACCTGGCTTTGAAAAGTGCCACGCGGTATTTAAACTAAGCTAAAAGCTCTGAACAGAAAGGTGCATTCAGATGTTAACAAACCAGCGACGAAATCAAACCCAGCGAACTATGGATGTCCCTAACACTAAAACGTTTTCAGCTAATAAATACCTTTACCCGCTAGGCTTAAAATAATTTAAAAGTAGCCGCAACACATTCTTCTTAATAGCATAGCATTATATGTATATCTATGCTGTGGTAATACTTTTCAGAGCATATTTTATTTACCGCATAGCAGGCGCCTGTAATAAACAAATTCATGACTCAAAATCGCACTTGTTATTTTGATAAGTTTTGTACAAGGTTACCTAAAGTATGCCACAATATCACTGTTTTTCAAAATTAGCCGTCCACTCTTATAAAATAATGGACTATTAAACCATAAGCTCCATAATTGAAACTACTGCCAAAGCATCAGAGAAAGTGTCTATTTGAAATCACTTTTCTGCAAATATTTTAGTAAACTGAAGGACAATGGCTCTTGGAAGCTGAAAATTAAGGGTTTGTGAAACGCAAGAAATAATGGATCGATTTTGATCAAATTTGGTTAGTACCCTCCTTCATATACAGAGTGATTCGCAACGCAATGGACATAGAATGCATGCGTGTAGAGGGCATCAAAATATTCCGATTTTTTATATAAAATTTTTCTCTGACGCCCATAGTTGGTGAGATATTGACCTCGGAAGATTCTTTATATAAGAAACAGCCGTATTGCAGCAATGCCCCAACATAGAACAACCAAATTAGGTGGATCGTTTTCTTTTATCAACGTCGTTATTTGATAAAAATTTGAAGTGGATATAAACTCAAAAGGGGGCGAATTAGGAGTCGGGCATCTTTTAAATGACAGATTTTATTTTTAACCTTAACCCAACAAAAGTTAAAGTCCATACATTTTTTAGCAAATTAAATTTTGAAGCTCTTTATCCTCTGTCAATTTTTCGATAAACCACCCGTTTTTTTTTTGACAAAAAAAAAGAGATTAAAACAAAATCATGTCCCTTGTTTTTACAAGACGGACAATTGGTTGACAGTATAACCTGTATAGTACCAACAATGTACAATATTTCATTACAATAGCTTTGTTGTTTCAAAAAGTACAAACATTTTACGCAAATAAACTTTAAAACTTCCAGAAAAACTGGTCCGATTTTCCTGGCCAACGAACATCTTTAAGCTATTTACACGTCTGACCAAAAGTGAAATTCTTTTTTAATGAAAATGTCTTTGACAAAATTCGACAATTTTTTTTTACAATAACCTAGTAAACATTTATTATTCATTACCAACATATCACAAATTTCTTACGAAAAATGATTTCTACGGAAACACTAAGACATTTCCGCGAAAACATTTAGCTCGATTTTTTTCGACGAGTAATACAAACAAAAAGCTCTCTGAATGCGTCATTTACATGGGGCTCCGCTATCTATTGATAAAAACGTCGTATCACAATTTGTGATATGTTTGAAATATGTGCCAAAAACGCGAAATGTTGCAAAACAATTGAAATTACTCAAAAACGATGAACATCAATTTTTTTTCCTTACAAACATTCATTCTAATTTAATGGAAAACACAAAAATGCAATAACATAAGGCGTGTTCTATTAACAAAAATAAAGCGTGTATCACCAACGACTTATGGGCCACCCTGTGATTGTCAAAATAGGTTTATAAGATACAGCTCGAGACACCCTATAATTAACGTATATACTTTTTTCTCATATCTTGTATAATAACGGATATAGTTAGCTGTAAACAGGCAAAAACTGAAACTGACCCCGTATATCGGTTAAATATTGTTTTTTTATATTTATGTTAAAAATAGAACAAAATAGTGCAATAGACTTCCAATGTGATGCTTTTAAAAAAGTCGAATACAATTTCGCTCTAAAGTAACCAGAGAAACCAATATTTGAGCATTTAAAAACTTGCATGGAAATCCTTGTGGTCCTCAGTTGAAGAACCATGTATACACTTCTAAAAATGCGTTACCTCTAGTTCCGTTACCAAATTTTATTTCATTCATTATTATATGCAGTCGTTTTTCAAATGTTGTTTCTTTAGCTAACCCAGCAAATATTCTTTATATTTTGCTTGATAATAATTAGTAACACTTACCCAGTTATCAGATAACCAAAAGGATAATTACCTGTAACAAAAAACCATTCGTTAGTCCAAGAGTATCATAACTTATACAGTATTTAAACATAACATAAAATGCAATCTCATTTGTCTTTATTTCAAATTTTATGGAAAATACCGATAGGGAAGTTTTTGAAAAACTTGGCGCAACTGCTGAAGTGGTGCGGAAGCTACAACGAAATGAAAACAGCTCTTGGTAATAGAGTCATATGGTAGACTGAAGATCAACCCAGGCTTCAGGGGCCACTGCAAAATTCAGGAGATCGTGAAGGAGCCCATGCTTGAAATGAGGTCAGACTTCGCGAGCCCGCGAATCTGCAGGGAAAACAACTTTACAGTGGAAATCCCCGACCGCGAGGCATGACGGGAGGAGACGTCGGGCATACCACGGGACGCGCTCGTCTGGTTCACGGACGGATCTGGCTGGGAGCGTGGGACGGGGGCAGGTCTTTATTCGGATGGACCGAGCGTAAGTCATAGTATTTCCCTCTGAGCCCATGCAACGGTCTTTCAGGCCGAAATGTACGCCATACTGCACTGTGTGCGGGAGAACAAGAGGAGGGGATACACCAACAAGCGGATCCTCATAGCCACAGACAGCCAGGCAGCACTTAAGGCACTAAGTAGCCCACGGGTAAATTCCTGGCTGGTGAGTGAGTGTCGAGATGAGACGAGCGACCTGGCTGGGCAGAATGAGGTGCCCCTCATCTGGGTGCCGGGTCACTTGGGGGTCAAAGGCAATGAAGAAGCTGGCAGTCTCGCGAAGAGAGGGTCAGCAGAACCATTTATGGGACCAGAACCGGCTCTGGGCGTGACAAAGAGCACTGCCAGGGGAGCCATTAAGTACTGGGTCAGAAACAAACACAAGGTGTACTGGGCAGACTGTCCAGGGCTCAGACATGGGAAGTTAGTAATTGATGAACCCAGTTCAAAGAGATCTGTGGAGCTGCTAAATCTTAGCAGAAAACAGCTCAGAAACATAACAGGTCTTTTGACGGGACACATGGACGTCAAGAAACAGGACACATGGCCGTCAAGAAACAGCTGCATAAAATGGGGCGGTTCGAGGGGGACCTCGCATGCAGACTCTGCGGCGAGAGGGAGGAATCAGTCCAGCACATCTTGTGCGAGTGTAAAGCTCTGAATCACAAAAGGTAACTGATCCACGGACAGCCTAGACCGGAGACAGAGCAATATAAAACTTCACCATAGCAATTGCTGTGCAGACTAGTTCAAGGCACAGTGATTTTGGAATAGGTGGAGTAAAAATACTAAAGGCATGCACAATAAGCCAACTGTTGCAGTGCTATCGGGGCGGCAAAGCCGCGGACGAGACCTGGGGGAGAAAAAAATAGAGAGTCATAGTGCGACGAGGCGGCATTACCTTTACACTGTGCTTATGTTAATGTGCCTACTGGGTATGTTGCTAAATATTCTTAACTCCAGTAATAGAAGCAGAGTAACACAATAATGGGATAAAAAGATACCAAGTCTGTATAGTATGAAGAGGTGACTGTCGGTTTACTTAACTGGTGATGTGGTTTCATTTTAACGAAACTGGTGACGTGGGGTCACTGTGACCCCATATTGTTTATAACAATTTATACTAACTGGATATACTTTTGGTTCGTTTAAATATTGAACATTTTAAAGGCATTTATAGTGAACCAAGTGTTTATTGTAACTAAGTAAGTAAAAAAGAAAATATAAACTCAAAAAACGAACATTAAATACCACAAATCATCTTAGGTCTAATAATGAAAAATATAAAGAAAAAATCAATGAAGTTTTACTTAAACTATAAACCTAGATATATGTTCTAATGAAAAAAGCTACACCGGTTCAGAAAAACATAAAGAGAAAGAAAATCACAAGAGATGAATATTGCACATTTTAAACGTCACTACAGTCTTTACATATTATGGCCAGTTTCTGCAAAGGGCAAACGTAATATGTTTTGGGTGATATGGTGTTGCCTATATCACATGAACTACAGGAAAAGTCTTCTGTATTTATCTATCTCTTCGTGTCTTCCGTTTCCATCATTGCCCTTCATTTTACTAAAATATTTGCGGAAAATTAATTTCAAATACACCCTTTCTCTGATGCTTTGGCAGTAGTTTTAGTTAAGTTTATGCAAATACTTTATAATGACAATACAGGACACTCCGGCTGATTTCGTGTTTCAAGAATATCAGCGCCCCTAGCGGATAGTACTGATGTTACGTCGTTCGAGAACGTGTAACACTAGCAATTGCTGGTGTTTAACTGTGTATAATTAAGTTTGAGCTGTGTTTTTTTACAATAAATGTTAGTGGTTGGGTGTGTGGAATCTATAATTGTTCGAATTATAACGTGCTAAATCTATCAAAGACATTTTATAGGTTTCCAAAGGATGGCGAAACGTGAATATGATTTTTTGTGTTTTCTTTTGTCACCAGCGAATTTTTTTACAAATTCGCCTAATAATTAATATTTAACAATAACTATAACATGGATCGACGATAATTTTGTATTATGGATGCAAGAAAAGGGTACTGTTATCAAAAAGAACTGATTTGGATATAGTATTGAAAACACAAGGTGCATGTTACATTTCAATGTCACTTCCAAAAGAATTAATTTGTTGAAGCAGAAGACAAAGTCAGAATCACTTTTATGCCAATATGTACAGTTCGCAGAAGATAATTTATTGTGTAATATTTACTAATATGTACCTATTTATAGATAAACTTCGTAAACGGATGGTTGAAAGGCTTCAATCATAACTTGTCTTCCAGTGTATCAAAAAAAAAGTTTTGCGTTAATAATAAATGATATAAGAAAACTGTTTTTCTATCTTCTTCTGTGTCCCTTTTTATTTCAGTATGGCATAAACTGTCACATTTATTCACATTTAAAATTATTTTACTTGGTAAATGCTTTTAATTATCTTCCCGAAACAAGTTTTTAAAGAGACAAGTAGAAATAGCAGATTCAGCCCTATAATAGATTTATTCACGGAAGTAAGAGTTAGTCTCACCTTTCATCTGCACAATTTCTTAATTATGTACTAAGTCTATCAGTTACATATTTTAAATATTAGATTAATAAGACAGTTTTCATGTAGAGATATAGCAAATTGGGTAGGTACTGTGCTACCATTTATACCTAGAACAATTATTTATAGGTAAGTACAGATTGTCCTCAGAAACAGCTTTCAGTATATTCCTATACCTACCCTTGAAATAGTAGTTTAACGACTGTTTCAAGGTAGTACATTAAATTATGATGAAATAAGATTAGGGGTAAGAGAAATTTGCTGAATTATTCATGCTGAATTCATTTAGGTTTCAAGCTGATTGTTGATACAAATTATATTTATCACTATATAATCAGAAAATGTTCACTGTTTTGTCATGTACAAGTTTTTATATTCATCTATAATAAACCAATTGTCTAAATTAAGAATATACAGGTAAATATACAATTCAAATTACCCGCTCAGTTGTCAGTACTTCACGCGAGGTGGCGCTAGTGTACTTGTCACAAATATCACCAATGCTAAAGCATAGGAGTGTCCCGTATTGTCATTATATAGTATTTGGTTTATGGTTTAACGGTCAAAGATTTTGAGATAATTTTCGTAGAAAAAAATCGCTACGAGGAGACCGCCACTTTTTAATTCTAAAAAGATTTCATCAAGTGAGCGCAAACTAGGCCCCCTACGGGGTGACGCATTTTTACGGTAAAGCCTAGTGATCGTTATTTAACAGTCTGTTATTTTTAAACGGTTGCCGAGCAGCAACGGTAACCACCAGTTATGGATTTATAAAAATAACAGCTTTCATAATAACGCTTTTTACACTAAACTATAATTCGGAGTCGTATCTGTTTCAGTTCCACTGCAACTAAGTTCGATGAATTAACATCGGTTTTTATCGGCAACTGTTAAATTTAACTATTTAACGGGATGAATGGACAAGAGACTGGGAATGGTAAATATGTATGGGTATGCTATGCAGTATAGAGCGGACTTTACTTCATAACATATTACTCAACAGGTAACACGTTATTTATACTAGTGTGCTCGCTCTCGCTCACAGCTTTGGGAATGCAGGATGATACTATCGATCGACTATCCAGTTCAAAATAACAGTTAAATAACTGAAGCTGTAATTTTCAACGATTATAATGAAATAACGTAAACGGCTTCAACTGTTAATAGAAAATAGCGGTTTTGCACATCACTAGTAAAGCCCAATATAATTGTTATTATGCAAGATACGAGAAAAAATTGTATACGTTACTTATAGCGTGTCTGGAGCTGCATCTTATAAAATTATTTTGACAATCATAGGGTGGCCCGTAAGTCGTTGGTGATACCTACACATTTTTTTAACATTCCTTACTTAATTTTTGCATGTTTCATCGAAATATGATGCATGTTTGTGAAAAAAAAAAAATCGAGACCCAGTAAGTCAGTTTTGGTAGCGAATTTTCATTAAATGCTTTAAAATTCAATAACTGAATTTGCTATTAACCTAAGGTTCGTCGGCTAGGAAACGAGTTTTCTCGGAAACATTTCAGGTTTATTTTCGGAAAATTTGGTACATTGTTTCTACTATATAGGGTATAACAGTGACCAAATTGATGCCTGCTTGCGCTAAAGATACATATTTGCTATTAAAAACATTTTAATGAAAATACACTTCCATAACGCACTTGCTGCGTCCAGACTTTTTTTAACTGTTAAGTGCGTTTTCTTCTATAATTATGTGATGTCACTGTTCTTGCGTTTTAAGATATTATTCAGGGCTTGAATTTTTTAGGTATTATAGGTGACCTGCTTGTATAAGCTTATTTTTGATTATTGGCTGTCTATCTTTAGATACTTTATTTATACACTCGTGTGTTTTATGCTGCTGATTTTACCCATATTATTTTACTTTCTTGTTTTCCATAAATAACGTATACCAGAGAACTAATACATATATCTATATATCTACTAAAAACTTGACTATTTAACTGTCACAATATTTATCTTCAGAAAGGAACCCTTTAAAAGTTGACGTACTTATTTAACGAATCTGAACCACTAAAGTCTGTAATCCCTGTCCACGTTATTAATAAAAACTTGAAAGCCTTTTCAAGTATCAAAATGTACTCCCAACTGTTGTGTATGAATGTGTGTACAAGGATTTACAGTTTATGTAACCAATTATGGTCTGAGAGAGCACGGTATACAAAAGGGACTCTCCCTATTTCGAGGTCAATGCACTGGAGTTTATTCACAGTTGGACGTAAAGAGAGCATGATACGGTGATCCATGAGAGAGTATGCACTTTATATCGTAAAACTGCACTTCTATATGCTATTTATACAACCAAGCCACTTGGGAATTAAATCTACTTTTTATTTTCATCAATTATTGAAAAGATAGTTTTCAACGTGTCAGTTCTTAATCTGGTATCTAGTATGAGAGTAAAATTAGATACAGCACATGTAAAATCACGTGTATAAATGTCAAAAAAGTTCTGTAAGTATACATCAACAAAATACGAGGACTTGTAGATATCGAGTTAGGCCTTGATGAATTCCAAAAACAAACAAAATATTGTGATACTGCATCAAAAAACAAAGTCTGGGCGCAGCAAGTGCGTTATGGTACTGAATTTTCATACAAATATTTTTAATGGCAGATATGTATTTTTTTAATGAAAGCAGGCATCCAATTTGGCTAAATATTTGTTACACAAAATTCTGCTAAAAGAATGTAGAAAGGAAAAAAGTTATAGGCACTTAATGAAGCCAAATTTTAGTGTCACTAAAAGTCAGAGAAGACGCAATACCAAAATATTGTATGTGTTAAACAAAATCCATTAAATATTACAGACAACGTTTATCTTTTCATGGCGCAAAAAGTTCAAGAAGTACCAGAAAGATTACTTTAGGAATTTTATAATTTTTCTCCTGTAAATCTCAAACTGGAGATTTGAAACGAGAAAATTAGTACAACTATTGTGGCTAATGATAATTCTGTCGAGGCCATACCACCTTTTTCACCACCACCAGTATAACTATTCCTGTTTATGAATGGAGAATATTCCACACAATGTGCATTAGAATGTAATAGATTTATGCTAATCTTCTCATTTGTTAAAATAACTGCAAAATCTGCCTCTAAAGACTTACATATTATAAATAAATAACTTAAGACCATTATCGGTTATCTACCAGTCTTCATTGCAGTTTGCCAGAAGCATTACGCCGTGTAACGGTTAGGATCCTTGTCTGATGAGTGAAGGGACGCGGGTTCAAATCTCACCGTTGACTGAATTTCTCTTTTAACTTTTTTTTATTACTTTTTTCGCCTTTGATTTCATTATAACGTTATCTGATCAAATTGTGTAATTCTAATCTATATTTTTAGCGACTCTTTGTTGAAAATGAAAGATAAGCACTTTTAAGACTTTTAATTCAAGTTTAATAGTAGCTGTTGTTGCCCTTAGTTAGCAAAACCCTACCACTGTTAACATAGGCTTAGAGATTTGTTACATGAGAAGAGGTTGTTTTTTCCTCTACAACCGGATTCAATTTTTACAGCATCCACAGGCAAAAGAATGTTCTCTGTAAGCCACAGAAAATATCTAGTTCTGTATTTAGATCAGATTTTGAATATTTTTTAATTTATTTATATGTCTATTAGTTAATTTTCTGGCACAAAATGTTCTTTTAATAGCGAATGTTCTTATAAATGTGTTTAATGAATTTTCTTTGAAGAAACGTTCGTTGCGAATTTTCGTATGAAAAACTATTTAATTGATGGAACATTTTTTAAACGAAATTTATCGAAATTTAGGTTTTAACGTATTTTCGTACAAACAAATTATTTTATTTTAAATTTTAATTACAGATTAGGTATATAATTTGAATTTTATGTACTCTTCTTGCAAAATTTTGTGTAAAAGGTATTTAGCCAGTTTTCGCATAATTTTTTTTTGTGCCTTGTAGAAATCATTTTTTGTAAGATGTTTTTGTGAAATTTTAGTAATTAATGATAAATGTTTAATAAGTTATTATAAATTTTTTTTTACGGATTTTCTGGAAAAACTATTTGCAAATTTTCATGAAATTTTGGTTTTGTCGTCGAAAAAGTTTTTGTGAAAATTCGTATTTTGGTAAGTGGGTAAATAACTTGAAATAATTGGTTGGCCAGGAAAATTGGACCAGTTTTTTTTATTTCTTTAATTTTTTTTATTGGCGAATTTTCTTGTACAAAATGTTCTATTAATCGCAAATTTTCTTATAAATGAATTTTCTTTGAAGAAACATTTGAGAATTTTTGTATGAAAAATTATTCAATTGATGGAACATTTTTTAAACGAAATTTGTCGAAAATAAGTTTTTAATGGATTTTCATGAAAACAAATTATTTAACTTTCAATTTTTATTAGAGATTGGTTATGTAATTTGAATTTTATGTATTCTTTTAGCAGAATTTTGTGTAAAAAATATTTAGCCAAATTTGATGCCTGCTTTCATTAAAAAAATACATATGTTATTAAAAATATTTTAATGAAAATTCACTACCATTACGCACTTGCTGCGTCTAGACTTTTCCTTAACGTGTTGCGGTGATTTGTGTTCTCTGAGTGTGCTTAAAAGAGTTTTGGGTTGTATCTTTATATGTGCCTACAGGTACAGCACAAGTCTTGAACTTCTTGTATAAAACATAGTGTAAAATTTTCTTCTTTACTATTACTAAATAAGTTTTTAAAAATAATGACTGCTGTAAAATTCTATTTCCTGAACCTTAATATAAGAATTTGGCATTTGTAAAAACACAAAGTAATGTATTCTTATTTATTACAACAAGTGAAATATCTATAAATTGTCTTGATGTAGACATGGGTGGCTTCTTCATTTTACGATTCCTTATAACTGAATTGCAATTTCCTCCGTTTTCTTAGTAACGTTTTTTTATATACCGCGTGACGTAGAAGTGTTACGTTTGTACGATTTCAATCAATCAGTTAACTAATCAATTTCTAGGGCACCAAGAAAAAAATTACATCGTAAGTCAAAATACCTAAATATAAAAAAATTCGGGGCGCAGCAAGTGCGTTATGGTAGCGAATTTTCATTAAATTCTTCAAATTTGAATAACTCAATTTTCTATAAACCTATAAAGTTGAATTTTGGTACGTAGTAAGGCCTTTCCCAGGGCAACATATCTACCAAATTTCATCAAAATAGCTTTGTACGACACAAATATTTTTTCGGAAAAACTGGTCCGATCGGGCTGTCAATCCAAGCTCTTAATAAAAGAAAGGTACTTGCCGTGTTTTATCAAAATCGGTTAATTACTTTTTGAGTTATCATCTGTAGGATACACATACACACACACATATTATATATATATATATATATATATATATATATATATATATATATATATATATATATATATATATATATATATATATATATATATATATATATATATATATATATATATATATATATAACTAGAACCGTAGACCGGTTTCGCTCTCATTAGAGCTCTTCAGTACGGCATAATAATTGTTGCAAAAATGCATCTAGCCTTACATGCTTTGTCCCTATATTGGGGTAGAAATGGGCCAGGGCTGACAATTTTACAAATTGTTAGTTAGTTGTATACAGTCTCTATTTTTTTTAACACCTTGTGTTATTTGGTGCTGGCGTGACAACATACTACTTGGTTCCGCAACTAGGTGGCGGCACGTCCACCACTCACTTAGTGATTTAAGGCTGGCTATACTATAGCCGTATTACTTTTGGTGCATTTTTGCTGCAATTAGTATGGCGTACTGAAGAGCTCTAATGAGCGCGAAACAGGTCTACGATTCTAATTTGTTGCAAAAATTCATCTAGCCTTATATATATATATATATATATATATATATATATATATATATATATATATATATATATATATATATATATATATATATATATATATATATATACAGGATGTTTAAAAAAGACGGGGCAATATTTAAAGGGTTGATTTCCCAGGTCATTTAATGAAAAAAAAAGTTCATAAACATAGCTGCTAAAATGCATTGTTTCCAAGATACAAGGTCTTAATTTTTTTTTGTAAAATAACGATTTTTTTAAAAAATAATTCAAATATCTCCTCACAGATTGTTTTGAAATTTGGCAGCGTTGTTTAAAGTAATAATGGGCTGATTAGACCCTAATTTGATAAAGATTGTTAAGTCCATTGTCATTAGGGGGGACACCTCAACAAAAATTATTGTTCGTGTTTGTGATTTTCTGTATGAAAATGGACATGCCATAAAAAGGTTTTTATTTTTATCGTGTAAACGATTCAAGATACGGAGAAGTTTCAAGAGACAAAAAACTGGTGGTTTTAGTTTCTTTATCTCAAAATAATATACAAATCATATTGCAGTCAGTGGCGTTCATTTTTATGTCACTAAATTTTGTTGAGGTGCGGACCCCCCCCCCCCCCCCCACACACACACACAATTGCCAATGGACCCTCTTTCTGATACTTCGGCAGTAGTTTCCGCTATAGAGTTTATGGCTTAATGGTGTATATTTCAGCAAATTTTCGTAGTAAAATTCGTTATTAAGAAGACAGCGACTTATGAATTTTAAAAAGATTTCTTCAAATGAGCGCGAACTAGAACCCATAAAACCCATATACGGGGTCAGTTTCAGTTTTTTCCTGTTTACACATATAGCGGCTGACCCATTTCTACGGTAAAGCTCAATATATCCGTTATTATACAAGATATGAGAAAAAAGTATATATGTTAATTATAGGGTGTCTTGAGCTACATCTTAGAAACCTATTTTGACAATCACAGGTGGCCCATAAGTCGTTGGTGATACACGCTTTATTTTTTAATAGAACACTCCTTATCCTAATGCATTTTTGTGTTTTCCATTAAATTATAATGCATGTTTGTAAGGAAAAAAATGATATCGTCCACCGTTTTTGAGTTATTACAATTGTTTTGCAACTTTTCACGGTTTTGGCACATATTTCAAACACATCACAAATTGTGATACGGCGTTTTTATCAATAGATAGCGGAGGCCCATGGAAATGACGCATTAAGAGAGCGAAGAGTCGAAAAAATCGAGCTGTCGTATACAGGCACTCTCAAATAGTGGCTGAATTTCAAATGTTTTCGCAGAAATGTTTTTAGTGTTTCCATAGAAATCATTTTTCGTAAGATTTTCGTGATATGTTGGTAATCAATAATAAATGTTTAGTAAGTTAGTGTAAAAAAAAAGTTGTCGAATTTTTGTGAAAAATATAATTTAGTATAACATTACTGAAGGCAATTTATGTATATAAAAAAATGGTGAATATTTTATATAAGGAAAATTCCGTATTTTTTTTTTTCAATTTTAGTCGTAAAGCTGTTTGTGAATAACTATATCTTGTCAGGTGTGTAAATAGCTTAAAGAGGTTCGTTGGCCAGGAAAATCGGACCAGTTTTTCTGGAACTTTTAAAGTTTATTTCCGGAAAATGTTTGTCTTTTTTGAAACAACAAAGCTATTTTAATGAAATATGGTACATTGTTAGTACTATATAGGTTATACTGTCAACCAAATGTCCTTCTTGTAAAAACAAGACATATTTGACATTAAAAACATTTTTACGAAAATTCGCTACCATAACGCATTTGCTGCGTCCAAACTTTTTTTATTATTGAATAATAAAGGAGATATTGAACTTGAACGCACTGTTGGGCCACCTGTATATATCCTTATTGTTATTACTTTTCATCTTTTTACCGCTTTTTAAGGTGGTTTACCAGTTTGATAGGTATACGCAACGACAACAAAAAATATCATCGATAACAAGCGTTAAATTATTATTTCAAACGATATAATACGTCAAACACTTGCATAGCAATGAGCTTCACCATTGTTAATTTACAAGGTCAGCATTATTCGAACAATGTTTTGTTATTATCATAGCAATTTCCTCCAGTTTTTCTTGCAACATATCACATACATTTAAACAAAGAAAACAATCAAGTCAATAAACAAAGACCGTAAAAACGATAATAAAAACAACAGTAAAAACAAAATATATCCCATGAAAAATAAACTGTGTTACCTGGAATCACCCTTTTATGCATTTCTATTGACCAGCTTGATATTTCCAAAACTCGGGACGCAGCAAGTGCGTTATGGTAGTGAATTTTCATAGAAATGATCTGGCACAAAATATTTTATTATAACTTTTTTTTCTTGTAACATAGAAATCTAAATTTTGGTGTATAGTTTACTTTTTATATCGTAAACCTACCCACCAAATTTGGTTATCATAGATTTTTTATTTTTTAAGATAAAAATTTTTTTCAAATGAAAACTCAAATTTTTTTCAGAAAACCTCGTCCGATTTTTCTGATTAACAAACTTATCAAAGCCATTTACAAGAGGAAGGTACATGCCAAATTTTATCAAAATCGGCCCATTATTCTTTGAGATAATTTTTTTTTTCAAATGAAAACTCAAAATTTTCCCGGAAAACCTCGTCCGATTTTCCTGACTAACAAACTTGTCAAAGCCATTTACAAAAGGAAGGTACATGCCAAATTTTTATTAAAATCGGCTAATTACTTTTTGAGATAAGAATATTTTTCGAATGAAAACTCAAAATTTTCCCGGAAAACCTCGTCCGATTTTTCTGACTAACGAACTTATCCAAGCCATTTACAAAAGAAAGGTACATGCCAAATTTTATCAAAATCGGCCCATTATTTTTTGAGTTATCGGTGTGATACATACATACATACATACATACATACATACATACATACATACATACATACATACATATATATATATATATATATATATATATATATATATATATATATATATATATATATATATATATATAAATTGAAACTGACCCCGGATATGGGTTCTAGGGGTCCTAGCTCGCGCTCATTTGCAAAAATTTTTTCAAAATTCAAAAGTCGGGATGTCCTCGTTGATGAATTTTTTCTACGAAAATTCACTAATAACAATGAGAAATTTTGTGAAAATAAAAATGTATTCACTTAACCCTACAGAGCTCGCGTCCCAGTTTAGAACACCAGCGCCTGCGTCAGATTGTGAGTCCGCGGAAGTAATAATGCAACTTAAAAAAAAATTAACTGAAACGGAAAATATTATCAATAAAAGTCTGGACCCAGCAAGTGCGTTATGGAAGTGAATTTTCATAAAAATGTTTTCAATAGCAAATATGTCTCTTTAATGCAAGCAGGCATCAATTTGGTCACCGGTATAACCTATATAGTAGAAACAATGTACCATATTTTATCAAAATAACAAAATTTCCGAAAATAAACTTAAAATATTTCCGAGAAAACTCGTTTCCTAGCCGAGGAAACTTAGGTTAATAGCAAATTGAGTTAATGAATTTTGAAGCATTTAATGCAAATTCCCTACCAAAACGCACTTACTGCGTCTCGATTTTTTTTTTATAAACATGCATCATATTTCAATGAAAAATGCAAAAATGCAATAAGGAATGTTGAAAAATTTTGTAGGTATCACCAACAACTTATGGGCCACCCGTGATTGTCAAAATAATTATATAAGATGCAGCTCAAGACACCCTATAAGTAACGTATACAATTTTTTTTCGTATCTTGCATAATAACAATTATATTGAGCTTTACCGTAGAAATCCGTCAGCCTATATATATATATATATATATATATATATATATATATATATATATATATATATATATATATATATATATATATATATAT
This sequence comes from Tillus elongatus, assembly GCA_964006375.1. Lineage (NCBI taxonomy): Eukaryota > Metazoa > Arthropoda > Insecta > Coleoptera > Cleridae > Tillus > Tillus elongatus. The sequence continues at coordinate 14,237,988 of OZ023264.1, forward strand.
ATATATATATATATATAAACAGAAAGTAAACCCGGACATGGATTCTAGGGGGCCTAGTTTGCGCTCATTTGAAGAAACCTTTTTAGAATTCAAAAGCTGCGGGCTCCTCATTACCTGTGATTTTCAAAATAACTTTATAAGGTGCAGCTCAAGACACCCTCTAAATAACGTATACATTTTTTTTTCGTATCTTGCATAATAACAATTATATTGAGCTTTACGTAGAAATGCGCCACCCTGTATATATGTAAACAGAAAGTAAACCCGGATATGGATTCTAGGGTGCCTAGTTTGCGCCCATTTGAAAAAACCTTTTGGGAATTCAAAAGCCGAGGTCTCCTCAATAACGAATTTTTTCTACGAAAATTAGCTAAAAATTATAGACCGTTAAACCATAAACTTCACTAAAACTACTGCCAAACCATCAGAGAAAGTGTCGATTTGAAATGAATTTTCTGGAAATATTTGATTAAAATGAAGGACAATGAAGGACAATGATGGTTGAAGCTGAAGCTTAATGGTTTGCAGAACACTTTTTACATAATCCATATTTCTTTCAGGTTCTTTGCCTAAATGTCGCCAATGTTGACGTTTCAAATCGCGAACAACAAACAGAAACGGCTAATGGAAGGTCTACGTGGGACACCCTGTATACTGAAATTATCTTGTTCACCATCTTCCGCTTCATCATCAAATTCTTCCTCTATGTTCTCGGAACTTAGGCATTATTCCATTATATTCGCCAAGCGTTCTTGTTCTTTTTCGTAGGTAGCCATTCTATAAATAAATACAGAATCCAGTTATATAACCAGAGATAGTCTTACATTTTTAAAATGTTATTCCCATAAAATTAGTAACACAGGTACTCACGCAGGACTTACAGTCCGCAATTACAAATAAAACAAATACTACGCAAATTTTAGTAATTCAGTGTTTATATACTTTTCCATCACTTTAGAGACGACTGAAAGGAGAGAAATAGGCCTGTAGTTACTAGGAAGCGCTTTAGATCCTTTCTTGGGGACGGGTTGTACTCGAGCAGTGTTCCAGTTACTAGGGAATATGCCTCTATTGTAAGATGTCTGAAACAGACGAGTCAGGACAGGAGCAAGTTCTGGTGCGCATTTTTCGAGAACAATTGCTGCGATCTCGTTAAGGTCAGAGGATTTCCTGGCATTAAGACAAGAAAGCATCTTTCGTACCTTTTTAGTTTTCAAAATGATACCATTTGATGTCATTTTATGCGCGACATTGTAGACTGTTGGTGGTTGAACATTTGAAGGTGGGTTGAGAGTAGAATTGCCGGCGAACAACGAGGCAAAAAGTTCAGCCTTGCCCAGGGCGGTATAAACAATTTCACCCCCTGAAACAAAAGGTGGGAACGTGCTCTTGCAGAAATTATTCCCAATAGATTTAGCAAGAGTCCAGAAGGGTTTGCTGCCGTTGGAGCTTAAGAGAACTTTGTTTTTGATGTGGTTATTAAACGAGTTTTTGCCTCACAAAGAATGCGGACATAGCGGCTTCTTGCGCTGTTAAATGCTTGACAGTTTTCTTGACTGGGATTGTGTAGAAGCGTTTTGTGAGCTTTGACCTTTTCAAGCCTGGCCTTGTCAGAGGATTTAGAGAACCAGGGCATTTGAGTGGCTGAAGAGGTGTTCTGTGTACGTGGAACAAATAATTCCATGCTAGCTTGGATGATTTCGGTGATGTTTTGTGAGATATCAGAGGGATGAGATGAGAGAAGCAAAGAGACGCCCACGAAAATGAGGAATAGTAATCCCGCATTTCTTCCCAGTTCACGGAGTTGTAGTGCCAAACGATACGTGGGTGTGATGACTGTGTGACCTCGGGTTGCATTGCGCAGGAAGCAGTGACCAAGGGGGGCGGTGACTGATGTCTTATAGCATTCAGGTTTTGTAGTAAAAAAGAGATCCAAGGGATTTGAGCTGTGTGTTGGGATGCAAGGAAAGTAAATAGGTTGCTAAACCATATTGTCTAAAGAATTGCTGATTGATAAGGCCTGCGCTGCTCTCCCTTGTGGATCGGTTCCTGAAGATCCTACCCATTCCTTATTATGAACATTGAAGTCACCAAAAATAGTGACCTCGGAGGAAGGATATTCAGAGACCAGATGGTCGGTTTTTTTCAGAAAGGTAGTCGAAGAGCTGGACAAAGTTGCTGTCAGAAGGTGACCGGTAAATGCAACAGATGAATTTAGTTGCAGCCCTGAGAGAGTTTCATCCAAAGTATGTCTTTTGTTCCAGCTTCTAAATTGGGGAGTCCGGTGCAGGGAAGATTGCTACGGACGTACGAGCACACACCTCCATGCAATCTAAGGGAAGTAAGGAGCTCATACCCCGGGAAATTAAGATGATTAGTGGCTGTTTTGGCACTGATTTGGGCTTCGGTGAGCAAGAGGAGTTGGGGTCTAGTAGCCTGGAGGAAATGGTGGACGGAGTTCAGTTTAGAATTTAGGCCACATATATTCGAGAAGGATATGTTAAATCTTGACGCTGGCGCCCCCTGCAAATCGAATGGAGGGGTATTTTATCTCCGGGATCTTATGTACAAGGAGGAGCCATCATCATTTTTGTTTATAAGGGAAACCGACTCATACAACAGAACCGGAAACGTCCGTTGGGACTTCACCGGCCCCTTGATGCAAGGGGTAGTACCTCCTCGGGCGTGGAAAAAAATCCTTTACTATCACGTAAAGGAAAATTCCACTACCACCCACCATATTGCAAGTATACCACACGAGCCAACTATTAACGAGCTGACCAGCTTTAGAACTTGCTTGACCTAGACCAACGAGTCTATTTTTGATGTAAGGGATGGTACCTCCTCGGGCGTGAAAAAAATTCTTTACTATCACGTAAAGGAAAAGTCCACTGCCACCTACCAATTTACTGGGTACGGGGTAATTTTTAAAACACCATCTTGATTTTAATAAGCTATAAGCAACTATAAACAACAAGCAAAGATTTTTACCTCCGTATAATTTCCATTTTCCTACAAAAACGATTTATCAGGCTATTAAGAACCATTAAAAACTTAACTGAGAACGTCTCACAAGCTTCAAAAGAGAAAAATCAAAATAATTAGAAAATGTTTCAGTTAGTAAAGGATTTTTTTGTTGTAACATACTGGTTCCCCTTGTGTTGATAACCCTACGTATGACGCATGTCCTTCCAACATATACACATGGCAAACATACCAAACTCGTTCCTTAAAAAATAACTGAAGCCTGCGTCAAACCAAAAAAATAACTGATCATAATATACTATTAGTATTATTATTACTACATTTCAGTTCTGTTGTTCTCTAAAACAGGAACATCTCAATTCCTACTGAAATTAGAAACCTATATTTATAACGGAGGATACTAACCATTGCACTGTTGCCAAGTGCATCAGGAAGTCCCTATGGTATAATCGAGCTGCAAAATTGTAAGTGATCGATCAGTGATATTTAGACATTTGTTTGAAAATTTAGCTTTCTATATTGTATTTTACAAGTTGAAGCTTCTTTGTACGACGCATTGTAAAAGCCAGTGACAAATATATTGAATGAGTGAAGATTGGGACCTGTGATGAGCACTGATAAGTACAATTTGGAGAGCCCAATTCATCACAACACAGTTTTCGGATCCGACGATCGTTTCGCTAACAAAGAACGTCATCAGTTGTTGTGACGAATTGGGCTCTCCAAATTGTAACTATTGACAAATAAGTTATTATTATTGCCAGTAAAAGAAACCTAGCTTTGTTTTAAGTTTATTGTCAAATCAATAAAACAATAATAAATATGAACATGGAAAACAGTACTGACTGATATTACTTGGGTGTATTTGTAGAAATCACAGGTCCACCTGCAGAAGAATATAAAAAGTCTGGACGCAGCTAGTGCGTTATGGAAGTCAATTTTCATATGATCTACCATTATATTCGAGAAGAAACATGTTGCTGCTAACCTGGAAATATCATATAGAAAATATCAAAATGGATTGTATTTCCAGAATTAATCTTTTAAAAGCCATATCACATTTAACTTGGGGAGCTGATGAACAATCATTGTTAACAGTGTATTTAGCAATCATACGATCTAAACTAAACTATGGAAGCATACTTTATGGTACTGCAAGTAAAAAACTATTAAATTCTCTTAACACCATTCGAAATAGTAGTCTGAGATTGATACTTGGAGCTTTCAAAACGACCCCAACAATATCACTGTGCGCTGAAGCATATGATCTACCATTATATTTGAGAAGAAACATGTTGCTGCAACAACATGCAGTGAAGAATATGTCGAATCCAAAAAATCCTTTACACCAGGCGTTTACAACGTTACCTCTAATTAACAGGTTTAACGCCAAGCCATGTGGTTGTGCTCCTTGGTATGTAAGATTTCATCGCATCTCAGATACCTATAGAGGCGTAGCCCCTCTGCCAAACACCAAGTTAATTGGTCCTCCCCCTTGGTCAGATACACAGGTTATTGTAGATAACTCTCTCTTAGAATTCAGCAACTATGTCAATCCGTCACAACTTTTGCGTTTTGCAATTTGTCATAGAAAGCGTTTTGCTTTCTATGACAAATTGTCTAAACATACAGATTGTGATATTTTATATACTGATGCATCAAAAAATGAAGACGAAGTTGGATGTTCGGTCATAGATGACAGAAAACATCACAATTGTAGATTACCTACATCTACTAGTGTTTTTACCGGGGAACTGTTTGCTTTCCTTCAATCTCTCACAATACTTAATTACAAAGAGAACCCAGCACCAAAATATATTATTTGTACAGACTCACTGTCATCCCTCCAGGAACTTACGAAATCAAGATCGGATAAGATTCTTGTTTACAAAATAAAAGAAATGTTATCAAATTGAAAATCATAAGCAACACTTCTGTCTTATTTTTATGAGTACCATTGCCTATCGGTACTCAAGGCAATGAGACAGCAGATTCAGAGGCCAAAACAGCTATAAAAAGCGGAACAAAAATGAAATTCAGTATGTGTTATGATCTCATCGCTGCTTACAGACGTCTAACTTTTATTAAGTGGCAGGATTTTTGGTCAACAAAAAATACCAAATTACATTTGTTTCAACCAGAAATTACAAAAAGTAAGTTACAATTTAAAATGATACGTAGAGACAGCGTCCTTGTCAGAAGACTAAGATTAGGACACACAAAGATGACACCACCCCCTACATGTAGTCAGTATTGTGTACAACCATCAGTGTCACATTTCTTATTCAACTACAAAGACTATAAACAAGCAAGGAAATTTAGAAATATGCCTAGTTCGATAACTACGGAAGTTCTACAGCTTAAAAAGTTCGGGTTTTATTTTGGTATGTAGTAAGGTCTTTCCTAAGGCAAGATGTCCACCAAATTTTATTAAAAGAACTTTGTTATTTTCGGAGAAAAAATATTTGTTCGAAATAAAATTCAAAATTTAAATAACACAATTTTCTATAAACTTAGAAAGTGGGATTTTGGTACGTAGTAAGGTATCTCCCAAGGCAACATATCCGTTAAATTTCATTAAAACAGCTTTGTAATTTCCGGAGAAAAATTTTTTTCGAAAGAAAACTTAAAATTTTCCCGGAAAACCCTGTCCGATTTCCCGGGCTAACGAACTCGTCTATTTTTTTAGTTATCAGATGGATATATATATATATATATATATATATATATATATATATATATATATATATATATATATATATATATATATATATATACACACACAGGGCCTTCATTAATTCCCGAGTCCCACGTGACCGGATTCTGTCTTTCTCTCAGTGGAATATGATTTTATGAGTTGGCAGTCAAAAAGTAACCAAAAAACCACCATGCTTGGGACCCCAAAGTTACTAAATCAATTGACAATTGACAGTTCAGTCCATTGGCGCTCATTTCCCTTTTGACCGGTTATTTTGTATGTGATTGTGCATTTTCCAAGTTCGACCAGTGTTTATCCTCTTCAAATAATTTTCTATCTGTTGGACAATAAAAATAAACAGTTTTCACAAAAACTTTCATTGCGTTTTTACGTAAGTTAAAAGTGTAAGGTTATGTTTATTTATTTGTTCAATTTTTGTAATGTTTATTGTAATGCTAGTTTTGTTTGTTTTATTTTGATATCTATACAAAATAAAAGTAATATTTTATAATGTTTTTACGAACTGGTTATTAATGTTAAAATTAACAATGTTACATTTGAATTCCCCAACCCTTGAAACCCCAAAAATGACATTACATCATCAGCCGCTAATGCATCGCATCGCGATAGGTCAATTTTAATATCATCTGAGCAAAACAAATATGTTTTTCTCTGCGAAAAATATGTTCACTCTAATGCGTAAATGTGGAAGTAGAATTGAAGAAAACTAAAAGTTTAGGACATTTACTGTTTCACCTTATTATAATTTTTATATTTTTTATAAAACCACAAAGGAAATAAGAGACGTCACTGGCAACTTAGGGATTTCATTGATTCAGGTTGTACAACCGTGTATGTTTGGTTGCCTAACTTAAGCGGTCACGTGGGACTCGGGAATTAGTGAAGGCCCTGTATATATAAACATATAAAAATTGAAGCTGACCCCGGATATGGGTTCTAGGGGTCCTAGTTGGCGCTCATTTAATTATTTTTTTGCAAAGTCTCATCATCGATACCTCTCTAATAGTGAATTTTTTAAAATAAAAATTCACTAAAAATCAAACGTAAAGCGTGTCATTGATTTTTTGAGATCATCTGGACTCTACAATTAGCTTTAATTTATTTTTGGTAGCTATTACTTTTTTATAGTTACTGTTAATTAGAAATAAGGTTCACAAATATTTGTTAAACAATTTATTGCACTATTAAATATTGTAGGTGCCAATGACAATAAATGTTAAGGCACCAATTTTTCTTTAAATAAAATAATAATAAATATGAACATGGAAAACAGTACTCACTGATATTACTTGGGTGTATTTGTAGAAATCACTGGTCCATCTACCTGCAGAAGAATATAAAAAGTCTGGACGCAGCAAGTGCGTTATGGAAGTCAATTTTCATTAAAATGTTTTTAACTATGTCTCTAATGCAAGGAGGCATCAATCTGGTTACCGGTATAACCTATATAATAGAAACAATGTGCCATATTTTATCAAAATTACTTATTGTATGAAAATGTACAACAATTTTCCGAAAATCAACTTTAAATCTTTCTGAGAAAACTGGTTTCCTAGCCAACAAACCTTGGGTTAATAGCAAACTGAGTTATCGAAATTTGAAGCAGTTAATGAAAATTCGCTACCAAAACGCACTTACTGCGGCTATATTTTTTTCCTTACAAACATGCATCATATTTCGATAAAAAAAATGCAAAAATGCAATAAGGGTGTACGAATTTCTTTTTATAGGTATCACCAACGACTTATGGGCCAGCCTGTGATTGTCAAAATAATTTTAGAAGATGCAGCTCAAGACACCCTATAATTAACTTATACAACTTTTTCTCGTATCTTGTATAATAACAATTATATTTAGCTTTACAGTAGAAACACGTTACCTGTATATACAGGTTGGCGCATTGAAAACGAAACAGACCGATTTGCGTCCAGAGAAATTTTTTTTAAGAAACGCTGAAACACGTCAATTTTAATATTGAGGGGGACATGTTTTGACATAAAACTCAACTTTGTCACATCAACCCCTTAAGGGTGGCGATAACAACATTTATATTTTAAATAGGTAACATGGGTCGAGTGTTACATCATTTGAAAGCTCTTTCTTTTCTGAATTCAGCACACTATTTTTTTTTGGAAGTTTTATCAACTCGTTTAAAAATTATTCACAGTTTGAGCTGCAAGAACGTATTTCACTCATTGTGATAAGAAATGAAATAATTAGTCAATTTTTCGTCAAAAAAAAAACTAAAAAACAAAACCAAACTTTCAAAAATGTTTATTCAGTTAAGTAAGTGTTCAAATTGTTGACCACCAGCTTCCATACAAAAGTACAAATTTTGTTCAAAACGAGCTCTGACATTCTGGAGCATTTGTGGAGTTATTAGACGGCATTCTTCAACAATGCGTCGTCGTAATTCTTCCAGAGACTCCGGTTCTGTTGCGAAATTTCGACTCTTTAAATGGCCCCATAGAAAGAAGTCTAAAGGAATTAAATCCGGTGATCTAGGGGGTCACTCAATAGCACCTCTACGCCCAATCCATTGCTCTGGAAACTCTCTGTTCAAAAATTCCCTAAACACGTTGTGAAAAATGCAGAGGAGCTCCATCTTCTTGAAACACTAATTGATTTTCTTGATAGCAATCATCATTTTCAACAATGTCAATTAGTAGAGGGTAAACGATATCTTCTAGTAACTCCAAATCTGTTTCGCCACTCAAATTGCCATCAAGAGAAATTGGTCCGATTAAACGGTCTCTAAAAATGTCAGTCCAGACATTCAATTTCTGGGGAGTTTGAGTGTGGACTTCGTGAACATTTCTTAGATTATTATCTGCCCAATAACGACAATTATGACGATTGATTGTAGAGTTTAATAAAAGCGTACACTCGTCTGAAAAACAGATATTGAACAGAAAGTTCCCGTTATCAACTATTCGTGCAGTCATAACTTCACAAAACTCCAGCCGCCGATCAAAATCATTTTCATTCAGTTGTTGTACGAGATGAATTTTATACGGGTGAAATTTATGATGCTTGAATAAACACTGGCCAATTTTCTCGTGCTCAAATTGGGTCTGCAGCAAATTCTCCTTAAACTTCAATCTCAGTAGTCTCATTTCAGTTTGTCGAAACTTTGCAACTAACTCCAAAATGTATTTTCTATTAAAATGTCTGTTCGGATGTCGTTCACTAAACAAATTTGCGGTACGATTGGCACAGTCATCGTTTTTGAAAAAAGAGTAATTATTTCAACTCTTTCTTCTACAGAATACACCATTGTGAAATTAATTTTCGGTAGTACTATCAAGTATCAAACCGACCGATAAACTGAAATAATAAACCGCATTTCTCTCATTCCGATAAGAAATGTTATGATAGTCAATTTTTTGTTTACAAACCAACGAAACATTGACTATTAGCACATTTCTTATCGGAATGAGTGAAATGCGTTTTTGCATCTTCAACTGTGAATAATTATTAAACGAGTTGATAAAACTTCCAAAAAATTAGTGTGCTGAATTCAGAAAAGAAAGAGCTTTCAAATGATGTAACACTTGACCCATGTTCCCTATTTAAAATATAAGGCTTGTTATCACCACCCTTAAGGGGTTGATGTGACAAAGTTGAGTTTTATGTCAAAACATGTCCCCCTCAATATTAAAATTGACGTGTTTCAGCGTTTCTTTAAAAACAAATTCTCTGGACGCAAATCGGTCTGTTTCGTTTTCAATGCGCCACCCTATATATAAACAGACAAAAACTGAAACTAAATCCGGATATGGATTCTAAAGGGCCTAGTTTCCCCCCATTTGAGGATATTTTTTTAAATTAAAAAGTCGCTTTCTCTTCATTAACGAATTTTGAACTAAAAATTATACACCGTTAAACCATAAACTTACCTAAAACTACCGTCAAAGCATCAGCGAAAGGGTCGTTTTGATATGAAATTTCTGGAAATATTTTAGAAAAATGAAGCACAATGACGTTTGAAGCTGGAACTTAGGCGTTTGCAGAAGACTCTTCTTGCGACATTTTCTTCACATAATCGGTATTTGTTTCAGGTTCTTTGTCTAAATATTGCCAATTTTGACGTTTTAAATCGTGACTTTGTTGTTTTGACGCAAACCCCAATTTTTTTTCTTTAAACTTACATTTCTGACGTCACAAAGTCTGGGATAGACATAACCAAACATTAAATGAAAGGCTTCTCTCCAGACAACAAATTTATTTCAAAATATTTCCCGGCGCGTTTCGACACTCTATTTATCCCCTGAAGATGACCTCTTAGAGTCTCGAAACGCGTCGGGAAATATATTGAAATAAATTTGGTGTCTGAAGAGAAACCTTTCATTTAATGTTTATTTAAAACTTACAGGCGTAAATATATTATTATTATTGTGAGTAAAAGAAACCTCGCTTTGTTTCAAGTTTATAGTCAAATCAATACAAGAGCAATAAACATGAACATGGAAAACAGATATACTGACTAATATTACTTGGGTGTATTTGTATGAATTACGGGTACAACACCGGAATCCCGGAAAAAATTAATCCCGAAATTAAAATGATTCCCTAATCCATCTTAAGTCTAGTACTGACGGAGACAGTTGTAGTAAGTCGATAAAATGACACCCGTATCCTGTATATACTGATAACAGGGTCACAATTACACGATCTATCTAGAGCTAGAGAGCAGCCTGTAAGTCTGGCAATGTGGGACGCAGTCTTGTACGTTTCCACAACAGCGGAGGACGGGAAAGAAACATGTGCTCTCTCTAGCTATCTCTCTCGCTCTCTGTGTTTAACAAGCGCAGAACAAAACTAAGAAAAGCGTATATATTGCTATTGCTATTAGAAGGTCTCTGAATTAACAAAAGCTACACGTGCTTAATTTCTAAGTGAAATTCATGTCCTATTTCGTTCTTCTGTAGTTTTTGGCAAAATCTACATATGAAGTGACTAAAAACAGAACGTGTTTTGTTCTGATTCCTTTTGTTTACTTGTTTACCACGTGCAGTACGATGTTTTGTTATTTTTCATAGAACTGATAATCATCAGGGAAATCCAAACGCGATGTCTACCCAGTGTTTTAGCGAATTAAAAAAAAATCGCTAATGAGGAGTTCTGTATATATATATATATATATATATATATATATATATATATATATATATATATATATATATATATATATATATATATATATATATATATATATATATATATATATATACTTTATTTGTTTGCTGTACGTTTGTGATTTCTTATTGGTTTGCGTGGACTGCAGTTTCGAACCGTCCCGGTTCATCATCAGCACGCTACTCTACTACTATATATATATATGTATATCCGACCGATAACTCAAAAAATAATAGTCCAATCTTGATTAAATTTGATGAGTACCTTCCTTTTGCAAGTGGCTTGGATAAGCGCGTTAGCTAGGAAAATCGGACCAGGTTTTCCCGGAAAATTTTGTGTTTTCTTTCTAAAAAAAATTATATCTCCGGAAATAACACAAAGTAAACAAACAAAATAACAAATTACGTACGCGTGTTTGTATTATAAAGAGTGAACTCTGTACCAAAATTTAGGTCTCTAGCTTTAAAGACAAAGAAGTTATGGACACTTTAGGAAACAAATGTTGAGTTTTCCTCAAAACGTCAAACTCGCAATTTTAAACGTCAAAATGGGCAATGTTTAGGCAAAGAACGTGAAACAAATAGGGATTGTGAAAAGAAAATGTTGCAAGGAGAGTGTTCTGCGAACCGTTAAGTTTCAGATTCAAGCGTCATTGCCCTCCATTTTACTAAAATATTTACAGAAAATTCATTTTAAATAGACCCTTTCTCTGATGCTTTAGCTGTCGGTTTTGTTAAGTTGATGCTTTCGCTGTAGGTTTAGTGAAGTTTATGGTTTAACGGTCTATAACTTTTAGCTAATTTTCGTAGAACAAATTCGTTAATGCATTTTTTTGTAGAAATATGATGCGTTTGTAAGAAACAAATCTGGATGCAGTAAGTACGTTTTGCTGGCGAATTTTCAGTAAATTTGCAGATTAGGTCCCGAACGCTTTACAAAAAACTGTTTTCAGAAACCTGCCTAGAAAAATAGCAGCACCCCTATCCCCCCAGGTGTCGTACCTTCCTTGACGGGTATGAACAAGACATTTTTCTTGTGGTTTATGCAACGAGGGTGGTTGTATGCACGCGAGGGGACTGATTCATCGTATGCATTTTTCTTCCCCCCTCGTGTGCATACAACCACCCTCGTTGCATAAACCAGAAGAAAAACTTCTTGTTCATACACCCTACCCCCCCCCCCCCCACTTCTGGGGCGAATAGGGGTGCTGTGCGGGGTAGACAGGGTTTAATGGGGATATGGCTTCAAATAGACAGCTTTCAAGCAGTTTTCTTCGCATTTTCTGCTCATATTTGCTTTTTACTACCTACCCCGCCCAGCACCCCTATTCACTCCCAATCCCGTAACTTCGTTGGGGGGTGTGAACAAGAAATTTTTCTTGTGGTTTGGGCATCCAGTGGGGGGGGGGTCCTAGTAATGTTTCTGAAAACAATTTTTTGAAAAGCGTTCAGGAGCTAATCTGCAAATTTACCGAATTTTCTTTAAAACCTTCAAATTTCAATAACTCAATTTGCTATTAACGTAAGCTTTGTTGGTTAGCAAACCACCATTTAAGTTTATTTTCGGAAAATTTTTGTATATTTTCAAACCATAAGTAATTTTGATAAAATATAGTACACTGTTTCTACTACATAGGCTATACCGGTAACCAGATTGATGCCTGCTCGCATTTACCATTATTTTTTAATGGAAATTCGCTACCATAACGCACTTGCTGCGTTCGCACTTTTACTACCAGTCATCTAGATATTATGCAGGCTGATTTATTAGCTCACAACAAATTTTGACAAATGAAAGGTTAGGTAGTTTTAAGTAGAAAACTTCATATAAATATATTGTTACAAAGCACTTCAATAGACGTAGGTGCGGTGTTGCCACATCTCCAGAATTTCCCCAACATCTGGGAATTTTTGCACAATCTGGCAACACCGCCTCCCCACCCCCCTGGGGGTGCCTGGGGTGACCCCCCTCAGGCGAAGTCTCAACCCTCTAGGACCAGAAATAACGAAGTTACCAACTTGTACCCCGTCGGAACGGATAACTGAGGTCTGCACATTCCGAACACCCTGTATATACACCCTATATACGCAGAGAACCCTTACACCCTGTATACGCAGAGAGATCTTATAGTTCGAGAAACACCTCTTGTGTAACATAGGAGTGGTGACCACATTTGGATCACCTGTATACACATCCCCCTGTATACACACGGGACCGATCTGTATTCACAGAACCTTCTAGTAAAAGAAGGTCCTGGAACGTTCTGGAATGGAACTCTCTAGAAACGAGGGGAAGGTACGGCGAGTATATAAAAGCGAGAGCAAGCCAGCCCGAGTTAGTTCAGTTCAGTAAGAGAATGTGGTAGTGACTTGAAGAAGCAGTGTAAAGTGTTAAGAGAGTAGTGACTGTAGTACCAGATTAGTGACTTTTGTTGAGAGTAGTAATTGTAAGGCCAGTAAATGAAGTGTTTTGTGAGAGAGACATTCTAGAAATTTTATTGTATCCATATTTAGAGTGTAAATAAAGTTGTTTTGTTAAAATTAAAAGTCTCACTTATCCAGAACCCGGAGAAAACGCAACAATTTGGTGTCAGAAGTGTGGGATAAGTGAGTGAAGAAGTGAACAAGTAAGCTAGCTGTAAATGGTAAACACCAGATCGACTGACTACGACGAGATGGCTGAAATCAAAGAGTTGATGGACTTACTGAAAAAGCAACGCGAAGAAGACGAACAACGACGACAAGAAGAAGAAAGAAGACGTCGCGAAGAAGACGAGAGAAGACGGCAAGAGGAAGAACAGAGGCGCCTTGAAGATAAAGAAGAACTCAAGAAGCAACGAGAAGAAAACAAAGAAGACCTCAAGAAGCAACGCGAAGAAGACGAGAGAAGACGACAAGAGGAGGAGCAGAGGCGTCTTGAAGATAAAGAAGAACTCAAGAAGCAACGCGAAGAAGACAAAGAAGACCTCCGAAGTATGTTCCACAATATGAGAGTTGATGTAAAAGAAGAAATTGAACAGATCAACGAACAAATAGAAAATGTGGACAAGAAAGTAGAAAATGTGGACAAGAAAGTAGAAAATGTGGACAAGAAAGTAGAAGATGTGGAAAATACAATAGGATTGGTAAACAGGAAAGTAGAAAATGTAACAGAGGATTTGAACAAACGATGGGAAGAAGTTGAAGGGTTGAAAGAACAAATGAAGATGATCATGAAAGGCACAGAAATCACACATAGAGAACTGACAGAGCAGGTGATGGGCCAGACTGACAGAACTCAACCAAGAGGAGTTACTGGAATGTCCCCAGTTCAAAATCGGCCGGAAGAAGATATGCCAATCGTGCAGCAGCGTCATGGAACCTTGAAGCCGCCGACTTTTGACGGAGAAACATCGTGGCCCATGTACAGGAGGCAGTTTGAGGCGGCAGCTCTCAGCAATGGGTGGAGCGAACAACAGGCAGCAACTGCTCTAATTCTCTCGCTTCGAGGTAAAGCCCTAGAAATCCTCCAGAACATCCCGGAGTCGAAACAGCAAAACTACTTAACAGTGATACAGGCCCTAGATTTGAGATATGGTAACAAGTACATGAGCCAGGTCTACCAGACACAACTAAAGTCAAGGGTCCAGAAGCCAAATGAGACGCTGCAAGAATTTAGTGCCGAAGTGGAGAAACTTGTGCGACTGGCATATCCCCAAGCCCCAGAAGAATTTGTCAACCAGATCACCGTCCAGACCTTCATCGATGGGGTACTTGACAACGAGATGCAACAATCTTTGAGGCTCGGAAGGTTTAAAACACTTACAGACTGCGTCATTTATGGTTTGGAATTTGAAGCAGCCAAGAAAGCATCTCAACCTCGCCGAAACAGGCTGCGCGAAGTGAAGGAGATAGAGGACCATGCAGACACGACAGAGGAACTAAGGCGAGAAATCAAGTTGATGAAGGAAGCCATAAGCAAGCTCACTGCAACGGTTGGAGCACGTAGGACGAAAGCAAATTGGTCAGACATAGAATGCTACAAGTGTGGTAGGAAAGGACACATAAGTAGGCAGTGCTTACACACCCAACAGGTGGCTCGCAGAAGACAAGAATATACCAACAGGGAGCGCCATCAGGGAAAACGACCTGACGCCAGTGTAGGTGGGCGACACGTGGCATGCGAGACCCAAGGCCTCAAGGTCAGGGTCTCCACTATCCGACGCTACCGCGAGAGCCTCGTTATACCTGGCAGCATAGACGGAAGACAATGCAGTTTCACCATCGATACTGGTGCTACTAGATCCGTTGTACGTCCAGACATGTTGCCAAACAGGTCGGCACTCACGACCAACAAACAGCCTGTGTTGGAGACGGCAAAAGGAGATAGGATACCTGTGCATGGAGAGGCCACTGTTTTCATTAGGCTGGGCAGTACTGAGCTACAGGTAAGGGCTGTCGTCGCAGAAATCGTCGACGAATTTATTCTGGGCCTGGATTTAATGGAAGATTTCGATGTCCTGTCAGTAGACTTCCAGAATAAGATCTTGAAAATCGGTAACGAAGAGTTGTATTTATCTCCAACAGCAGGCGAAGCTAATCCCAGGGTGAGACTTATTGTCGACGAGGATACACGGATTCCTGGTAACAGTGAGAAGATTGTCAGAGCCAGGCTAGAGAAGAAACTTGATGGTATGTCTGCTCTCATAGCGGAGCCCCTAAAAGATAGACATGATGGTGCCCTCGTCGCACGATGCTTAGTAGACCCGAAGAGGGCAATACCCATAAGAGTGGCTAACGTGCAGACTAACAGGGTCACATTGAAGAAAGGTGAGGTTATCGCCACTTGCGAGCCCATTGACCGAGTGACGTTGTCAAGAAAGGTGACACCCACGGCATTAGACAGAAGACTGCCAGTAGAAATGGTAGAGCGGTTCAAGAATTCTTGGGGCCAATTGAACGACATGGAGATGGAAATGGCCCTGAAGTTCGTATTGGAGGAGGCCGATATTTTCGCTCAAGATAAAATCACAGGTCGTACGAGTCTAGTGCAACACAGAATTAATACTGGCGACGCAAGACCAATTAGACAGCCGCCGAGAAGACTGCCTTTTGCCAAGCAATCAGAAATCAAGGCGATGGTTAACGAAATGCTGGAAGATGGTGTGATTGAGGAGTCTAATAGTCCTTGGTCGTCCCCAGTAGTTTTGGTCACCAAGAAAGACGGCACTATGAGATTTTGCGTGGACTATAGGAAGCTGAATAATGTCACCAAGAAAGACAGTTATCCCCTGCCCCGGATCGACGACACTTTGAACACTTTGGCCGGATCAAAGTGGTTCTCTACATTAGACCTGAAAAGTGGCTACTGGCAAGTAGAACTCCATAAAGACGATAAGGAGAAGACTGCTTTTTCAACCGGGAATGGGTTGTACCAATTCAAGGTCATGCCATTCGGCTTATGTAATGCTCCTGCCACCTTCGAGCGACTAATGGAGTTAGTGCTGAGGGGACTTACATGGGAAACATGCCTGGTGTATCTCGACGATGTCATGGTGATTGGAAGGACTTTCGATGAACACCTGTCGAATCTGAAGCAGGTTTTCTCCAGGCTGAGAGGTGCCAATCTGCAACTCAATCCCAAGAAATGCGTCCTCTTCCAGAAGAAAGTGAGTTTCCTCGGACATGTCGTTTCTGAGAAAGGGATAGAAACTGATCCAGAGAAAATAAAGGCAGTAAGAGACTGGCCTGTGCCGAAGAACAAACATGAGGTCAGAAGTTTTCTGGGACTTTGCAGCTACTACCGACGCTTTGTGAAGTACTTCAGCAGCATTGCGAAACCTCTGCATAGCCTGACTGAAAATAAGGTTGAGTTCATCTGGTCACCAGATTGCCAAGAGTCTTTTAGAGAACTCAAACATCGTCTTCTCACTGCTCCTATACTGGCTTATCCTCGGGACGAAGGACTGTTCATACTGGACACCGATGCTTCCCAGTATGGCATTGGGGCAGTACTCTCACAGCTCCAAGCCGGAGAAGAAGTTGTGATAGGCTACTTCAGCAAAACGTTTGGAAAAGCAGAAAGGAATTACTGTGTAACCCGGAAAGAACTGCTGGCAGTTGTAAGATCCATCGAACATTTCCACAGCTTCCTGTATGGAAGAACATTCCGCGTGAGGTCGGATCACTCTGCTCTGCAATGGCTTCTGAACTTTAGAAATCCCGAAGGACAGATAGCCCGATGGATAGAGAAACTGCAGAGCTACGACTTCTGGATTGAACATCGAAAAGGAAGAAGTCACGCCAATGCAGACAGCCTGTCAAGAAGACCATGTTCAGTGCATGAATGTAAATTTTGCGAGCGACAAGAGAACAAAGATATCGACAAAGTAACTCATCAGATCAAACAACTGGTGGCAGGACAGGAGAATAACACCGATCTAGACGTAAATCTTGAATACATCAGAGACGCACAGAAGACAGATCCAGACTTGAAAAATATTAGAGAATGGCTACAAAAGGGGAAAAGACCTGAGTGGCACGATGTGTCCCGGTTTGGGGCGGAGGTTAAAGGCTACTGGCTACAATGGGACTCATTGTGTCTAAAGAATGACATGATCACTCGAAAATGGGAAACTGCCGATGGTAGAGACTGTATATACCAGACCGTTGTGCCAAGTGAGTGCATAAGCAGTGTTCTTCAAGAGTTACACAATAGTAGAAGTGGAGGCCACTTTGGGGTCAACAGGACTCTTGCCAGAGTGAGAGACCGCTTCTATTGGATAAACTGCCGAAGAAGCGTGGAAGAATGGTGCAAAAGGTGTGACCAATGTGCTTCAAAGAAAGGACCAAAGACCCGATCCAGAGGAAAAATGATGCAGTACATCTCAGGTACACCGTGGGAGAGAGTTGCCGTAGACATCGCAGGACCTTTTCCCATCACAGAGTCTGGGAACAGATACATAATGGTGGCGATGGACTACTTCTCGAAATGGCCTGAAGTTGCGCCGATCCCCAACCAAGAGGCAACGACCGTAGCAGAAGCCCTGATGGAAAATGTCATATCACGGCATGTCGTACCCTTGGAGATTCACACCGACCAGGGCCGGAATTTCGAATCAGAGGTCTGGAAGAGCCTAATGGACTTGCTAGGCATAAAGAAAACGAGAACAACGCCACTCCACCCTCAATCAGACGGCATGGTAGAACGGCATAACAGGACCATCAATCAGTATCTTGCTATGTTTGTCGACGAGAATCAGAGAACCTGGGACAAGTTGATACCTCTGTTCCTCCTAGCTTACAGAAGCTCTCAGCATGAATCTACCGGCTACACTCCATCCATGATGTTGACCGGCAGAGAGATGCGGTTACCAATCGACATGACGAGACCACCACCGAACGAGGACATAGCGGACCTAGCTACGTTACCTGAGTATGTCGCCGACCTAGAAGGAAAACTGCGCACTATACACAGATGTGTCAGAGATAGGCTCCTCTTAAGCAGTGACCGGATGAAGATGCGCTTGGATCGCAGAGCAACACCCCATACATTCAAGGAAGGTGATGCAGTGTGGCTGTACCAACCAACAAGGAGAAAGGGCCTCAGTCCCAAACTTCAGAAACCATGGGAAGGGCCATACTTGGTGACTAAGAAAATTAACGACCTAGTCTACAGAATCCAGCTGTCTCCAAGAACTAAACCCAAAGTTGTTCACATAGAGAGGTTGAGTCCCTATCGGGGCAACGAACCCCCAAGTTGGCGGCCGGTAAATACTGTTCGGGACGAACAGTCTTAAGGAGGGGGGCAGTGTTACAAAGCACTTCAATAGACGTAGGTGCGGTGTTGCCACATCTCCAGAATTTCCCCAACATCTGGGAATTTTTGCACAATCTGGCAACACCGCCTCCCCACCCCCCTGGGGGTGCCTGGGGTGACCCCCCTCAGGCGAAGTCTCAACCCTCTAGGACCAGAAATAACGAAGTTACCAACTTGTACCCCGTCGGAACGGATAACTGAGGTCTGCACATTCCGAACACCCTGTATATACACCCTATATACGCAGAGAACCCTTACACCCTGTATACGCAGAGAGATCTTATAGTTCGAGAAACACCTCTTGTGTAACATAGGAGTGGTGACCACATTTGGATCACCTGTATACACATCCCCCTGTATACACACGGGACCGATCTGTATTCACAGAACCTTCTAGTAAAAGAAGGTCCTGGAACGTTCTGGAATGGAACTCTCTAGAAACGAGGGGAAGGTACGGCGAGTATATAAAAGCGAGAGCAAGCCAGCCCGAGTTAGTTCAGTTCAGTAAGAGAATGTGGTAGTGACTTGAAGAAGCAGTGTAAAGTGTTAAGAGAGTAGTGACTGTAGTACCAGATTAGTGACTTTTGTTGAGAGTAGTAATTGTAAAGCCAGTAAATGAAGTGTTTTGTGAGAGAGACATTCTAGAAATTTTATTGTATCCATATTTAGAGTGTAAATAAAGTTGTTTTGTTAAAATTAAAAGTCTCACTTATCCAGAACCCGGAGAAAACGCAACAATATGTACTATTGTAATTATTTAAGGAGTCACAGGACCTGAAAATTTTCAAGTAATCATTTATTATTAGAAGGATGAGACAGTTAGAAGTAGTATAAAAAAGTCTGGACGCAGCAAGTGCGTTATGGAAGTGAATTTTCATAAAAACGTGTTTAGCAAATGCGAGCAGGCATCAATCTGATTACCGGTATAGCCTATGTAGTAGAAACAATGTACAATATTTTATCAAAATTACTTATTGTTTGAAAATATACAAAAATTTTCCGAAAATAAACTTAAATGTTGGTTTCCTAGCCAACAAACCTTACGTTAATGGCAAATTGAGTTGTTGAAATTTGAAGGATTTAATGAAAATTCTCTACCAAAACGCCCTTACTGCTTCCAGATTTTTTTTCTTACAAACATGCTTCATATTTCGATTTAAAAAATGCAAAAATGCATTAACGAATTTGTTCTACGAAAATTAGCTACAAATTTTAGACCGCTAAACCATAAACTTGACTGAACGTACAGCGAAAGCATCAACTTAACTAAACAGACAGCCAACGCATCAGAGAAAGGGGTCTATTTGAAATGAATTTTCAGTAAACATTTTAGTAAAATGAAGGGCAATGACTGTTGAAATTGAAACTTAAGGGTTCCCAGAACACTCTTCTTGCAACATTTTCTTTACACAATCCGTATTTGTTTTACGTTCTTCGCCTAAACATTGTCAATTTTGATGTTTCAAATCGCGACGTTCTGAGGAAAACTCAAATTTTTTTTCTTTAACTGCCCATCACTTTTTCGTCTGTAAACTTACAGACCTAAATTTTGGTATATGGTTTACTCTTTATAATACAAACACGCATACTAAATTTGGTTGCCATTACTCTGTTATTTCCGAAGATATATTTTTTTTTTAGAAAGGAAACACAAAATTTCCCGGAAGAACCGGGACAGATTTTCCTGGCTAACGAACTTATCCGAGCCACTTACAAAAGGAAGGCACGTGACAAATTTCATCAAAATCGGTCCATTATTTTTGAGTTAACGATTTGATTATATATATATATATATATATATATATATATATATATATATATATATATATATATATATATATATATATATATATATATTGGAATATTGCACTACACTGTAATCACTTTTAAGTATACACTTTATTTGATTGCTGTACGTTTGTGATTTATTATTGGTTTGCGCAGACTGCAGTTTCGAACCGTCCTGGTTCACATCAGCACGCTACTGACTGTTATCGCTCCTGTGTGGTCTACGTCTGAGATTGTACGTGGCGCATGCGCTTCTATTGGTCGGTTTCCTGTTCTCTGATTGGTTGTGCCTTCGGACTGTGTCGTGTGTATCGGTCTCCTGTCTTGATCACTGTGGTTTGATAATTTGTCTATTTGTATGGCCTTTATTAAGTTTTGTTTAAATGTTTGTACTTGGATTTGTTCTGGCATTAACTGTTTCTTATTGTTTGTTTGTTGAATGTAGTATTGTTCCCAGATTTCCAATTTTTGTGGTCTTTAACATGTTTCATTAGTTGTAATTAGGTGATATCTGGTTTTTGGTGTTTTGTGTTGTGAATGTGTGGTAGCTACGTTGGATTTGTAGCTAGGTATGTGGATTTTATCTAATGCTGTTATATGTTCCTTGAATCTTCTTTCTATTGATTTTTTTGTCATTCCTATATTTTTTATTGCATGTGTTACATTCTATTTAATATATTCCGTTTAATTCATGTGGGTTGTGTTCTTGTTTTTTATTTATTTTGTTTATTATTTTGTTATTGGTTTTGTAGCTCATTTTTAAGTCATATTGTTTGAGTGTTTGTGTTATTTTTTTGATGTGGTGGTTATAAGTGAATGTTGTGTTTTTTGTGTTTGTCTCTAGTGTTTTGTTTATTTATTTGTTTTTGATTTATTTTACTAGCTAGTACAAACATTTAAACAAAACTAAATAAAGGCCATACAAATAGACAAATTATCAAACCACAGTGATATTTGCGGTGCTATCGGGGCGGCAAGGCCGCGGACGAGCCCTGAGGGAACAAAAAAAAAAAAAAAACCACAGTGATCAAGACAGGAGACCGATACACACGACACAGTCCGAAGGCACAACCAATCAGAGAACAGGAAACCGACCAATAGAAGCTCACGGCGCATGCGCCACGTACAATCTCAGACGTAGACCACACAGGAGCGATAACAGTCAGTAGCGTGCTGATGATGAACCGGGACGGTTCGAAACTGCAGTCCGCGCAAACCAATCAGAAATCACAAACGTACAGCAAACAAGAAAGTATATATATATATATATATATATATATATATATATATATATATATATATATATATATATATATATATATATATATATATATATATATATATATATATATATATATTGAAACTGACCACGGATATGGGTTCTAGGGTTCCTAGTTCGCGCTCATTTGAGATTTTTTTTCAAAATTCAAAAGTCGGGATCTTCAATTGGTGAATTTTTTCTAAGAAAATTCACTAATAATAAATTCAATCAGGTGTTATAAAAATATGCTGAGGATATATAAGAAACGTTGTAACCGACTGTATAACATGATTAAGAAACAACAATAATTAAGAAACTGAAATAGGGAAAGTGGAATACATCTTGTAGAACAAATTTAAGCGTAACAGGTGATGTTTAGGTATATGTTCTTGTTCTACATGCGTACTCAAATTGTTTATCCGTAAAATCTTGCCGTAAAGCAATATTACTCGGCAATTATTATTACTGGACGTTTTACTTTCTTGCGGAACTAGTGGAATCTACGAGTGCATGTTTAAAAGTAGCTGAAGCTTCATTACTTTCGTCACTATAACACAAAAGTGAGAGGTAAAAAAAGTCCGGATGCAACACATGCGTAGCGAATTTTCGAAAAAGCTTGTAAAGTCATTTACTTCCACATCGTCACAACGCGTGGAAGTATCGCATCGGCGACAAAAATTTCAAAATTTGTGTTTCGCTTACACGTTGCAACTAGTACTGCAAATTGAATCTTAATTTCCACATAGCTGTGATAATTTATTCTCGCAGAAAGACATTCTCACGGAATGAATTTAGGACCCATGACTTGACCACAAAGAAAATAGTGCTGCAAATTGAATCATAACTTCCACATAGCTGTGATAATTTATCTTCTGAGAAAGACATTCTCACGGAATAAATTTTGAACCCATGGCTTGACCACAAAGAAAATAGTGCTGCAAATTGAATCATAACATCCACATAGCTGTGATAATTTATTCCCTTCATTAAGACATTCTCATGGAATGAATTTATTGCCCATGAATTGACCACAAATAAAATATGTGTATTCCTGTACCGAAAACCTTTTGAAACGTTATCTTACTAGAGTTTTATTGGAAAAATGTAAATTTACACAAATCACTCCTTATTTATCCCCTTCCCCTGAAGCGACCCAAACACAATTCTAAGCGGTCCTTTGTCGGGTGCTAACTGCATACCAAATTTGAAGATGTCTCAATTCGTTCGAAAGTTATTGCGCCTATTAACATCAAGCTGACGCGACTGCCCGTCAGCTTGATGCTTACGAAAGTGTATATATATATATATATATATATATATATATATATATATATATATATATATATATATATATATATATATATATATATATATATATATATATATATATATATAAATATAAAGGTTAGGAAATTTGAACAAAAATGTTTCGATGAATAGAGTAGGTCCGGTTCTATGTAGTCCAAATGTTCAACAACAAACAGTCCCCAATATCGCGCATAAAATGACGGATATCATTTTCAAAAATAAAAAGATACGAAAGATGCTCTCTTCTCTTAATACCAGGAAAGCCTCCGCCCTTGACGAGATCCCAGCAATTGTTCTCAAAAAAATGCGGACCAGAACTTGTTCCTGTCCTGACTCGTCTGTTTCAGACATATTACAATAGAGGCATATTCCCTAGTAACTCGAAAACTGCTCGAGTACAACCCGTCCCCAAGAAATGATCCATAGCGCTTCCTAGCAACTACAGGCCTATTTATCTCGTTTCAGTCGTCTCTAAAGTGATGGAAAAGTATATAAACACCGAATTACTAAAATTTCTTGAAAACACAGTCTAATCCACGACAGGCAGTATGGATCCCGTCAGCGCAGATCAACTGCCGACCTCCTTTCCTTTGTCACCCATTCGTGGAGCAAGCCCATGGAACTACATGGTGAATCCCAGATTGTCGCTCTAGACATATCAAAAGCATTCGACCAGGTCTGGCACGCAGCGCTGCTTAATAAATTTCCGGCCTATGGCTAACACCAAAACTATGTACCTGGACAGCAAATTTCCTCTCCAACTGGGGCATTTATGTTGTCGTGGATGGTCATTCCTCTAAACTGTATCCAATTAATGCAGGAGTCCCTCGAGGTTCAACTTTAGCCCCTACTTTGTTTCTTCTCCACATCAATGACTTCCTCTCTAGCACATCCAACCCAGTTCACAGTTACGCGGATGACAGCACCCTCCACTCAAATATACAATATTCTAAGCCTGTCTCTTTAGCCCAATTAGATGAGGATCGCACTCATGGAGGGTTCCGTCTCTGTGGATCTTCAAAAAATATTAGACTGTGGAAGTAGAAATCTTGTACAATTCAACTCCACCAAATCTCAGTCTTGCTTTCTATCTCATAAGAGATACACCAGCCCTAGGCCCATTAGAATGAACAACCAAGTTATTCAAAGTAATGAGTCCTTTTCACTTGTTGGCATTTCTGTGGATCGAAATCTCAATTGGCACCAACATGTCACATCAATTGCAGAAGCGGCTGCTAAGAAATTAGGTTTCCTCTTCCGGGCTCGCAAATATTTTTCACCAGCTAATCTCTACACCTTATATACTTCATAAATAAAGCCAAACCTCGAATACTGCTCCCACATCTGGGCTGCCGCTGCTGCTTCTACACTCGGTATCCTGGACTCCATTCAGAAGAGAGCTATACGTCTCATCAGTGACCCTACCCTCACCCAAAGGCTGCCATCCCTTGCCCACCGACGTGCCGTTGGTGACCTCTCTTCCTCTATAGATATCTGCATGGGCACTGCTCAGAGGAGCTTTCTTCCATAGTTCCTCCACCTGCTGCCCCCAACAGATCTACCAGGGGACTATAGCGAATCGACCCTTTTACTGTCCAGGTCACCAGGCATAGAACATCTTGTTATGTCCGCTTTTTTGTCCCGAGGTCTTCCAAGTTGTGGAACTCCTTGCCGGCACATGTTTTTCCTTCTCCTCCGAACCTCCAAACCAACAAGTCCAGAATTAACAAGTTGCCTCTTTCCTTCTTGTCGACACCCACGGTAAGATAGTATTTAGGCTGTGAGCCCACGTGGTGTTGTTGAAAAAAAAAAATTTTTTTCATAAGAATTGTACACTATTATTATACGGCATATTAGTAAAATTAATACTTTAAACTTACACCGACCTTGGATTCTTAAAATTTTACTCCTGAAAACTGACGAAATAGACCTTGGATTTTGTAGAAATATGGCGATAAGTACAATTTGGAAAACCCAATTTACCACAATACAGTTTTTTGATCAGACGATCGTTTCGCTAACAAAGTTAGCATCATCAAAAGGATGATAAACTCTAAAAATTGAAACTGACGCCAGATATGGGTTCTAGGGGTCTTAGTTCGCGCTTATTTCAAAAAACTTTTCAAAATTCAAAACTCGGGATCTCCTTATTAGTGAATCTAATCTAAGAAAATTTACTAAAAAATAAATCATTATTGACATCAATTTTTAAGAATATTCGCTACCATAACGCACTGGTGCGTTCCAAATTGTTTCACTTGATGCCATCGATGTTTTTTTTTGCGGAAGCAAAAAAACTCCTTTCGTTGCCGAGCCAAATGGACCCGGGTATTGTATGTGTTTTTGGCAGATGCAGCAAGCAATTAGCGGTCTAATACCGGGGTTTAGTTTTCTATATAAAAAAGATGAGCGGAGGTTATTGTGTTTGTCTCGCCAGATGTGGTTGTCGGCTTGCTCCAATATCCACATAGTAAATTTCTAGATCGAAAGGGAACGTGCAGATTCCTTAAATAACTCGGTACCGTTCCTGTTAAGCCTATTATCGTTGATATTAGATAAGGGCTCACAAATTTGTCGACCAGAAGATTAAAGCAGGTCTTCGACCTCGTAGTTTCACTACACAATAAACAAACAATGGGTCTTTGACGACAATTTTACTTCGGACTAGTTCGTTTACCTAGACGCGATATAAATACACGGTAGCTAGTAGTTTAATTTTAGAATTTTTCTTCCCCTGAAGATGTTGACATGGTCAATGAAACTATCGTAAGGTCTCTGAAATATGTGTTGTGGTGATTTGGGTTCTCCGAGTTTACTTATTCACATAGTAATACCGGGATGTTTTAGGTAGGTAAATCACCCTGTATTATTAGTGAATTTTTATTTAAAAAAAATTACTAATAGAGAGGTATCGATGGTGAGACTTTGCAAAATTTTTTTCAAATGAGCGCTAATTAGGACCCCTAGAACCCAGATCCGGGGACAGTTTCAATATATATATATATATATATATATATATATATATATATATATATATATATATATATATATATATATATATATATATATATATATATATATATATATATATATTATTTGTTTGCTGTACGTTTGTGATTTCTTATTGGTTTGCATGGACTGCAGTTTCGAACCGTCCCGGTTCATCATCAGCACGCTACTGATCAGTACTAATCAGTAGCGTGCTGATGATGAACCGGGACGGTTCGAAACTGCAGTCCACGCAAACCAATAAGAAATCACAAACGTACAGCAAACAAATAAAGTGTATATTTAAAAGTGATTACAGTGTGGTGCAATATTCCTAAAGATTTATATATATATATATATATATATATATATATATATATATATATATATATATATATATATATATATATATATATATATATATATATATATATATATATAGGGTAGAGTCACTAGTAGTCGACCAGTTTGTGACAGGGTTGGTTTGCATTAGCAATATTTCCCAAGATTTTAAGGTCAGTATTACAGAAAACTACTGTTTGTTTTCAAGTATATTCATGTTTCATATGGTACATATATTTGGTTAATAGATAGCGCTGCGAATGTAATACCTTCTCTTACATTTAAAATATCAGTATTCACCAGTAGTCGGCCATCAAAATCCAGTAGTCGATTTCTTAGGTACTAGTAGTCGACCACTTGGAAACAATCACATATTGTTTAAAACAAAAGATTTATTTCAGTTTATTATTTTTATATTTATAACAACTTAGTCACTAGAGATGATTTTTTAAACAAGATTCGCAAGTAAAATCATTGAACACAACTTCTTCATATATTTTTCCTTGAAAACTCGTGCATTTTAAATGATACCAATTCGGGCATTCATCGCATCCTATATTTTTAAGGTCATTATCTTCTGTATCGCTTATTAATTCGTCTTCACAACTACTGCACTTGACACGTGATTTTTCTATTTCTTCTGTTTTTTGAATACTATTTTCGCAGTTATTATTAGCGCTTTGTGGGTTTATTTGATTCTTTTCTTCTTCTTTCTTCTTTACAGTTACTTTCACATTATGTCTTTTATTTATCTTTTCATCTCTCTTTCGGCGAATTTCTGCTTCCTTCAAAGCTTTTCTTTTTTGTATTTCCTCCTTTCGCTTCCGTACAGCTTCTTCTTTTGCTATTTTTGCTTCCTTTTTTTTTTATTTTCAAGTAGCCTCCATTTCTCAGAAGAAATCGCACTTGGTAGTTTCCCACTCGTCTTTCTCTTTGTTGTCTTTTCAATAGGGTTTGGATAAAATAGATGAGTAGGAATTGTTTCTCGCGCTTTATTATTGTCTTTATCATTTTGTTTTTTGTTTTCATATTTAACAGAATCAGCTTTGAAGGTGTTTACATGCAACGGAATTTTACTAATACCTAAAACATTAATATTCAAAGAGGCTAATGTCGATGGATTTTGGTCATTCTCTGGTGTGGTGATATCTCTTAGAATAGTGATTTTGTTTTCATCGTCTAATGTGTCTATTGTATCTCCTTGGGTATTAATTTTTATTTGTTGTATTATGTTTTCTTTGTTTTCCGTTTCTAAACCTTTAGAACTGTCAACATTAAAGTGAATTTTAGCGGGAGAAATTTTGATAACCTCTATTATGTTAATTTTAGGACAGTCAGAGGTAAATGTGTTCAAAACCGTATTACAATTTGTATCTACAGATTCTTCGAGATCATTTGAAGTTGGTGCGTCATTGTCGTTTGATATATTATTGATGTCGTTACCGGTCTCTGAATCGAAAGGGTTTTGAATATTGGTTTCGTTTAGTATAGTTGGGATAAGACAACCATTTTCATCAATATCACACCATTGCCCATCAGAAGTTTGTATTGAAAGAGGAGGAAGAATATCTTCAATGTTTGTAAGAGAGTTTAGGTCCTCTTCATTTGTAGAGATCTTTGCTTTTGTTATTTCTTGAAGTAGTTTTTCAACATTAATTCCTTCATTCTCCAGTGTCACTCGAAGGAATTGTATGGTTTTCTCAGTTACAAGATGATCACTCATGGTAGGATTAGGTTCCTGGTCTCGTTCCTGGTTTTGTAGCTGTAGATCTTCCAAAGTGTTTTGTACGCACTTTGTGTAATCAATTGCATTGGGATCAAATGGGTACAGTCCGCATTTGCGAAAACCGTTTTTTATACTCTGACCTAAGTTATTTTTCTCCAAGACTGTTTTCAAAAGTGGACAAAACCTTGCTTTTGTTAGAACTTGATTTGTGTTTTCTGCTAACATGTGCCATTCCCGTATCGTCTTTTGCCATTCTGATTTTAGGGCTTTAAAAACACTAACATCAGCTGGCTGAGTTATGTGTGTCGTATTAGGGGGTAAGGAGTATAAAATAATTTTTCTCTCGGAACAGAACTCACTCAAACTTAATGTTAAGTGACTCTTATGTCCATCTATTAAGAATAAAATAGGTCTCTTGATTTCCTTTTCATTTAACCACCTATCTAAAGTGTTGGCAACATATTCAAAAAACACCTCTGCTCTCATCCATCCTGTCTCACTTAACCCCAGGCACCAGCTGGGATCCATACTTCCTACTACATCTTTTGGGGGCCGTACATACGGAAAGACTACGCATGGAGGTGCTATCTCGCCATTGGCCGATATCACGAGCAAAACCGTCAAAGCCTCTTTTTCTTTACTTTTCACTATTTGGTATACATTTTTATAACCCCTAGGAGCTATAACTTTTCCAGCTTTAGGACAGAGCGTAAAACTAGTTTCATCGCCATTTAAAATTCTACTAGGTTCGAGTAATATGTCTTCTGCGTCCACCTCCTTTAAATAAACCTGAAGTTCTTTAAACCATAATCGGATATTTTGCTCGGTAATAACAGCACGTCCTTTCGATAAAGTTTCTGCGTTTCTATGAACTAATTCTGGATTTCTTTTCAAAAATGCAGAATACCATTTTTTCCCAGGGCGCCCATTTTTAAAAGGCGTCTTAATGCCCTTAGAGGTAACAATTTTCTCTACAGTATTGAGAACGTCGTCCATTTTTCTAGGAAAGCCGCATTTTGCCAGATTAATACACCACTCTACTAATTCCTTTTCGTCCTCAGTACTTAGAACAGACGGCGGACCCATTTTTCTTGGTTTTTCTGGAACTCTTCCACTAAGCCTGTCAATAATTGTCGTTTTAGGTACACCATAGCGTGCACTGGCTTTTCTAATGCTGAGATTATTTAACCTTATTTGAAGTAGTGCCTCATTAAGAGACTGTTCTGTATAAAGATGAATTGGACGCTTAATAAAATTAGCAACCTTTCTTTTTTTGCAAACTGCTTTTTCTTTAGTAACACCCGCTTTTATTTTTGCCATATTTCGTAGTTAATGTTTTCTGTGAAAAAAAAAAGTATATATAGGTAGTGTACCCAATATCTATATGTAGTGGTCGACTTCAGGATTATTTATTTTAGTAGTCGACCACCCGTGTAAGAATATTTTTATATGCGGTCGACTACTGGGTAATTGATAATGAATAACATAACCTTTCTACTAGTTACATTTGGACATTTGTAAGTGTATTTTTGATACAATTTTGTTCTTTAATGACGTATACTCATATTTTCTAGTAGTCGACCGCTCTACGTCGACTACTAGATTTTGCTGGTTATTAATTACCCAGTACTCGACCACCATGATTTTATTATGTTTTATGATTCTTAACGGTTTTTTTAATATATTAAACTAATTATATACTCAATATAATGATTCTAAATAGTACTTACGCATATGTTAACAAAAATAGCGATAATATAAGCCTGGCAAAGAGGGGCATCCAGTAACGTTTTATGGACGATTCAAACAGGTCTGCACTGTTACACTACAATGGCCAACTAAAACTCCAACGGTAAAACGCATTTCACTTCAAACTCGACATCTCTCATTGGTCAATTTAAAATTAACCCTGGTCGACTTCTAGATATAAAAATTATTATCGAATATTGGTTTTAGACTTATTTAGACCCAAATTTGTAAAAAAGCGGACGACTACTGGAACTGGTCGGCTTTAGGGTGCTTTACCCTATATATATATATATATATATATATATATATATATATATATATATATATATATATATATATATATATATATATATATATATATATATATATGTATGTATGTATCTATCTAAACTCGGTAAGTGCCTTTCTTTTATTAATGGCATGGATGAGTTGGTTAGCCAGGAAAATCGAACAAGATTTTCCGGGAAAATTTTGAGTTTTCTTTCGGGAAAAATTTTTTTCTCCGAAAATTACAAAGCAATTTTAATGAAATTTGCTGAATACGTTACCTTAGGAAAGGCTTACCACGTACCAAAATTCAACTTTCTAAGTTTATAGAAAATTGAGTTTTTCAAATTTTGAATTTTCTTTCGAATTTTTTTTTTCTGAAAATTACAAATCTCTTTTTATGACATTTGGCGGATATGTTGCCTTGGGAAAGGCCTTACTACATACCAAAATTCAACTTTCTAAGTTTATCGAAAATTGAGTTATCCAAGTTTCAGGCATTTAATAAAAATTAACTACCATAACGCACTTGCTGCGCCTGGAACTTTTTAAATACTTTATCCGACCATACAGACTGTGCCGTACTGGCTCTAGCTGAGTTTCTTATCTTTTCTAGTAGATTTTAATTACCAGTCAATTGTAATGTAGGAATAAAAGCATATTGGTCGTTAAACTTTTATTATGCCACAGCGTGATAATTATTGTTTTCTGTAGTGACGTATGCATACGCCACGCTAAAAATAGATTAATTTACCTAGTAGGACGGGTCGTCGACTAGCTTTATCAAAATATTTTTATATGTCCTATTCAATTACGAAACACATCAACGACTGAGAAAACTCTCTCATTGTTGTAATCCACAAATTTACTTATAAAATTTAAAATCAATATTTTGGATTTTATCGGTAGAACAGAAAATCTTTTACGTACTCCTGTGATACAGAATTATTCACGACATTAGACGTTTACAGAAAACTAATATAAAGTGGTCAACAAAGAGATCGACAAAAGCAATTTTTAGCACAATTTTCAATTACTTGTTACTTCAATGAGTGAAGATTGGAACTTGTGATGGGCACCGAGAAGTACAATTTGGATAACCCAAGTCATCACAATACAATTTTTAGACCTGACGATCGTGTCGCTAACAAAGTTAGAATAATCAGAGGGATTAATAAACTGTTACTTTTTATGTGGTTTGCACTGCACAAAAGCCCACCTGGTCTAGATCATGCAGAAGAACCCATTTTTGGAAAAGTTAAACTTTTCATATTATACTAGGTGTAAAATAAAGCCGTAAACGTTGCAAAAGCTGTTATCCATTTTGTTATAAAAAAATTATCGTCTCCATTATGGATGATAATAAGTGAGCTAATATCAATATCTCCAAACTTTTCCGCCAGTTTTTTTTTTTTTTTTGATTAAGACCTTTTCGCATTTTATACAGGCCGAAACAAAGAAATTGTGAGACTCTTGATAGAGATATTTTAGACGCCCTGTAATTTGGAAACGCGTTGGCCGATTTTGATGGGCCTTGCGTGATTGGAAGGCGTATTTACTTTAGTTTTCTTAGCTTTACTTATTTTTGATGGCCATGCCAACCATATGAGTGTGAGGATCGATAGAAGAAGCCACTAACAACAACACAACTTTGATCAAACTACCAAGCCATTTGACGGATAAACTACAGCCTTTAGATAAGTGTGTTTTTGGACCAGTAAAGACATGCTGGGAAAAAGAACTTATTTCTCTTGGCAATAAATTCTGGACGCGGTTCAACCCGAGAACCAAGTATGTCTCACATTAAAGACACTGGAACTTTTAAAGTTTATTTTCAGAAAATGTTTGCACTTTTTGAAACAACTAATCTATTTTAGTGAAATACGGTACATTGTTACTACTATATAGGTGATGATGCAAACCAAATGTCCTTCTTTTAAAAACAAGACATATTTGAAATTAAAAACATTTTTACGAAAATTCGCTACCATAACGCACTTGTAGCGTCCAGACTTTTTTATTTATAAATACAATGGAACTTGTTGAACAACACAGTCTAATCCACGACAGGCAGTATGGATTCAGTCAGCGCAGATCAACTGCCGACCTCCTTTCCTTTGTCACCCATTCTTGGAACAAGTCTATGGAACTACACGGTGAATTCCAGATTGTCGCTCTAGACATATCCAAAGCATTCGACCAGGTCAGGCACACAGTGCTGCTTAATAAACGTCCGGCCTATGGCCTACCACCAAAACTCTCTACCTGTACAGCAAATTTCCTCTCCAACCGGAGCATTTGTTGTGGATGGCCATTCCTCTAAACTGTATCCAATTAATGCAGGAGTCCCTCAATGTTCAGCTTTAGCCCCTACTTTGTTTCTTCTCCACATCAATGACCTCCTCTCTAGCACATCCAACCCAGTTCACAGTTACGCGGATGACAGCACCCTCCACTCAAATATACAATATTCTAAGCCTGTCTCTTTAGCCCAATTAGACGAGGATCGCAGACTCATCGAGGGTTCTGTCTCTGTGGATCTCCAAAAAAAATTACACTGGGGAAGTAGAAATCTTGTACAATTCAACTCCACCAAATCTCAGTCTTGCTTTCTATCTCATAAAAGATACACCAGCCCTAGACCAATCACAATAAACAACCAAGTTATTTAAAGTAATGAGTCCTTTTCACTTGTTGGCATTTCTGTGGATCGAAATCTCAATTGGCACCAACATGTCACATCAATTGCAGAAGCGGCTGCTAAGAAATTTGGTTTCCTCTTCCGGGCTCGCAAATACTTTTCACCGGCTATTTTCTATACCTTATATACTTGACAAATAAGGCCAAACCTCGAATACTGCTCCCACAACTGGGTTGCTGCTGCCGCTTCTACACTCGCTATCCTGGACTCCATTCAGAAGAGAGCTATACGTCTCATCGGTGACCCTACCCCCACCCAAAGGCTGCCATCCCTTGCCCACCGACGTGCCGTTGGTGACCTCTCTCTCTCTTTTATGGATATCTGCACGGGCACTGCTCAGAGGAGCTTTCTTCCATAGTTATTTCACCTGCTGCCCCCAACAGATCTACCAAGGGAACAGAGCGAATGCACCCTTTTACTGTCCAGGTCACCAGACATAGAACATCTTGTTATGCCCGCTCTTTTGTCCCGAGGACTTCCAAGTTGTGGAATTCCTTGCCGGCACATGTTTTTCCTTCTCCTCCGAACCTCCAAATCTTCAGGTCCAGAATTAACAAGTTGCCTCTTTCCTCCTTGTCGACACCCACGGTACGATATTAATTAGGCTGTGAGCCCTCGTGGTGTGTTGTTGAAATAAAAAATAAATAAAAAAAGTAAATGTAAACAATCCGTAAAACAGTTACAATTGTTACCAGTCATTAAGTACTCATGTTTTCATTTTCCCTAGTACAAGTACACACAGAGATATACGTTAAAAACAGAGTGCTTACATTCGCCCCGACAACATCGGGCAAATGTAAACATTACCATCCTTTTTCATATTCAAAATAAACAAATAACACATTTTCAAAAAATCATATTTGTTTGAATCATGACATAAAACATTTATGTGTCTTCCTATCCAATTTCATCCTATTACATTATGGCATTGAGAAAATCAGACCTTTGAGGAAATGTCAACAAACCCGTCAAAAGCGGTTACAATTACCCCAGTTGACCCTAAGCTTTCAAACCGAGGCAAGAAACCGCTATGTCCACATTAGGCATAAAACTCGTTTAATAACCACGTCAAAAACAAAGTCCTCTCAAGCTCCAACGGCAGCAAATCCTTCTGGACTCTTGCTAAATCTATTGGGAATAATTTCTGCAAGAGCACGTTTCCACCTCTTGTTCCAGGGGATGAAATTGTTTCTTCTGCCCTGGGCAAGGCTGAACTTTTTGCCTCGTTCGCCGGCAATTCTACTCTCAACCCACCTCCAAATGTTCAACCACCAACAGTCCCCGATGTCGCGCATAAAATGACGGATATCATTTTCAAAACTAAAAAGGTACGAAAGATGCTCTCTTCTCTTAATACCAGGAAAGCATTTGGCCTTGACGAGATCCCAGCAATTGCTCTAAAAAAATGCGCACCAGAACTTGCTCCTGTCCTGACTCGTCTGTTTCAGACATCTTACAATAGAGGCATATTCTCTAGTAACTGGAAAACTGCTCGCGTACAACCCGTCCCCAAGAAAGGATACAAAGCGCTTCCTAGCAACTACAGGCCTATTTCTCTCCTTCCAGTCGTCTCTAAAGTGATGGAAAAGTATATAAACACCGAAGGTGTTGTAAACAAGAAATTTATCTTGTGCATTGGGGGGGGGTCCCCTAGGCAGGTTTTTGGAAACAATTTTTTGAAAAGCTTTCGGGAGCTAATCTGCAAATTTACTCTGATTTCCTCTACAAGTAACGGTAAGACACCTATATCAATTTTTTTTAAATATTGCCACTCATTATTTTAATTTATTTATGCCCTCGATATTCGTTATTAAATATTATTTCAAATAGCTACCAATATCCCAAAAAATATTCTTGTGAAACTCTATATTTTGGTATAAAAGAATTTTTCACCGAATTTATGAAGCGTCAGGAAAGCGCGTTACCTTGAAAGTTTTCGCCTGGGGCGCCACTGGGCATATGCAATCCTACTCAGGAAGCCTGTGCCCACCCATATAAGACACCCACGAGCCGCCCCTGTTAATAATATATGGTGCGGAAAATTGAATTTTGGGTAAACAGGTCATGAAGAATTGAGGAAAAAAACTGAAAGTTGTGATCACTCTATAAGCGATAATTTTACGAAAATTCGCTGAAATTGTGATAAAGGCAAGGGACACGGATAGAAAGATGTTTACTGAAAAATATCGCGACGAAGAAGGGAAAATCTGGACATATTTTGCGATACAACTTTGACATAAATTTTTGAAAGACACATTGTGGCGAAAAAGGAGAGGCAGATCATTAGGGAAGCTTCTAGAAGTCTGTAAGAAAAAAGGGGTGGTCAAATGTTGTATTTTTTATTTAAAACATATTTAATACCACAGCACAACAATCACTAAAAATATTCGATTTGTCAACATCGCTTTTCCAGAAAACAGCAAAATCAACGTCAAACTCCACACTGTTTTCTTTTTGATGGTTTATTGCAGGGGTTTATATTCGTTGAAGGCTTCTTCTTACTTTTATACCCTGTGAACGTGAGAAAGAAAGCGAACGTGCTTTACATATAAATATAGGTAGTAAAAATATTTGTTTGCTTTTAACTAAGTTCATTAACTCTGATAGCCTTAACTGCTTATCATTCTTATCTCCAGCCAATTACAGATTCCTTATGAATTTCTTTTTCATTATTTCTATCAAAATAATGTTTTCTAACGTCATATTAAATATGGGAAAACGGTTTCCAAATGAAGACACTATTCTACTTTTTGACTTTAACATTAACGATTTTATACAAAAAAGAACTGAACCAATTGACCTTAAATTATACTATACTTATCTTCACTTACGTTAATTACTTATATAATTAAGAGTTATCATTTATTAGTTACTTAATCAGCAAAAGATGCAAATATTCTCTAGGCAATACGTTTTCTAACGTGTCGTAATTGTTTGAAATTTAAAATAAAAGTGCAATCGCATCGCATAGACTTTATCATTAATATTAATAACACCTTGTTTATTTATCCGTAAAACCGAATCCCTAATCGCTAGTTGTGCCATTATCTGAAGAATTTCCGTCCAATCAATATATGATGGAACAAGGTCCCTAAAATAGACGACTTGCTAAAACTGTCGTTCCCAGATGATGAACCAAAACAAACCCATACCAGCTGTTCGTTGACCATTCCCTCCTTGATGCCAGCAGAAGACCCATTACTTTTAATGAAGTGGTGCGAATTATGAATAAATATTTATCTTGCACATCAAATTAAATGTTTATCTTTTGCGCAGAAGTAAATTCGCACGCACGACGTGTTCCTAGGAAAGTATCCACTCACCCCATGTCATGATCAGCTGATTCCTTTGTTTGCAACACCATAAACCATCAAAAAATCACCACACGGTCGATGACATCGTCCAAAATAAACGGCCCCAGACATTTACATTCCAAAATAACACACCAACAAGCAATGATTGCGAAAGAGAAATTTTACTGCGTGACAATCCATTTTAAATCTTAACCCAAACCTTGAAAGGAACTTACCTTTATAGTGTACTCGTAAATTGTTCTGGGACAATCCGATGTAGCTAAATTTCACTTTAGAACTCCAGGCTCTCGGAAGGGGTGTTTTGTCTTCATTCACCACCGGATAAAGTCTTTTTATACGGTCCACAACACCATTTTGCGTTTCGTTTTGAGGATCCATTATTTTCCGACCACTACTCACAGCGGCCATTGCTGAACTCCCTTTCCCTTCCGAACTGTCATCGTGCGCATGACATCATACAAGATGGGACAACAGGACAGCCATTTCACTTATCAGCCACTAGATAACAGCACTTGGTTTATTTATTTATCACTAAATAAAACAATTTGATGCAAAATGTCGTGAGTTGCATAAAAGCTAAGGTTAAAAATATATTAAGTTATAAATTCTCAAAACGTCGTTTAAAAGTGAGGCGATAAGTAAATTATAACAATATCTTCCTTGTATTTTCACAGTACCCTCTGCCAGCTTGAGCTTGCACTAAAATGTAGTTATCGTTTTAATATGATACAGAATAATTTATTAGATGTATTTATTTTAAATAAGCAGCCAATAACAGATATTTTACCATAGCAAAACAACTTTTTTATTTCAGTTTTTTAAATTGAATTACACACATGACTTTAGAGAATGAAATATATTATTGCTATTTTACATGTATGAATTTACGCTATCAGACAATAGATGGCAAAATCAATAACAAAATAAATAGTTTACTTTTTAACGATTTTCCCTAAAAAAGAATGCAGTTTGCGATTTTGGAAAAACTTCTTTAGGTGAGCCGGAATTAGACTCTCTAGACTTCGTATACGGAGTTTTATGTATAAAAGGTTAGATGTATTCTAACAATCATTACATACTATACCGCTTCCGTTTTTATCAAAAGTCGTCAATGTGCTATACCAATGATAATCAAGACACATTTAGATTAATTGGTTTAAAATAGCTGAATCGCGGAGAGAACCGTAAATATGTACACTAAAAAAATTAATGGGCCAATTTTAATGAAATTTAGCAAGTATCTTCCTTACCCCCCCTACACTTAGTTATTATGGGAGAGGCCAGGCTAGGACTATACAGACTAGCCTGCAATGGTAGACTGAAGATCAACCCAGGCTTCAGGGGCCACTGCAAAATTCAGGAGATCGTGAAGGAACCCATGCTTGAAATGATGTCAGACTTCGCGAGCCCGCGAATGTGCAGGGAAAACAACTTCACAGTGGAAATCCCTGATCGCGGGGCATGGCGGGAGGAGACGCCGGGCATACCACGGGACGCGCTCGTCTGGTTCACGGACGGATCTGGCGGGGAGCGTGGGACGGGGGCAGGTGTTTACTCGGAAGGACCGAGGGTAAGTCACAGTATTTCATTCGGAGCCCATGCAACGGTGTTTCAGGCCGAGATGTACGCCATCCTGCAGTGTGTGCGGGAGAACAAGAGGAGGGGCTACACCAACAAGCGGATCCTCAAAGCCACAGACAGCCAGGCAGCCCTTAAGGCACTAAGTAGCCCACGGATAAATTCCTGGCTGGTGAGTGAGTGCCGAGACGAGACGAGCGACCTGGCTGGGCAGAATGAAGTGACCCTCATCTGGGTGCCGGGTCACTCGGGGGTCAAAGGCAATGAAGAAGCTGACAGTCTCGCGAAGAGAGGGTCAGCAGAACCATTTATGGGACCAGAACCGGCTCTGGGCGTGTCAAAGAGCACTGCCAGGGGAGCCATTAAGTCCTGGGTCAGAAACCAACACAAGGTGTACTGGGCGGACTGTCCAGGGCTCAGACATGGGAAGTCAATAATTGACGGACCCAGTTCAAAGAGAGCTGTGGAGCTGCTAAACCTTAGCAGAGAACAGCTCAGAAACACAACAGGTCTCTTGACGGGACACATGGCCGTCAAGAAACACCTACATAAAATGGGGCGGTTCGAAGGGGACCTCGCATGCAGACTCTGCGGCGAGGGGGAGGAATCAGCCCAGCACATCTTGTGCGAGTGTATAGCTCTGGACCGGAAAAGACAACTGATCTACGGTCACTCTAGACCGGAGACAGAGCAATATAAAACTTCACCCTACCAATCGCTGTGCAGACTAGTTCAAGGCACAGTGATTTTGGAATGGGTGGAGTAAGACTAGGGGTATGCACAATCAACCAAGGGTTGCGGTGCTATCGGGGCGGCAAGGCCGCGGACGAGCCCTGAGGGAACAAAAAAAAAAAAAAAGTATCTTCCTTTTGTGAATAGCTGGATAAGTTGGTTAGCTAGCCTAATCCGGTCAGTTTTTCCGAGAAAATCCGGAAATTTTTTGTTTCTCCAAAACTAAAAAAAAATATTTTAATGAAATTTGATACCCGCGTTGCCTTTATATGAAATACCAAATTTAAAGTTTCTGACTTGAGGGAAAGTCAAATTAAATAAGCATTTAAATTTTCTTAAGGAAATTCTTGTATCTTCGAAAATAACAAAGTTATTTTAACGAAATTTGGCACAAACGTTTTCTTTATAGGGACTAGAATATGTACCAAATTTCAAGTATGTGAAAACTGGAACCTGTGATGAGCACTAACAAGTACACTTTGAGAACACCCAAATCACCACAACACATATTTCAGAGACCTTACGATCGTTTGGTTGACAAAGTCAACATCTTCAGAGGAAGAAAAACAAGTTTTTATGTTTAGAAAAAAAAAAGTGTGATATAATTGAACAAGCTTACGATAGATGCGTCTATGGCTGTGTGGTAATGGACCTGCTTTTAATTGACATTGAATTGAAATTATTGGTTTTCTAAAATCCACAAATTATACCCCAAAAACTCTGAATGAACTTGAGAGTGTGCATGAAAAAAGAAAGGCCCCATTCCATATTGACCAAGAATTCATGCCTGCGTGTCCAACAATCATCTATGCGATGGGTAACTTCTCTTGTCAGATATGGGTCATATCGGAATAAAGATAATAGTTATAGTTGTTTATAAACCCATCATTACGGAACACTGGCTTGAATTTCATTGGCCAAAAACAAAAAACCACCTTACAGCCTAAATAATATCGTAATGTGGGTGTCGACAAGGAGGAAAGAGGCAACTTGTTAATTCTGGACGTAAAGGTTTGGAGCAGAAGCAAAAACATGTGCCGGCAAGGAATTCCAACTTGGAAGTCCTCGGCACAAACGTGCGGGCATGTCTGGTGACCTGGACAGTAAAAGCGTGCATTTGCTCTGTTCCCCTGGTAGATCTGTTGGGGGTAGCAGGTGGAGGAACTACGGAAGAAAGCTCCTCTGAGCAGTGCCCGTGCGGATATCTATAAGAGAGGTCACCAACGGCAAGTCAGTGAGCAAGGGATAGCAGCCTTTGGGTGAGGGTAGGGTCACTGATGAGACGTATAGCTCTCTTCTGAATGGAGTCCAGGATAGCGAGTGTAGAAGCAGCAGCGGCACCTCAGATGTGGGAGCAGTATTCGAGCTTTGGCCTTATTTGTGAAGTATATAAGGTATCAGATTAGCTGGTTAAAAGTATTTGCGAGCCCGGTAGAGGAAACCTGATTTGTCAGCAGCCGCTTCTGATATGACATGGTGGTGCCAATTGAGATTTCGATCCACAGAAATGCCAACAAGTGAAAATGACTCCTTACTTTGAATAACTTGGTTGTTCATTGTGATGGGTCTAGGTCTGGTGTATCTCTTATGAGATAGAAAGCAAGACAGATTTGGTGGAGTTGAATTGTACAAGATTTCTACTTCCCCAGTCTAATATTTTTTGGAGATTCACAGAGACAGAACCCTCCATGAGTCTGTGATCCTCATCTAATTGGGCTGAAGAGACAGGCTTAGAATATTGTATATTTGAGTTAAGGGTGCTGTCGTCCGCGTAACTGCGAACTGCGTTGGATGTGCTAGAGAGGAGGTCATTGATGTGGAGAAGAAACAAAGTAGGGGCTTAAATCTGAACCTTGAGGGACTCCTGCATTAATTGGATACAGTTTAGAGAAATGGCCATCCATGACAACAGAAATGCTCCGGTTAGAGGAAATTTGCTGTCCAGGTACAGAGTTTTGGTGGTAGGCCATAGACCGGATGTTTATTAAGCAGCGCTGCGTGCCAAACCTGGTTGTTTTGGATATGTCTAGAGCGACAATCTGGGATTCACTGTGTAGTTCCATATACTTGTTTCAAGAATGGGTGACAAAGGAAAGGAGGTCGGCAGTTGATCTGCGCTGACGGAATCCATACTACATGTCGTGTATTAGACTGTGTTTTTCAAGAAATTTTAGTAATTCAGTGTTTATATACTTTTCCATCACTTTAGAGACGACTGAAAGGAGAGAAATAGGCCTGTAGTTGCTAGGAAGTGCCTTGGATCCTTTCTTGGGGGTGGGTTGTACTTGAGCAGTTTTCCAGTTACTAGGGAATATGCCTCTATTCTAAGCTGTCTGAAACAGAAGTCAGGACAGGAGCAAGTTCTGGTGCACATTTTTTTAGAACATTGCTGCGATCTCATCAAGGCCAGAGGCTTTCCTGGTATTAAGAGAAGAGAGCATCTTTCGTACCTTTGTAGTTTTGAAAATGATATCCGTCATTTTATGCGTGACATTGGGGACTGTGGGTGGTTGAACATTTGGAGGTGGACTGAGAGTATAATTGCCGGCAAACGAGGCAAAAAGTTAAGCCTTGCCCAGGGCGGTACACAATTTCACCCCCTGAAACAAGAGGTGGGAACGTGCTCTTGCAGAAATTATCCCAATAGATTTGGCAAGAGTCCAGAAGGGTTTGCTGCGGTTGGAGCTGGAGAGGACTTTGTTTTTGATGTGGTTATAAACGAGTTTTTTTGGCTCAGAAAGAATGCGGACATAGTGGTTTCTTGCATCATTAAATGCTTGATGGTTTTCTTGACTGGGATTGTGTAGCTTTGACCTTTTCAAGTCTGGCCTTGTCACAGGATTTAGAGAACCAGGGCTTTTGAGTCGCTGAAAAGGTTTTCTGTGTATGTGGATTAAATAATTCCATGCCAGCTTGGATAATTTCTGTGACGTTTTGTGAGATATCAGAGGGGTCAGGATGAGAGAAGCAGACAGACACCCATGGAAATGAGGAAAAGTAATCCCGCATTTCGCAGAGTTGTAGTGCCAAACGATATGTGAGTGTGATGACTGTGTAACCTCAGGTTGCAATGCGCAGGAAGCAGTGACCATGCCGTGGTCTGAGCGACCAGGGGCGGGGGGGTGTCTGATGTTTTATAGCATTCAGGTTTTGTAGTAACAAGGAGATCCAAGGGATGTGAGCTGTGTGTTGGGATGCGAGGAAAGTAAGTAGGTTGCTGAACCATATTGGCTAAAGAATTGCTGCCTGCAATGGCATCCGCTGCTCTCCCTTGCAGATCGGTTTTTGAAGATCCTAGCCATTCCTTATTATGGACATTGAAGTCACCAAGAATAGTGACCTTGGACCTCAATGTAGAAAATTCGACTTTTGCAAATTTTTCTCTAGTCATAAAAAAAACACTGGCCCTTTCACACAAATTGTGTGCAAAATTAACATATCAATAAGATTAACGC
The DNA here is from genome assembly GCA_964006375.1 of Tillus elongatus. Taxonomy (NCBI): domain Eukaryota; kingdom Metazoa; phylum Arthropoda; class Insecta; order Coleoptera; family Cleridae; genus Tillus; species Tillus elongatus. Next base: position 14,279,837 of record OZ023264.1, read on the forward strand.
TTTTTAGTTTATCCAATTTAGAATTTCGTCACTTTGCTATCACCAATTCAACTTTCAGATAAGGCATATTTGTGCCAACTGTCACAATTTGACTTGTAGTATCTCCAGCTTTCGGATTTTCCATTGGTAGTGAATCACCCTGTGTATATATATATATATATATATATATATATATATATATATATATATATATATATATATATATATATATATATATATATATATATATATATATATATATATATATATATTTCATATAAATAAACTATGTTATAATACATTTATTAAGATACATATAATATATACAAAGATATACAAACTTAATCTACTGTCTCGGTTTTTTAGGTAAAGACCCAAAAGCTGATATTACAGTCCCTTTAGTTCCCGTTGCAGTATTAGTCAATGATGGTTGTACTAATCCGGCTGGTTTTATGCTAGAACTAACAGCATTACCACCAGGTTGGTCCCATTTACTCTTCCTTTTCTTAGCATCATCTTCCTGTTTCTTTGTGCCAGACACAAACTCAACTTTTGATTTCCTTTCTTTTTCTCTTTTATCCATTTCTGTTTTCTGTACTTTTGCTAATTCTTCATAGTAAGATTCTTTGCTCCATTTTAGTGGGTCGTATATGGAAGGGGGATAATTAGTACCTGGAATTAAAAAGGAAACAGTCAAAAACAACATATATTTAATTAATTTAACGTAGTTTGTAATTAGAGTTCTAAAATAAGTTTACCAACATAAAATGGAGTACAATCAATGGGTCAAAGAAGTGGGTTGTGATGCGAAAGTGGCATACAATTTTTTTCTCATTATTGTGAAACCTTTATGTCTGAATTTGTTGATTTCATTATAACATTAATACAGTATACTCTCGATTTACCGGGAGCTTATTAACCGGGAAGCGGATCAACCGGGATCCTCATTTACATACTTACGGTTAAATATTTTACAACAAGAATAACACAACGAACGTTCTAACAATTCAAGTATGTACCTTAGTTGCCGACGGCTGTAAGCAGGTAGTTTATATTATCTTATCAGAGAATTTTGTCGACTTGTCAAAGCTTTAGATATCCTAGTAGAAGCTATATTAACAAGCTATTTCCAGAAAGTAATAAATGAGACTTGAGTTTATGTTCCGACCAGGAACCACCAACACATGCAAGTTTGTTTTGTTCACGTTTTAATAGAATGTTTTTAAAGTTGCAGCTTCGGTATTGTTTTCGTTCAGTAGTCATTTCGGTGTGTAAGTGTACATTGACTGCAATTAAAATGTCTCTTAAGAGAAAGCGTGTTGTTCTAGCTATCGAGCAAAAGCTGGAAATTATAAAAATAATTGAAAATGGGGTCAGTTAAAAGTTTAATGATTGAGTATGGAGTTGGCGATCAAACTGTGTGTGTCATTGTAAAAAAAATAAAAATCTTGGAGTTTTCCACTACCGACATAAGACGAATTAGACAAGGCCATGGTTTTATGGTTTAACCACACATAGTGACGCCTTAAACTACAGTGAATAGTTACTCAGTTATTTAGAACAACAGGAAGATGGGACGCTTTCCGAAAAGGTGATGTTGGGCAATTTACGTGCTACCATTCGTCGAATGGTAGTGAATGATTCAAGAAAACAGACAAGCAGACTCTCTTACTTCACTGAATAGGTATGTGCAGGCAAATATGTATTTAAAATGTAATATACGTGTCTTAATATGTTTAATTAATTAACATTTCTTTGTTCTTTATTAGTTATTTATTTCCCAAACATATACCATGTAGGATTTTGTTGTGTTTCTATATGTGGAAATCGGCGATTGGCGGCTTAACTGGGAAATCAATTAACCAAAGTATTTTCACCGGCCATCCCGGAAAATCGAGAGTCTACTGTAATAATCATTTAATTTGTTCTGTCAATCTCAATGTATTGTCAGCCCACATTTATTGAACCAATGACAAAAATCCAGTGTCTTATTCCCAAGCTACATCAAAACAGCATCACATTTGACCGTTTCCAGACATATCGTACTGAGGATATTACTAATTTTATTGTTCAGAAACCTAATACATGTTCTTAGCCTTTTTTTTTCCAGCAGGATGGAGCACCTCTACATTGTGCACCCCCCGTCTGGACTTATTTAGATCAAGTGTTTCCAAACAGTGGATCAGAAGAAGAGAAGCTATAGAGTGGCCACCAATACCTCCTGATGGGTTGCGGTGCTATCGGGGCGGCAAGGCCGCGGACGAGCCCTGAGGGAACAAAAAAAAAAATACCTCCTGATATCAACCCCATGGATTTTTCCTTATGAAATGAATGGTGAGTCAATGAGAAGACAGTGTGTGTGTTGTGTTCATTATTTTGGTTTATTTTGTGGTGTATTAGACTGTTTTCAATTCGCAAAGTTGTCGGACTATTGGATTTATATTTGGTGCCAAAGTTTAGTTGTTTCTATTAACCTCAATTTGCAGACAGCTGCAATAGACGGACAAATTTTAGGGAACCAAATTTTTTCCTATTAAAATACTTTCCTATGGGAGGATACTCCTGTAAGCATCATCTAAAACCAACTGTGCAATAATCTCCTAAATAACACCCTTAAGATGGGCAGAAAAGTTAAACTTGTCAACAATTAAATACAAATGGCAGGCAGTATGGATTCCGTCAGCGCAGATCAACTGCCGACCTCCTTTCCTTTGTCACCCATTCTTGGACAAGTCTATGGAACTACACGGCGAATCCCAGATTGTCGCTCTAGACATATCCAAAGCATTCAACCAGGTCTGGCACGCAGCGCTGATTAATAAACTACCGGCCTATGGCCTACCACCAAAACTCTGTACATGGACATCAAATTTCCTCTCTAACCGGAGCATTTCAGTTGTCGTGGATGGCCATTCCTCTAAACTCTATCCAATTAATGCAGGAGTTCCTCAAAGTTCAGCTTTAGCCCCTACTTTGTTTCTTCTCCACATCAATGACCTCCTCTCTAGCACATCCAACCTAGTTCACAGTTACGCGGACGACAGCACCCTCCACTCAAATATACAATATCCTAAGCCTGTATCCCAATTAGATGAGGACCGCATACTTATGCGTGGTTCTATCTCCGTGGATCTCCAAAAAATATTAGACTGGGGAAATAGAAATCTTGTACAATTCAACCCCATCAAATCACAGTCTTGCTTTCTTTCTCATAAGAGATACACCAGCCCTAGACCCATCACAATAAACAACCAAGTTATTCAAAATAATGAGTCCTTTTCACTTGTTGGCATTTCTGTGGATCGAAATGTCAATTGGCACCAACATGTCACATCAATTGCAGAAGCGGCTGCCAAGAAATTAGGTTTCCTCTTCCGGGCTCGCAAGTACTTTTCACCAGCTAATCTCTATACCTTATATACTTCACAAATAAGACCAAACCTCGAATACTGCTCCCATATCTGAGTTGCTGCTGCCGCTTCTACACTCGCTATCCTGGACTCCATTCAGAAGACAGCTATACATCTCATCGGTGACCCTACCCTTACAAAAAGGCTGCCATCCCTTGCCCGACGTGCCGTTGGTGACCTCTCTCTCTTTTATAGATATCTGCACGGGCACTGCTCAGAGGAGCTTTCTTCCATAGTTCCTCCACCTGCTGCCCCCAACAGATCTACCAGGGGAACAGAGCGAATGCACCCTTTTACTGTCCAGGTCACCAGACATAGAACATCTTGTTATGCCCGCTCTTTTGTCCCAAGGACTTCCAAGTTGTGGAATTCCTTGCCGGCACATGTTTTTCCTTCTCCCCCGAACCTCCAAACCTTTACGTCCAGAATTAACAAGTTGCCTCTTTCCTCCTTGTCGACACCCATGGTACGATAGTATTTAGGCTGTAAGCCCTCGTAAAAAAAATATAAAAATAAAAAAAATAACCATGAAGTAATATAATATCTATGTTAATTTAAAGTATAAAACTTGCAGGTTAAAATGCATAAGGAAACAGGAAACACACACTTCTAACATGCAATTTATTATAAGAGTCTCCACTGAAACAAAGCTTCAATGCTAGTTTTCCCACAAAGCCATGTCTGTTCTATTTGAAATTTAATATGAAAACCTAATCAAAATTAAAAAACAAAACTTACCGAGTTCATTAATACTGCAATATTGTATAAGTTTTTCATAAATGCTGGGATTCCTGAAATCCTTCCGCTTCTGTATCAGTGCATTCATATCTAACTGCTGCGTTTGCATTTTCTCATAAAGTTTAAGAATCTTGTCTTGTAAATCAAGAGAACAATGTCCGGGAGGTTCGGCCGGCAATTGGATTCCATCTTCATCTATTGGTTCTAGTGGCTCTTTTGTCTGTTCGTTTTCAGTTAATAGAATGACCTGGTGTTGTGGAAAAGAAGAGTCCCCTTCATTCTCATCATCTGAAGCTATAGTATCATCATGATAAGACACTAGTTTAGCTACTTTGCTTGTTACCCTAACAGGTACAGGACTAGTAGGTCTGGAGCTAGCTGTCGATTTATTATCAGATCCTGAGCCTGATGGAGAGTTTTTCTGCATTTCATCCTTCTCATCGTCACTATGTTCTTCACCTTCAGAATCTGTATACGTGGCAGTTAGCGATGCAAGGGCTGTACTTTTAGACATTTGGAACCAGTAGTTTAGACTATATTTCTTCGCTAGTTCACTGTGTCAGTGAAAATTCAAACAAAACACATTTATCTTAAACTTTTAGGTTAGCTTCTATTCTTTCTTATTTTATTCATATTCATGTTTCTATAGAGGTTTCACTTTTACATAAAGTAGCTACGCACTTATATATGTTTTCGTGGTAGCTCAAGTGGAATGCCGGTCAACGCTTTAGTTCCTAATAAACAACTAGGAATGTTTAAGAATCAAAAACAAACAACAAACACGTAAAACTGTAACTATAAAACTAAAACTTAAACGTACGTCTTACGTCGTTTGACGTGAGCCATACTTAACCATAGATGATTTATTTTATCTATGTTTTTAACTTAGATTTTATACATAGATAACCTAGTAGTTTCATTATGATTCTATCTATCGCGTAATTTCTGTATAGCTCATTCGAATGTAACTTACACTGGAAGGCACAAGTGAGAGCGACAATAAAATGAGAGGTTATTTCTGTCGCACACGCACAGTGATAAGGATTAATTTGTATAATTTTCTATTTTTAGTGAATGTTTATTAAAAAAATTCGCTAATAGAGAGCTTAGTTGGACCTCTTTAAGCTGCCTTTATCCAATTTTGCAGCTATACCACAGCATAATCAATATTATGCTGTGGCTATACCTCCTTAGAATCCTGTTTACCGCGCGGAGAACCTCTATTTTCACCGCAGGTCCCGTAACTTTCTTAGGGGTTGCTCCAAAGGATTTTTATTGCTTATATTGTTCTTGTTTATGCATTGTGAGTGATTGTAGGCATGCAGAAGGGGAAGAAACACCCCCGCGACGAAGCAGCAAACCAAGATTTTCAATTTATGTTTAAATTGTTATGTCATTTCATATTTTTTTCCAAGAAGGATTTTGAGGGTGCCTTGTTTATCAGTCTGACCTAGTAAGCTGCAATATTTTGTCATTTAAAAAAGTATGTATACAGCCATGATACAAATAACGAGAGATATGATATTCAGACTACCTATTTTTAGACCTGTCACGCGCATGGTGTCATGTGGTGAGTCCAATGCAACAATAATATGCTGTCGTGCAGTGGGGTTTGACGTTTCATCACAACCTCTTAACAAATTACGTATTTTACTAATATTTAAGTGCATACAGTTGGAAATAATAAAAATGAAAAGGATTAAATTTAGTGCTGCGAGCTATATTATCTGAAAAAGACAATATAGGCATAACTTCAACCGCATTTAACTGATGTATAGGAACTTTTTGATTGCGAATGACTTTGTTTTAAGTGTGTAGTTGGACTTCTATAACGTTACTCACCGCGTGACGTCATAGGAGGGGGCGGGGTATATGCGCAATATCATATCTGTTCTAAGTCATTATATCATGTATACAGCGACCGTAAATAAATGTTGGAAACGGTCTGGGTGCAGCAAGTATGTTATGGTAGAAAATTTTCGTCATAATATTTTAAATGTGTTCTATCAATAAATTTCCCATTAAGGTAGAATCTTCAATCTTTAACCATAGCAACATCTACGTAAACGCACCGTGGGTACTAAATTAAAGAAAAATAACATAATAAGCTTTGCGGATAACTACAAATTTGTTTTAAAAAACCTTTTTGTTGTTTATTGTTTGCAAAAACTGGATGGCTTGACTAAAACAAAACCATCCAAGCAACTAATAAGGATAAATACCTGCCATATTTATAATTTGGCAGGTACATTCCCCTTGTAAGTAAAATTTCTTTCTGAAAAACTTTTGTAACTTTAATGAGATTTGTAACACAATTGTTTACACCTGCAGTACTTGCATATTATATCTAAGACAAAATTAAAATTTTTAGCTTCATATAAAATATAGATTTTTTTCAAATAATCACTAACTACAACTCTAAAACCGATCTCCAAGATCCGTTTAAATTTAAAGAATTAGTTTTAATAATGTATCTTACTAATAGTGTACAATTCTTATGAAAATTCACTACTATAACGCAGTTGCTGCGTCCCGAACATTTTTTTAAATATTTTGTGGTGATCTGTGTTCTCCAAGTGTACTTATAGAATTCTTTTGTTGACACTGTGCATATATAATTATCTATCAGTGAAAATTGCTCTATGTTCTCTATTATGTGTCATAGACGTAGACCGTAGATATAAAAATTGTAAGATGAGTAAATGTAAGGTTAGTTTTTGTTGACATTTTTTTCTATTCCAGAAGTGTAATACTCGTATACGTATAATATAAATGATGTGATCTGATAGAAAAGTACTGTTTTCACTACACATTTAATTTTCTTGTGTTTATTTAAGTAGCATATGGCAGTAACCACTGCTAAAGATAGACTATAAATTGTATATTGCATTATTGTAAAGGTAGTGAGTGTTTCACTTTCACGTGTTATTATTTGTGGATGTTGTTACAGAAAATGAAAGATTTAGAATTACATGAAGAAGACAACATTGGCGTTGATATGGAAAGTGATGATGACGATACTTGTAAGGCAAATGAATTAAAAAATTTATTCCCGAGCTGTAAACAATCAACTGAATACCAGTTAACCTCAAATAAAGGTTACATTCTTCATGTGGATGCAACTTTGTAAGTTTCTTTACAAATTATTGTTCGTGAAAAATATTTTAAGTGACCAGGTAGATAACTAACTCGGTATTAGATGTGTGCTTATTTTTGTTGATGTTTTTTTTAGAGAAACCAGTCCCAGCATAGCTGCAAGCTCAAGCAATGGTGAAATAAACATTTGTAAGTTTAGTGATGCCCAGTTAGCAATTGTAAATACATTAACTGAGGACGCAAATACTGTAGTGGATGTTAGATTTAGTGTAGGTGACAATAACTTGTGTTATACTGGCACAAATGCTAATATTAAGCTTTGGGATACAAGGACGCCCAAGAAAAGGGTTTTAGAATTTTCAGGTATGTTTGTTATTGCTTGGTTATACCTTAAATGGGATATATGATGTCATTAGAAAGCTTTTGATGTGTTCTTTGTCTCAGAGTGTGGGTTTCGTAAACAACATTAGAGCAATAATTATTTGTTATTAACTCTGTTGAGTTATAAATTGTGGATTTTTAGAATTTTTTGGTTAATCATATGTAATTTTAGTTACTTAATTTGTAGAGTTAAGTGAATTCATCATTTTAGATTGTACTGCATCAGAAGAAGTAAACAAAAGACCATTAACATGCTTTGATGTATCCCCAAATAATCTAATAATTAGCGCTGGAACAGAATTATTTAAAGGTGATGCCTATATGCTATTTTGGGATGCCAGAAACAGTAAACTTTTAGGTGGTTACTGGGAGTCACATACTGATGATATTACACAGGTATTTTGTTTTATATATTTATTTTTTGAGTATTCCTATCAATTATATTTAGACAAATGCAGGAAAAGTTTTTATGCTGCAAATTTGTGAAGGCAAGATCTGGTGTAGGAAAAGTACAGGTAAACGTTGAATATAGGGTACAGACAAACTGCACATGTTGCAAATGATGTTACATCATGAAAAATGTGAAACAGTGTTGTCAGATATAAAAATTTAAATCTAAATTACATTACAAAAACGTAATGTAATTGTTTCGATTTATACTGTATGAAAATTAATTATTGAAATAATCACTAAATGATAATATCTCTAAGGGTAATCCTTAAGATTGATACGACAAGGATGCGCGAATAGTTGGGCGTGTCCTGAAGCATCGCTCGGCTGTTTGAATTTCACACAGCGTGGCCACGTCCTATTCCGGAATCAACAGTCAGGGAAAATAGTTAAATATATCAGTTAGTTGAAATTTTTATTTTTTTCTTAAATAAATAGTGAAATACTGCAGTATAAAATATATTATTATTACACATAATAGAACTTATGTTTTATATTATATACCAATACCAAACAATATATACCTACAAACACATGGTGAGAGGCATTTGTACATTGTTTTACATAACTGTCTTGCAGCCTGGATGGTCCAGGGGTGAACTAAGTGATGATTGGAACCTGTGATGAGTACTGATAAGTACACTTGAAGAGCCCAGGTCCAAATGCAAGAACGTGTGCTTCTGGGCCTAAAGGCCCGGTCAGATCCCAGGAAATGTCCAATACTGCCCCCTTCAGAGGGGCTGTGTAGCGGTCGAGCCTGTGTATCATGCGATATTGGGCACGTGCAAGCTTTCAACCCTCCTTACAGAAAGCAAGAGATTTGGCAAAATTTCCCTCATAGTGAGGTTAACAAAATTTCCAGCATAGTGGGGTTAAACTGCTCCCCGGTGGTTGGCTATAGTTGCGGAAATAGACCGATGTTAAAGACACAAAATACCAGTACAATCGAATAATACATTACTGTCGCAATATTGTTTTTCACATTTCACAAAATAAATTTCTGAAGTAAACATTTTTGAAAATGGTATATCTAGCCTTGTATCGTATTTTGTTTCTGTAAGTGAGACTATTTTCGCAACTATGGAAAATCAGCGACGACAGGGAGCACTTCCTTCACTACCTCCCCATTTTGCCGAACCCCTTTTCTTATGTCAGAAACGTAGTGAGATTGAACGTGCCAAACATCGCATAGTAAACGGGAGCGACAGCTGTACGTTTCCTCCGAACTGCAGAACGCAAGGAGGTTTTTATATAGCTGGCAGCATTTTACATGACGCTTTTTCTTTCAGAATATTAATTCGCTAACTTGAACTATACTGCATTCATAGCTCTGGAGATACGATGGTACACTACATTACTTCTAAATTCCGCACCACATGACCTTGCACTTCTAATAAGAGCAAAGGCTATGGTGGCGCACCGGTAATAGTGTGCCTCTGAAGCCAAGGGTTGCAGCTTCAAATCCCAGTAAAGCGAATACGTGGCATTGCTCTTTGAGCAAGTTTAATATTGTTTGGTAGTGGGCGTAATGACGCCGGTCCCATGTACTATGTGATCTTTGACACGTAAAATATCCGTATGTCTCTTATAGGATTATGTCAAATGTACGAAATGGTACATAGTTGTGGAAACAGGCCGACGTTAAAATAAAAATACAAACAAAGCAATAGAAACATTGTAGAATAAGGGTTATATTTCAAAGTACACAAATCCTATTATATATTCATGAAGTGTTAGCAAGTTTAATGTTATTTGGTGGCGGGCGTAATGACGCCGGTCCCGTGTACTATGCGATGTTTGACACGTTACATATCCATATGCTCCTTGTAGAATGGAAAGGATTAGGTAAAATTTACGAAATGGTAAGGTGGAACTGTTGGCGTCGCTAATTGGCCATAGTCATGGAAACAGGCAAACATTAAAATAAAAATACAAACAAATCAATGGAAACATCATAGCATAAGGTTCATGTTTCAAAGTACACAAATCCTACTATATTATATACTCATGAAGTGCTATGCTTCAAAGTACAATAGTATTTTACTTAGTGAATGAAAATTATTTTATGTGATTTAATATGATTGATTCTGGAATAGGACGTGGCAACGCTGTGTTTCAACAGCCGAACGGAGCTTCGGGACACACTCAAATATGCACAGTCTTGTCGTATCAATCTTAAGGATTACCTTTCTAAGTAATGATAATAAGGTAAATTTGCAGATTAACTCCCAAACGCTTTTCAAAAAATTGAAAACAATTTTTTGAAAAGTGTTCGCGAGGTAATCTGCAAATTTACCAATAATAATAATTACTATTAGACCGGATCTTGTTGATTCAAGGATACTAAAAACTTTGCCGTTTTAACGAAATGAAAGACCTCCCTGATGTGTTGTTTACACAAAATCCTCCCAACTGACCTTCCTGATCTGTCAACATCAAGGTCATGTGAGTACATATTTCCTTCTTTTAGATGTTAATTAGGCAAACTAATGTCAGGGCAGGTCAGGAAGGTGAGTTGGAAGGATTGTATGTAAACAGCACGTCAGAGAGGTTTTTTATTTCATTTAAACGGCAAAAACTCAGTAGAACTGGTATTGCTAGACACAAGTTAACCTAGTGCTCAAAAAACACCAAGTTAACCTCTATTTTACTATTGAAATTATAATAGCAATACATTTCAAACATAAACTGGATAGACACATGCAATAAATTAAAACAATTTAGAAAACAGCTGCACTATATCAAATTAACGTTTGATAAGCAAGAGAAACGAATGTGACGATCAAGAAACAAATATATTCGGATAAATAAATGTGGCAACCATGCAAGCAATTTACGAGTTGACATTCCAATTTCGTAACTGTCGACATTCTCTGTACCTTATATTCAACATTCATCAAAGTACCTTTAATAAATAAATGGCACATTGAAATATTTTCTCCTGTATTTGAATTTGCCAAATCAATGTTGGCCTTCGAAGCGTATTCAAACTTAATTATTTAATGGTTATTATCATTAAAATACTAATATCTAATCTTAAAATACTAATATCTAATATAAAAATACTAATATCTAATCTTAAAATACTAATATCTAATATTAAAATACGAATATCTAATATTAAAATCCTAATATCTAATATTAAGAGAGTAATATTCGTTTTTTTCTACTTCAGGTAAAATTTTCTCCTACCAACTCTGATAGCCTGATATCAGGTTCGACAGATGGTCTAATCAACCTGTATGACATCAGTCAGACCAGTGAAGACGATGCGTTAATAGACAGTTTCAACACTAAGTCTTCTGTGGAATCGTTAAGTTGGAGTCGTTTACAGGGTAAAGATATTATTAGTTGTATTACACACACTGCGGATGTTCAGTTGTGGAGAATAGAAGATGCAGAGCCTTTCATGCACTTCAGGAGAAAGGATGTTGCCCAAGGGATGATGGTAAGTTAGCTTCTTGTATTGCGTCATTTATTATGTATTTCGCTTAACATGTGAAACACCATGGTGGTCCTTGGGGCTTTCTCAAGAAATGGCTAACCAACCATGGTGGTCTATGTGAGCCGCTATGTAGTGAACCCATTTCTCTCACTGTACACTCCAGCAGGACAAAACAAACCTAATTCAAGATGATAGAGAAACTGCTGTGGTGCATATGTAGTTTTTTTTTCTCCTTCAGGGTTCGTCCTCGGCTTTGCCACCCTGATAGCGCTGCAACCTTTGGGCATATGTAGTTACTACATTACAAACTTTTTGATACAAATGAAAATTAAGAATTGTGATCAATTTTTCTGTTTAACAACAGAGCTATTCAATTGTTGGATTATCTTTCGAACTGTCCCGGTCTTAAAGATGTGTTTTGCTGTACTTAAGGATACCCCCAGCGCAGGTTCCAGTCCGATATAGTTCACCCCGGCACCCCTCTTGGCAAGAGTGTCCACTGCTACATTGCCATCAAGGTGCGAGTAGGTGGTTTCAATTTATCTCACCTTCTGATGATGAATGAGACAATGATGGTTTTGTGGGTATTCACAGACAGCTGCTCGCTCTGGCACCAATCAGTCACTACGTTTAGTGTCTCTTGAAGAGTATTTCAAAGTTCCTCTTCCCACATGTCTATTCGGATATAGGCCTGATGACCTGAAACCGATGTTATAATTTTCTATCATTTCTGCCCTTCCATAAGCTCCATTTAACAGTGCTACAACTTGTTATTGACACACTTTTCATCCAACATTTTAACCATCTTTTTATTGTTTGGGCATAATACACCTCCATTGGGTTGAAAAATGACCGGTAGAGTAGCTGGAGGCAAGGTGCCATGACCTGGTAGTTACCATCAGGGATGTTATAATTTAAATCATTGATTTAATTCGCGATATAAATCAATTGATTTTTAAAATTTAAATCCATTGATTTAAATGAAAAACGATTTTTTTATTTAAATCCATTGATTGAATAAAAGTGATGGAAAAGTAACACCGAATTACTAAAATTTCTTGAAAAATACAGTCTGATCCAAGACAGGCAGTATGGATTCCGTCAGCGGAGATCAACTGCCGACCTCCTTTCCTTTGTCACCCATTCTTGAAACAAGTCTATGGAACTACACGGTGAATCCCAGATTGTCGCTCCAGACATATCCAAAGCATTCGACCAGATCTGGCACACAGCGCTGCTTAATAAACTTCCGGCCTATGGCCTATCACCAAAACTCTGTACCTGGACAGCAAATTTCCTCTCCAACCGGAGCATTTCTGTTGTCGTGGATAGCTATTCCTCTAAACTGTATCCAATTAATGCAGGAGTCCTTTAAGGTTCAGCTTTAGCCCCTACTTTGTTTCTTCTCCACATCAATGATCTCCTCTCTAGCGCATTCAACCCAGTGCACAGTTACGCGGACGACAGCACCCTCTACTTAAGTATACAATATTCTAAGCCTGTCTCTTTAGCCCAATTAGCTGAGGATCGCAGACTCATGGAGGGTACTGTCTCTGTGGGTCTCCAAAAAATATTAGACTGTGGAAGTAGAACTCTTGTACAATTCAACTCCACCAAATCTCAGTCTTGCTTTCTATCTCATAAGAGATACACCAGCCCCAGTCTATCACAATGAACAACCAACTTATTCAAAGTAATGAGTCCTTTTCACTTGTTGGCATTTCTGTGGATCGAAATCTCAATTGGCACCAACATGTCACATCAATTGCAGAAGCGGCTGCTAAGAAATCAGGTTTTCTCTTTCGGGCTCGCAAATACTTTTCACCAGCTAATCTCTATACCTTATATACTTCACAAATAAGGCCAAACCTCGAATACTGCTCTCACATCTGGGGTGCTGCTGCCGCTTCTACATTAGGTATCCTGGACTCAATTCAGAAGAGAGCTATACTTCTCATCGGTGAGCCTACCCTCACCCAAAGGCTGCCATCCCTTGCCCACCGACGTGCCATCGGTGACCTCTCTCTCTCTTTTATAGATATCTGCACGGTCACTGCTCAGAGGAGCTTTCTTCCATAGTTCTCCACCTGCTGCCCCCAACAGATGTACCAGTGGAACAGAGCGAATGCACCCTTTTACTGTCCAGATCACCACTTGTTATGTCCGCTCTTTTGTCCCGAGGACTTCCAAGTTGTGGAATTTCTTGCCAGCACATGTTTTTCCTTCTCCAAGCCTTCAAGTCCAGAATTAATAAGTTGCCTCTTTCGTCCTTGTTGACACCCACGGTACGATAGTATTTAGGCTGTAAGCCCTTGTGGTATGTTGATGAAATAAAATTAAAAAAAAAAAAAATCCTTGTCACGTCTGTTAAGGCGCAATAACTTTCGAACGAATTGAGATATCATCTTCAAATTTGGTATCCAGTTAGTACCCGACAAAGGAACGCTTCGAATTGTTTTTGGGTAAGATCGCTTCAGGGGGTGGGGGATAAACACGGGGTGATTTGGTGAAAATTGACCTTTTTTCGTTGAAACTCTATTAATATAACGTTTCAGAAGTTTATTGGTACAGGAATACAAATATTTTCTTTGTGGTCAAGTCATGGACCGTAAATTCATTTTATAAGAATGTCTTTCTGAGGAGAGTAGATTATCACATTTATGTGGAAGTTATGATTCCATTTGCAGCACTTTTTTTTTTAAGTTAGAATGCGTGGAAGTAATATTGATTTAAGTATCACACAATCTTGACTGCATTTATTTAGACCTTTTCTTCCGTTTGTGTAGGCTACCAGGGCTAGTTCCAAATCCTCTGCAGACCATTTTCCATCATTTACTATACTACCACTGCTAATATAGATAATAACCGAATTTTAACCTTTTTTTACAGAAGAAAACTGAAGACTTTATTTATGTAGTCAACACTCATTCGCTGAAAGATGGATTATTTTTGTTGGCTGGTTCCAATGCACATGATGGTGAATGTTTTAGGTCTTTAAATCTTTGTAACAAATTTTTGAAACCAGCAGTTAATTTTTCAGCAAACAAACAAAGGGTGCGATGTAGTTGGTTTAATGAAAATGTAAGTATTACATATATATTTCAAAATCCAGATTTATTTTAAATTAACCCAATGAAGCAATAAATGGGTGACATGACAATGAAATATTTTTTTATAACTTAGATAAATAAACAAATTGATTTAAACTATTTTATTGAATGTATAACTGCAGTTTCGCTGAAGTTCTCAGCTTTGTCAAATACAGAATGAAAGTAAGATTTTAAACTTCAATATCTACCCTGTGAGAGAAGATTTGAACCTGTGATGAGCTCTGATAAGTACAATTTGGAGAACCTAATTCATCAGAATATAGTTTTTTGACCCGACGATTGTTTCGCTAACAAAGTTAGCGTCATCAAGGGGATGAGTAAACTAAGTGAATAAAGACTAGAACTACTTTCTGATAGTATTACTGTTTCTTCAGGAGTTCCTCAGGGTTCACATTGTGGACCAGTCCTCTTTAATCTTTTTATCAATGATGTCATGCATTCACTTAAGCATAGTCAGATTTTGATGTTTGCTGATGATATCAAAATGTTCAAGATTGTTCGTTCCAGACAGGACGCTTTACTTTTACAGGAAGACTTAAATCGTTTTGCTCGGTGGTGTGGTGACAATCTTCTGACTCTGAATGTTGATAAGTGTTTCTGCATTACATTCACTAGATCTCAGTTTCCCATTGACGTTGTGTACTTCATGGGCTCTAGTGCTTTACAGAGGAAGGAAATGATTAAAGACTTGGGCATTGTATTGGATAGGGAATTATCTTTTAAGGATCACATAGAATACATAGTATCTAAAGCATATAAAATGTTAGGATTTATTCATAGATCAACTCTGGATTTGTCATGCAATAGCTTGAAAAGGCTGTATTGTGGTCTAGGTCGCTCTTTGTTGGAATGCTCTTCTGTAGTCTGGAGTCCGAATTACAATATTTATATCAATCAGATTGAGGCCATACAAAATAGATTCTTAAGGATTTGTGCTTACAGAATGGGCTTGCAGAGAATTGATCTTAACTTTTCTTATTTGCGGAATCAGCTGCACTTGTAGTCACTCAGTGGTAGAAGGGTTGTCAGTGGTGTTTGTTTTTTGCATAAATTATTGGTGAATAAAATTGATAGTCCTTCTTTGCTTGAGATAGTCTCTCTAAGGATTCCGGACCGCACGAGAGCAAGGGAGGTTTTTGTGGTTCCCTGCCATCGAACCACTTATGGCTTTTTCAGTCTGATGTCGAGAACTGCAAATGAGTATTCGGAGCTCTTGGATATGTTTGATGATTCTGATCGTTCAATTAGAGGCATTTTGAGAGGTGTTATAGATTGAATTGTCATACATATGGTGTACAGGTTGTGTTTTGCTTTTTTGTTATGTTCTCATATTGAGATAGGTTATTTAAGACTAATGTAGTTTTAGATGTTCTTATTATTGTAAATGGTTGATCCGTTGAATAAATAAATTAAAAAAAAAACTGTGTGTGCACTGGTTTTCTATACTTTCCCTTGCACACATCTCGATGGCATACACTTCTGCCTGGTGTATGGTTGCGTACTTGCCGAGGTTAGTTGATAGTCTAGCATCGGTGTTGCTCCCATATGCGCCGGTTCCTATTGGTTTTGGAGCCGTCAGCATACCAGCAGAGCAGAGATCGGCCCTCAATAGGGTCGTTTGATTTTGTTCCCGGTCCTCCCTTTCCGAGAGGACGGTCTTGAAAGACAGATTTCTACTGATCTTTGTAGGCATCAAGCCTGAGACCATTCCCAGAATACCATGACCCTCAATGTCATCAAGGAGTCCGGACCCTCCCAGACTGATTTCCTTCGGCATGCTGTCGGCCGTTTGTTTTAATCTGTACGTTGTCCACCTCGCCACCCTCTCCAACCAAATGTGAAGAGGTGGAATATTCAGGAGGACCTCCAGTGCGGCTGATGGAACAGTACTTATCGCGCCCGTTATCATCAGACAAGCTTGTCTCACTAGATGAGCCAGTTTGGCACTCGCGATACCACGAAGTGCCTTGGGCCACCAAACTATGGTTCCATATGTTATCATTGGTCTGATAACCACAACATCTGTTTATTAATATTACTTAAGCAATTATACTTTAAATTTGAAATTTATAAATATTAGTCGCAACATTAATTTTTTTTAATTTTGCAGACAAACCTTTTAATAACAGGTGGAGAAAAAGGTATATTAAACACATGGAACATTGGAAGCACATATTGACAAATGGCAAAATATAGAAGAAACTAAGAGTACCTACATTAAAATGTGTTCAGTTTTCAAGAGGGAGATTATTATAAAAATTCGAGATGCAGAATGTGGGTTATGGTAGCGAATTTCATAAAAATTCGCTAAAGCAGAACTGAATAAAATTAAAACCCATATATATGTACATAATATATAGTTTTAGTATAATATTACTAAGTTATTTTACTTATATTATAATTTTGTATAAAAAATTGTATATTTTTAGCTTTGGAATGTTGTTGAAGTTCATTTTGCTAAATTGTTTTAATAAACTGACGTGTAAATATGTAAAATCTTTTTGAAATATATATGTTTTATAAAAATGAGTTTGATTATCGCCTGACAGGGCAGCAAAATTTCCAGGTTGGAGTATGTGACTTACCATAGTTAGAGTTCAATCAATTAAAATGGCATTTCTTTCAGTCCAGCTTAGCCAATTCCGTACTAAGATTGCATTGTGGGGTACCATCAACTTGAAATGTATGTTTTTTTTAATTTTAATTTAAGTGGCTACAGCTGTTTGTCATCCGCACATTCTCCCCCACTCGTTCTTCTTTTATTCATTTTTTAAAGTTTCACTTGTAGGTTCCCTTCTCCATAGTGAGTAAATTTCTTCTTTTAGATGGTTCTATTATTGCACTTGTAATCTTTTTTAGTGAATTTTTATTTAAAAAAATTCACTGATAGCGAGGTATCGATGGTGAGACTTTGCAAAAAAAAATTTCAAATGAGCGCGAATTTGGGCCCCTAGAACCCATATCCGGGGTCAGTCTTGATTTTTATATGTATGTGTGTATATATATATATATATATATATATATATATATATATATATATATATATATATATATATATATATATATATGTATGTATGTATGTATGTATCCAACCGATAACTCAAAAAATAATTAACCGATTTTGATGAAACTCGGCAAGTGCCTTTCTTTTAATAATAGCTTGGATGAGTTCGTTAGCCAGAAAAATCGGACAAGGTTTTCTGGGAAAATTTTGAGTTTTCTTTCGCAAAAAGTTTTTTTCTCCGAAAATTACAAAGCTATTTCAATGAAATTTGGTGCGCATGCTGCTTTAGGAAAGACGTAACTATGTACCAAAATTCAGCTTTCTAGGTTTACAGAAAGTTGAGCTATTAAAATTTGAAATTTATTTTCAATATCACCGTGTTTCATTGACAATGGCAAACCTGGCTTGGTATATGAGATCTAGTATGTCTTGAGTGGTTGCCTGGTAACAGATCATTTGATATTATGGCGCAGGTCTGTTAAGGCTGTAACTGACGTTTATCGTATGGTATTAGATTGTTTATCACAAATTATTTGTGTTATTTGGGAATTTTTATATACAAGAGCAAATTATTCCTTTACGATTTTATTAATGTTAGTGGGTGGACTAAATAGTGTTTGTTATGTTTTGTCAACACATATAAAAGATCGAAGTTTTACAAAAGGGCTAATATGCAACAGGTTAGTTATTTTCGTACAAAAAATTCGTCAATGAGGAGACCGAGCCTTTAGAATTTTAAAAAGATTTCTTCAAATGAGCGTAAACTAGGCCCCCTAGAATCCATATCCGGGTTTATGTTCAGTTTTTATCTGTTTACATATATATAGGGTGACACATTTCTACGGTTTTCTGGACCCATCTGCCGAGTTTTGTATAAGAACACTGTTTTTGTGATCCACCTGTATGGAAGAATAGTATTTGGCCAAGATGATCAGCAAGATGAAGGTTAACTATGTTATGTTGTGACATGGTTATAGGGATATTTGTTAAAATGTTATCAATACAGGTCTGTGACTCTATCGTTACATGACTTGGGAGTACTAAAAACGCTATGCATGCCATAGGTTTGAGCCACTAAAACCCGTTCAGCTGGACGTTTTGAGTTTAACATAAGTCCACATTATAATCACCAGCTACAAATATTTGGGATGTCGGGTATTTACACTGTATTCTTGATAGTTAGGCATCCAATTTCTCAAGAAACTTTCCAAGAGTACTCTGTGGAGGTCTAGAAACTGCCATCACGACTACATTGAGGTCCTTCAGAAATGCTGCACTCAGTTCCACATGTCTTTTAATGCAATGTTCCAGAATGTCAACAGAACTAAAAGCCATGCTCCGGCGCACCAGTATCAATACTCCTCCATGAATTGATTCTGCCCTGCAAAACATGCTCGCAACTGCAAAGTTCTGGATGACTAGAGACTCAGTATTGAGCCTGTTTAACCAGTGCTCAAAAACACCAACAATATCGATCTGCGGTTTATAAGTATTTACAATCATATTTAATCTGTCAAGTTTGTTTGGTAAGCACTGAATATTTAGCACAAACCCACCTCCAAATGTTCAACCACCAACAGTCCCCAATGTTGCGCATAAAATGACGGATATCATATTCAAAAACAAAAAGGTATGAAACATGCTCTCTTCTCTTAATACCAGGAAAGCCTCTGGCCTTGACGAGATCCCACCAATTGTTCTAAAAAAAATGCGCACCAGAACTTGCTCCTATCCTGACTCGTCTGTTTCAGAAATCTTACAATAGAGGCATATTCCCTAGTAACTGGTAAACTGCTAGAGTACAACCTGTCCCCAAGAAAGAATCCAAAGAGCTTCCTAGCAACTACAGGCCTATTTCTCTCCTTTCAGCTGTCTCTAAAGTAATGGAAAAGTATATAAACACCGAATTACTAAAATTTCTTGAAAAACACAGTCCACGACAGGCAGTATGGATTCCGTCAGTGCAGATCAACTGCCGACCTCCTTTCCTTTGTCACCCATTCTTGGAACAAGCCTATGGAACTACACAGTGAATCCCAGGTTGTCGCTCTAGACATATCCAAAGCATTCAACCAGGTCTGGCACACAGTGCTGCTTAATAAACTACCAGCGTATGGCCTACCACCAAAACTCTGTACGTGGACAACAAATTTCCGCT
This sequence comes from Tillus elongatus, assembly GCA_964006375.1. Lineage (NCBI taxonomy): Eukaryota > Metazoa > Arthropoda > Insecta > Coleoptera > Cleridae > Tillus > Tillus elongatus. Next base: position 14,299,608 of record OZ023264.1, read on the forward strand.
CCAACCTGTTGTCATGGATGGCCATTCCTCTAAACTGTATCCAATTAATGCAGAAGTTCCTCAAGGTTCAGCTTTAGCCCCTACTTTGTTTCTTCTCCACATCAATGACCTCTCTAGCACATCCAACACAGTTACGTGGACGACAGCACCCTCCACTCAAATATACAATATTCTAAGCCTGTCTTTTTAGCCCAATTAGATGAGGATCGCAGACTCATGGAGGGTTCTATCTCTGTGGATCTCCAAAAAATATTAAACTGGGGAAGTAGAAATCTTGTACAAATCATTCCCACCAAGTCACAGTCTTGCTTTCTTTCTCATAAGAGATACACAAGCCCTAGACCCATCACAATAAACAACCAAGTTATTCAAAGTAATGAGTCCTTTTCACTTGTCGACATTTCCAACATGTCACACCAATTGCAGAAGCGGCTGCTAAGAAATTAGGTTTCCTCTTCCAGGCTCGCAAATACTTTTCATCAGCTAATCTCTATACCTTATATACTTCACAAATAAGACCAAACCTCGAATACTGCTCCCACATCTGGGGTGCTGCTGCCGCTTCTACACTCGCTATCCTGGACTCCATTCAGAAGAGAGCTATACATCTCATCGGTGACCTTACCCTCACCCAAAGGCTGCCATCCCTTGCCCACCGACGTGCCGTTGGTGACCTCTCTCTCTTTTATAGATATCTGCAAAGGCAGTGCTCAGAGGAGATTTCTTCTTTAGTTCCTCCACCTGCTGCCCCCAACAGATCTACCAGGGGAACAGAGCGAATGCACTGTTTTACTGTCCAGGTCACCAAACGTAGAACATCTTGTTATGCCCACTCTTTTGTCCCGAGGACATCCAAGTTGTGGAATTCCTTGCCGGCACGTTTTTCCTTCTCCCCCGAACCTCCAAGTCAAGAATTACCAAGTTGCCTCTTTCCTCCTTGTCGACACCCACGGTACGATAGTATTTAGGCTGTAAGCCCTCGTGGTGTGTTGTTGAAATAAAAAAAATATATATCTTTGCCAGACTTTCTCTGAAGTTTCCGATCTCTCCCACACAAATCATCTTTAGTTTGCTGAGTTTTCCCCTGTTCTGGCTCGAAAAAACGTAAATCTTCCGACTAATATTTTCTGGCCATAACGCCCTTCTCGATTTCTTTTGAAATTCCAGAATCACAACCCACCTTATAAGATTTATTTCTGCTCTTATTTCCCTCGCCTTTTTTATTTCCTCCACAGAGAAACAGTCGTTTGGAAACATATACGAGAGGTAACCCCCCAGGCTGTTTACTGTTGTTTCAGCACTTGCACCACCTACATAATACCATCTCAGAAGCTTGGCTGCTGTAAAGGTATCCTCCTTCGTGCCATTGTTTGTACCCTTGACGACACTTTCATTCCTTGGGCTTTAGAATACATCTACCCGAAATTGCGTCAAATTTCCCTGCTTCATAACATCAAAGAACCTGTCAAGGGTTTCCCTGCTGATTGTTTTCTATGCTGTGGTTACATTGTGCATAAAATCAGCCAGTTTATCGGTTCCAGGATAAATGATCACCTATTTAATTAAATAAAACATACTTTATAAATTGCAAATGAGTTTATTCTATGTTTATATATTACAATAGATTTATATATAATATATTTCTATAATCTTAAAAATATATAATTTTTGCTGCATTCATTAACTTAATTAGTATCATAGTGAAATTTTGTTAAAATGATATCAAAATCATTAATCACTTAAAAAGATAAGCAAAGAAAAATACTCTTCATAGTTTTATGAATTGCAACAAAGTAACTGGTAACCCAAGAATTTTACATTAAAGCACTTCAAATATAATACTCAAGTCCTTAAAATTTAACAGAGAAAACAAAAAATAATGTATCTTCTAATAATAAACACTGTAATAAATTGATCTAACCTAATTGACTCCCAAAGTATAAAAAATAAAATAAAAATAGAACAAATCCTGTCATCTGAAATAAAAATTATATAGTTCATTATATAAATATCTTACATTAATCTCTTTATACTTTATTTGCTTCCTCACAAATTGTTTATATCACTTTTAAATTATATAGGAAGATTATCGACTTGCCAAAGCCAAAGCTGCTGATATTTAACTGGAAATTCTAATAAAACTCACTGTTACTATGACGAAAATATGTACTAAAAAAATTCAAAACTTAACAACTAGGAGATCCTCTAAATGTGGAAAATTAAATTACACATTCATATAATTAAATCAAAATTAAAAACTGTCAAAACTTCAAATGCAAGTGATTTATTAACTCTACTGCGGAAGTTGAGGAAAATTCTAATATCGCATGCATGCACTCGTAATATACTAGAACTGTCTTTTCATTTCGAAGCCAGAAACATGATTAACCTGCAACAAAGAAATATACACGAATTAAACAAAACAGTCTCTTAATAAGTTCATATTTAACAAAACATATGAACGTAAAATTTACACTACACATTGTTACACTCCCTTTTTTAAGTCTACCTACATTTCAAATAATCTTACAAACTGTTTGCAAATTTTCAATGGTTACTATATATATTTTTTTCATTTTAAAAGAGCAAGCTAACTATTGTCACAAAGAATTATGAAAATTCGCTACTTGGTAAACATCGTCTGCCTTCTGTTGGAAATTTTGAAAAGGAATATTAATCAGCTGCCATCAAAGAGGATTTAACTGTCAGCGTATCTAATACAAAAAACCATTGATTGTGTAGTAGAAATATCACATACGAGAGGCATTTTTAGTTCTTGGCAAAATAATAAGCGAGGCCAATGGATTTTTCCACAACGTATTCAGTATAAGGGTCCTACGCACTTGTGAAATAAAAAGGAAAATAATTCCGTCGGTGAAGGTTAAAAGTAAGACGGAGTTTCTCTTACTCTCAACTATGTCTGTGTTGAAACTTCCACAAACTCGGAAATACGTTACTCGCCTGGAACTTTCCATAGTTGCTCGAGTTTCAAGACAAAGCTGCTTTAACCAATAAGAAGCGAGGAAATAGTCCATTGCAAACCTTGATGACAAGAGACAGATGCAGGGATGATGTTCAAAGAATCGCTTGAAAGTTTTCATTCATTTTTTTTAATTTCAACAACACACCACGAGGGCTCACAGCCTAAATACTATTGTACCGTGGGTGTCGACAAGGAGGAAAGAGGCAACTTCTTAATTCCGGACTTAAAGGTTTGGAGGAGAAGGAAAAACATGTGCCGGCTAGGAATTCCAGAACTTGGAAGTCCTCGGGACAAAAGAGCGGGCATAACAAGATGTTCTATGTCTGGTGACCTGGACAGTAAAAGGGTGCGTTCGCCTGGTAGATCTCTTGGGGGCAGCAGGTGGAGGAACTATGGAAGAAAGCTCCTCTGAGCAGTGCCTGAGAGAGAGAGAGAGAGAGGTAGGTCACCTTGGTGGGCAAGGGATGGCAGCTTTTGGGTGAGGGAAGGGTCACCGATGAAACGTATAGCTCTCTTCTGAATGGAGTCTAGCGAGTGTAGAAGCGGCAGCGGCACCCCACATGTGGGAGCAGTATTCGAGGTTTGGCCTTATTTGTGAAGTATATGAGGTATAGAGATTAGCTGGTGAAAAGTATTTGCGAGCACGGAAGAGGAAACCTAATTTATTTGCAGCCGCTTCTGCAATTGATGTGACATGTTGATGCCAATTGAGATTTCGATCCACATAAATGCCCACAAGTGAAAAGGACCCATTACTTTGAATAACTTGGTTGTTCATTGTGATGGGTCTAGGGCTGGTGTATTTCTTATAAGATAGAAAGCAAGACTGAGATTTGGTGGAGTACAAGATTTCTACTTCCCCAGCCTAATATTTTTTGGAGATCCACAGACAGAACCCTCAATGTGTCTGCGATCCTCATCTAATTGGGCTAAAGAGACAGGCTTTGAATATTGTATATTTGAGTGGAGGGTGCTGTCGTCCACGTAACTGTGAACTGGGTTGGATGTGCTAGAGAGAAGGTCATTGATGTGGAGAAGAAACAAAGTAGAGGACTCCTGCATTAATTGGATACAGTTTAGAGGAAAGGCCATCCACAACAACAGAAATGCTCCGGTTGGAGAGGAAACTTGCTGTCCAGGTACAGAGTTTTGGTGGTAGGCCATAAGCCGGAAGTTTATTAAGCAGCGCTGCGTGCCAGACCTGGTCGAATGCTTTGGATATGTCTAGAGCAACAATCTGTGATTCACCGTGTAGTTCAATAGACTCGTTCCAAGAATGAGTGACAAAGGAAAGGAGGTCGGCAGTTGATCTGCGCTGACAGAATCCATACTGCCTGTTGTGGAGTAGACTGTGTTTTTCAAAAAATTTTAGTAATTCGGTGTTTATATACTTTTCCATCACCTTAGAGACGACTGACAGGAGAGAAATAGGCCTGTAGTTGCTAGGAAGCGCTTTGGAACCTTTCTTGGGGACATGTTGTACTAGAGCAGTTTTCCAGTTACTAGGGAATATGCCTCTATTGTAAGATGTCTGAAACAGAAGAGTCAGGACAGGAGCAAGTTCTGGTGCACATTTTTTGAGAACAATTGCTGGGATCTCGTCAAGGTCGGAGGCTTTTCTGGTATTAAGAGAAGAGAGCATATTTCGTATCTTTGTAGTTTTGAAAATGACATCTGTCATTTTATGTGCGACATTGGGGACTGTTGGTGGTTGAACATTTGGAGGTGGGTTGAGAGTAGAAGTGCCAGCGAACAACGAGGCAAAAAGTTCAGCTTTGCCCAGGGCGGTAGAAACAATTTCATCTCCTGAAACAAGAGGTGGGAAGTACTCTTGCAGAAATTATTCCCAATAGATTTAGCAAGAGTCCAGAAGGGTTTGGTGCCATTAGAGCTTGAGAGGACTTTGTTTTTGATGTGGTTATTAAAACGAGTTTTTTGCCTCAGAAAGAATGCGGACATAGCGGTTTCTTGCGTCATTAAATGCTTGACGGTTTTCTTGACTGGGATTGTGTAGAAGCGTTTTGTGAGCTTTGACCTTTTCAAGTCTGGCCTTGTCACATGATTTAGAGACCTAGGGCTTTTGAGAGGCTGAAGAGGTTTTCTGTGTATGTGGAATAAATAATACCATGCCAGCTTGGATAATTTCTGTGACCTTCTGTGAGATATTAGAGGGGTCAGAATGAGAGAAAGCAGACAGAAGCCCATGGAAATGAGGACATGTAATCCCGCATTTCGTCCCAGTTCCCGGAGTTGTAGTGCCAAACAATACGTGGGTGTGATGACTGTGTGACCTAGGGTTGCATTGCCGTGGTCTGAGCGACCAAGGGGGGCGGTGACTGATGTCTTATAGCATTCAGGTTTTGTAGTAAGAAGGAGATCCAATGGATTTGAGCTGTGTGTTGTGATGCAAGGAAACTAAGTAGGTTGCTGAACCATATTGGCTAAAGAATTGCTGACTGCGAAAGCCTCCGCTGCTCTCCCTTGTGGATCGGTTTTTGAAGATCCTAGCCATTCCTGATTATGGACATTGAAGTCACCAAGAATAGTGACCTCGGAGGAAGGATATTCAGAAATCAGATGGTCGTTTTTTTCAGAAAGGTAGTCAAAGAGCTGGACAAAGTTGTTGTCAGAAGGTGACTGGTAAATGTAACAGATGAATTTAGTTGCAGCTGTGAGAGAGTTTCATCCAAAGTATGTCTTTTCTTCCAGCTTCCAAATTGGGGAGTCTGGTGCAGGGTAGATTGCTAAGGACGTATGCGCACACACCTCCATACAATTTAAAGGAAGCAAGGAGCTCATACCCGGGAAATTAAGGTGATTAGTGGCTGTTTTGGCACTGATTTGGGTTTCGGTGAGGAAGAGGAGTTGGGGCCTGTTAGCCTGGAGGAACTGGTGGACGGAGTTCAGGTTAGAATTTAGGCCACATATATTCAGGGATATGTTAAATTTTGATGCCGGCACCGCACAATACTCTCCCGGAGATGCGAATGGAGGGGTATTTTATCTCCGGATTCTTTTGTACAAGTAGGAGACATCATCATTTTTGTTTATAAGGGAAACCGACTCATACACCAGAACCGGAAACGTCCGTTGGGAATTCACCGCCCCCTTGAAGTAAGGAGTGGTACCTCCTCGAACGTGTGAAAAAAATATTTTACTATCACGTAAAGGAAAAGTCCACTACCACCTACCATTGACCTGTCATTTAAAGTTTTTCCTAAAATTTATACAATTTTTGAATAATGTTCCAATTGCACCAAACAGGAGACCAATTACTGATAAATTGTGAGTTTTTATTTATAGTTGTCATTAATGCATTTAAACGAATTCAATTTTCTTCTGTCTGATGATGTGGTTAAGTGGCAAAACTGGTTATGGAGAAGAAAACCAACACTTGTGAAGCAGGAGAAGAGGCCACTACATCTGTACTTAGTCACTTTTGACATTTAGTACACATTATGTTAAAGATAAACTTGTATATTAAAAAACTTAATAAATAAATTACCTGAAATTTATCGTTTTAGCCGATAACAGCCGATTGCACTCTGAAGTGTCTGGGAAAGGTAAAGCTACATATGGACTTTCAGTATGATCTTCTGTAAAGTCGAACTGGTATATCCTTGGTTTCACCTTGATGTCATCTACAGGTCCTCTGACAGCAGTAAAGTGTAAACTCATTGGTGTTGTATTCCTCGATTTCAAGATAAGCTAGTGAATAACACAAACAAATAAATAAAATGAAAAACCCACAAAACATTAAGTAATTTGCCCAACCCAGAATATTTCTGGTTGAGAACAATACAAAGTCGATATGGATACAGAGTGGTAATATTTTAATTTATAACATGTGGCATTAGAACGAACAGCATAAGGCCCTAGGTAACCATAAAGGTTTTTTATCATTTTTTTCTACTTTAACGTCAGTCTATTATCATTTTTTCCTACTTTAACGTCAGTCTATTTCCACGACTATGCCCAATCACCGACGCAGGGAGCAGTACCATGCTGACGGTATTGCATGTGAAGCGGCATATTAATGTTGAAGTCGTATCCCAAGTGGTGTGTTTTAATTGCTTTAATGTTCGCCTATTTCCGCGACTATGGCCAATCACCGACGCCAGGAAGCATTTTCACCTCACTACCCTGGCAATTTTGCCGAACCCATGCCTTTCTGTAAGGAGGGTAGGTATCTTTAACGTGCCCAACATCGCATAGACACGGGATCGACGGCTTAACGCCCCATCCGAAGGGCAGAGCGTGCAGACATTGAACTCGCTCAAATACAATGCCTTACCGAAAGGCAGGGGTTCGGCAAAAGTTACAGGATAGTGAGGAGAAACTGCTCCCCGGCGTCGGTGATTTGCCATAGTCGCGGAAATCGACCTACGGTAAACAAATAATAACATAAAAAATACAATGCCACAACCTCGGTTGATGTTAATATACATTATGTACTGAAAAAGAAAAACCCTGGGAATCGATTCCAGTACCCTTCAGTTCAGAGGCACAAGTTCTTACTACTAAAGCACGACCATAAAGATTACAAAGATGGTAAATTACAAACAAAAAAAAAAACTCTAGACGCAGCAAGTACGTTATGGTAGTGAATTTTCATAAGAATTGTACACTATTAGTAAGATATATTATTAAAACTAATTCTTTAAATTTAAATGGACGTTGGAGATCGGTTTTAGAGTCCCAGTTAGAGATTATTTGAAAAAATTTATATTTTATATGGAGCTGCTAAATTAAAATTTGGTCTTAGATAGGTATAATATGTAATAATGTAAAAAATTGTGTTACAAATTTCATTAAAGTTACAAACGTTTTTCAGAAAAAAATTATTATTTACAGAGGGAATGTACCTGTCGAATTATAAATATGGCAGGTATTTTTCCATATTAATTGCTTGGATGGTTTTGTTTTAGTCAACCCATCCAGTTTTTGCAAACAATAAACAACAAAAAAGATTTTTTTTGTTATGGTAGAAAATTTTCGTAAAAATATTTCAAATCCGAAAGCTCAATAAATTTCCCATTAAGCCAGAATCTTCAATCTTGAACCTTAGTAACACCTATGTAAACGCACGTGGGTAATAAATTAAAGAAAAAACATATTGAGCTTCGTTTTGTTTTAAAAAACCTTTTTTGTTGTTTATTGTTTGCAAAAACTGGACGGGTTGACTAAAACAAAACCATCCAAACAATTATTAAGGAAAAATACCTGTCATATTTATAATTTGACAGGTACATTCCCTTTGTAAATAATTAATTATTTTCTGAAAAACTTTTGTAACTTTAATGAAATTTGTAACACAATTTTTTTAAAGGCACTTGCAGTACTTACATATTGTTACAAAGCACTTCAATAGACGTAGGTGCGGTGTTGCCACATCTCCAGAATTTCCCCAACATCTGGGAATTTTTGCACAATCTGGCAACACCGCCTCCCCACCCCCCTGGGGGTGCCTGGGGTGACCCCCCTCAGGCGAAGTCTCAACCCTCTAGGACCAGAAATAACGAAGTTACCAACTTGTACCCCGTCGGAACGGATAACTGAGGTCTGCACATTCCGAACACCCTATATATACACCCTGTATACGTAGACAACCCTTACACCCTGTATACGCAGAGAGATCTTATAGTTCGAGAAACACCTCTTGTGTGACATAGGAGTGGTGACCACATTTGGATCATCCTGTATATACATCCCCCTGTATACACACGGGACCGATCTGTATTCACAGAACCTTCTAGTAAAAGAAGGTCCTGGAACGTTCTGGAATGGAATGCTCTAGAAAGGAGGGGAAGGTACGGCGAGTATATAAAAGCGGAAGCAAGCCAGCCCGAGAGAGTTCAGTTCAGTTAGAGAATGTTGAAGGAACTCAAAGAAGCAGTGTAAAGTGTTAAGAGAGTAGTGACTGTAGTACCAGATTAGTGACTTTTGTTGAGAGTAGTAATTGTAAGGCCAGTAAATGAAGTGTTTTGTGAGAGAGACATTCTAGAAATTTTATTGTATCCATATTTAGAGTGTAAATAAAGTTGTTTTGTTAAAATTTAAAGTCTCACTTATCCAGAACCCGGAGAAAACGCAACAATTTGGTGTCAGAAGTGTGGGATAAGTGAGTGAAGAAGTGAACAATTAATCTAGTTGTAAATGGTAAACACCAGATCGACTGACTACGACAAGATGGCTGAAATCAAAGAGTTGATGGACTTACTGAAAAGACAACGCGAAGAAGACGAGAGAAGACGACAAGAAGATAAAGAAGACCTCAAGAGACAACGCGAAGAAGACGAAAAACGGCGACAAGAAGATGAAAGAAGACGGCGCGAAGAAGACGAACAGAGGCGACAAGAAGATAAAGGAGAGCTCCGAAGTATGTTCCACAATATAAGAGTCGATGTAAAAGAAGAAATTGAACAGATCAACGAACAAATAGAAAATGTGGACAAGAAAGTAGAAAATGTGGACAAGAAAGTAGAAAATGTGGACAAGAAAGTAGAAAATGTAACAGAGGATTTGAATAAACGATGGGAAGAAGTGGAAGGGTTGAAAGAACAAATGAAGATGATGATGAAAGGCACAGAAGTCAGACATAGAGAACTGACAGAGCAGGTGATGGGCCAGACTGACAGAACTCAACCAAGAGGAGTTACTGGAATGTCCCCAGTTCAAAATCGTCGGGAAGAAGATATGCCAATCGTGCAGCAGCCTCATGGAACTTTGAAGCCGCCGACTTTTGACGGAGAAACATCGTGGCCCATGTACAGGAGGCAGTTTGAGGCGGCAGCTCTCAGCAATGGGTGGAGCGAACAACAGGCAGCAACTGCTCTAATTCTCTCGCTTCGAGGTAAAGCCCTAGAAATCCTCCAGAACATCCCGGAGTCGAAACAGCAAAACTACTTAACAGTGATACAGGCCCTAGATTTGAGATATGGTAACAAGTACATGAGCCAGGTCTACCAGACACAACTAAAGTCAAGGGTCCAGAAGCCAAATGAGACGCTGCAAGAATTTAGTGCCGAAGTGGAGAAACTTGTGCGACTGGCATATCCCCAAGCCCCAGAAGAATTTGTCAACCAGATAACCGTCCAGACCTTCATCGATGGGGTACTTGACAACGAGATGCAACAAGCTTTAAGGCTCGGAAGATTCAAAACACTTACAGACTGCGTCATCTATGGCTTGCAATTTGAAGCAGCGAAGAATGCATCTCAACCTCGCCGCAACAGGCTGCGCGAAGTGAAGGAGATAGAGGACCATGCAGACACGACAGAGGAACTAAGGCGAGAAATCAAGTTGATGAAGGAAGCCATAAGCAAGCTCACTGCAACGGTTGGAGCACGTAGGACGAAAGCAGATTGGTCAGACATAGAATGTTACAAGTGTGGTAGGAAAGGACACATAAGTAGGCAGTGCTCACAAACCCAACAGGTGGCATGCAGAAGACAAGAATACACCAACAGGGAGCGCCATCAGGGAAAACGACCTGACGCCAGTGTAGGTGGGCGACACGTGGCATGCGAGACCCAATGCCCCAAAGTCAGGGTCTCCACTATCCGACGCTGCCGCGAGAGCCTCGTCATACCTGGCAGCATAGACGGAAGACAATGCAGTTTTACCATCGATACTGGCGCCACTACATCCGTTGTACGTCCAGACATGTTGCCAAACAGGTCGGCACTCACGACCAACAAACAGCCTGTGTTGGAGACGGCAAAAGGAGATAGGATACCCGTGCATGGAGAGGCCACTGTTTACATTAGGCTGGGCAGTACTGAGCTACAGGTAAGGGCTGTTGTCGCAGAAATCGTCGACGAATTTATTCTGGGCCTGGATTTAATGGAAGAGTTCGATGTCCTTTCAGTAGACTTCCAGAATAAGATCTTGAAAATCGGTAACGAAGAGTTGTATTTATCTCCACCAACAGGCGAAGCTAATCCCAGGGTGAGACTTATTGTCGACGAAGATACACGGATTCCTGGTAACAGCGAGAAGATTGTCAGAGCCAGGCTAGAGAAGAAACTTGATGGTATGACTGCTCTCATAGCGGAGCCCCTAAAAGATAGGCATGATGGTGCCCTCGTCGCACGATGCTTAGTAGACCCAAAGAGGACAATACCCATAAGAGTGGCTAACGTACAAACTAACAGGGTCACATTGAAGAGAGGTGAAGTTATCGCCACTTGCGAACCCATTGACCGAGTGACGTTGTCCAAAAACGTGACACCCACTGCATTAGACAGAAGACTGCCAGTAGAAATGGTAGAGCGGTTCAAGAATTCTTGGGGCCAATTGAACGACATAGAGATGGAAATGGCCCTGAAGTTCGTATTGGAGGAGGCCGATATTTTCGCTCAAGATAAAATCACAGGTCGTACGAGTCTAGTGCAACACAGAATTAATACTGGCGACGCAAGACCAATTAGACAGCCGCCGAGAAGACTGCCTTTTGCCAAGCAATCAGAAATCAAGGCGATGGTTAACGAAATGCTGGAAGATGGTGTGATCGAGGAGTCTAATAGTCCTTGGTCGTCCCCAGTAGTTTTGGTCACCAAGAAAGATGGCACTATGAGATTTTGCGTGGACTATAGAAAGCTGAATGATGTCACCAAGAAGGACAGTTATCCCCTGCCCCGGATCGACGACACTTTGAACACTTTGGCCGGATCAAAGTGGTTCTCTACATTAGACCTGAAAAGTGGCTACTGGCAAGTAGAACTCCATAAAGACGATAAGGAGAAGACTGCTTTTTCAACCGGGAATGGGTTGTACCAATTCAAGGTCATGCCATTCGGCTTATGTAATGCCCCTGCCACCTTCGAGCGACTAATGGAATTAGTGCTAAGAGGACTGACATGGGAAACATGCCTGGTGTATCTCGATGATGTCATGGTGATTGGAAGGACTTTCGATGAACACCTGTCGAATCTGAAACAAGTTTTCTCCAGGCTGAGAGGTGCCAATCTGCAACTCAATCCCAAGAAATGCGTCCTCTTCCAGAAGAAAGTATGTTTCCTCGGACATGTCGTTTCTGAGAAAGGGATAGAAACCGATCCAGAGAAAATAAAGGCAGTAAGAGACTGGCCTGTGCCGAAGAACAAACATGAGGTCAGAAGTTTTCTGGGACTTTGCAGCTACTACCGACGCTTTGTGAAGTACTTCAGCAGCATTGCGAAACCTCTACATAGCCTAACTGAAAATAAGGCCGAGTTCATCTGGTCACCAGATTGCCAACAGTCTTTTAGGGAACTCAAACATCGTCTTCTCACTGCTCCTATACTGGCTTATCCTCAGGACGAAGGACTGTTCATACTGGACACTGATGCTTCCCAGTATGGCATTGGGGCAGTACTCTCGCAGCTCCAAGCCGGAGAGGAAGTTGTGATAGGCTACTTCAGCAAAACGTTCGGAAAAGCAGAAAAAAATTACTGTGTAACCCGGAAAGAACTGCTGGCAGTTGTAAGATCCATCGAACATTTCCACAGCTTCCTGTACGGAAGAACATTCCGCGTGAGGTCAGATCACTCTGCTCTGCAATGGCTTCTGAACTTTAGAAATCCTGAAGGACAGATAGCACGATGGATAGAGAAACTGCAGAGCTACGACTTCCGGATTGAACATCGAAGAGGAAGAAGTCACGCCAATGCAGACAGCCTGTCGAGAAGACCATGTTCAGTGCATGAATGTAAATTTTGCGAGCGACAAGAGAACAAAGAGATCGACAAAGTAACTCATCAGATCAAACAACTGGTGGCAGGACAGAAGAATAACACCGATCTAGACGTAAATCTTGAATACATCAGAGACGCACAGAAGACAGATCCAGACTTGAAAAATATTAGAGAATGGCTACAAAAGGGGAAAAGACCTGAGTGGCACGATGTGTCCCGGTTTGGGGCGGAGGTTAAAGGATACTGGCTACAATGGGACTCATTGTGTCTAAAGAATGACATGATCACTCGAAAATGGGAAACTGCCGATGGTAGAGACTGTATATACCAGACCGTTGTGCCAAGTGAGTGCATAAGCAGTGTTCTTCAAGAGTTACACAATAGTAGAAGTGGAGGCCACTTTGGGGTCAACAGGACTCTTGCCAGAGTGAGAGACCGCTTCTATTGGATAAACTGCCGAAGAAGCGTGGAAGAATGGTGCAAAAGGTGTGACCAATGTGCTTCAAAGAAAGGACCAAAGACCCGATCCAGAGGAAAAATGATGCAGTACATCTCAGGTACACCGTGGGAGAGAGTTGCCGTAGACATCGCAGGACCTTTTCCCATCACAGAGTCTGGGAACAGATACATAATGGTGGCGATGGACTACTTCTCGAAATGGCCTGAAGTTGCGCCGATCCCCAACCAAGAGGCAACGACCGTAGCAGAAGCCCTGATGGAAAATGTCATATCACGGCATGGCGTACCCTTGGAGATTCACACCGACCAGGGCCGGAATTTCGAATCAGAGGTCTGGAAGAGCCTAATGGACTTGCTAGGCATAAAGAAAACGAGAACAACGCCACTCCACCCTCAATCAGACGGCATGGTAGAACGGCATAACAGGACCATCAATCAGTATCTTGCTATGTTTGTCGACGAGAATCAAAGAACCTGGGACAAGTTGATACCTCTGTTCCTCCTAGCTTACAGAAGCTCTCAGCATGAATCTACCGGCTACACTCCATCCATGATGTTGACCGGCAGAGAGATGCGGTTACCAATCGACATGACGAGACCACCACCGAACGAGGACATAGCGGACCTAGCTACGTTACCTGAGTATGTCGCCGACCTAGAAGGAAAACTGCGCACTATACACAGATGTGTCAGAGATAGGCTCCTCTTAAGCAGTGACCGGATGAAGATGCGCTTGGATCGCAGAGCAACACCCCATACATTCAAGGAAGGTGATGCAGTGTGGCTGTACCAACCAACAAGGAGAAAGGGCCTCAGTCCCAAACTTCAGAAACCATGGGAAGGGCCATACTTGGTGACTAAGAAAATTAACGACCTAGTCTACAGAATCCAGCTGTCTCCAAGAACTAAACCCAAAGTTGTTCACATAGAGAGGTTGAGTCCCTATCGGGGCAACGAACCCCCAAGTTGGCGGCCGGTAAATACTGTTCGGGACGAACAGTCTTAAGGAGGGGGGCAGTGTTACAAAGCACTTCAATAGACGTAGGTGCGGTGTTGCCACATCTCCAGAATTTCCCCAACATCTGGGAATTTTTGCACAATCTGGCAACACCGCCTCCCCACCCCCCTGGGGGTGCCTGGGGTGACCCCCCTCAGGCGAAGTCTCAACCCTCTAGGACCAGAAATAACGAAGTTACCAACTTGTACCCCGTCGGAACGGATAACTGAGGTCTGCACATTCCGAACACCCTATATATACACCCTGTATACGTAGACAACCCTTACACCCTGTATACGCAGAGAGATCTTATAGTTCGAGAAACACCTCTTGTGTGACATAGGAGTGGTGACCACATTTGGATCATCCTGTATATACATCCCCCTGTATACACACGGGACCGATCTGTATTCACAGAACCTTCTAGTAAAAGAAGGTCCTGGAACGTTCTGGAATGGAATGCTCTAGAAAGGAGGGGAAGGTACGGCGAGTATATAAAAGCGGAAGCAAGCCAGCCCGAGAGAGTTCAGTTCAGTTAGAGAATGTTGAAGGAACTCAAAGAAGCAGTGTAAAGTGTTAAGAGAGTAGTGACTGTAGTACCAGATTAGTGACTTTTGTTGAGAGTAGTAATTGTAAGGCCAGTAAATGAAGTGTTTTGTGAGAGAGACATTCTAGAAATTTTATTGTATCCATATTTAGAGTGTAAATAAAGTTGTTTTGTTAAAATTTAAAGTCTCACTTATCCAGAACCCGGAGAAAACGCAACAATATTATATCCAAGACCAAATTTTAATTTAGTAGCTCCATATAAAATGTATTTTTTTTTTCAAATAATCGCTAACTGGGACTAAAACCAATCTCCAAGGTCCATGTAAATTTAAAGAATTAGTTTTAATAATATAACTTATTAATAGTGTACAATTCTTATGAAAAATCACTACCATATTGTACTTGCTGCGTCTAGAGTTTTTTGTGATACTGGAACCAATAAGTATAAGTTAGTATTTGTTTCAGGTTTTTAAAAATATTGAAGAACACAAATAATGATAAGCATGTGCTACTTACATTTGATCAACAATTATTGTGTCAGAAACTTTAGGACCAAATCACAAGAACACTTTTTAATAACAACTTTAACATAATATGTAGAGATATAATATAAGGAGCTTTATAACAACAAACGTGGCTAGTGGCTACTACGCCATGTAAGGATGCCTTGCAAAATAAAACCATAAACAATAAAGCGAATCTTCTAATGTTTTGAGGTTAGATTGATATTGAAGAAATATATTTCTGGATTGTAATGCTACTGGCGCTGAAGCATCGGAAATTAGTACTGAGCTTATAGTTTTAAACCATTTCATTGAAGTGAAACTTCTATTTGGTATATTCTGTAATAGGTATAACAAGACATATCAGTTTTAATAAATGTAAATAACACGTTGAGTGTCTGACGTTTCAGCGTCGGCAGTCGGTGACTCTCGTTTAGTGGTGACAGTTGCCCTACCATGCAGCGGTGTCAGATTGAGTAAATTAGAATTTGATAAATCAAATGAGAAATTATTGGTAACTCAACATTTATTAGATGGATTAATTTTTTTCACGAACTTTTATTTGTCATTAATAAGTACAAATACGTGTTATTACCCTATGTTTTACATTTCAAGATTTAAATGAAATTTTATTAAATCTGACAACCCGGCTCCTTTATATTTAATTGTCAGGTGACTGTGGCTCTATTTGAATTATCTCTTCAAAATTACGCATACATTTTTACAAAAAGAACCACACATAAAAGTTAAACAATGAAAAGACTGGACAAATAAATTACCTGGTAAGTCATGTGCCTCTCTGAGCTCTGAGTTGGATCCTTCTGGCTGTTGTTTATTCTCGCCTTTATCACCCATTGTTGTGAGAAAGCTGTGAAACGCGACGATTCGTAGAACAACCTGTGAAAGAACTCTTCAGTCCTGTAAGGTTTCAGCTGTATATCTGTGAACATATAACAGTGGTACACACTTATTGTACAAGGAAATATTTCATATACCATTGAAAGCAATTTTCTCATATCCCAACAAATCAAATATAATATCAAAGGTCTTCTTCTCCTCCGACATTTGTTCGTCTATGACTTTCAGCGCTTCCATTACTTCTGCTCCGGAACGATTTGGGTGTACACATTGACCCTCGTGTGCAGACTTTTCGTGCATGGGTCCTCTCCATGGGCAACCTATACGACAATACTTACAACCTGCAATTCTAAAAAAAAAAAAAGAGCCAGAAATTAATTAAATTTCGTTACCAATGTAACCTATATAGTAGAAATAATGTACCATATTTTTTCGAAATAACTTATTGTTTGAAAATTTTCTGAAATAAACTTACAATGCTTCCGAGAAAACTGGTTTCCTAGCCAACAAACCTTAGGTTAATAGCAAATTGAGTTATTGAAGTTTGAAGCATTTAATGAAAATTCGTTACCAAAACGCACTTACTGTGCCTCAATTTTTTTCTTACAAACATGCATCAGATTTCGATAAAAATGCAAAAATGCAGTAATATAAGGGTGTTCGAAAAAAATAATTGTAGGTATGACCAAAGACTTATGGACCACCCTGTGATTGTCAAAATAATTTTATATGATGCAGCTCAAGGTACCCTATAATTAACGTATAAAACTTTTTCGCCTATCTTGTATGATAGCAATTATATTGAGCTTTACCGTAGAAATGCGTCACCCTGTATATGTAAACAGATAAAAACTGAAACTAAACCCAGATATCGAGTCTAGGGGGGCTAGCTTGCACTCATTTGAAGAAATCTTTTAAAAATTCGAAAGTCGCGTTCTCCTCACTAACGAATTTTTTGTATGAAAATTAGCCGAACATAGGCCATTAAACCATAAACTTAACTAAAACTACTGCCAAAAAATCAGAGAAAGGGTCTATTTGAAATTAATTTTCTGTAGATATTTTTAGTAAAATGAAGGACAATGACGGTTGAAGCTGAAACTTAAGAGTTTGTAAAACACTCTTCTTGCGACACTTTTTTTTTTTACATAAAGCGTCATCGTTTCAGGTTCTTTGCCTAAATGCTGCCAATTTTGACGTTTAAAATCGCGACTTTGACGTTTTGATGAAAACCCCAATTTTTCTTTTCTTTAAATGCCCATAACTTTTGTGTCTTTAAATTTACAGACCTAAATTTTGGTACGTGGTTCACTCTTTATAATACAAACACGCGTACCAAACTTGGTTGCCCTTACTTTGTTAATTCCGAATTTTTTTTTTTTTCGAAAGAAAATACAAAATTTTCCCTGAAAACCTGTGCCGATTTTCCTGCATAACGAACTTATCCAAGACATGTGCAAAAGGAAGGCACTCAGAAAATCAAAAATTTAATCAGAATTGTTCAAAATCGGCCCATTATTTTTTGGGTTATATATATATATATATATATATATATATATATATATATATATATATATATATATATATATATATATATATATATATATATATATATATATATATATATATATATATATATATATATATATAGGGTGGCACATTGAAAACGAAACAGACCAATTTGCACCCAGAGAATTTTTTTTTAAGAAACGCTGAAACACGTCAATTTAAAATTGAGGGGGACATGTTTTGACATAAAACTCAACTTTGTCACATCAACTCCTTAAGGGTGGTGATAACAACCCTTATATTTTAAATAAGGAACATGGGTCGAATGTTACATCATTTGAAAGCTCTTTCTTTACTGAATTCGGCACACTAATTTGTTTTATGAACAACATCCGAACAGACATGTCAACAGAAAAGACATTTTGGAGTTGGTTGCAAAGTTTCGACAAATTGTTTCAGTAACCAACAAAAATAGGGATCCTGATCTTGAATTTCCGGTTAGAAGTGAGACTACTGAGATTGAAGTTTTACGACAAACTGCTGCAGGCTCAACTTTGAGCACGAGAAAATTGGCCACTGTTTCAAACATCAAAAGAAGAACTATTCAGCGAATATTGAAGCATCATAAATTTCATCCATATAAAATTCATCTTGTACAACAACTGAATGAAGATGATTTTGATCGGCGGCTGGAGTTTTGTGAAGTTATGACTGCACGAATAGCTGATAACGGGAACTTTCTGTTCAATGTCTGTCTTTCAGACGAGTGTATGTTTTTATTAAACTCTACAGTCAATCATCATAATTGTCGTTACTGGGCAGATAATAATCCAAGAAATTTTCACGAAGTCCACACTCAAACTCCATAGAAATTGAAAGTCTGGAATGGCTTTTTTGGAGACTGTTTAATCGGACCAATTTTTCTTGATGGCAATTTAAGTGGCTAAACGTATTTGGAGTTACTAGAATTATCGTTTACCCTCTACTAATTGACATTGTTGAAAATGATGATCGCTATCAAGAAAATCAATTAGTGTTTCAACAAGATGGAGCTCCTCCGCATTTTTCACAACATGTTAGGGAGTTTTTGAACAGAGCTTCCAGAGCAATGGATTGGGCGTAGAGGTGCAATTGAGTGGCCCCCTAGATCACCGGATTTAACGCCTTTAGACTTCTTTCTATGGGGCTATTTAAAGAGTAGAATTTACGCAACAGAACCGGAGTCTCTGGAAGAATTACGACGACGCACTGTTGAAGAATGCCGTCTAATAACTCCACAAATGCCCCATAATGTCAAAGCTTGTTTTGAACAAAATTTGTACGTTTGTACGGAAGCTGGTGGTCAACAATTTGAACACTTACTGAATAAACATTTTTGAACGTTTGGTTTTGTTTTTTAGTTTTTTTTTTAAACGAAAAATAGACTAATTAGTGCATTTCTTATCACAATGAATGAAATACGTTCTTGCAACTCCAACTGTGAATAATTTTTAAACGAGTTGATAAAACTTCCAAAAAAATTAGTGTGCTGAATTAAGAAAAGAGCTTTCAAATGATGTAACACTCCACCCATGTTCCCTATTTAAAATATAAGGGTTGTTATCACCACTCTTAAAGGGTTGATGTAACAAAGCTGAGTTTTATGTCAAAACATGTCCCCTTCAATATTAAAATTGACGTGTTTCAGCGTTTCTTAAAAAAAATATTATCTGGACGCAAATCGATCTGTTTCGTTTTCAATGCGCCACCCTATATATATATATATATATATATATATATATATATATATATATATATATATATATATATATATATATATATATAACTGACCCTGGATATGGGTTCTAGGTGGCCCGGTTCACGCTCATTTAAAGAAATTTTTTTCAAACTAAAAAGTCGGGATCTCCACATCAGTGGTTTTTTTATAAAGAAAATTCACTAAAACGGACACTTAGTGCTCACCACAGGTTCAAAATTTCACATTATTATTGCGCTTTAAAATAATTAAAAAAAAAAAAAAAAATGGGATCACCCCATTACAATACCTTTCTTCGCACTCGTGCTCCTCATGCCTGTCCAGAGAATTTCTAGGAAACTGTTGTCCACAGAACTGACAGTCCATCGGTAGTTCGGACACGGCATTTTCCACAGCTAAATTCCTGGTAGCTGATGTCTTATTGATCTCCACACGACAGCTGGGACACGTGGCCATCTCGTCACGCAGACGAGCATCTGCCAGCAGATGTGTGAAGCATCCAACACAAATTAAGTGACCATTGCTGCACTGAAATACACGTACATAAAAAAGAGAAGATGATTAATCATGTATTGGCTCGGAAATTTAACAGCTGTGTAATACAGTCAATCGACATGCCCTATAGAAAGGAAAGATGAGAGGAAGACTCTTTTTCCAATCATTTAAAGAGTCTTCCTCATCATCTTCAAAATATTTGTAGAAGACGAAATGTTCAGCTAATAAATCGTACACCTATGATTTGTAATAACCAAATATATCACCTACACATTTTTTTGCGTACTTTGCGTTTTCCCCAGAAAATCTATCGACAAATTAAAATTTGCCGCATGCTAGTTTGTTTAATGTAGGAATCATGAAATAATATCTAAATATCTATACGTAACATATAATGGCAAGCTAGAAAAATCATCAATTGCGACATCAATTTTTATTTTCAATTAACAAGATTTTCTGAGACCTTTCCATTTTAAAAATTCACACCTTGAAGCCATCGAAGCTGATTGCAAATAATAGAATGCTTCTAGTATCTGCAGAGAAACATTTTCCATGAAAATATGCATATTTTTTTATCACAAAAGTAGATAAATCTGATGACAAAGACATTATCAGCCTAAACAAATTTGAAGAAATTTCACCAGAGGCAAATAAAATTAGAATCGTGTTGTAAAACACTTACCAATCCTCTTCATATCCTGGAACTAACACAAATAATATCAATAGTGCTGTTATCAAGTAGGTTAAAAAAACAAACAAGGAAAAATTATAAAACTAAACAATAAAAACATTTTCTTTACTTTTACCTTTCTAATTCGCAAATCGGGTTTACTAAAAAAAATGTGTACTATATCAATAGAACATTAATTTCTGTGACTTTGACATCTAATACTCTACCTTTTCGTGGGCTAACAACATATTAAGCTAATAATTTAAATCGATATAAAAAAGCACTACTAATTCTTTACTAGAATGACTTGTTCAATGAAAATTAATTTCTGTAGTTTTGTTTTTATTATCCGATACTCTACCTTTTCCCGGTCTAAAAACATAAGCTACTCATTTGAATCTTTATAAAACCACTACTACTTCTTTACTAGAATGATGGAATGACTTGTTCAATGGAAATTAATTTATGTAGTTTTGTTTCCAATATTCGATACTCTACCTTTTCCCGGGTTAAAAACATAAGCTACTATTTGAATCGATATAAAAGCACTACTACTTCTTTACTAGAATGATGGAATGACTTTTGTTCAGTGGAAAATTAATTTGTGGTTTTGTTTTTGATATCTGATACTCTACCTTCTCCGGGGCTAACAATCAAAGCTAATAATTTGAATCAATATAAAAAACACAACTAATTATTTACTCAGAATGATGAATTAACTTGATCCCCAAGAAACGTGTCCTTGACTTCAAGGTCATTAACATTCTTAAGTACTCACCTACCTTACTTTTCTGCTATGTGCTGTTTCTCTGGTTTCTATAATAAGGGCGTTAGTGGCGATTTTTAATTGAAAATCATATTGACGCAGATAAATAAAACCAACTAATATTGATAAAATAGGGCAGGATAGGGAAATTAAACTATATCTAAGTGAATAATGACTAAAATATAAATTTTATACATTTATTGAAACCCCAAAGAAACTTTATAAAAAATATTTACTGCATTCATTTGATTCACTTAAAATCACTACTAAAATATGAATCAGTCTGTACTTATAAAGTACATATTTAAAATAAATTATAAGTATTAACAGAATACAATTAGATACATTAATAAACTAATCTACTATTTTCAATATTTCAGTATTCTCAATATGGCAGAGTCTTGATTATCCCAGCTACTGTTTTCCGGACGTCGACAGCCCACAAATTGAACTAGTTCGAGTAATTTTGGAGCCACGATTTTCCGGACGTCAATAACCCACAAAGTTAACTATTTAATTTTTTTATAACTAAAAATTCGTAAATATGATACTCCTTTACCATAACAATGATTTTATATACTGCAATAATCGAATAAATTTCGTATTATCGGAGCGATGCTAAATTGATTTTTTACTTCTTTTCCTTCAAGGCCATACCACATAATACGACTAAGTACCCTCTCGGAATGCTCGAGGGCGTAGATACATACGTCATCGCTCGATTTTAAGACGAAAAAAATACAACTTCCTTTTAAAATCGTATTAACGGAATCCCTGAGACATCCGAGTAACTCTTAGCCCGTTAATTCGGATAATCAAAAATCTGCTATATTAGTAAACTGCTCTAAATACAAATAGTTTACACAAAATGGACGACTCTAAAGAATGTATATTAAATTACCATCAAATTAATATGAATTAATTTAAGTGAGATATTCATTAACAATACACAACTTTTTAACATGTTAATAATAGTATTCAGTTACAATGAACATGACATAAATGTTCAAAAAAGGAAACAAAAATTGTGCGTAATAAGCACGTTGTTACAAATTAGGTCATGGAAATTGGTGAAAAATGATGAAAATGTCTATAAAACTGGATCCTGTGAAGCGAAAACATAAAACCAGACAAAGGTTCTTTCATATAAAAGTCCCATAATTGCCTATGCGAGAACCCTTGTCAGTCTAAATATAAATACTGCAGGCTGAAAATAAATCAATACACAAAGCCCTGCAACGAAATGGCACAAAGAATTTTCTTACATAATTTTCAACGAATCTCAGAATTATTCGATTATTCATTCATTCCAGATATCACAGTATCTTTTGTGGCAACGATAATGAATCACTTACCTGATAAATAGCTGCTTTGGGCAGATCCAGACATACTGCGCAACATAAAATTCCACCCAGTCTGTCTTCTAACTTGGGCTTTTTACCATCATCCAGTTTTGCGGTGGAAAGTTTTAGACGTTTAGCCTCCGGTTCCGCGAATTCCTCCATCTTTTCCACAATATCTACTGCTTCGGTGGTGATATCACCACTCGTAGTCGACGGCTCCGGGTCAGACATGACGATCTTCTTACTGCGTAGTTCCTTTTATGACCAAAAGCAAAACACAAAACACTGAACAGCTGAGATTCTGTGTTGTGCGACCTCGCTTTTCATAAATGGTCAATTACACAACAGACCGAAACCGCACTGCGCAAGTCTGCATCGGCCAGACAACTCGAACAGCTGACTGAATTGACATTTACAAGAACAAAGCACGTCAGGCTAGACAAAGAAAGGTTTCTATGGACACGCTCCTTGTATGAGATCAATCCCCACCACTATCTAGCCTCTCCTATGTTATTATCCATTTCCTTGGTGTGGTCAGGTTATTAGAAATTTATATTGCATATGTTTCGGCGTTGCCAAACTGTTGGTAATAATCCACATTTTAGCGTGAACTACACGACAAATGTAGTGTTGTATTATATTCCATGTCTTTTTTTTAAATTTCAACAACACACCACGAGGGCTTACAGCCTAAATACTATCGTACCGTGGGTGTCGACAAGGAGGAAAGAGGCAACTTGTTAATTCTGGACTTGAAGGTTTGGAGGTTCGGGGGAGAAGGAAAAACATGTGCCGACAGGGAATTCCACAACTTGGAAGTCCTCGGGACAAAAGAGCGAGCATAACAAGATGTTCTAAGTCTGGTGACCTGGACAGTAAATGGGTGCATTCGCTCTGTTCCCCTGGTAGATCTGTTGGGGGCAGCAGGTGGGGGAACTATGGAGGAAAGCTCCTCTGAGCAGTGCCCGTGAAGATATCTATAAAAGAGAGAGAGGTCACCAACGGCACGTCGGTGGGCAAGGGATGGCAGCCTTTGGGTGAGGGTAAGGTCACCGATGAGACGTATAGCTCTTTTTTGAATGGAGTCCAGGATAGCTAGTGTAGAAGCGGCAGCGGCACCCCAGATGTGGGAGCAGTAGTCGAGGTTTGGCCTTATTTGTGAAGTATATAAGGTATAGAGATTAGCTGGTGAAAAGTATTTGCGAGCCCGGAAGAGGAAACCTAATTTCTTAGCAGACGCTTCTGCAATTGATGTGACATGTTGGTGCCAATTAAGATTTCGATCCACAGAAATGCCAACAAGAGAAAAGGACTCATTACTTTGAATAACTTGGTTGTTCATTGTGATGGGTCTAGGGCTGGTGTATCTCTTGTGAGAAAGAAAGCAAGACTTAGTTTTGGTGGGGTTGAATTGTACAAGATTTCTACTTCCCCAGTCTAGTATTTTTTGGAGACAGAACCCTCCATGAGTCTGCGATCCTCATCTAATTGGGATAAAGAGACAGGCTTAGAATATTGTATATTTGAATGGGGACTTTCTTAAGGGGTGTGAACAAGAAAATGTTCTTGTGGTTTGTGCATCCAGGGGGGTCCCACGCATGTTTCTGAAAAAAATATTTTCAAAAGCGTTCAGGAGGTAATTGCAAATTTACCGAAAATATTACCAGAAAATGCGAAAAAAAAACAGCTTAGTCGGATCTCAGAAATCTGTCTTTTAGTGAATTTTCTTGAAAAAAATCACTAATGAGGAGATCTCGACTTTTGAATTTTGAAAAAATTTCTTTAAATAAGCGCTAATTAGACCCCCTAGAACACATATCAGGGGTCAGTTTCGATTTTTATATGTTTATATATATATATATATATATATATAAATATATATATATATATATATATATATATATATATATATATATATATATATATATATATATATATATATATATATATATATATATATATATATATATATATATATATATGTGTGTGTGTGTGTGTGTGTGTGTGTGTGTGTGTGTGTGTGTGTGTGTGTGTGTGTGTGTGTGTGTGTGTGTGTGTGTGTGTGTGTGTGTGTGTGTGTGTGTGTGTGTGTGTGTGTGTGTGTGTGTGTGTGTGTGTGTGTGTGTGTGTGTGTGTGTGTGTGTGTGTGTGTGTGTGTGTGTGTGTGTGTGTGTGTGTGTGTATCTCACGGATAACTCAAAAAATTATAGGCCGATTTGACTAAATTTGGTGAATACCTTCCTTTTGTAAGTGGCTTGGATAAGTTCGTTATCCAGGAAAATCGGCCGAGGTTTTCCCGGAAAATTTTGTGTTTTCTTGCGAAAAAAATTTATACCTCCGGAAATAACAAAGTAAGGGCAACCAAATTTGGTACGCGTGTTTGTATTATAAATAGCGAATCATATACCAAAATTTAGGTTTCTAAGTTTAAAGATAAAAAAGGTACAGGCTGCTAAAGAAAAAAAATTTGGAGTTTTTCTCAAAACGTCAAACTCGCAATTTTAAACCTCAAAATTGGCAATGTTTAGACAAAGAACGTGAAACAATACACGGTTTTATATCGCTAGAGGTAAATTACCTACCAAAATTTAGCTTTGTAGGTCAAAAGACAAAAAAGTTACAGGCATTTAAAGAAAAATAAATTGGGGTTTTCCTCATAATGCCAAAGTCGCGATTTAAAACGTCAAAATTGGCAACATTTAGGCAAAGAACTTGAATCTAATACGGGCTATGGAAAGAAAATGTCTCAAGAAGAATGTTTTACAAACCCTGAAGTCTTAGTTTCAATCATTATTGTTCTTCATTTTACTAAAATGTTTCCAGAAAATTCATTTCAAATAGACCCTTTCTCTGATACTTGGCAGTAGCCTTAGCTATAGAGTTTATCGTTTAATGGTATATAATTTTTGTCGAATTTGCCTAAAAAATCAATAAAGTTCAATATATCCGTTATTATACAAGATATGAAAAAAAAATACATTAATTATAGGGTGTCTTGAGCTATATCTTAAAAAATTATTACTACAATCACAGGCTGGCCCATAAGTCGTTGGTGATAAAATTTTTCTTTTTTTTTAGTCGAACACGCTTTATGTTAATTTTCCATCGAAATATAATGCATGTTTGTAGGAAAAGAAATTCTGGATGCAGCAAGTGCGTTATGGTAGCGAATTTTGATTCAATGCTTTATATTTGAAAAGCTCAATTTGCTATTAACCTATAAAGTTGACCAAGAAACGGTTTTTTCGGGAACACCTTATGTTTACTTTCGGAAATTTTTGTATGTTTTCAAACAATAAAGTTATTTTGATGAAACATGGCACATTGTTTTTACTATATAGGTTATATTGGTAACCAAATTTGATGCCTGCTTTCTTTAAAAAAACATATTTGCTATTAAATTTTTTTTAATGAAAATTCACTACCATAACGCACTTGCTGCGTCCTGAATTTTTTACATTTTGCAACCATACCTTCATTAAACCCTGTCTACTCCGCATTCGACACAGGTCTTGTAACTTTCTTGGAGGTTCTTCCGAATACATTTTTCATGTGGTTTATGCATCGAGGGTGGCTGTAGGCCTGTAGAAAAAGAAAGAAAATCCCCAGGAGGAAGTAGCGGGCCATTCAGGGGAAGGCGTATACCAGGAGAAGAGCATGTAACATAACAAAATAACTCTGCAAAAACAAGGAAGCAAAAGCTAAAAATAGTGTCACTGTGCATGTAAGATACCGAACTTTATCTATCAGCCATCGATTTGTCTAAAACTCTCCGTTAAGTAAACTGTAATCACCAAGAATATAAAATGTGGGTGCAAATAAATAGTGAATAAATCGAAAATTACACGAAATAAATAGACAGTGACTCAGACTGCCGCAGTTAGAAGTTATTTTGGTGAAAATGTCTGGGATCGGCGGATTCGCGACAGTACTGCTCACTGCACATTGGTTTTGTGTCCAGGGCCCCGAGTCTTTGGAATCAAAGCGAAGCGCTTCAAAAAAGCGAAGAAAACAGCTTAAAAGCTGACTTTTTCACATTTTGAAGCCTTTTACAGCACCCCTATTCGCCCCAGGTCCCGTAACTTTCTTGAGGGCTACTCTCAGGAAATTTGTCTTGTGGTTTAGGCAACGAGGGTGGTCGTATACATGCGAGAGGGGAAGGAAGATCCCCACGACGAAGCAGCTCCCTCCTGTTTGTCACAAGTAGAACGCTAGATGGAAGGAAAATCCATGTTACAATATAAGTACCCTAGTTTGTACAGCTAAAAGAGAACATACCATAGCAAATACTGTCAAACGATCGAAATTTAAAAAGGAACAATAAATGTATATAACACATTTTGCATGTCAAGCCAATGAGGTAGGTCCGGTCCTTGGATGTAAACAACCTTCGACCTCGCATTTAACAACCTTCGAAGTCACATTTTCCTCAGTGGAAAAACAACGTAGAAAATAAATAGCATGTCACAGACGAGGAACTAGCGAGACATTCACGCACAAACCACTACAACACTAATGGGCATTAAGAGAACGAGGTAAACAACGCACAATTTCAGAAATAACGTCCGTGAACACATGAATATATAAGAAACCATGTAAACGGGTACGCGTACTAACGGCGTATTAGAAGCGAACTTATAAATTGGCAGTAGAAGCGAGTGGTCTAGGTATCTAGAATATTCCCGGGATTCCCAAAGTCAATGTGAACTTTATGTCACATGTAATGTTTAGGAGGCGAAGGGGTGTCACGGAATAGAGCCGTACTGGGAAATTGTTTAAAAAGTATGTAATGGGTAAAATACTTTAAATGTAAATAATTCGACAAAGGCAAGAGAACAAAAGGTTAGAATAGTGCCAGCGTGCATGTAAGATACCAAACTTTGTCTATCACTAGTCGTTTTGTCTAAAACTGTTTGTGAGGTCATCTGTAAATTCACCCTATTTATATTTCAAAAATATCCTTGTTTTTTTTTGTTCCCTCAGGGCTCGTCCGCAGCCTTGCCGCCCCGATAGCACCGCAACCCTTGGTTGATTGTGCATACCCTTAGTCTTACTCCACCCATTCCAAAATCACTGTGCCTTGAACTAGTCTGCACAGCGATTGGTAGGGTGAAGTTTTATATTGCTCTGTCTCCGGTCTATAGTGACCGTAGATCAGTTGTCTTTTCCGGTCCAGAGCTATACACTCACACAAGATGTGCTGGGCTGATTCCTCCCCCTCGCCGCAGAGTCTGCATGCGAGGTCCCCTTCGAACCGCCCCATTTTATGCAGGTGTTTCTTGACGGCCATGTGTCCCGTCAAGAGACCTGTTGTGTTTCTGAGCTGTCCTCTGCTAAGGTTTAGCAGCTCCACAGCTCTCTTTGAACTGGGTCCGTCAATTATTGACTTCCCATGTCTGAGCCCTGGACAGTCCGCCCAGTACACCTTGGGTTGATTTCTGACCCAGGACTTAATGGCTCCCCTGGCAGTGCTCTTTGACACGCCCAGAGCCGGTTCTGGTCCCATAAATGGTTCTGCTGACCCTCTCTTCGCGAGACTGTCAGCTTCTTCATTGCCTTTGACCCCCGAGTGACCCGGCACCCAGATGAGGGTCACCTCATTCTACCCAGCCAGGTCGCTCGTCTCGTCTCGGCACTCACTCACCAGCCAGGAATTTACCCATGGGCTACTTAGTGCCTTAAGGGCTGCCTGGCTGTCTGTGGCTATGAGGATCCGCTTGTTGGTGTAGCCCCTCCTCTTGTTCTCCCGCACACAGTGTAGGATGGCGTACATCTCGGCCTGAAACACCGTTGCATGGGCTCCGAGGGAAATATTATGACTTACCCTCGGTCCTTCCGAGTAAACACCTGCCCCCGTCCCACGCTCCCCGCCAGATCCGTCCGTGAACCAGACGAGCGCGTCCCGTGGTATGCCCGGCGTCTCCTCCCGCCATGCCTCGCGATCAGGGATTTCCACTGTAAAGTTGTTTTCCCTGCACATTCGCGGGCTCGCGAAGTCTGACCTCATTTCAAGCATGGGCTCCTTCACGATCTCCTGAATTTTGCAGTGGCCCCTGAAGCCTGGGTTGATCTTCAGTCTACCATTGCAGGCTAGTCTGTATAGTCCTAGCCTGGCCTCTCCCATAATAACTAAGTGTAGGGGGGGGGGGGAGGGGGGTAGATCCAGCAACACCTCCATGGCGGTTGTTGGGGTTGAAGACATGGCCCCTGTGATGCCTAGGCAAGCCATCCTTTGGATCTTGCCTAGTTTTTGTTTGGCACTGGATTGTGTCACCTTAGGCCACCAGACCAGTGCCGCATATGTTAACGATGGTCTGACAACCCTTGTGTACAGCCAGTGGGCCATATTAGGTCTTAGTCCCCACGTTTTTCCATATAGCCGCCTAGTGACGGCTAAGGTCATGACTGCCTTACGCAGTATTTTTCCAATGTGACCATTCCAGGTTAGCTTAGAGTCCAAAATATCCTTGTTACTTATTGATCTATTTTAAGAAGACGTTCAATTCCATTTTAAACACAGTTTTTTGCTACATTTACCACCATGTGTAATAATACTTACAGGCTATAGTTTTTTTAGTGAATTTTTATTTAGAAAAATTCACTAATAGAGAGGTATCGATGGTGAGACTTTGCAAAAATTCTTTCAAATGAGTGCGAACTAGGACCCCTATATCCGGGGTCAGTTTCAATTTTTATATGTTTATATATATATATATATATATATATATATATATATATATATATATATATATATATATATATATATATATGTATCCAACCGCTAACTCAAAAAATAATTAACCGACTTCGATTAAACTTGGCAAGTGCCTTTCTTTTATTAATGGCTTGGATGAGTTCGTTAGTCAGAAAAATCGGACGGGGTTTTCCGGGAAAATTTTGAGTTTTCTTTCGAAAAAAGTTTTTTCTCCGAAAGTAACAAAGCTGTTTTAATGAAATTTAGTATATATGTTGCCTCAGGCGAGATTGTACTGCGTACCAAAATTCAACTGTCTAAGTTTAGAGGAAATTGAGTTATTAAAATTTTAAATTTTCTCTCGAAAAAAATTTTTTTCTCCGAAAATTACAAAGTTATTTTAATGAAATTTTGTGGATATCTTTCCTTGGGAAAGACCTTACTACGTACCAAAATTAAACTCTCTAAGTTTATAGAAAATTGAGTTATTTAAATTTGAAGCATTTAATATTTAATCAAGATAAACGAGCATCAGTAGACAGTTTTCGGATCGCTTGCATCAGGATCACATGAACACTTAAGCATTGTTTGAAATTAATGTCTTGAATGCGAGAAGAATCTTTGATCCTGACATCTAGCAGTAAAAAGCGTAACCATTAAGCGTAATATTGAGAATATTTTTCAATTCTTATTAATTATTTAAAATAGCAGAACTTAAAATGTCTAGCATGTAGTTTTAACAATGGTTCTGTATTTTAAATGTTTTTATCATAAAGATTCTAATACTTTACTTTTACAGTTATAATTCTTTAGTCAATATTTGTAGTATTGACTAAAGATAAATTTTTATGTACTATAGACGTTATAATGGCCCATTTAAAACGAAACAGACGGATTATTTTAACGACATGTCAAACCTTAGATCTAATAAGTCACTTATATTATTTTTTATATCTTAAATCAAACAGGCTCCGGCGATACGTGACAGATGTTTGTTTTGAAACGGTTTTCACAGCTCCTATTAGTTTTAGTGAATTTTTATTTAAAAAAATTCGCTAATATAGAGGTAACGATGGTGAGACCTTGCAAACATTTCTTCAAATGAGCGCGAACTAGGACCCCTAGAACCCATATCCGGGGCCAGTTTCAATTTTTATATGTTTATACATATATATATATATATATATATATATATATATATATATATATATATATATATATATATATATATGTATATATATATATATATATATATATATATATATATATATATATATATATATATATATATATATATATATATATATATATATATATATATGTATGTATGTATGTATGTATCCATGCGATAATTAAAAAAATAATTAACCGATTTCGATGAAACTCGGCAAGTGCCTTTCTTTTATTAATGGCTTGGATGAGTTCGTTAGCCAGAAAAATCGGACGGG
Organism: Tillus elongatus; assembly: GCA_964006375.1. NCBI lineage: Eukaryota > Metazoa > Arthropoda > Insecta > Coleoptera > Cleridae > Tillus > Tillus elongatus. The sequence goes on from OZ023264.1 coordinate 14,330,315, forward strand.
GTTTTCCGGGAAAATTTTGAGTTTTCTTTCGAAAAAATTTTTTTCTCCAAAAGTAACAAAGCTGTCTTAATGAAATTTACTATATATATATTGTCTCAGGAGAGATCTTACTACGTACCAAAATTCAACTTTCTAGGTTTAGAGAAAATTGAGTTATTCAAATTTTAAATTTTCTTTTGAAAAAAAATTTTGTTCTCCGAAAATTACAAAGTTATTTTAATGAAATTTTGTGGATATCTTGCCTTAGGAAAGACCTTACTACGTATTAAAATTAAACTCTCTAAGTTTGTAGAAAATTGAGTTATTTAAATTTGAAGCATTTAATAAAAATTCACTACCATAACGCACTTGCTGCGTCGCGAACTTTTTTTGCCATATATACATCTCAGTTCTTTGCGACATATACCAACATCCGTAATAACATTCCCAAGCTACCACTTCCAAGGGGTGTATAGACTTAATAACTAATAAATCTGACAACATTGCTTTGGTAGGGTATGTGTATGTGTGCATGTGTAGGTAAACAAAAACATGTTTACAGTTTGGAAACCTCTTTGTTGTTATTAAATGTGGAATTCATCACGTGATATCTAGCCAATGGAGTTCATTATACCACGCTTATTTATAATCACCAACCATAAATTGTGCTAAAATGGATGACGCAATATAATGTTTTTGTTTTGAAAGGGAATTCATGCATGAATTATTTCTATAAGTATTTCAATGGTTCTATAAACGCAATTAAAACTTTTGCAGACAGTTTTATCTGTTAATCTTTTTAGTTATCAATATAACTGCGTTCTACTGATGATTGACATTAAAATTAATCTAAATGATGTCTGCTTAATAGCGCTTCTATCATAGTTAAAATAAACACAGGAGTATTTCTTTCCAAATTTTATTTAATTTGTCTTATATTATCTCCCCAAATAGTACAGATTATTTATTTTTACTGGTTGCAGGATCTACAGACTCTCCATTATAAAAAAGTTCGGGACCCAGCAAATGCGTTATGGTAGCGAATTTTCGTAAAAATGTTTTTAATGGCAAATATGTCTCGTTTTTACAAGAATGACATTTGGTTGATAGTATATGTGGCGGTGGTTCCGACCGCAGTGTTTCCGTCAACACTACTCTATGTTTCTGCATAAATACTCTTGACAGTTAAACGTTGCGTTACGTTATGCGACAGCCAGCTGTCAAGAACTAAGGCATATCAGCTTCAGTCGATCTGGTCCAGGATAGATTTTGTTGGCCCAAATTGAAACGCGATGTATCTCTTTGGTCTAAAACTTGCATTCCCTGCCAGAAAGTCAAGATATGGAGACACACTTCCAGTGCCATTGGACAATACACCCCAGCCATGAGAAAATTCTCGCATATAAATGTTGACATTGTGGGACCATTACCACCATCACAAGGTCAACGCTATCTGTTAATAATAATATACAGATTTTCTCGATGGCCCGAAGCAATTCCATTGTCAGATATTACAGCAGAAACAGTAACGAACACTATTTTATCATGCTGGATCTCTCGTTTCGGTGTTCCGCAATACATCACCACAGACAGAGGTAAACAATTCGATTGCCACCTTTTCACACGCCTCACTAAAACACTAGGTGCAGACCACATCAAGACCACAGCTTACCACCCAGCAGCAAATGGTGTAATCGAGAGATGGCATAGAGTTCTGAAACAGGCCTTGAAAGCTCATATGGACGAAAACTGGGTCGCTAAATTGCCAATTGTGTTACTAGGACTCAGATCGTACATAATTCCAGAATATCGCTCAACACCCGCTAAAATAGTCTACGGAGAATCAATCAAACTTCCCACCCACTTTTTCAACAGCACACAAGCTCATGATGTTCCACCACTTATATCTCAGCTGAAAGAAGACATAAGGAAACTTCGACCAGTACCTTTTAAACATCATACTGCAAAAAAGGTATTTGTCCATCCTAAGCTTATGGAAGCTCCTTTTGTTTTTGTTCGCATTGATATTCCGCGAAAAACCCTCGAACCAGTTTATGACGGCCCCTTTGAAGTGTTATCCCGAACTGACAAAGTCTTCAAAATTAAGAAATCACACGGAGAAGAGACAATTTCTGTTGACCGTCTTAAACCCGCATTCATTCTTTGTGATAACGAACAGACAACTTTCCAGCCTCAGAGACATCCTAATGAAACTGAAAGTGACAGTGAAAGTCTAACATCTAGTGAAACTGAAAGTGACAGTGAAAGTCCAACACCTAGTGAAACTGAAAGTGACAGTGAAGTTCCCGTTCCCGTTCAAACTACACGCCATGGACGTAGAGTTCGATTTCCACGAAGATACTTGAACTAATAGCGTTGCCACTGAGAGGGGAGTATGTGGCGGTGGTTTCGACCGCAGTGTTTCCGTCAACACTACTCTATGTTTCTGCATAAATACTCTTGACAGTTAAACGTTGCGTTACGTTATGCGACAGCCAGCTGTCAAGAACTACGGCATATAAGAGACACCAGGCGATCTCTCTCTCTCTCTCTCTCTCTCTCTCCTCGCTACCAACCGCTACAGTGAACACACGTCCTCTACGCTCGGTCAGTTATCTGTTATGTACTCATGTACTGTTGTAATTGTTATAGTTAAATGTATCATATAGTTTATTCAGTTAGTGAAATAATAAAGTATATTAAATGTTTACGTATGGATTTAATATCAACAAGTGCAATTAACTTCCATAGTATAACCTATATAGCACTAACAATGTACCATATTTCATTAAAATAGCTTTGTTGTTTCAAAAAGGACAAACATTTTCCGAAAGTAAACTTTAAAAGTTCCAGAAAAACTGGTCCGATTTTCCTGGCTAACGAACCTTTTTAAGCCATTTACACACCTGCCAAAATATAATTATTCACAAACAGCTTTAGAACCAAAATTGAAAAAAAAATATGATAATGTCTTTTACATAAGTTGCCTTCAGTAATGTTACGCTAAATTATATTTTTCACAAAAATTCGACAACTTTTTTTCTACAATAGCTTACTAAACATTTATTATTTATTACCAACATATCATAAAAATCTTACAAAAAATGATTTCTACGGAAACACTAAAAACATTTTTGCGAAAAGTTTTCAAATTCAGCCACTATTTGAGAGTGGCTGTATACGGCAGCTTGATTTTTTCGACGAGTAATACAAAGATAAAGCTCTCTGAATGCGCCATTTCCATGGGGCTCCGCTATCTATTGATAAAAACGCCATATCACAATTTACGATATGCGTTTGAAATATGGTCCAAAAACGTAAAAAGTTGCAAAACAATTGAAATAATTCAAAAACGATGAACGATATCATTTTTTTCCTTACAAACATGCATTTGTAAATTTGATGGAAAACACAAAAATGCAATATTATAAGGGGTGTTCTATTAAAAAAATAAAGCGTGTATCATCAACGACTTATGGGTTACCCTGTAATTGTCAAAATAGGTTTATAAGATACAGCTCGAGATACCCTTTAATTAACGTATATACTTTTTCCTCATATCTTGTATAATAACGGAGATATTGAGGTTTACCCCAGAAATGCGCCACCCTGTATATGTGTAAACAGGCAAAAACTGAAACTGACCCCGTATATGAGTTTTTGGGGTTCTAGTTCGCGCTCACTTGAAGAAATCTATTTAAAATTCATAAGTCGCGGTCTTCTTAATAACAAATTTTTTCTACGAAAATTTGCTAAAATATAGACTATTAAACCATAAACTCTATAGCGGAAACTACTGCCGAAGCATGAGAAAGAGGGTCTATTGAAATTGATTTTCCGAAAATATTTTAGTAAAATGAAGGACAGTGATGGTTGAGGCTGAAACTTAAGGCTTTCGAACCGTATTTGCTTCAAATTCGTTGTCTAAATATTGCAAATTTTGACGTTTCAAATCGCGACCTTAACGTTTCAAGAAGAAAAATTATACAATTTTCAAAATATTTTTTCTGCTACTCCTTGCCACTTTTGCGCCAACAAAACTGAACTGATGTATGTAATATTCAATTGGTTTTGTTCAGCACACAAAATATTTTGTTCTTGTGCTTTCCTCTGATCACTAGTGGCACCCATTTTTTTTTAAATGCCTATAACTTTTTTGTTTGTTTTAACTTAGAGATCTGATTTTTGATGTGTAGGGTAAGTTTTATAGTGGAAACGTATATGTCAAATTTGGTTGTCATAGCTGCGTTATTTTCAGAGATACAAAAATGTTCCGAAAAAAAAACCCAACATTTTCCCGGCTAACGAGCTTCTCCAAGCCACTCGCAAAAGGAAGATACGTACCAAATTTCAGCAAAATCGGCCTATTATTTTTTGTTATCGGTGTGATATATATATATATATATATATATATATATATATATATATATATATATATATATATATATATATATATATTTATATTATATATATATATATATATATATATATATATATATATATATATATATATATATATATATATATATATATATATATCCGACCGATAACTCAAAAAATAATGGACCAAACCCCAAGAAAAATTTCTTGTTCACACCCCCCAAGGAAGTTACGGGACCAGGAGTGAGTAGGGGTGCTGGGCGGGGTAGGTAGTAAAAAGGAAATATGAGCAGAAAATGCGAATAAAACGGCTTGAAAGTTGTCTTTTTCACATCTTGAAGCCATATTCCCCTTAAACCCTGCCTACCCCGCACCGTACCCCTATGCCACCAGGTGCCGTATAACTTCCTTGGCGGGTATAAACAAGATATTTTTCTTGTGGTTTATGCAACGAGGGTGGTTGTATGCACGCGAGGGGGGAAGGAAAATCCCCACGACGAAGCAGTCACCACAACCCCCCAACCCTAGCACAAGTCGAAGCGCGGGGGTGGGTCTGCTTCGTCGTAGGCATTTTCCTTCCCTCCTCGTGTAGGCAGGGTTTAATGGGGATATGGCTTCAAATAGACAGCTTTTAAGCAGTTTTCTTCGCTTTTTCTGCTCATATTTCCTTTTTACTACCTACCCCGCCCAGCACCTCTATTCACGCCCAGTCCCGTAACTTCCTTGGGGGGTGTGAACCAGAAATTTTTCTTGTGGTTTGTGCATCCAGGTGGGATCCTAGTAATATTTCTGAAAACAATATTTTGAAAAACGTTCGGGAACTAATCTGCAAATTTACCGAATTTTCATAAAATCTTTCAAATTTCAATAACTCAATTTGGTATTTACGTAAGCTTTGTTGGTTAGGAAACCAACATTTAACTTTATTTTCGGAAATTTTTCTATATTTTCAAACAATAAGTAATTTTGATAAAAAATAGTACCTACATTGTTTCTACTACATAGGCTATACCGGTAATCAGATTGATGCCTGCTCGTATTTGCTATTAAAAACATTTTTTATGGAAATTGACTTCCATAACACACTTGCTGCATTCAGACTTTTGAAAAATGTTTATATATTTTCAAACAATAACGTTATTTCGATGAAATATGGTACATTGTTTCTACTATATAGGCAACCAAGTTTGATGCCTGCTTTCATCAAAGAGACATTTGTTATTAAAAATATTTTAAAGAAAATTCACTACCATAACGCACTTGCTGCGTCCAGAATTTTTTAATTTGGATTCATATTCACACCTTTCCATTCCATTGTCAGTTGTTGCAAAAAGTTATTCTGTGGTTGTGGTCTAGACAATTTTAGGTTGAATCAAGTAACAACAAATCACCGACGCAATATGACAAAATTTTTGTTGATTTTTTGACATTTTTATTTTTACAAAATATATACGCCTGTTATTTTATACACTTTTTTGTAAAAATTACACAATACAAAGATGGAGGGAAGTAAGTATACCATTCTATTCATTCTTCAACAAAATCCATCACCTCTTGTTGTTTTTGGTATAAGTGTACCTGCAGGGGCAAGAGGAGTACATCTGGGCGATGCGGACCTGCGGATATCAGGAATCGGAGTCTGACTTCTGGAAGGATCGGCGCACCACCAGACAGGACATCATCGCCTTCAGCCAGGATGGAGAAAAGGAGCGTTCTGCTGCTTCCAGGGACGACATGACAACCAAGGTCCTGGCTTCACTAGTGCCTGACGAGATCATCTTCAACGTCAACAACTATTCTCACAGGCACTACGACGCCTGCCTTCTTTTTGGAGATGTCTCAGGTAACTTCGAATACATTTGATAAGTGAAGAATGGTATTACCTTTTAGGATCTTAATGATGTTACTTGTTTTTTTGAAGAGTTTCTTGATTGTATATTAATGTTCATGGTAACGAAGAGAACAAAAGAAAATTAGGTAGCTAGACTCCCTTGTGATACAGGTTGCTAAGACACTAGCCTATAAAACAGGAAATCTCTTCTGTTCGATATCTGGGTGGACCAAAGAGAAATGTACCTGATTTGGATATAGTTTCCACTGATAATATTTTCTTGTAATAACAAAGGATGTTACTGAGAAGGACAAAAAAAAAAGAATAAAAACGTAGCACTTTTCTAAACTGCCCACTTACATAGCAATATCAGGTTTATACTGCAACAACTGCAACCCAAACTTTTAATTAAACTATTCATTTAATATAAATATTATTTTAAAGCCGAACTGGTCTTTATTAAGTTTTTATTTAAGTTCCGCTGCTAATTCGTCTAAGTTAAGGGCCTTCTCAAATTCTTTTCTTGAAATTGGTGGACCCAAATCACCTGGGTTTATGTTCTCTATATTTCCTCTATATATACTCTTCTTCGCAGTTAATTGCGCCTCTATAATACAACTCTTCTAGATTTGTTTTCCAGTAGTGTACTCATTTTCTAGTAATATGTTTCCATCGCTGTCCTGTATGACTTTACTTTTTTTCCTCAGGACTCGTCCGCGGCCTTGCCGCCCCGATAGAACTGCAACCTTTGGTTGATTGTGCATATCCTTAGTCTTACTCCACCCATTCCAAAATCACTGTGCCTTGAACTAGTCTGCACAGCGATTGGTAGGGTGAAGTTTTCTATTGCTCTGTCTCCGGTCTAGACTGACCGTCTTTTGCGGTCCAGAGCTTTACACTCACACAAGATATGCTGGGCTGATTCCTCCCCCTCGCCGCAGAGTCTGCATGCGAGGTCCCCTTCGAACCGCCCCATTTTATGCAGGTGTTTCTTAACGGCCATGTGTCCCGTCAAGAGACCTGTTGTGTTTCTGAGCTGTCCTCTGCTAAGATTTAGCAGCTCAACAGCTCTCTTCGAACGGGGTTCGCCAACTATTGACTTCCCATGTCTGAGCCCTGGACAGTCTGCCCAGTACACCTTGCGTTGGCTTCTGACCCAGGACTTAATGGGTCCTCTGGCAGTGCTCTTTGTCACGCCCAGAGCCGGTTCTGGCCCCATAAATGGTTCTGCTAACTCTCTCTTCGCGAGACTGTCAGCTTCTCTATTGCCTTTGACCCTTGAGTGACCCAGCACCCAGATGAGGGTCACATCATTCTGCCCAGCCAGGTCGCTCGTCTCGTCTCTGTTAGTGAAGAATAATCTTCTTACTTGCTGGAAAGCTTGATCTGACGGCCGTTTTTTATGTAATTTTATAATTCTTCACTATTTATCTGCAACTATACTATGCTTTTTTAAAGGTTCTATATCTTTGTTTGATCATATCCTTTAACTTGCTTATTTTTACGGTATGTGAGACTTCATTTTTAAGTTTTCTCCATCTGAAATACTGCTGTCTAGAAACCGCTTTTCCGCCCACAAGTTATCCCACAGTTGATATTTACCTTATTGCTATCGCTATCTAGAAAATAGCGAATTTTGTTGACATTTATTTTAAACTTTTTGGTACATTGTTCCAGGTTTTACTGATCTCTGCGAGAAGTACAATCGCACAGGCAAAAGTGGACCATCGAGGATGACCCAGGTGTTGAACTCTTACATTGGATCGATGGTCCAGGAGGTGATGTCACACAATGGTGACGTGCTGAAGTTCTCCGGGGACGCTTTTCTAGCAATGTGGAAGTGTACAGAAAACGATCCTATGAGAGATGCGGTCCATCAGGCTCTGGATTGTGCGTTGGTCATACAGAAATCGCATGGGATGTACGAAACAGACGTAGGTGTCGTCATCAGAGGTAAGAAAATCGTAACTGACTTTATAAAATCGCGTAATATAATATATGGTTAGAAAACAAATGGGTCGCATCTTTTAACGGCAGGGGAAATCATGCTCTGTTGGTACTCCTGTTTTTCATCAAATGGATTTTTTCTTTTTTCGTCAGTTATGGATGAAGAGTTTTTTCATGATACACAAGTTTGTGAAACTACTTTATGAAATTACAAAATGTTTTAGCAAATAGACCAAAACTGAGAATTAGACATATAAAAAAGCAAAAGCAATAGTGAATATGTTATACTACCTAGAACAACACCCCGAAAAACTCATCGGATAGAATAGTAAAGTATTTGGAAATCGAGAGCACGAAAAGAACTATTCACAAAACTGCGCAAGGGATAAAGCAGGAACTGAACATCAACGTTAATCAAGAGATGACTGGTAAAAATCAGAGAGAAAATCGGAGGAGACAGGTGAAGACGATATTTCAGGAGGCGTCGAAGCGTAAGTAGAGGGAGAAGCCCTTACATGGACAATATGTGGGTAGAATATCAAGAGACACTGTTGATAAAGTCGGTACTAGTCCTCTAGCAACATTAAAGCAGAGACAGAAGCTCTCATTCTTTCCGCTTTGGATCAAGCTTTGAGAACGCGCTACTACGAAAAAGGTAGCTTGGCAAGGGCGTACCCAGCGAGGGGGGGCAGCTGCCCCCCCCCCCTGGAAGCCTGGAAGAAAAAAATAAATCCTCATAAAAAAATAATACCACAAACAAATAGGATAATTATCGTACATCTCGCAAAGCTTTACGCTGATCTAGAGCCATCTAGCGACTGGTAGCGAAATCTGTCAGCCAGTTAGTGGGATTCGAGAAAGACTGAGAGATCGCTAGAGTCTACAGGCGGTAGCCAATGAGAGAAAAGTAAATCTTCTAGAAAGGTCTCTGCCTTCCCCCTCGATCTAGAGTGTTCCGCATGTCCGCATCACTATATAAACTGACCCGCCCGCCGCTACTTGATCAGTATTTGTATGTTAGTTGAACTGTTGGTGTTTACTACTAAGTATTTTTTTAAACAACCAATTATTATAGTTTATTAGTTTACCTTCTTATTTACGTTTGGAGAACACTGAGGCTGCCTAAATTATACATAATTGTCTTAAAATTTTGGTTTCATTCACCTTTTCCGCGATAAGATGTTACAACCTGAACGACCATGGCTTCCCCCCCCCCAGTTTTGATCCTGGGTACGCCCGTGGAGCTTGGAAGTGGACAGTGATGGAAAGTGTAGAATCTGCAAGGAAAACCAGGAGATAATTGATTATATAGTGTCGAGCTGCGTATGTCGAAGGCGTATGTAGACACACATGATAAACTCTGTAAAACACTATGAACTCAGTAAGCACTATAGAATAGCTGTAGAAGACAAGTGGTACAAACATACAAGTAGCCAGCAATGGCAGAGTCACCATCTTATACAACCAAACTACCCATATAGACAGATTTATCGCTGCAAACCACCCAGGTATGGTGATCAAGAATTATGGACACAACACCTGCACCCTGACTGACGTCTCAATTCCTAGCGATGCCAATATCGATAAAAAAGGGACAGAAAAATTTGAAGTACCGGGACTTGGATATTGAAATAGAATGCATGCGGAGTATGAATGCAAAGATGATACCAATAGTCATAAGGGCACCCGGCACTAAAACTCATGCACTGAAATGAAACCTACGGCAGCTCCCTACAAGTGTCATTATTGGGAAACTACAGACACGGGCGATATTGGGGACGTAATACATACTGCGGAAAGTCTTAACTTAAATCTTGGCCTGAAATGCTCTCAGAAAATTATTAGAATTGGAAGGATCTAAGATGAGTTTATCTTGTATCAAATATGCCCCAGGTTTTTGGAAGGATACTTGGTATATAAAACTTGATGGCGGATGCCCCACACTTTCCACTGGGAGTGCTGAAATAGAAATAATAATAATAATTTTCTAAGATAAGCCGTTGTCCTTATATTTTAGCCCATCATCTTTAAAAAGTGCTTATTATTATGTTTTAGTGAAACTTGCCATTTCCGCTGGTCATGTTATTTTTTCACTAATTGGAGATGCTAAAAATTCCCACTACGTCGTCGTTGGTGGACCAATTTGGGAGGTGAAGGCTGCTGAAAGTAAAAGTATAGCTGGCGAAATAATTGTATCTCCAACAGCTTGGCTGCATATCAATCCAACCGAATACCTGTCAGAAGAAATGAGTGATAAACTCCACGTTAAGGTTAGTGTGTTCGAAGTTTTTGTCTAAAAAAATATTTTATTTATTCATTAGGTCCCAGAAAAACATTTGCAGAATACAATACACTGTCTTATGTAATGCGTATATTAGACGTTTATGAACTCGTAGTTAGAATTTTATTAGGTACACAAATTTGTCTACTTCCGTAACCGACTTCGATTATTTCAACAACACACCACGAGGCCTTACAGCCTAATACTATCGTACCGTTGGTGTCGACAAGGAGGAAAGAGGCAACTTGTTAATTCTGGACTTGATTTCTACTTCCCCAGTCTAATATTTTTTGGAGATCCACGGAGATAGAACCCTCCATGAGTCTGCGATCCTCATCTAATTGGGCTAAAGAGACAGGCTGATAATATTGTATATTTGAGTGGAGGGTGCTGTCGTCCGCGTAACTGTGAACTGGTTAATTGGATACAGTTTAGAGGAATGGCCATCCACGACAACAGAAATGCTCCGGTTGAAGAGGAAATTTGCTGTCCACGTACAGAGTTTTGGTGGTAGGCCATAGGCCGGTAGTTTATTAAGCAGCGCTGCGTGCCAAACCTGGTCGAATGCTTTGGATATGTCTAGAGCGACAATCTGGGATTGACCGTGTAGTTCCATAGACTTGTTCTAAGAATGGGTGACAAAGGAAAGGAGGTCGGCAGTTGATCTGGGCTGACGGAATCCATACTGCCTGTCGTGGATTAGACTGTGTTTTTCAAGAAATTTTAGTAATTCGGTGTTTATATACGTTTCCATCACTTTAGAGACGACTGAAAGGAGAGAAATAGTCCTGTAGTTGCTAGGAAGCGCTTTGGATCCTTTCTTGGGGACGGGTTGTACTCGAACAGTTTTCCAGTTACTAGGGAATATGCCTCTATTGTAAGATGTCTGAAACAGACGAGTCAGGACAGGAGCAAGTTCTGGTGTGCATTTTTTGAGAACAATTGCTGGGATCTCGTCAAGGCCAGAGGCTTTCCTGGTATTAAGAGAAGAGAGGATCTTTCGTACCTTCTTAGTTTTGAAAATGATATCCGTCATTTTATGCGCGACATTAGGGACTGTTGGTGGTTGAACATTTGGAGGTGGGTTGAGAGTAGAATTGCCGGCGAACAACGAGGCAAAAAGTTCAGCCTTGCCCAGGGCGGTAGAAACAATTTCATCCCCTGAGACAAGAGGTGGGAACGTGCTCTTGCAGAAATTATTCCCAATAGATTTAGCAAGAGTCCAGAAGGGTTTGCTGCCGCTGGAGCTTAAGAGGACTTTGTTTTTGATGTGGTTATTAAACGAGTTTTTTGCCTCAGAAAGAATGCGGACATAGCGGCTTCTTGCGTCGTTAAATGCTTGACGGTTTTCTTAACTGGGATTATGTAGAAGCTTTTTGTGAGCTTTGACCTTTTCAAGTCTGGCCTTGTCACAGGATTTAGAGAACCAGGGCTTTTGAGTGGCTGCAGAGATTTTCTGTGTACGTGGAATAAATAATTCCATGCCAGCTTGGATAATTTCGAGACGTTTTGTGAGATATCAGAGGTGTCAGGATGAGAGAAGCAGACAGACGCTCATGGAAATGAGGAAAAGTAATCTAGCATTTCGTCCCAGTTCGCGGAGTTGTAGTGCCAAACGATACGTGGGTGTGATGTCTGTGTGACCTCGGGTTGCATTGCGCAGGAAGCAGTGACCATGCCGTGGTCTGAGCGACCCAGGGGGGCGGTGACATATCTTATAGCAGTCAGGATTTGTAGTAAGAAAGAGATCCAAAGGATTTGAGCTGTGTGTTGGGATGCGAGGAAAGTAAGTAGGTTGCTGAACCATATTGGCTAAAGAATTGCTGACTGCAAAGGCCTCCGCTGCTCTTTCTTGTGGATCGGTTTTTGAAGATCCTAGCCATTGCTTATTATGGACATTGAAGTCACCAAGAATGGTGACCTCGGAGGAAGGATATTCAGAAATCATATGGTCGGTTTTTTCAGAAAGGTAGTCAAAGAGCTGGAGAAAGTTGTTGTCAGAAGGTGACCGGTAAATGCAAAGGTGGCAAAATGGTGGACGGAGTTCAGGTTAGAATTTAGGCCACATATATTCGAGAAGGATATGTTAAATCTTGATGCTGGCGCCCCCTGTACATCCCTCTCCCAGAGATCCGAATGGAGGAATATTTTATCTCCGGAATCTTTTGTACAAGGAGGAGCCATCATAATTTTTGTTTATAAGGGAAACCGACTCATACATCAGAACCGGAAACGTCCGTTGGGACTTCAGGATGTAAGGGGTGGTACCTCCTCGGGCGTGAAAAAATCCTTTCCTATCACGTTCGTTCTTTCACATAAAAATATTTTCGTTATGACACGACTTTTTGTTATACATGAAGTTGATGGCAACTGTTTCATTTTAGGTGGAATACCTGTATATTTTGATATTCGAATATTCTTAAGAAAATCGCGTCAAACATAGCTACATTAGTTAGACAGCTGTGAAGCTATTCAGCATTTTTTCTGGAGGACATTTGTTGTTAGCTTAGTATCTTGGATGCTAGTTTAGACAGGAAACTTAAATTTACTTAATATTCTGGCTAAAAAGTGAAAGAAAAGCTTTATCAACTGATTACGAACTGTTACAAACCGTGGGAGCTGTCTAATAACGGATATATTGAGCTTTATTGATTTTTTACGAAAATTCGACAAAAATTATATACCATTAAACAATAAACTCTTTAGCTAAGACTACTGCCAAAGCATCAGAGAAAGGGTCTATTTGAAATGAATTTTCTGGAAAGATTTTAGTAAAATGAAGGACAATCACGGTAGAAGCTAAGACTTGAGGCTTTGTAAAGCGTTATTCTAGAAACATTTTCTTTCCATAGCTCGTATTAGTTTCAGGTTCTTTGCCTAAATTGCGAATTTTGACGTTTTAAATCGCGACTTTGACGTTTTGAGGATAACCCCAATTTATTTTTCTTTAAATGCCTATAACTTTTTTGTCTTTTAACCTACAGATTTATATTTTGGTAGGTAATTTAAACTGGTAATTTTTAAACTCTCTAAACAAATTTATTTTTTATAGGTGCATGGGCTAGGCGCCAATTGGAGAAACATTCAAAAGAGTTCTAGGTATCAAAAAATGGGTAATAAATAACATATCTATATCCACTTTACATCATTATTAAATTTTTATTTTATCGTTACCAGAAGAAGCAGGTGAAGACAAAGAAAGTGAAAATAGTGAAGAAAGTGGCGAAGAACAGAAACAGGCAATCAGTGACGAATTCTCTTGTAAGTGCAATTAAGTACATATTATAGTTTATTAAGTACATATTATAGTTTAGAAAACATAATCACTTTAGCAAATGCAAATGTATAATAAACAAACACGGTTTTTTCTGGTTTTACACGTTTTTCTTCTTGTAAGTTGAATTACACAGTGAGACAACAACAATAACAAAAACAACAACAACAATAATAATATTAATAACAAAAACACTATATAGGGTGTGGAGATTCAAAGCACTCGATGGAAGATCTCCCCAATCTCTGGATAATGGTGACAAGGAAGCGTCACCACGCTGGCTTAAGGAATGGTATCCTTTTGGAGAAACTGAGGGCCTCATTCAGGCTATTCAAGCCCAAGTAATAGCAACGATCAACTATGAAAATATATTGAAAAGCTAGACGTGATCGACCGGTGCAAAAGATCTCAAAAGAATCCGAAACAATAGATCACCTTATATCAGGCTGCCCAAATCTGGAAAATACAGAATACATTCATAGACACAATCTTACAGCCAATATTCTACACCAAGCTCTAGCTCAGAAATACAATCTTCATCCCGAAAATAAAACGGTACCTTACTATGACTATAAAGCAAGACCAGTGTTAGAAAACGCAAAACGAAACTCATAAACTGTATTACAACCTCCCAATTCATACAGATAAAACAATTACTGCAAATAAACCAGAACTTGTGCTACACAACATATAAGACAAGACAGCAATCTTCATAGACATCACGCATACCAACGGTCACAATATAAACAGAGCAGAGGAAGAAAAGGTTAAAAAGTATATCCCGCTATCAATAGAATATAAAGAAATCCATAAATTAAAATCAATGCAAATCATTTCCGTGGTCATAACAGCAACAGGTCTTGTCAACAAAAATCTATCACAATCAACAGTAAAACTGCAACTGGGCCCTACGACGCTTATTCCAAAAATGCAGAGGAATTTTATCCTGGAAACCTGTCGCATCGTAAGAACAGTCTTAAATATTCCAACGCGGGAAATAGAGTAACATTTACTAACAGGCCTCTTATATCTGCAACCAGATGTTAAACTAACTCTGAGACTGAAATAACATAATAATAATAATAATAATAATAATAATAATAATAATAATAATAATAATAATAATAATAATAATAATAATAATAATAATAATAATAATAATAATAATAATAATAATAATAATAATAATAACATCTGTCTAGCTATGAACCCGTTAAGCCATATGTTGAACAAGACTTCCTACAGATATAGCATCGACCGAAGTAATGTGGTACAGGTTACTCACCAATTCTACATGTTCGATACTTGAAACTCTAGTCCAAGAATGTTGCCGAGCTAGGAAGCATGATGGAGATGGTAAAAGGCTTTAGCGACGGGATCCGTATGTAATTTGGGGTAGAAAAATGTGAGGCTCTTCACGTTAAAAGCGGTCGACCAGTAACAGTACATAATATGACGTTAATGTCAGGTGAATTAATTCAGGGCTTTGCCTCTGATGGCGTTGACAAGTACCTGTGCATCCAACGACTCCTCTCTGTCAAGACAACAGAAGTGCGGCAAGCTATGGAGA
This sequence comes from Tillus elongatus, assembly GCA_964006375.1. Taxonomy (NCBI): domain Eukaryota; kingdom Metazoa; phylum Arthropoda; class Insecta; order Coleoptera; family Cleridae; genus Tillus; species Tillus elongatus. The sequence goes on from OZ023264.1 coordinate 14,345,577, forward strand.
ACAAAATCTTGGCTAGGGTTAGGAAGGTGTGCAAAACTTACCTGTCCGGCAGAAATAAAATTAGAGCTATAAACACTTGGGGAATCCCTGTTGCCACCTACACTTGTGGCATCCTCGATTGGCCGGCAGCTGCTCATCAGGAGTTCGACAGGATTCGTTCCGTTGTGACAAAACATCGAATGTTGCATGGGTCGCTTGTACTTGCTTCGTAACATGGGGCGACGAGGACTCTCCCCGTTTGAAGTGATGTGTGACAAAGAATGCAGGCGACTCAGAGAATATTTTTGGGAGAAAAGACGACCACTGGTGCAGTGTGTGCAGAGTCAAAAGATGCGGTTAGATTCTTTCGACCTCAAGCAACCCGATCAGGATCACGTCGCCACTGTTATTTCGAGTGTGGATAAGCGCCGGCGCGTTTGGGGGAGATGGAGCTGCATGGACGCTTCATCGCATGTCTGACGGCACCTCACGTTTACCTCGGCGCATCAAATAACTTATTAAGAACAACAGGCTTGCTCGCTGAAACACGGGGATTTCTATACGCAATACAAGATCAGATCATAGGCACGCGCGCGTACCTATGGCACATCATGGGGTAGGATGTCAGGGGTCTTTGTAGAATTTGTCAAAAAATCCGGAAACGAATAAGCATGTGACGGGCGCTTGTGATTGTCTGGTCCAGTCAGATTACAAGAAACGCCATGACAACGTGGCCAAGATCGTTCATCAAGCCTTGGCAAAACATTGCGACCTTATCAAGTCTGAGGCGCCATACTATAAATGAAAACCTGAAGGTGTGGTTTAAAAGGGTCAGGTCACGCTGCTGTGTGATCTTCCGGCGGTCACCGACAGAGCAGTTGAAAGCCACAGGCCTGACATTTTGCTATTGACCAGAAAAACCGGAATGCTTTCATTGTGGGTATTGCAGTGCCGCTCGACGACAATCTTCTCTTGAAGATAGGGGAAAAGCGTACCAGCCACACGCAGTCGAGTTGGCCGACTTGTACACGCTCAGAGATGTTCAGATCGTCTCAGCGGTCATATCAGTAAATTGACTTGTGACACCAGATTGGTAGAAACTTACCACCGTTCTTCAGCTGATTACCACTCATTTATGAAGAATGCAGAAAGCAGCAGCAATCTTTGGGACATTCTACATCGTCAGGAAAGACATCCCTGTAACCACACCAAAAGAAAATGTAATGTCTACCGCTATGGTCTCCGGGTGGATAAAGACGAACGTGATGCAAATATCTTGTTCCGCAGGGGACCAAGTGCACCACGAGAAAATATAAAAGGAACAAAGGAATAATAATAATAATAATAATAATAATAATAATAATAATAATAATAATAATAATAATAATAATAATAATAATAATAATAATAATAATAATAATAATAATAATAATAATAATAATAATAATAATAATAATAATAATAATAATAATAATAATAATAATAATAATAATAATAATAATAATGAATGGTCCTTGAGATGAGTTGCAGGATCCTTAAAAGCTCGGATCCTCTTCTGCGAATTGTCCAAACGCACGAAGTCGCAGGAACAGGAGCATTCCTGTTTAAGGCAGCAGGTAGATCAGCAGGTGAGCTCGGACTATGCTGCGATCACAGGTCGGGAAGAAGGCAAGATGATCGTCCGTTGGTGACTGACCTTGACAATCCGACTTTAAGACCTACAATTAAAGATGCCCTACAAAAACACCTATTGGGGCAGCATGTTGACCAGCCTTTGCACGGAATGTTCTTCCGGCATATAGAAGAACAGGCTTGTCAACGAGGCTGACATTTTCTTTTTTTAAATCAGCGGGGATCCGATCGGAGACTAAAGGGTTCATCGTGGCCTGCCAATATGGTGTTATAAACACCTTGGTCTACCGCAAGCGCGTGATGCGGGTGGACGTGGCAGATGACAGCTGCAGAATCTGTCATCAATCGCCGGAGACTCTTATGCACCTCTTGAGCGCATGTCCGGTGATGGCGTCTGCCCATTACGTGTACCGGCATAATGCCGCCCTTCGAGTGTTTTATTACCATCTTCGACATTCATATGGGATAAACCAAACACCAGTGCTGCCTCACCAACCGGGGGATATTGAGTCCGTGGTGGAGAACGAGAGATGTCGTATATACTGGAATTTCCCAGTCTCCACTGTCAGGCCAGTAGCCGCTAATAGGCCTGACATCCTTCTCGACAAACAAAATAAAATCCTGTTCTCGGCTCCTGCTGAGGCTAACGTTAGTATAAAGGAGAGGGAAAAACTGACCAAGTATAGATACCTTATGTTTGAGCTTAGGCAGCTTTATCCGGGACACAATATACGACTCGTCGTTCTGATTATTGGCTGTCTAGGGGGTGCACCCAATACGCTGTTGTGGGAACTCGAGCAAATTCCCGCATGCCACGCCGCTGCATATTCACTAGCTTGCAGGATGCAGGAATCTGTCGTCCTTGGATCTTTACGTCTCCTCCGTTCTCTGAACCTGGATTAATGATTTCCGGCCCCGTGCTCTCTTACCACCGCTGGAGCGGGGCGAGGGCACGGGTGTAATGACGTTGGGTGGACATCAGAGTGTGTCGGAGCCTCTGACGGTTGCCCAACATATTTACTGATTAAAAAAATAATGATTGAACTCTACCAGATATGGCTTCGGTTTAAAAAATAGCAGGGAGCAAATGAGAATAAATAATCTGCTGTATATGGTTGATCTTAAGCTGATGATCTCCACAAAGAACCATCTGGAACAATTCCTTAAAACCGTGGAAGGGTTTTCCAGAGATATTGACATGCAGTTTGGACTTGACAAATGTCGCACCTTATGTGTAGTCAAAGAAAATATACAGCCAGATGTGTATAAAATGCAGAATGGTCAGCAAATTGCCTCGATGGATGTAAAAGAGCATTATAATTACGTCACCCATACACATTTTTTAAGATGCAACACCAAAATAAGTTTTCGCATGACTTGAAAACGTTATAGCATCACTTCCCTGCGTGCCTAGGTAGTGAATAGGGGAAGGAGATGCTTGCTCGCAGACTAACTTTCACTGAGTGCTCGAATCTGGCGATCCTGACTAGAACCGACCGGCGAGGTACGCCCACGCCAATGGAACAAGTCTTTGAGACAATATTTTGTAGCGTTACAAACTGTTTTCTATTGAATCGATAAAACGCGGCTGGATTGATGGAATTTTGATTAAAAGATATTGCAATTTAGCTGATCTTATTATCCTGCTTTAAAACTCGGCTGAACTCCGTTATTTATTTGCAATAGTTGTTTTGCTTTAATCGGAGACCAACTAATAAAAGCATTGTATGTGCAAAAAAGATAGAACCAAACCAAATAAAAAGTTTTTAGGATTTAAGTGCTTGTTTCATTTTGAACTAATAAATGTCATATTTATTTGATAACTTATGTCACTAGATTATGGTTACCATTTTTTTTCAGTAAGACCAGCTGTAAATGTAGCAGCCAGGTGGAAACTTAAGGAAGACTTGAGAAAGTTTATCATTGCCCCTGTAATGAGAGGTATAGACTTGGATGAGCCTTTGGAATACTTGACTGAAATGAGGCAGGTGGTGATTGTTTTCATTAATGTGGTTTCACACAGGATAGATGTATCAGAATGTGTGAATTTGGCGGATAAAACCTATAAAATTGTTTGCAAGTAAGTATTAGGTTTCCTCTTCCGGGATCGCAGATACTTTTCACCAGCTAATCTCTATACCTTATATACTTCACAAATAAGACCAAACCTCGAATACTGCTCCCACATCTGGGGTGCTGCTGCCGCTTCTACACTCGCTATCCTGGACTCCATTCAGAAGAGAGCTATACGTCTCATCGGTGACCCTACCCTCACCCAAAGGCTGCCATCCCTTGCCCAACGACGTGCCGTTTGTGACCTCTCTCTCTTTGATAGATATCTGCACGGGCACTGCTCAGATGAGCTTTCTTCCATAGTTCCTCTACCTGCTGCCCCCAACAGATCTACTAGGGGAACAGAGCGAATGCACCCTTTTACTGTCCAGGTCACCAGACATAGAACATCTTGTTATGCCCGCTCTTTTGTCCCGAGGACTTCCAAGTTGTGGAATTCCTTGTCGGCACATGTTTTTCCTTCTCCCCGAACCTCCAAACCTTCAAGTCCAAAATTAACAAGTTGCCTCTTTCCTCCTTGTCGACACCCACGGTATGATAGTATTTAGGCTGTAAGCCCTCGTGGTGTGTTGTTGAAATAAAAAAAAATAACAGCGTATTGTTTTTTTGGTTCCTTGTTCAGGATTGCTAATGCAGAAACTTAAAAGGTTTTGATTCCCAGAACTATTTATTCTTCTTCTTCATCTTCACGTGCCATGTTTTTAGTGGACACTGGTACTCAGCTGGTACTGTTGTCATTAATAGTAAAGTAATATGTAATCTACTCTTATTACTGGCAAAAATTTTCTAACAAAAATATTTTTATCATTTTGGTCCATGCTTTCTTACCGTATTTTGACTTTGGTATTAGTAATATGGGGTAGATTAAACTTCTGATACCTCAAAATATGACTAAAATAAATCTTCGTGTCCTTACAAGCTTTATTTGTTTGTGAATTCGTTGAAGAATCAACTACGCTGTTTTCCATTATCAGGGTCCATGTCGTCTATAATTTGCCTCTGATGATAATGTAAAACAACTGCAATTTTCGCGTAATATAACAAAACCAGTTTGGCAGATAAAATGCATTCAAAACTTCTAGAAGAATCTGGCAAAAAAAAATAAAGCGTTTAATTATGTATATTGGGTAATGTTGTTTTGTATAGTAAAGAAAGCTATATCGGATTGGAGAAATTCTTATTATTGACCTGTACGAAAATTAAAATACTACCATAGACACTAACGGACATGAAATTTTAGCCAAAAAATTGCAAGGTGTACGTCAAGGATGCCCATTATTGGCATATTTATTCGATTTAAATTATAGAAAATCCAGTAAGGTACGCAGACGACATAACGTTGATAGGAGAAACAGAATAATAATTGAATCGTTTATTTCAGAAAGACCATATCTCCAAAAATTTACATTTTGAATAAATAAGAAAAAATCTCGGGACGCAGCAAGTGCGTTATGGTAGTGAATTTTCATAAAAATGTTTTTATTGCAAATATGTGTGTTTTCTTTTTAAGAAAGCAAACATCAATTTTGGTTACCAGTATAACCTATATAGAAAAAGCAGGCATCAAATTTGATTACCAGTATAACATATATAGTAAAAACAATGTGCCATGTTTCATCAAAATAACTTGATTGTTTGAAAACGTACAGAAATTTCCAAAAGTAAACCAAAAGTGTTACTGAATAAATCCGTTTCTTGGTCAACCTTATAGGTTAATAGCAAATTGAGCTTTTCAAATATGAAGCATTTAATCAAAATTCGCAACCACAACGCACTTGCTGCCTCCAGAATTTCTTAACTTACAAACATGCATTATATTTCGATGGAAAATGCAAAAAAAATAAGGCGTTTTCGACAAAAAAAATAATTATTTGTATCACCAACGACTTATGTGCCACCCTGTGATTGTCGCAATAATTTTTTAAGATGTAGCTCAAAACACCGTATAATTAATGTATACAATATTTTTTCATATCTTGTATAATAACGAATATATTGAGCTTTATTGATTTTTTACGAAAATTCGACAAAAATTATATACCATTAAACAATAAACTCTATAGCTAAGGCTACTGCCAAGCATCAGAGAAAGGGTCTATTAGAAATGAATTTTCTGGAAATATTTTAGTAAAATGAAGGACAATGACGGTTGAAACTAAGAGTTCGGTGTATGTAAAACATTCTTCTTGAGACATTTTCTTTCCATAGCCCGTATTAGATTCAAGTTATTTACCTAAATGTTGCGAATTTTGACGTTTTCAATTGTCACTTTGACGTTTTGAGGAAGCCCCCAATTTATTTTTCTTTAAATGCCCATAACTTTTTTGTCTTTTGACCTACACAGCTAAATTTTGGTAGGTGGCACACCTATAACGATATAAACCAGCTTACCAAATTTGGTTGCCCTTACTTTGTTAATTTTAGAGATATAAATATTTTGCGAAAGAAAACACAAATTTTTCCGGGAAAACCTCGGCGGATTTTCCTGGCTAACAAAATTATCCAAGTGACTTGCGAAAGGAATGTACTCATCAATTTTGACGTTTAAAATCGCAATTTTGACGTTTTGAGGAAAATCCAAATTTATTTTTCTTTGAATGCCTGTAACTTTTTTATCCTTTAACCTACGGAGCTAAATTTTGGTAGGTAACTTGCCTATAATGATATAAATCCGCATATGAAATTTGGTTGCCCTTACTTTGTTAATTTCGGAGATATTTTTTCGAAAGAAAACACCAAATTTTCCGGGAAAACCTGGACCGATTTTCCTGGCTAACGAACTTATCCAAGCCATTTGCAAAAGGAATTTATTCACCAAAGTTAATCAAAATCGGCCCATTATTTTTTGAGTTATCGGTGTGATACATATATATATATAAATATATATATATATATATATATATATATATATATATATATATATATATATATATATATATATATATATATATATATATATATATATATATATATATATATATATATATATATATATATATATATATATATATATATAAACATATAAAAATTTAAACCGACCCCGGATATGTGTTCTGGGGGGCCTAATTAGCGCTCATTTGAAGAAATTTTTTCAAAATTCAAAAGTCGGGATCTCATTAGTGAATTTTTTTTAAGAAAATTCACTAAAAGCTACCTTACGCCATAAAGATATTTTTTCCTTATTTAAAAAAGTTGTAGTTATTTATGAGCCCCTCTTGAATAGTAATACAAAACTATAAAATTAACTTGGTTTTGTTAACCCATAAAAAAATTGAGTGTTCACAAATGGCTTCTGCGATAAATAGATTGAAAAAAAATGTTTTCGAAAATTTTCTCTTTATTCTTAATTTTTACAGTTACAAATCAGAAAAACATTAAATAGGAGTTACTCATCTTCAAGTTCAGAGGCCTTACTCATCCTCACGATCTGAGTCTTATCACACAATCAGCTTCTGTAGTTGCTAGTGGACTTTTCCTTTAGGATTTTTTTCACGCCCGAGGAGGTAACACCCCTTACATCAAGGGGCCCGGTGAAGTCCCAACGGACGTTTCCGGTTCTGGTGTATGAGTCGGGTTCCCTTATAAGCAAAAATGATGATGGCTCCTCCTCGTACAAAAGATTCCGGAGGTAAAATACCGCTCCATTCGGATCTCCGGGAGAGGGGTGTACAGGGGGCGTTAGCATCAAGATTTAACATATCCTTCTCAAATATATGTGGCCTAAATTCAAACCTGAACTCCGTCCACCATTTTCTCCAGGGTAATAGGCCCCAACTCTTCTTCCTCACCGAAACCAAAATCAGTGCCAAAACTGCCACTAATCACCTTAATTTCCCCGGGTATGATCTCCTTACTTCCTTTAGATTGCATGGAAGCGTGTGCGCATACGTCCGTAGCAATCTACCCTGCACCAGACTCCTCAATTTAGAAGCTGGAAGAAAATACATACTTTGGATAAAATTCCCTTTCTCTCAGGGCTGCAACTAATGTCATGTGTTGAATTTATCGGACACCTTCTGACAATAACTTTATCCAGCTCTTCGACTACCTTTCTAAAAAAACCGACCAACTTTTCTGAATATCCTTCCTCCGAGGTCACTATTCTTGGTGACTTCAATGTCCATAATAACCGATCCACAAGGGAGAGCAGCGGAGGCAATTGCAGTCAGCAGTTCTTTAGCCAATATGGTTCAGCAACCTACTTACTTTCCTCGCATCCCAACACACAGCTCAAATCCCTTGGATCTCCTTCTCACTACAAAACCTGAATGCTATAAGACATCAGTCACCGCCCTCCTTGGTCGCTCAGACCACGGCATGGTCACTGCTTCCTGTGCAATGCAACTCGAGGTCACATAGTCATCACACCCACGTATCGTTTGGCACCACAACTCCGCGAACTGGGACGAAATGTGGGATTACTTTTCCTCATTTCCATAGGCGTCTGTCTGCTTTTCTCATCCTGACCCCTCTGATATCTCACAAAACGTCACCGAAATTATCCATGCTGGCATGGAATTATTTATTCCACGCACACAGAAAACCTCTTTAGCCACTCAAAAGCCCTGGTTTTCTAAATCCTGTGACAAGGCCAGACTTGAAAAGGTCAAAGCTCACAAAACGCTTCTACTTCGGTGACAGGCTACTTCACCATAACCGATATCCTAAATACTTAGGAGTAACTCTTGATAGAACTTTATCCTTTAAACAACACCTAAGTAAGACTGTACAATCAACCAAAGGTTGCAGTGCTATCGGGGCGGCAAGGCCGCGGACGAGCCCCGAGGGAAAAAAAGTAAGACTGCCTCCAAACTCAAAACAAGAAATAACATCATACAAAAACTATGCGGCACTACATGGGGTTCCTCCGCTGCCACGCTTCGATGCTCCACCTTAGGGCTCGTTTACTCCACGGCGGGGTATTGTGCTCTGGTCTGGCAAAACAGCCCACATGTTAAAATGATCGGCGTCCAATTGAACCATAAGATGCGCTTATACTCGGGCACAGTTAGATCTACAACGGGTTACTGGCTACCAGTTCTGAGCCACATTCCACCCCCAGTGATACGGAGACCCACTGCACTTGTCAGAGAGTACAACAAGATTCTTTAAAACCCACAACTAGCAATAAACACAAATATCGACGACATAGGAAGAAATAGGCTACGCTCAAGAAAACCTCCAATCAGAACAGCTGGAGACCTGGTGGCCGATGAATTTAATCCAATAAACGAGTGGAGGCGGAATTGGACTGATGCTTTACAACATGCCGTGCATAACAACTACTCCGCCGGCTTCGAACTATCACGCAAGACATGGACAACACTTAACCGGATTAGAACCAACCATGGCAGGTGTGCCGATGCTTTCTACAAGTGGAACATAATACCCTCCCCACAGTGTGACTGCGGCGCTGAAAGGCAGACGATCCGCCACGTCACGGAGCATTGCAGCCTGAGGGCATATGGGGGCCATAGGGGTGATTTCCTGATAGCCTCAGTTGATTATATAAATAGTTTGGACATTCAATTGTGAATTTTATTATATTGTGTTATATTCTTTTGTTCTACATTGTGCTATATGCTGTACCATTCACTTACACGATATTGGTATGTGATGTGTGCCATACGATAAATAAATAAATAAATATTAAACGTTTTGTGCTTTGGCTAAATCAAGCCCTTTCTCCTGGTTGTTAAACTACCACCTTTCATAACTGATAACCACTCTATTTTGACATTATCATATTCGGCGTCTTCTCCTATATGTTCATTAAATCTTGTTTCATTTTCATCGGTCTCCTGTCTATGGTCAACTTTTTGTTCCAAGTCTGAATTATTTGTGATCTCGCTTGAATCCTGTTCGTTTTTACCTTCTGAATTTATGAATTAGCTGTCAATTACAAATTTCCGCCAAAGTGCAAGCAGCCTCCTACCAACCAACCATATAACCGACCAATCAACGAACCAACGAACTAACCAACCAACCAATCAGCGAAATAACCAACAAACCAATCAACTAACAAAAGAGCGTTCAAGAAACTGAAGCTCGTAATATTCTTCAGAATTTGCTTTCGTTCCATGTAAACTAACTAAAACGACAAAAAAACTATATTGCATCGTTATAGTCTACTTTTTCGGAAAACTATTAACAGAGACGAAGTATAAGTTTATGCAGAAAAAAGTTATTTAGATTATTGTCGGTACCAATCAATTTATTATTTAAGATTTACTGAACACTTTTGTTTACATTTACGAAATAATAATTACGATATAATAAAATTGTTGCCTTAATTATAGCGTTGTAGACGATATGAAAGGTTGTGTCAATAAAGTGTCCCTTTTCGACAAAGACATGATGTTTGTGGTGATATTTGGACTAAGAGGTTTTAAACATGACCTGGAAAGTCAGGTTGCCCTGAAATGTGCCTCCGAGTGTCATCAAGCTATTTGCAGTTTCAAAGAGGTCAAATCTACTTCAATAGGAGTCACTACAGGTAAAAAATTAATATCTATTCATATACCGGGTTCTTCACGGTGAGTGACCTATTAGAAGTTTCTGGAGAACTACATGTATTTAAATTCTGAAAACTGGTATCCGCATGTTTTTGATACTGATCTTTTTAACTAAAATATTTTCAATTAGCCTGCACTTCCGGTTATACCGCAAGCCGACACAAACTTTGTTTTTTTAAATAGAACATCCTGTATATTATTAGCTTTTTGTATTACACATTCAATTTAAGTGCCATTTTGATGACAACATATTCGGGCTAGTTCGTACCGTTTCGGATTTATTCGCCATTTTGTAGAAAACATTACGATTTTTTTCCCTCAGGGCTCGTCCGCGTCTTTGCCGCCCCGATAGCACAACATGGCGATTGGAGCACTTTAGAAAAAATCCAATATCTTTAAAGACATGCAAGAAAGAAACGTGCGGTTTTAAGTATCCCATAGAGCCTAAAAATTCCTACATATTGTTGTAAACACAATACGATTTTAACATAACTGTTATTTACAACATACATTTGAATTTAAAAATTTTCAATCATAGATAACTTGATTTTTTTAATGGAATGGTATCTATATGTCCCCAGCACCTGATTCAGCCTTACATTCCCTATCTTTTAAGTTTACATAACTCTATACCTGTCTCCTATAGTTTTCTTTGAAAATTGATTTGAAAATAGTGTAAATGAGCATCATTTACAGTATTTAACTTTAATGAAGGTAATCAGTTTAGAGAAAGCGAAATTTTTCCTTCTGAAAATTCGCTAATAAATGTTTTATATTAAAAATTAGTTTGCCAATATAAACAATAGTTTCAATGTGCAGCTGGAAATTAAAACGACAACGAAGCATATTAAGTTGAAAGAAACTGGGCCAGTGGTTCGGTAAGTGTTTACGTATGTGATGATTACGATGGAAAATGCGAGATAGACAAAAAATGTATACTTGGATTGGCGACGAGTATTAAAAATCAACGGGGTCATTAAGTTGGGGACAGTTACCAGAGTAGCAATGGTCCTTTTCGGGTAAAATTCTGTGTTTTGTGTTGGAATATTGGACAAATATAGAAAAAGAGAGACTGCTGAACGATAGAAAAGTATAAGGAGACTGGGTGAGATTTAACCTTTTTATTAACATTTATTCGATTATCTGGATGTAATAAAGGGCCCAAGGTTTTAAGTGGAAGATAAGAACAACTTTTAAAAATGAAAATTCAAATAGGCACACGCCACCCTAACCAATCAAAAGAAAACCTAACCTTTTGAAAGTAGAGATACTAGCTATTTTGTTAAATAAAGAGTAACGAGCTTTTGACATCTATAAGGACTGACGAAAAGCCGCCGCTACAATAGTCATTGTTAGCGGGGCGATGTCATTTTTTTTTGTACCTAACAAAAAAAAATACAGCAGAAACAAAAATATTTCACGTTCAAGTTAAAAATTATAATAAAGAAAGATTGTTACTGTGTTTCAAAAATATGTATTTAAGTTATTGTAAAAAAATTTAAAAAAAATCTAAGGATAACAACAGTGATACCCTTACACAATCTTATATATCCCCGAAGTATTATTACAACACGAGTGACAAAACAACCCACACGTCCTAAACTAGTAACTGCTCAAAATGTTGTCCATTAACAATCAAACATTTTAATATTCGTGTCGTAACACCGCTAGCGCTTGCTGACAGAAGCTCATTCCTATCTAAGTCTTCAAACGCCCTTATTACTTTGATTTATAATTCTTCGCGTTTTATATACTTTGGTTTTTATCTTTCCCCCAAAGATGAAATTAAAGCGGGGTAAGATCTGGACTTCTTGCGGCCATATCCAGGGACCACACTTTCCAATCCATGTATCTACAAATAGGTCGTCGAGTGTGTTAGATATTTCTCGTGTAGAGTGAGTAGGAGCTCCGTCATGTTGATACCAAAAAGTTCTATATTCTGATAATGGTAAATGATCTAAAAAGTCTGTAACTATTGTTCTTAATATTTCCATGTAACGAATAGAAGTTAAGGTTCCATCATAAATATGATAGTAAAAGTTATTACCTTTCAATAAATAAAACACATTGAAACCAAATTTTACTTGAAAACCCCTTTCCCTAATAGCGTGAGGGTTTTGATTTGCCCAAACATGAAAACTCCATCACGAGAAAATTTCGATTCGTCAGCCCATATAATTTTTTTTAGAAAGTCATCATTCCCTTGAATATGAATTGACATCGTTTCACAAAACTGGACCCTTTGACTAGCATCTTCTGGATGCAGAGCTTGCACTAAAGTAAACTTGTAGTAGTGCATTTTGTGCTTCCACAAGATTATTTCTACAGAGGAGTAAGGAATACCTATGTCGTTCACTTCAGTGTAAATAGAGGCATGTAGATATGCTTCGAAATAAGCCAGGACAGTTATTTCGTTATCTTCATCTCTAGTCACTGGACTGGTATTAACTTTGGGTGCTTTAAAGGCACCGAATTCTAAGAAATTTAACTCAATTCTTCTAAACTTCTTTTCACTCATGGGTGGCAAATTAGGATTTAACTCATTAAACCTTCTACACGTTCTACTAATAATTCGGTTACATTCTCCATTAATGTAAAATAAATTTAAATAACCTACATTGGAATAATAGTGTTCCATATTAACTGTGAACAGTAATACACTGACATTTATCGAATTATTTAGAATGACAAGATGTAATATAAATTGTTCATCATGGTACACTTGTCTTAACGTTGACGTTCAACCACAGTATAGGGAAAAATTAAGCTGTGTTATGTTTGTGAATGTCTCTAAATACCTCAAACTGTCCTTTCTAGCTATAGAAAATACCCAATATAGGCCGGAAAGTTATCAAAAAGGGAATCGGGTGGAACTGCAAGTTACTGTATGTCCCTTTTAAAATAATACACTCATTGAAGGCAGAAGTAGTCAAAGGTTGGCGCCACCTTTCTGACCATCAATATGTTCAAATCAATTTTCTAAGAAAACTATAGGAGACAGGTATAGGGTAATGTGTACTTAAAAGATAGGGAATTTAACGCTGAATCAGATGCTGTTGACATATGGGTACCGTTACATTAAAAAAAAAGTTATCTATGATTGAAAATTTTCGAATTCAAATGTATGTCATAAATAACAGTTATGTTAAAATCGTATTGTGTTTACAACAGTATATAGGTAATTTTACGCTCTATGGATTAGTTAAGACCGCATGTTTCTTTCTTGTATGTCTTTAAATATATAGGAATTTTTCTAAAGCGTACCAATAATAATTTTTTCTACCAAATGGCGAATAAATCCGAAACGGTACGAACTGGCCCGAATATGTGGCCCTTAAATTGAACTTGTAGTTCAAAAAGCTAATAATATACAGGATGTTCCATTAAAAAAACAAAGTTTTTGTCGACTTCCGGTATAACTGTAAGTGCAGGGTAATTGAAAATATTTAAGTTAGAAAGATCAGTATCAAAAACGTGAGGATTTATATTTAAACAACACACCACGAGGGCTTACAGCCTTAATAATATCGTACCGTGGGTGTCGACAAGGAGGAAAGGGGCCACTTGTTAATTCTGGACTTGAAGGTTTGGAGGTTCGGAAGGGAAGGAAAAACATGTGCCGGCAAGGAAGTCCACAACTTGGAAGTCCTCGGGGCAAAAGAGCGGGCATAACAAGATGTTCTATGTCTGGTGACCTGGACAGTAAAAGGGTGCATACGCTCTATTCCCCTAGTAGATCTGTTGGGGGCAGCAGGTGGAGGAACTATGGAAGAAAGCTCCTCTGAGCAGTGCCCGTGCAGATATCTATAAAAGAGAGAGAGAGAGAGAGAGGTCACCAACGGTACGTCGGTGGGCAATGTATGGCAGCCTTTGGGTGAGGGTAGGGTATCCGATGAGACGTATAGCTCTCTTCTGAATGGAGTCCAGGATAGCGAGTGTAGAAACGGCAGCGGCACCCCAGATGTGGGAGCAGTATTCGAGGTTTGGCCTTATTCGTGAAGTATATAAGGTATAGAGATTAGCTGGTAAAAGTATTTGCGAGCCTGGAAGAGAAAACCTAATTTCTTAGCAGCCGCTTCTGCAATTGATGTGACATGTTGATGCCAATTGAGATTTCGCTCCACAGAGATGCCAAGAAAGCTCATCTGAGCAGTGCCCGTGCAGATATCTATAAAAAAGAGAGAGGTCACCAACGGCACGTCGGTGGGCAAGGGATGGCAGCCTTTGGGTGAGGGTAGGATCACCGATGAGACGTATAGCTCTCTTCTGAATGGAGTCCAGGATAGCGAGTGTGGAAGCAGCAGCAGCACCCCAGATGTGGGAGCAGTATGCGAGGTTTGATCTTATTTGTGAAGTATATAAAGTATAGAGATTAGCTGGTGAAAAGTATTTGCGAGTCCGGAAGAGGAAACCTAATTTCCTAGCAGCCCCTTCTGCAATTGATGTGACATGTTGGTGCCAATTGAGATTTCGATCCACAGAGATGCCAATAAGTGAAAATGGCTCATTATTTTGAATAACTTGGTTGTTAATTGTGATGGGTCGAGGGCTGGTGTATCTCTTATGAGAAAAAAAGCAAGACTGAGATTTGATGGGGTTCAATTGTACAAGATTTATACTTCCCCAGTCAAATATTTTTTGGAGATCCACGGATACAGAACCCTCCATGAGTCTGCGATCCTCATCTAATTGGGCTAAAGAGACAGGCTTAGAATATTGTATATTTGAGTGGAGGGTGCTGTCGTCCGCGTAACTGTGAACTGGGTTGGATGTGCTAGAGAGGAGGTCCTTGATGTGGAGAAGAAACAAATTAGGGGCTAAAGCTGAACCTTGAGGAACTCCTGCATTAATTGGATACAGTTTAGAGGAATGGCCATCCACGACAACAGAAATCCTCCGGTTGGAGAGTAAATTTGCTGTCCAGGTACAGAGTTTTGGTGGTAGGCCATAGACCGGAAGTTTATTAAGCAGCGCGGCGTGCGAGACCTGGATGAATGCTTTGGATATGTCTAGAGCGACAATCTGGGATTTACCGTGTAAATCCATAGACTTGTTCCAAGAATGGGTGACAAAGGAAAGGAGGTTGGCAGTTGATCTGCGCTCATACTGCCTGTCGTGGATTAGACTGTGTTTTTTAAGAAATTTTAGTAATTCGGTGTTTATATACTTTTCCATCACTTTAGAGACGACTGACAGGAGAGAAATAGGCCTTTAGTTACTAGGAAGCGCTTTGGATCCTTTCTTGTGGACGGGTTGTACTCGAGCAGTTTTCTAGTTACTAGGGAATATGCCTATATTGTGTCTGAAACAGACCAGTCAGAACAGGAGCAAATTCTGGTGCGCCTACTAATCTTCAGAATATATATACATATTGTTCACCAGAAACGTCTGATAGGCCACTCACTGTAAAGCACCATGTATAGGTAAAGCTAAGTATGTTACTTTTTAGATTATTTAAAAAAGTTAAATAAAGATCATTGGTTATCGAAGAGTATCATTACAAAATCATAACAACCGTACAAAAGAAAGTCGCCATCAGAACTTTAGTTAAGTAAATACTCCACATGCAACACAGGCTAGCTTAATAACCAATAAGTTTAAAAAATTACTATAAAATCAAATATTTTTTTGCCGTAATTCAGTAAGTGAAGGTTGGAGCCTGCGACGAGCAATTATAAGCACACTTGGAGAAACCCAATCATCACAACACATATTTTAAAGACCTAACGATCGTTTCGCCAACCACGTAAATTCTATTGAATTTTTTCATCCTCTGATGAAGCTAACATAGTTAGCGAAACGATCGTTACGTCTTTGAAAGATTGTTGTGGTGATTGGGTTTCTCCAAGTGTGCTTATATTGCTGTAGTTTTCTAAATTATTAAATCCAAGAGGGGCCTGAAATGGGTGATCACTATAACAACGAAGTCGTCCTTTTGTTGTAAATAATCAATCTGTGAACGTGTCAAAAGTATTTTTACTGTGAGTAATTAATTATTTGCGTTTTAAAATGGCACATTTAAGTAAAACCGAGCGTATCGAAATTTTAATGATTATAGGGTATGGTGATATAACACGAAGTTGTGCCCAAGTCATGAATATTTTTAATGAACGGCATTCGGATAGGAAAACTATCTCTAAATTATCCATTGCAAGAACATGCCAGCGTTTTAATGGAACATGAGGTGTAAAAAATCGACCAAAAATCGGAAGACCGTTTAGTGTGACAAGTAAAGACATTCTATGAATGTCATCATAGATGTGGTAGAAAATCCGAAAACTTCTGCAGAACACATGGCTATATATCATAACATCAGCGCCGGCCTTAACCACCCAGGCGCCCCGGGCGAGTCAATAATTTGGCGCCCTTTATTATATGATAATGATATAATATTTATGTATAATTATATATTAAAATAATAAAAGAAGTTAATTGAGTAGCACATTTGTTTTAAATTGAAGATAACTCTAAGCTTCTCTGGCAGTTGGTTAAACTCGAAACCTGTTGAAACCTTACTTTTCTAGCTTTTTTGTCAGCAAATTCTCTAATAAGACAAGCAAAATCTAGGTTTTCTGCAACTTGATTTTCAATGGACAGTGAGGCCAAACTGGTCAATCTGGTTTGAGACATTGTAGACCGCAAGTAGGTTTCTTTCAATTTGAGTTTGGAAAAACTGCGTTCACCACTTGCAACAGTCACCTGTATTGTTAACAGAATACGCAATCATATCCAGGTGTTGGGATATAACTCTTGAAGGTTATGCTTCTTGATAAAGTTCAAGGCTTCAATAGGCGTTGCTTGATTGTCTTCAAGATAATGTTGCAGGCCTAAAATTTCATCGCACAACAAATTGCCATCGATATCTCATTTAAAGTTGACAGTTAACTGTTCCTGTAATTTAGCACAGTGTTTTAATAATCGTTCTTTATTTTGATTCTTTTTTATGTTAAACAAGAAACTCCACGTCGTAGAAAAATCTTGCATCTGTGCAAATCTTTCTTTTATAGATATAAGCACGGTATCCAAAAGAGCATTAAAGATTCGCGGCGCCCCTGTGCTCCGGCGCCCTGGGCGAGGGCCCGGGTCGTCCCCCTCCCTCCCCCAAAGCCGGCGCTGACATGAGTAGATATTTCATTAAAAAAATGTGGCACGACAAAATTTCACACATACAAAGTTAGTTTGTTAAAAGATTGAGCGAAGACAATTTTGATCGCCGCATATAGTTCTGCGAAATTATTATAAATGAAATTAACCGAAATGCCAACTTTTTCAACAATATTTTGTTCTCTGACAAATTAATCTTTTTTTTAAGCGGTCACGTAAATCGCGGCACCACTGTGTGTAGTGGTCAGACCAAAATCCACATTGGATGGGGCAAGATCGTACTCAACGGCTACAAAAAAAAACAATGTTTGGTGGGAATGTATTGCTGGACACATCATAGTGCCATCTTCTATATATGTAATTTTAAATTCTACACGACATTTGTTACTTTTGCAAAAATGTATAGTCCCAGAATTGGAATGATTATTTCCGAACAATTACAATTTTCATTTACCAGCAGATCAGATATGGTTCCAACAAGATGGGGCTCCTCCAGCACATTTTAAACGTAGATACGGACATATCTAGAAGATGGATTGGTTGTAGGAGGTCATTTGAATGGCCAGTTAAGTCTCCCGATTTGACCCCACTGTACTTTTTTCCGTGGAGTCACATTAAAAATATAGCTTACAATCTTGAAGAGTTACAAGAAAGAATAAGGTATAAAATTTCCAGTATTTCTCTCAATGCACTTCTAAATTCATTAGAAAATTTTGTTCAGAGAATTCACTACTGCCAAAAGGTAAACGGGAAACATTTTAAGCTTATAAAAAATATTAAAAATTTTTTGATTGTTTTATATAACTTGAAACATTCGATAAGCGTAAAGAACTGTTAAATTTTATCGTTTCATGTTATCTTATTCGTGTCACTCTTTAGAACAACACCACATCTCAGCGACACCTCTTTTGAGCGACACAATAAAAGACGCGACTTTATAGGATGTAATAATTGTCTGGCTGACTGTGTGAAGCATCCACAGAGAGACCAATGGCACCAGTTGTAACGGTTATGTTTTATTTATCACCGTAACTCTCTTGCTGACAGAGCGAGAACCTCAAGGGAAGCTTAAATAAGAAAAGGTGGCTTCATTATTGAACAGAAATTCAAGTTTTGTTTTGAAAACATTTGTTGAAAATTTACGATTGACAATTACCATCGTAGCACTCTTACTGGCTTCCCTTCATCTACATCAAGTATTACATGTACACGGATGGAATATTTGCCTAAGAGAAAAGATCGTTATTTTATAACAGTTTCCTACTGAAATATTCAGCTTGATGAGGAATAAAAACAATAGGGTCTTTCTTAAAAATCTAAAAATATGGATTTATAGTTGAAACGTAGTTGTCTGGTAAATACACACATCAAGCATGGAAATTTCCCGAAGATTTTAGAAGACATCAGGGGAACATACATAGAGAACAAGACGGTTGCTGCTTTAAAAAATTATATTCCATCTTCGATCTAATGAGTGTGCTGAATAAAGTCGTTTCCCTCCGATGGACGAAATTTGTCTAAACGATCGATAAACTATTTCCCGCGTAATTTGACTCCTACCCTGTTCAAGAAATGTGGCAGTTACAACTCTGATCCAATCAGATTCAAACACGCGCTACAGACTACGCAAAGGAAGTTTGTCAAACAAAACCAGTTGAGAGCGATCATCAACGGTGATACTCTCTCGAACAGGCTAACAAAGTGCAGCGTCTTCATGACGTGTGTACTTAGCGTAACTATTGTGCGATGTGCTACAAATAGTTTGAGTTGTCAGTGATTGTTACGACCCGTTTAAAAGGATTAAACGGTAAGTTTTTAATAAACCTTTTAATGCAACGGCAGGTTGCTAATGGCATTCTTTGTTGTAATTGCAGGGTTCACCTTCACCCCGTTCACTCCTCCGCCTACACATACATTTCACGTCTCAGATTCTAGTTCTTGTCGTTACGTTATGATCTTAGCATCATCTTTGTTTTTGTGTACTCTGCCAATATACTTTTACCGTCATCTCCATCGAGCTCCTCTGTGAGTTCACACTTCAGCTTCGTGTGTAGGGCTCTCCATTCTCACGTCACAGTCTTTAATCACTTTTCACTGTGTCCGGTGAAATCAACATTGGCAGGTGAAATCCACCTGTAGCTGGTGAAATCCACCTTGCTGATGAAGGCGCTCTAGGCCATCTTCCACGGCGGTCACAGCTTTTAAGTACATCTGTGGTTGTTCTCTTGGGAACAATCAACCTTCTGTGGTAAGTTAAGTATACCATGCTAGGACTTGGGGAGATGACTATGACCTAACTATCGACGGGATTTAGATCCAGGTGAAATTTGTTACAATATATCAACCACGGGTTGATACCTAATAAATACGCTCGCTTGTGGTAAGAAGGCTGAACCGGTAGACAATATATTATTGTACATCCGCAATAAATAACCAGATGTGTGCAGGGGTTACATTTTGCCGTCGCTCGCTTGAAACTGGACTCTTCTTATTGACTTTTATAAAAACGTGATTTTATTTCCTACTATAAATTATTTGTTGAATGCAATTTTATTTCATTTCAAGAGATTTTATCAACCATATAAAAAAATCACTCATACTATCCACCTTGGGTGGGTTTAATAATAAATGTTATTCATTTCAAGCCCTTCTTAGATGTCATAATTTAGAGAGTTACAGTAAGAAAACTATTTTGAAAACTCGATTTTTCGAAAACCGTTGTGATGCCCCGGCTAAGCAGAGGCCCGACGGATAGGTTACCAATCCGTCATTCGGGCGTGACCTAAATATTCTAAGTTACATATCCTCGGGCGACATCTTTATTCCCTATTAAATAGGACGAGGTTAGATCCCGTGAGGACTTCTGCTAAGGCCCTGGTAGAACACCACAAAGTTACTGTTTCATAACAGCCTTGTCCTAGGGTAGCTCGAGTGGAGAAGAAGACTATAGCCAGGGGTCGAAAGTTATTATATCCCGTAGAGTTCTCGGGAGTTAAGTAGGCTTTAATTACTTACTTCCGAATAATAGCTGTTTTCCTAGCTTACAAAGTTGGAAGCAGAAATATTATAAATAGGTGAATATCAATTATGATATACCTCCGCTAGTTACAGTCGTCACATGATTCTAGCTTAAACACACCTACACTGGTGCAAATATCTACAGGCAGTGCTGTGAAACGCAACTAATTTCATAAAAGCTTCTAATAATATTTCAAATATCTACAAACGAAAATGACAACAATAAAAATCCATAAATTATGAAAATTAAAAATTCGCTACAGTTCATGCGATTAAAGAGAAAACATATCTAAGTTCAGATAACGTTATCTCTGGTAAGACATTCTTTCATAGCGGAAACGATACAAATACGTTAATATTTAAAAATACAATGATATTCGACTAGAAAAATATTTGTGCTATATATAACAAATAAAGCGTGATATTAGCATTAGTACAGCAATCAACAAGGCATGTTAAAGCAACGGCAAGCGGAAAGCGACATATACATGCGTGAAATGAGAAATGGCCCCGCTATAAATTCCGCCTCAGGCGGAGTTTCTATTTTCCCCTACGCTTTATTCCCGCAATTCCCTTGCAGTCCTACTCTGATGGGTAAGCAAACGGTTTAACCTGCTAACTAATACGAACGAACTACTATTTCTGTCGAACACCCTTTCTAACTAACAGTCCCATCCAGCGGTTACGTACAATTCTGAGCAGCTCTATGCTTATCACAAGGACATACGTCCCTCGGAACAAACGTGGGCGACCCAGTATAGCACAGGATGCCGGACACACTAAATGCTACCCTTTTAATCAGCACTGTTCGTGCTCCCGTTCCCCTTATATGGGTAAGAAACGTGACCAGCTTGTCACTTATCCAGGCTGGACACTCTAGCTAATCAACCACCTTGTCTAGCGATCACATACCATTCAGAATAGTTCCATGCGTATCTCAAGGACATACGTCCCTCGAGACTAACGTGGTCCACCCTATATAACACGCTATAATTCGCTAAACACCCTAGTTCCACTATAATACGCTATAATCATTTACCTGATTTCGACTGCCCTTAAATGGTAAACCCGTGACCAGTTTTGTCACTCCTACATACAGTACACCCTGTATCCAGTTTAAACCCTAACACGCTGTTAATATTACACATAGAACAGCATTAATAAAATACCCAATTATCTATTTCAGTTTGCAATTATACTTCCCCAAGTTTCCGAAGCATAATTAACCTTGCAAACCACGATAGTAGAACACAGCCGTTATAGACTCTCGCTCTTTACTATCCAACAAATAACACGCTGCTTTTCACTACTATGTACCACAGCGAAAGAAATTTCCTAGTTAATATACCTAACTGACGCTCACACGATACTTGAAATTAACGAACAACCACCAGAACCCCTTGTTTCGGCCGCGAGCTGAAGGCATCTCCAACAAATAACACGCTGCTTTTCACTACTATGTACCACAGCGAAAGAAATTTCCTAGTTAATATACCTAACTGACGCTCACACGATACTTGAAATTAACGAACAACCACCAGAACCCCTTGTTTCGGCCGCGAGCTGAAGGCATCTCCCCGGACAGTCTCTCGGTCGTCTATTTGCCATGCGCTCCGCGACGCACCAACAATGAATCTCATTGCGCGTGACAGACAGGCGCTATGCGTTTCATCATACACAATTCACGTTCCACTTGTGGCGAATTTTCATACTCTGAATTGTTTCTAATATAAGTCGGATTTATTACCTAGCAAATATTCTTTATTTAAACCGCTTAAATTAATTATTCTCTATTCAAATAACCATAATAAATTCGAACTTCATTACACCGTTAAGCTTAAGCATATAGCGTATGAATCGACTTTTGTTTACAGTTTCCAGTAGAACTGTGTTGCATCAGAGACAAAGCAACTCTGCTTTTACTTTCTTTTTTACTGACGTGTATACTCAATCTTTGAGCGAGTTGAATAAAAAGGCTTTTTCTTTCCAAACAAATGTTTAATCCTTGTCCCGATGCGTTCGACCTATTAATCGATCATCCTCAGGGGAATATGTCCATTGTTTAACAGGACTAAAAAACCATACAGAGGAATGTCCAAGGAACACGTTTCATCTGTTGCTGTAGAATGGATCCAGTGTGGGTCCATCCTATGATCGATTAATAGGGCGAAACGCGTCGCCACAAGGATTAAACATTTGTTTGGAAAGAAATATCCTTTTTATCAACTCATCCAAAGATGTCAACCCCAAATATATTGCCGTTTAGGGACAATATGTATACTCAATGTTTCTTTTGGGACATAGACCTAAAAGTTTTGTTTTAACCTTTCTTTTCTAGCTTTTAGTGAATTTTTATTAAAAAAATTCACTAATAGAGAGGTATCGATGGTGAGACTTTGCAAAAATTCTTTCAAATGAGCGCGAATTAGGACCCCTAGAACCCATATCCGGGGTCAGTTTGAATTTTTATATGCTTATATATATATATATATATATATATATATATATATATATATATATATATATATATATATATATATATATATATATATATATATATATATATATATATATATATATATATATATATATATATATATATATATATATATATATATATATATATATATATATATATATGTATCCGTCTGATAACTCAAAAAATAATTAACCGATTTAGATGAAACTCGGCAAGTGCCTTTCTTTTATTAATGGCTTGGATGAGTTCGTTGGCCAGGAAAATCGGACGGGGTTTTCCGGGAAAATTTTGAGTTTTCTTTCAAAAAAAAAATTTTTTTCCGAAAATTTCGATAAAATTTGGTCTACATATTGCTTTGGGAAATACCTAACTATGTGCCAAAATTCAGCTTTCTAGGGTTACAGAAAATTGAGCTATTCAAATTTGAAACATGTTTAAATCATAAGTATGTGGTTGCTGTTGGTTAGTCAATGCTTTTCTTATTGACTCATGAGATTCATTCATCAACCTTCCATTGACTTCTGCTTCTGCCGCTGTTACAGTCCTTTTATTTAGATCTAGAGTTGTAACCACTCATACAGTGTTTTTTAACCACGTGGCTGGGCGACTGACCGAATTCATTCCCAGTTGCTGTTGATTTACTCATATTCTCTTAATATGTTTGAAGATGTGGTGTCTACTTCATTCCAAGTCACTATTAACCGACTATTTATGAAATCAAATAAGTAAATTAAATCGATTGTCATAAAATATGTAGTGTATTAAGACAAGGGAAAAAGAAATAAAACATATATAACTGTGCACATTTTGATTATATTTTAGGGTGCTTGAGAGAGGTATTGTCACAGCATAATATCTTATTAAAGTTCATTTGTAAATAGGTTTAATTTTTATATGTTTATATATATATATATATATATATATATATATATATATATATATATATATATATATATATATATATATATATATGATAACTCAAAAAATAATTAACCGATTTCGATGAAACTTGGCAAGTGCCTGTCTTTTATTAATGGCTTGGATGAGTTCGTTATCCAGAAAAATCAGACGGGGCTTTCCGGAAAAATTTTGAGTTTTCTTTTGAAAAAAATTTTTTCTCCGAAAGTAACAAAGCTGTTTCAATGAAATTTACTATATATGTTGCCTCAACCTTACTACGTACCAAAATTCAACTTTCTAAGTTTAGAGAAAATTGAGTTACTCAAATTTTAAATTTTCTTTCGAAAAAAATTTTTTCTCTGAAAATTACTAAGTTATTTTAATGAAATTTTGTGGATATCTTGCCTTAGGAAAAACCTTACTACGTATTGAAATTAAACTCTCTAAGTTTATAGAAAATTGAGTTATTTAAATTTGAAGCATTTAATAAAAATTCACTACCATAACGCACTTGCTGCGTCCCGAGTTTATCTTACTTTAGGGAATAATCCAACGTTTTCATACACATAAAAGCGACTCTGTACATATAGATATATAATTCTTCTAGGCATGACCTACTGTGGTGTTTTCGGACATACATTAAGAAGAGAATATACAGTAATTAGCTTGATAGTAAATAAAGCTGCCAGACTAATGGTGGCTTATCCACATAAAGTTACATGTGACAGAGAAACTTTCCTGCACAGCAAGATGGAGGCGAGAAATTTCAGCCTTCAGGAACATAAAGAATTGAAGGGAATCACTCAGCCAGGTCCTGTTTATCAATTTAAGGAGGTAGCAGTGTAAGTATCAGATCATTCTCGTATTTTGTCAATCATTTTATGAGATTTTTCTACTAAGTGAAGATTAGAACCTGTGATGCGCACTGATAAGTACACTTGGAGAACCCAAATCACCACAACACATTAAAAAAAGTCTCCTCTTTCTTCAGTTCTTTGCAAGTTTTTATTGCAGATACTTGTATCCCGTTTTCTCTCAAAGTACCAGTTGCCTTCATATTTATGTCTTTGAGTATCAGAAGCGAATCCCAGGAGCTGAAAAAATTGTCAAAATATAAATGATATGAATAAAGGGCTTTATCTTGAACAATTTTGTCTGCAAACGAGAGCACTACACTTGCATCCAATCCTACATATTTGTATCGTTCTGACAGTCTGGTGCTGGACCCCTGATATGGTTCAAACCATTCTATGAAACCTGATCTACTAGCAGCCATCCAGAACTTATAACCCCATCTAATAGGTTTAGGTCTGATGAATTGCTTGGACCCTTGCCTACCGAAGTAAGGCACCATAGACTCATCTATGCTATGATATTCTTGGAGAGGGGCAAGCGACAGAAACTTATCGTTCAAAATATCTAATAATGGGCTAACCTTTGTAAATTTGTTGGCTACACCCAATCCTACATATTTGTATCGTTCTGACAGTCTGGTGCTGGACCCCTGATATGGTTCAAACCATTCTATGAAACCTGATTTACTAGCAGCCATCCAGAACTTATAACCCCATCTAATAGGTTTACCTCTGATGAATTGCTTGGACCCTTGCCTACCGAAGTAAGGCACCATAGACGCATCTATGCTATGATGTTCTTGGAGAGGGGCAAGCGACAGAAACTTATCGTTCAAAATATCTAATAATGGGCTAACCTTTGTAAATTTGTTGGTTACATTCAAAATTCCCTTGTCGCTACAATGCAGGTTTTGCAATATGTAATTGAAACGATTTCTTGAAATTCCCTCATACTATTTTATGATTAGCGTCAGAACTATTTTCCCAGTACAAGGATCTTCTTGAAACAAAAGTATAACCACTATAAATAAGTACCCCAAAAAAGATTTTATTTCATCTACGCCCATCTCTCCAGCCCTATTATGCCGTGATGCATAAAGTGAAATATGTTATCATTTGTCATACTGAATCATCGAAAAATAGATAAAAAAGTTCCAAACCTTGGAGATTGTTGTTTGGTGAATATGGTTTTTACCAATTGGACAGCTTACTTACAATATCTCTCTGAATCCACTCATAATTCCTTGATCTCTTCGTATATTTGGTAAAATATGAAAAGAGAAGCTCATCTTCCCTTTCATCACTGTTACTATCAATGTCGTTGTTGAAAATAGATTCAGCTTGAGAATCCAATATACTTCCAGGCAAATTGTCGAAATCAACATTTTCTTCATCACCCGAGTCTTCGTCAGTTACCGCTTCATCGACGCTCAGAGGTGGAAAAACTGCGGTACTATCTGGTAAATATCGTGCCATATTCAATATTTTCTATTTATGCCAACAGCTTATTGAGAGTCAACGGTTTCTTCCAATGACTGCAAACATGTCTATCAAGTCATTGACTTTTATAAAGGACAGCGAAGTTTTGAGGATCGTACAACAAATTGAGAACTCAAACCTAACCTAACCGGGTTTAAATGATAAAGCCATAACTATAATGATTACGTCTTGATGAATAATAAATAACATATTCTACTCATAATAAGAAAGTATATCTTACCTCCAGTTGTCTATATCAGTCTGTCAGAATCCTTGAAACTTAAACAACAATTTTTGTACACTGTACTAACTTAGTGTTGTCAAAAACCATTTCACACACATTAAATTTCATTATTATAGGTAACGCCATCTCTGTGCCAATAGCTCAATGATTTAAAATAATAATAATAATACTTTATTGATCAACTAGTCAATTACAGAGAATAAGAGTACAAATATATATATATATATATATATATATATATATATATATATATATATATATATATATATATATATATATATATATATATATATATATATATATATACATACACATACACGGGTATATAGAAGGTAAATGAAAATAACGTAATATATTTGTATACATACAAATAAGTAGCACATATATTAGATATCACTATAAATCCATAGGATTTGTGTGCATAGAGGTACACTAGATTAAATTGAAGTGCAATAGTACAATGTCAGAAAATAGACTAACCTAAAATATGATCAATATTGTTAAGATGGGCGGGAGAACATTTGCTAAATTAACTGGGTGCTGATAAATGAAACAAATGTACATATAAATCAATCAAAACTATCCAGATAAGGTTACCATTGAATTGAAATAGATGTTTAAAAATAACACAGACTAACAGGAAATCAATGAGAATTCTGAAAGTGGCCGTGCGACAAGTAAATACTATGAATGAATGTTGAATCTGTCGAAGGTGTAGTGTTTGTGTCACGTATTACAACCATTCTGATAATCCGGTCATAAAACTTGTCGTATTGCAAGAAAACCATAATTTCAGCTTTCTATTGAAGTAGGTAGTATATGAGAGTTTTAAATAGATAGGTAAGGCATTATAGATTTTAGGACCCAGAAATGAGTCATGTTGTTGACCGACGGTAGTCTGTTAAGAGGAAGAAGAAAGACAGATTTTGATAACATAACTTAGCGTCATTTTAAAGGACAATGGTCCTCTTTGGGTTAAGTGTGGGAGGGGGGGGGGGGGTGTGTGGTTGGGGGTAGAATATTCATCATTAATCATTAACATATTATACTTTTGTTTATATTTCAGAACTCAAGGCATGGCATTAACAATCAGTCATTTTCCTTTGCTGGGAAGAGATGAAGAACTAAATTTGTATAACCGTCTTTTAGACGAATTGGTTATTATTTCTAACTTAAAAAAGATTACCATCCCAAAGCTTAACCACCATAATATGATAGTCATTTATGGAGATGCGAGACAGGGAAAAACTAGACTACTAGATGAGATAGTCTATATCACCAGACGTGATATTCCTGTCAATAGGTTCACGTTGACTAATAAGGATAATAAAGTAAGTTTGAGGTTTGATTGTCAAAAATTAGGTACATGAGGAAAGACGTGTCTAAATGCTTACCATTGGGTTTTATTGCCAAAAATTAGCTACATCAGAAATAACATGTTTGTTCTCAATGTTTAGATTCCATACCAAACCATCAGACATTTTTTCATGGCACCGCTAGGGCTTTCTGACTCAAGTACAAGAACTGAATGGGAAGAAGCCCTCCAACAACGATTAGGAAAATTAAAATCGAAGGATCTTTTCTGCAGCCTCAATGCTGTGTTTGCAGTCAAATTTGATAGGACACCACTTTTCCTTTCGTTGTCAGATAAGCAAGTCAGAACTGTTGTAAAAAAATTTATGAGACAACTGTGTTATAGGGTGAGTTTTACTCAATTATATTATTAATGTCTAAGGATTTACTTGTTATGAGCCGTTTCGCAAACTTTTTTCGTCAATAATAACGGACTTACTGATTACAGTGCGCGCCAAATGTACCGGAACTTATAAAATCTAAAGTAAACGGCCAAAAAAATTGAAATTTGATATGCGCATATGGGACATATTTTCACATATTATGACCTGATTTCTAAGTATTTACCCCCTTTTATTACAGAATATACAGGGTGTAGGCTATTTTTTAAAAAATGGTAACAGGGCCAGTAATTGTTAATTTCCGAAACTACAATCTTTTCTGCTTCTAACAATGTATTACAAGATGGGGGTTGCATAAGAAAAAATTACAGAAAAAAAAATAAAACGTGAAGTAAGACACGAATACGAACTGGTCGACTCGTCTTAATAAATTCCAACCTTATCAGCTTGTACTTTTTTGTCCATTGTCCCGTTTTTGTCACTTATACCAGAAAAGAAATGAAATGTAAAGTAACACACGAATACGAACTGGTCTTAATAAATTACAAGCTTATCAGCTTGTACATTGTCCCGTTTTTTTTTGTCTTACTGAGGATGGTTTATAAATTATATTTTTTTACCTTAATAAGATAATAAACATTTTAATTTACTGTCACAGTCAAGCTAACAGCGTGTGCTTCCGTCCTTATTGGCCAAGTAATATTTGAGTGTTTCTGAAGTAATTTTTCAATTTGTCGTATACCTAAGATATGGATCAATTAAGTGAAAAGCAGAGAATACAAATTTTAATTATACGAGGATATGGAGACAGACAAAGACCTCACGAGGAGGTTTGTCGGATATTTAATGAATTGTATCCCTAAAGACTCCCTATTAGTAGGATAACTGTGGGCAAAACTATCCAGAGATTTGAAGAGACGTGCATTGTTAAAAATAAACCAAAATTAGGTAGACCCAAATCTGCAACAACTGAGGAGAAACAGCTAGATACGCTATTGGCTATTGCCGAATCTCTTCATGTCTCAACTAGGCAAGTTGCCCGAAATCTTGAGATCTCGCAAACGTCGGTTCGTCGGGTGTTGAAAAAAGAAAAATACCATCCCTATAAAATTCAACTTGTGCAGGAATTATCTGATGATGATTTTGATAGAAGGTCAGAATTTTGTGGTGTCATGATGGATAGATGTGTAAATGATCGTCAGTTCATTTATAAAATTTGTTTCTCCGATGAGGCAAGGTTCTGTTTAAATGGAGCTGTAAATCGCCAAAACTGTAGGTATTGGTCCGATAATAATCCTCACTGGATGAAAGAAAGTCATATTCAATATTCTCAAAAGGTTAATGTTTGATGTGGCATTATTGAGCGACATATTGTTGGGCCTTTCTTCATAGATGGAAATTTAAATGGCGAAAAATATTTAGCACTTCTAAATAACTCCATATTACCATTTCGTGCAAGATTATATCCAGGAAACAATGGAAACATTCATGAAATAATTTGGTGACCACCACATTAAGCGAGAAATGTGCGTGAATTATTAAATGATATTTTTCTGGGCGAATGATTGGTAGAAGAGGTCCATTGGAGTGGCCGGCTAGATCGCCAGATCTAACTCTATTAGATTTTTTCTTGTGGGGATACCTCAAGACCAAGGTTTACAAAAGTAAGCCAAATGATCTTCATGATTTGAAAAATCGAATTTCCGAGGAAATACATTATATTAATACCAACAAGCAAACTTTTTTAAAAACTTCATTGCATTCTTTTATGGACAGATTAGGCCATTGTGTTGCAGCAGAAGGCCAACAGTTCGAACATTTGGTATAACAATTATCTGATGCGATTGTTTCAGACTAACCAGAGGTGATTTAGTTTTTTTACATTTATGTATGTTTCGATGAAAATAAAAGTTTTTTTTACTCTTACAAGGATATGCCTTTCCCAGAAATCACAGATTGGTGGATAGTGGAAGAACGGGGGTAAGTTTTTGCCAATCTGGTGTTACAAGATCTGAACCTCTCTCAGCCTGCACAAGTTGGCTAACTTGACTGCGAGTGGTTGGTACTTCCGGCGCTTATCCCCTATCTTTGAGAGGAGATTGTCGTCGAGCAACACTGCAATATCCAGAATGAAAGCCTTCTGATTTTTCTGGTCAGTAAGCAATATGTCAGGCCTGTGGCTTTTAACTGTTCTGCAGGTGACCAGCGGAAGGTTCTACAGCATTCCAACCTGACCCTTCCGAACTACACCTTCAGGTTTGCATTTATAGTAGGGAGATTCCAACTCGATAAGGCTGTAATGTTTTACCAGGACCTGATGGACGACCTTGGCTACGTGGTCTTGACGTTTCTTGTAATCTGACTGGACCAGAGAATCACAAGCGCCCATCACATGCTGAATTGTTTCCGTTTTTTTACAAAGTCTACACAAATCGCTGACATCCTGCCTCAAGATGTACCGGTACGTGCGCGTGCTAATGATCCGATCTTGCATCGCCCATTATTATTATTATGCTGGACATAATACTGATACTTTTTTCATTTCATGTCTATGCATCTTTTTGGTATTATTTTTATAATATAACATTTTTATAGTGTTTCCTGATAAACTGGGTCGTGGCAATTGACGATGGTGAGTTTGTTGACGACGAGTCGTGGAATCTATTGCAGATATCCCTTGATTTTGACAAAATTTTCATTGTCATGACGATGGGTCAACGTCGTAATCTTAGCAGCATAGCCGAAAAAGTCTTAGAACATAGGAGGATTCGTAGGATATCCCTCAGGAGTATAGATAAATGGTACCATGCAGGGCTAGCCTGCCAAATACTTGATGTTTATGCTATCCCGCCAGAATTAGAAAAGTTAGTAAATCCTGATTTCCTTTTTAGCACAATCAATAAGGTAAACTGCACATTGCAGAAGGTCGAGGGAAGTTATTATATTTAATGGTGTTAAGCACGACAATTAATATTATGCATTATCTTTTTTTTTATCGTACACCTCTCTTGTATTTCCATTCTGTTACTTGAAGGCTCTCATAACTATATAACAATGAGTCAAACATAGCAAAGTTAATAATATTTTAGGATAAAATGTAATGTTTCTGCAAATAATTTTTTTATCTTTTACGTAATCCACACCGGAAGCGAAATATTCACGAAAAAGTGATTATTATTATACCGCCATTTTCTAATATGGCGTCGCGAGCAGCAAGTCTCCAAGGGCAAAAGCTCAGATATTAGGACAGGGTTTAATTAAACGTAAATATATTTTATTTAGTAATTTGGCACTATCTAATTTATTAACACCCCTGTTATTGACTGCTTACCGTATCCAAAAGAACTAGCCTCGTGGCTACACATAAAATTGGGTATCTATAACCCTCCTAACAAGGTCGAAGTTGACCACATGCTGGAAGAGAATGTCATAGAGCCCTCGAAAAGTCCTTGGAGCTCCTCAATTGTGATTGTGAGGAAGAAAGACATTAGTCCGAGGTCATGTATTGACTTTCGTAAAGACAACGACGTGTCAGAGAAAGAAGCTTATCCTTTGCCGCAGATATCTGGTATTCTGGATAAGGTGCGGGAGGCAGAGTACATATCGAGTTTGGATCATTGATTGATACCTCATACTTACAACTCCACCAAATAAGATTTTTTCTCGACCTTTTGCGAGGTACGCCCGATTTCTTACACTATTTACGGGGTTATTTTCATCATCCACAAACTCATTGATTCCGGTTATCTTAGCATAGTTCGACCATTACATAAGCTATACATTTTCTTCACAACAACCGGTTTCTTCATATTTTTTTGTCTGCCTGGCAAAGCAGTAAAGGCCTAACTGGTTTCAAAGAATGTAAAAGTTTTTGTAAATCTAGAGGAAAAGGCTTTAAATACTGTAACAGCCACTTGGGGTAGCCGGGGGTCAATACTAGTTTTCCCTAATATGGGGAATTTTCGGGCTGACTCCCGGCTCACGGCTTTACGACGGGATCCTGTTCGAGCGCCAACGCCTATAGAGTTTCTTTCAGGGAGTAGGCGTGCTCCCTCGGGATATTCCCCCCTTTCCCAAGTCACTTTCGACGGACACACAAGCCCAGGGTAGATTCTAGTGGACACAGGGTCCTCCTAAGTTAAGACGAAGTCCCCCGGGACCTCTGGTTATGGTCTTTATTAGAGAGCTATTGTTAAAGTTCACTTGGGTGGATATTCTGGAGATAATAAATGAAATATCGAGTAAATTAAAAGAGAATCTATTTACAAACTATTTACAGAGGGATTCCGTTCACTAGAAATTATGTACAAAGTAGTTATGGGGAACCAGAGGCAGAGGGGGTTCGGTGACTTTAACAAAGATATTTACAGATGATACGGAGGGTAGGTCACACGACAACTTCTGCAACTGTCGGGGTCTTGATACGCAGTTCCTGGTAGCATGAAAATATAATAAAGAAAGTTACTCGCTGACGGCAACGCAGGGGGTGGCCACCCGGAGGGCTGTTTTTAACTGTGACCGATGGTGCATTCACCACAACGATACCGACATAAATCCCTTTAGCTTAGCCACTTACCCTTCCGGTCCCGGGGAACCAGAACTCGGGAGTGCAGTTCCCTAGTTCTGCAGGCCTGTTCATAAACGCCGGATACCTGAGCCTAATGGAATCAAACAGAGCCTCTTGGCTAATATCACGCGACCTGGTGCACCTGCTATTCTACTTTTACCGCTGCACGGCCAGGCCTTCCACTTTGATCCAATCTCAGTACCTACTAATAGAAGAGTAGCGTAAATCAGTTACGCTAGCGGAATGTTCTCGATCTCAACAGTTCACGTACACAACCAGCGAACGGCGGTGGAGCTACTGAACTCCTCTCTGCGACATGCGACCGGTTTGACGCCGGCCGGTGTCCCTCTCCTTCCACCGGTCGATGGGTCAGCGGGCACAGTCGCGTCTTCAACGTGAGCCCGCTGCACTCGGGTAAATATAATATATATTTACTAGTCAACAATTGTAGTTACTCAACTCCCTGTAAACTAGACGACTGCAGTCTCTGATTGTTAATCAGGCTAGTTAATCTTTCCCGGCTTATCAACTTCGTGACAATACCTACGTATTCATTCATAAATGCATACCAAATAAACGCAAGGTAATGATTAAGTAAGCAAATAAAGTTCGAAAAGGAAATTCCTCGGCTGATTTCAAAACGTAATTTCATATATGTATGAATTTTAAACTGAGTCACCTTCTACTATTCATTTTTTAGTAAACTTTCCTTTCATTATTAAATATTTTCTATTCATTTTAAAGAGTAATCCAGACAAGAAGCAACGGCAACCCTGGCTGGGTGGAAAGTTACTTGGTGAGTCTGATTCAAGCCGGTGGACTGCTAGTCAGAAAAGTCAATCGTAAAAAAGTCATTGATCTTGGATTGGTGCAACCACCTTTGTATATGCTCTTCAGGTAAGTGGTTTAACAACAGGATTTTGATAGTTTGATTAAAAATTAACAGATGTAACAGTTAGTATTATATTATATGAATTGGATAGTTGCCTGTGGCGGTGGTTCCGACCGCAGTGTTTCCGTCAACACAACCTTATGTTTTTGCATAAATACTCTTGACAGTTAAATGTTGCGTTACGTTATTCGACAGCAAGCTGTCAAGAACTACGCTATAAGAGACACCAGGGATCTCTCTCTCTCTCTCGTCGCTACCAACCTCTACAGTGAACACACGTCCTCTACGCTCGGTCAGTTATCTATTATGTACTCATGTACTGTTGTAATTGTTATAGTTAAATGTATCATATAGTTTATTCAGTTAGTGAAATAATAAAGTATATTAAATGTTTACGTATGGATTTAATATCAACAAGTGCAATTAACATCCATATTGCCAAATATTATTACATATTGTTCCCACTGAGCAAGGTAATATTGCATTAACATTGCAGAATCTTTTCCAAAGCAAGTGTAAGTTTGATAGATTACTTGCAGAAAGCCTCCTGCAAGTTTGTTGCAAATGGCAAATCTTCCCCCCAGTGACTTTACAAATGCAAGTGTTTCTTTTGTAACCTTACTGCAAGTTTACTGTAGTGAGCTGTTACAAACTTTCTTTATACTTACAAATGTTACCTTACAGCAAGCTTCAATTTTAAAAGGGCCTAGCAAAGTTGTAAAATTTAAATTTACATTTGCAACTTATCTGCAATTGTATATATTATACATACAGTGCAAGTTTATAACTTGGGATAATTCCAATTAATCTACTTCAGCTTTTTTTCAAAAATGCTCGGAGTCTGATAATATTCTCAGTTACAATCTTTTCAAAAACGTATTATACAATTTGTGTCAAATGTCATTGATAATTTTTGTAAATGACAACCTTAGCTTTTTGTTGACTATTTTTAAAGTACACATCAAGCGATACAAAACTACCAAATTTCAAATTTTTATTATAAATCTTGAGTTGAAAGCAAGAAAAAAATGTGTAGTTATCAATGAATAAACATTTTAAAACTGCTGGTTTTCTACAACTTCACATGTATGAACTTTAAAAATAGTCAACAAAAACGTAAGGGTTGATTTAAAGAAATTATCGATGAAATCATTTTTCAAATATGGTACATACTGTATAGATTTTTTAAAAGACTGCAACTTTAAATACTAACCAATGTGTCCAAGCATTTTTGAAAAAAAAAGAAACTGTATTTGATTAACTGAATTTATTTCAAGTTACAAACTAATACTGAATATAGGTATAGGTGTATTTATACATAATATATATTTCTTGTAAAACTGTAAAAAACGACTTAAGACAATGTTAATTAGAATAAAATCTTTATTACATAAAAAAATTAAAGACTTACAACACATTTCATTTCTGTTGATAGATAGATATATACACTTTATTGACCATCAAATGTACATGGTAAGTCACTGTCTTTATAAGTACCGACTATAGTTACTAGATAGAGATAGTTAAGACATATAGGAAGTGTCCATGTTTAACCTAAAATCAGTTCTAGTCAAAACTCAGCAACAAAATAGATAACTTGAACTCGTGATATCGTTATTAATTGACCGATTTAAAATTCTTTTTTCTAAATGAATACAAATTGTTTTTGATATTGTTTTCCTAAATAGCTCTTAGTCGTCTAGGAAAACGTGTGAAACACTAATAACAAAAACGAAGTAGCATTACTTATTTTGAGAGGCGAGAATTTTTTTAGCTTCTAAAATATGTGGTAACATATGTGACATAAAATAAAGTCAACATATCAAATACTATTGTGAAAAAAGAAATATCTAAAATGGTGCGTTCATTTCGATTTTAGAGAAAGTTTAATTAGCAAACAACAATCCGCCATTAATAATTAATGCCGGGCGCATTGTCAGAGTCAGTTCGCTGTTGGCGTTGGTGTTGCTATGTTGCTATTGGACGACGATGACATACGATCGAACATACACGAAAACGGAGGGATCTCAAATAAATGTTTACAAATTAAAACAAACTTTCAGAAACATTACAATTGTAACAACAAGCCGGCAAATAGATATTACATTTGAAAGTTATGTTAAAGTTTCATTTGTAAGTTTGCATTGGTTTTTTGGCTGCAAACATTTAGAAATGTTGCAACTTGCTTAATGGTAAATTATCTAACGTTGCGGTAAGCATTTGTAAGTTACCATGCTTAGTGAGTTACGTTCTACGGGGTTCTGGATTCGTTGACTAACAAAACACAGCTTTTCAAACTAGTAATTTATTATAAGCAACTATTTTCCAACACCAGTATTAACTAAAATATTTCTCTCTATTATTAAATGTCAATAGAACTATATTCCACTATTCGCCTTCTATGATCGTTTCTTATACACCAGCACTTACTGCTAACTCGCTTAATACTCTATGATCACTATTCTACACCACACCGACTTAATACTGAACTAACTTACTCTGCGCACTGCAAGTCTATTTATACTGTCCATAGAGATTCTAGACCTTCTACACTATTCTATACCTGTCACTTCTGGTCCATTCTAGAATTATAATTCCAGAGTGTTTGCTCTTACCAACATACTTCATAACCGACATCTGACCACAGCATAACAAAGTCCATAACTGTAATTATCATAGACAAATGTGACAACATGTTAAAACTTATATTTTTATTTGCATTGTATTAATGCACAGAACCGTTCCAAAATTCCTGTGTATGCTTCACTATTTTCTTACAACCTAAGACATACCAAAATACAAACTTTACACAATAGTGAAAATCCGTGAAAAAAAAAACCCATAATTTTTGCGGGTATCTCTAATTAACATCCTGGGTCATAAAAAGAGGATTTGATCACTGAAAGTATTAGCTAGATCATGTCAAATTTTCATTGGTCTACCCTGGTAGGAAGTCGAGACCTTCCGCTTTACTGGTTCATACCTAAGCCACCCCTACGTAGCAGATACTCTAAAACCTAGGTTATTTTCTTCTAAAACACGCAATTGTTTGTATAAACGAACTAGTATTAAAGTGATCAATGACAAATTTACTACTGATGGAAAAATACAACAAATACCTAAAATATAAGAGGAAATCTTTATTGAGAGCATCAAATGCTTACTAGCCTTACATAGATTGTCCCTGTATCAGTGAAGGAAGTACCAGGGCTGATGATTTACAAAATCGTCGGTTGGTTGTACACAGTCTCTATTTATAATATTTTCTGTTTAATAGAGCTGCTGTGACTGTAGAAGATAAAACAGCAGGAATGAGTATTATAAAACATAGTTGGACCCTTAAAGGAGGTTGCAACTGTCGTAATGTGAGTTCCAATGACATGTTCGTTGTCGAAAATGAAATGAACAAAATATATACTGATTATACAAGTTAAATCACAGTTATAGCACTGTTTCACGCTAATTTCCCAACAAACGCAAACTTAAGATATTCACTGACCGGCACAACCGGCCAAATCAAATAGGACGTTCAAGATGGCTGACACGTCGATATGGAAATGCTCCTTCCTGTTGATTTGTATTCTGAGGCCGCGACAACATATTACCTGGTTACAGACCGTGATGGCGACCCTGCCGTACAGCCCGCAATGTTTCCTAAGGCTCGATACCTTAGCCGACTTACTTTAGGTGTACTCTAGCGCACTGATGAGGTCTAATGAGAGCGAAACCGATATGCGTTTCTAATTATTGTCAAAATGTATTGAAACGAGTCTTTCTTCGACAGGTTTTATTTACTCTGGGGAGTTTCTGTGGTAATCTTACTAATACGGTTTTCCTACGGGACCATGCTCGGGCGCCAGAGGCAGCTACACGGAAGGCCGCTTTTGGCAGATTATCTATGGCGCAATCGCCACAACGATAATCGACAAGCAGCTATTCCGCTTTGCCCCTTGCTCTAACGGTTACGGGTGATAGGATCTCTGGAATGCAACTCCTTGGTTCCCCAGGCCAGCCCGTGAACACCGACAGAGATGAACGGCTACGCCACCAGCCCCATATACCGCACCAGCGCTCCTAGCAATTCATCAGCTGATGCACCTTCGGTGATGACGTCGGGTATCTGTACCTAAAGTTAATCACGCCGACTTCGACTCGCTATCTGGCGACGCTGTCCACTCTGGCTCTACGAGACCCGGTGCACCTGCTGTTTTATTTCAACCAATGCTTGGCCGGGCTATCCACCTCGATTCAACCTCGGTACCTAATAATAACAAAACAAAGTAAAACAACTACGGCGGCGAAACTGCTAAGACCTGGACAGCCCACGTACTGCACCTGAAAACGGCAGTGGAATTACTGAAAGATGAAAGATATCGCTGTTCACATCGGACCTGCCCGTCTCGGGCGAGAGCTCTCTTCCAGTGGCTCTGAAAAAAGCCAGCCTTGATTGTTTTGCTATTAGTGGTAGAAATTTCAATAAATAAGCGACGGATTCGATTTTGCAAAAGAAAATTAGTTATATTAGTAATAACTCAACGCTTTTTAGGAATTTTCTTTTTATCAAACTTTTTACCAATTTGTTTTAAAAAATTTATTTTGTTAAATATGTTAAATCTCTAATTAGAAATGTTATGTAAACTATGTTCAAAAACTTAGATTCAGGTTTTCGATATTTGAAATAAACAACCGTCAACAGTGTTATTTTTTTGAAAAAAAAAACACTGCAAAATTTTTATTTCTTAGAATAATCATATCGTGTTTCATATCATTGTAAAGAGGAAAAAAATACCTATTTAATGAAGCCGCAGCCAACTATGGTTTCCATTTAACAAAACACACGTTTATGACAAAGCTCAAAAGTTACAGATCTTTTTAAAATTTGCATATTTTTTCTTTATTTAGAACATATTTATCTACAACTTTTTCTTTTACACATTTTCAGTAAACCCAATACTAACGCAGCTAAATGCATTGAAAGAAATCGGCAAGTTTTTTCAAAATATCTAGTAATCCGCGACATTTTTTATGGAAACAAAAACAGTTCTGAATTACGCTCATAAAAATGCACTATTTCCCCATTTAACCGTCTCTCTAACTGCAGTAGTTCACGAAATCCCTGTGCTAAACATCGAAAAAAACTCACCCTGTATATGCTATATACTTTAAACTTTTCCGACTTGGTTTATACAATTTGTATTGCCTCATGACTCAATAAATTAATTAATAAATTATCAATCGATCGTTTCTAGGTTGACCAAAGAACAAGTAGACGAATGGAAAAAGATTGTCGAACAAACAATTGGTACAGACACACAATGGAGAATGTATGTAGATTGCTACAAAGTAAGTTTTGTTATATTTTCTGATGAAGTATTTTATGTTAAAATTTGTAAGACATTTTCACACAAGGTGGTTCGCTAAATTATGTCATCCACCTACAAAAGATGCTTACAGCCATTGCGAATTTTTTGACCAACAATCAAGTCAGTTTAATGACAGCAGAACAACCTGGAAGTCATCATGCAGTAAAATATCGGCTGTCAATGATTTATGCCTTCACTGTATTCTATGTGTGGAGTCATCGCCATCATCCTAGTATCCAGGCGATGTCGCTAGCGGTTATTACTTTCCTATTATTAAAAAATCGCAAAAATACAATTCACATTTCCACCTTATACAGACAAAAATCTTTCTTTTTAGGATGAAAGTGAAACAAACATCACTGCTAGCAATGACGATATAATTCCAGTTTGCACCTTATCACCGGATTTCAATGTTGGCGATGTTGACCAAGAACTGTCCATGGACGTTATAATACTGAAAACATTTGATTCTCTGACGTCATACGAACAATTGCTCCTCAAAAGTAGCTCCATCTTAGGTGATTGCTTCCCAAGAGATATGCTGCTTTACATAATGTCTTGTAATTCTAAGAGACAAGCTGCACTGGGTAATTTGATATTGCTAACTAACAGTTACACATATAGGGCTAGATGCATTCTGATTATGACTAGAAATAGACCGATTTCGGTTTTACAACTTCTAAAACGCATCTTTAAACAACTTGATGTTGTCCTCCACAACATTCTGAGATGTATCGCAGTCGTTTTTAGTCACGCACGGGAGGTCGCCGCTCCGCTACATTCCATCGTGTTTTAATATATAGTTTTTTCTAACATATTTTTTTACGACAAGCATATCTGCTGTAACAACGACAGCTTCTTCTTTTTTAAAATTTGAACATTACCAAAAAAGTCATGTACACAGAATAAAAGTCTGGACGCAGCAAGTGCGTTATGGAAGTGAATTTTCATAAAAATGTTTTTAATAGCAAATATGCCTTTTAATGAAAGCAGGTATCAAATTTGGTTATTAGTATAACATATATTATAATAGAAACTGTCCCAGATTTCATCAAAAAAACTTTATTGTTTCAAAATGTACAAAAAGTTTGCGGAAATAAACTTTAAATGTTCCCGAAAAAACTGTTTTCCTAGCCAACGACCCTTAAGTTAATAGCAAATTGAGGTATTGAAATTTAAAGCATTTAATAAAAATTCGCTACCAAAACGCACTTGCCGCGTCCCGAATTTCTTTTCTCACAAACATGTAGTTATTATATTTCGATGAAAAATGCAAAAATGCATAGGAGGTGTTCTCTTTAAAAAAAGAAAATTTGTATCACCAACGTCTTATGGACCACGCTGTGATTGTAAAAGTAATTTGATAAGATGCAGATCAAGACAACGTATAATTAACATATACAATTTTTTTCTCGTATCTTGTATATTAACGGATATCTGGAGCTTTTTTCTTACATAATTCGCTAAAAATCATAGACTATTAAACCATAAACTCTAACTAAAAATACTGCCTAAGCATAAGGGAAAGGGTCTAGTCGAAATGAATTTTCTGGAAATATTTTAGTAAAATTCACTAAAGTCTGGACGCAGCAAGTGCGTTATGGTAGCGAATTTT
The DNA here is from genome assembly GCA_964006375.1 of Tillus elongatus. NCBI lineage: Eukaryota > Metazoa > Arthropoda > Insecta > Coleoptera > Cleridae > Tillus > Tillus elongatus. Next base: position 14,385,985 of record OZ023264.1, read on the forward strand.
CAGAGAACTGTTTTTAATGTTAGATATGTTTTTTTTAAAGAACAACATGAAATTTAGCAGATAGTGTAACTTTAATAGTAGAAACAATGTACCCTGTTTCATAAAACTTTTTGTTCGAAAAAGTACAAAAATTTTCCGAAGATAACTTTAAAAATTTCCAAAAAAAAAACCATTGATTTCCCTGGCCAACAAACCTATCCACGTAATTTACACAAAAACTACACCAGCCAAGATACAATTATTTACAGAAAGCTTTTTGACAGAAATGAAAAAAATGTTTACATGAATATTTTAAACAACCTGTTTCATAAAACTTAGCCATTTTTTTACAAAGACTGGCTAACTAATTTGAGAGCGTCCTGTATATGACATCTCGATTTTTTTGACGAATAATATATTTGAAAACCTCCCTAAATGCGTCATTCTCATGGGACTTCGATTTTCCTTGGTAAAAATGCCGTATCACAATTTATGATATGTTCCAAAATGTAAAAAGTTGAAAAACAATTAAAATAACTCGAAAAATATGAGCGATACCAATTTTTCTCATTTCTTTCCTTAGGGCTCGTCTGCGTCTTTGCCGCCCTTTTAGCACCGCAGCCTTTGGCTTATTGTGCATGCCCTTTGTCTTTTCTACTCCGCCCATTCCAAAACCACTGTGCCTTGAACTAGTCTCCACAGCAATTGGTAGGGTGAAGTTTTATATTGCTCTGTCTCCAGTCTAGGCTGTCCGTAGATCAGTTGTCTTTTGCGGTCCAGAGCTTTACACTCGCACAAGATGTGCTGGGCTGATTCCTCCCCGTCGCAGCAGAGTCTGCATGCCAAGTCCCCCTCGAACTGCCCCATTTTATGTAGGTGTTTCTTGACAGCCATGTGTCCCGTCAAGAGTCCTGTTATGGTCCCGAGCTGTCCTCTGCTAAGATTTAACCGCTCCACAGCTCGCTTTGAACTGGGTTCCTCGACTACTGACTTCCCATGTCTGAGCCCTGGACAGTCTGCCCAATACACCCTATGTTCATTTTTGACCAAGGACTTAATGGATCCCCTGGCAGTGCTGTTCGTCACGCCCAGAGCCGGTTCTGGTCCCATAAATTGTTCTGCTGACTCTCTCTTCGCGAGACTGTCAGCTTCTTCATTGCCTTTGACCCCCGAGTGACCCGGCACCCAGGTGAGGGTTACCTCATTCTGCCCAGCCAGGTCGCTCGTCTCGTCTCAGCATTCACTTACCAGCCAGGAATTTACCCGTGAGCTACTTAGCGCCTTAAGGGCTGTCTGGCTGTCTGTGGCTATGAGGATCCGCTTGTTGGTGTAGCCCCTCCTCTTGTTCTCTCGCACGCTTTGCAAGATGGCATACATTTTGGTCTGAAAGACCGTTGCGTGATCTCCGAGGGAAATACTGTGACTTACCTCGGTCCTTCCGAATAAACGCCTGTCCCCTTCCCACGCTTCCCGCTCGATCCGTCCGTGAACCAGACGAGCGCGTCCCGCCGTCTCCCTCCGCCATACCCCGCGACCGGCGATTTTCACTGTAAAATTGGTTTCCCTGCAGATTCGCGGGCTCGCGAAGTCTGAACTCATTTCAAACATGGGCTCCTTCACGATCTCCAAAATTTTGCAGTTGCTTTCTCATTACAAGTGTGCATTAAAATTGGATGGAAAATCACACCGATAACTCAATAAATAATGGGCTGAGTTTGATCAAATTTGGTACGTACCTTCCTTTTGTAAGTGGCTTGGATAAGTTGTTAGCTAGGAAAATCGGCCAGGTCTTCTCGAAAATTTTTTGTTTTATTGGGAAATAACAAAGTAAATGCAACCACATTGGTACGCGTGTTTGTATTATAAAAGAGGGAACCATGTACCACAATTTAGGTCTGTAAGTTTAAAGACCAAAAAGTTATAGGCATTTTAAGTAAAAAATTTGGGATTTTCTTCAAAACGTCAAGGTCGCTATTTGAAACGTCAAAATTGGCAACATTTAGGCAAATAACCTGAAACCAATACGGATTATGTAAAGACAGTGTCACAAGAAGAGTGTTGTGCAAATCCTTAAGTTTCAGCTTCAACCGTCATTGTCCTTCCTTTTACTAAAATATGTTCAGAAAATTTATTTCAAATAGATCGTTTAGCTGATGCTTTGGCAGTAGTTTGGGTTAAGTTTATGGTTTAACGGTCTATATTTTTTAGCTAATTTTCGTAGAAAAAATTCGTTAATGAGCAGACAGCGACTTTTGAGTTTTAAAAAGATTTCTTCAAATGAGTGCAAACTAGGCCCCCTAGAATCCATATCCAGGTTTAACTTCAATTTTTATCTGTACAGGGTGACGCATTTCTACGGTAAAGCTAAATTTAATTGTTATTATACAAGGTATGAGAAAAAAATTGTGTACGTTAATTGAAGGGTGTCTTGAGCTGCATCTTATAAAATTATTTTGACAATCAAAGGCTGGCCCATAAGTCGTTGGTGATCCCTATAAATTCTTTTTTCGAACATTTCTTGTGTTATTGCATTTTTGCATTTTTTTATCGAAATATGATGCATGTTTGTAAGAAAAAAATCGAAACGCAGTAAGTGCGTTATGGTAGCGAATTTTCATTAAATGCTTCAAATTTCAATAACTCAATTGGCTACTAACCTAAGGTTCGTTGGCTAGGATACCAGTTTTCTCGGAAACATTTAAAGTTTATTTTCGGAAAATTTGTGTACATTTTCAAACGGTAAGGTATTTTGATAAAACATGGCACATTGTTTCTACTATATAGGTTATACCGGTAACCAAATTGATCCCTGCCTTCATTAAAAAAACACACATATTTGCTATTAAAAATATTTTTATGAAGATTCACCTCCATAACGCACTTGTTGCGTCCAGACAATTATTTAAAAGTTTAGAATTACTTCATGAACGTTCTGCTAAGCGTCTAAGTCTTAAGTATTTTTTGATAGCCCCTCGTATCTCATTAAATTCTACCACAAAAGTTCAGTGACCAACAGTTTATTATACTATAAACTCCCGTAGAACGAAAAATCCCATTATAAAATAAAAATTCAACACCAAAAATTAGCATGGACGTAGATCAACTCAGGAGTGCTACAAGGCTCTATTCTGGGATTTATACGTTTCCGTTGTACATGACTAAAGCTGATTCTACATGTTTCAACAGCATTGATTTTTTTGAATGATTTTTCTAATCATACTTAATTAGACTATTTTTTCTTAGCTGTTCAGAAACTGTTTGAAATCAGAGTTCTAAGCTGTGCCAAAGGAGATTTTCTCAACGAAGGCACAAACATGATCTTCAAAGAGAGGTTGATCAATCCAGATTATGACACCAGTACTAGATGCGGATGTCTTGGTATACTTATCGATGGTAAGTACCTTTTGTTAAAACACAAAAATGAAAGCTGAGATTTATAAACAAACAAAAAATTAAACAGCCCCGGATCTAGTGGAGAAGGGGGGGGGTCAAAATCATGATATAATATATGGTTGAAAATAAAAAACTTGCTTCACCAAGCGCCTGGCATGCAGCGCACGTTGTTCTATCAATTATTTATTTGATTTTAAAATGCACAGTTAGTTTTTGAACACATCCTAACCGCTCATTGTGAAATTCGCTGCGAGCAGCTGCAGCGCGGCAGATTGGAGGGAATTTTAATTTAAACTTATTTTTTCATACTTTTTTTTTCAAACTAATTTTTTTACTCCTATGGGTAGAACAAATTTAAAAAATTAGAAATCCCGATTCTACGTATCTACTAAATTTTTTTAGAGAGGGGGCCCCACTATCAAGTTTCGGCCCCGGTTCGAAAAAATCGTAGATCCGGGACTGAATGTAAACACCAAAAATATTTAGGTATCCCTTCATCACATATCGAACAAATATATAGCGATGATTACTGCCTGGTTTCGAGATTCGCCCTCGAAAGCACAAGCAGGAGAAATTTATTTGTACACAGCAATGATAACTTATACCTGTGTCTTCAATAAATTTATATATATATATATATATATATATATATATATATATATATATATATATATATATATATATATATATATATATGTCTACAATTTACCTACCCTTTTCACTTACTGACTCGTTTCATGTTTGCCGTATGAGCGCCATCCATTCTTCCAGTCACTTCTGCTAATGTACCTATATACCGAGTGTAGAATTTTACGCTTGTTCTAAATGACTTGTATTTTGCACTGCCTCTTTTCGTTTTCGAGTTATTTTGAAAAAAACAAAATTTGTCGATTTCTTTTTTCTTCAATCTCTAAGTAGGCGTTGATCTGACATGTCTAAGACTTGCATATTTTCAGGACACTATTTACAGAGTAATATTTTTGTGCTATTCTCAACTTTGGATTGTAATTTGTTTTTGAGCTACAGGTATCAACGTTTGTTTTTATTAGCCGCCATATTGGATTTTTCGATAATGTGATAGCTTGTGAAAAAAGCTTTCCAATGATGTACAACATGCTTGAGAAATCTTGTAATTGCACTGACAATTTTGAGAAAAACCGTTTTGAGGATAGTGGGCTATGAAATCCAATACCAGAAAACAAATGACAAAAAAAAACGTGTTCAAAAAGCAGTAGGCCATGGAGTCTAACAATAGACTACTACTCTGGCAGCAGGGTCGAGTGATAGGGAGGACCTGGGGAGTTAATCCTCGGATCCTTCACTGGATCTACACTGTGATCGTCAGGCCGAGAATCCTCTATGGGGCGTTGGTCTGGTGGTGCGGTGTGAACCAAACTACCAGCGGGAAGCTGAAATAACTCCAAAGACTGGCAATCCTGGGTATCACAGGCGCTATGAGGACGACACCCTCAGCCGCGCTAGAGGTCCTGTTGATGCTGCCACCGCTTCCCATATGTGCCAGGAGGGAGGCGATGGTGTCGCATCTCAGAATGCGAGACGCAGGAAACTGGTGCGGAGAGGGAGCAGTAATAGACAGGATGTGAAGAGGAGTCCTGAGAAATGTGTCTACATCTACTCGGATAGCCAGGCAGTTCTCTGGGCAGTCTGTGCGGCCAAAATCAGGTCTACACTGGTTCAGGAGTGCGCTGACGCCCTCAAAGGTCTAGTCAGGACAGAGGAGGTACAACTAGTGTGGGTTCCGGGACACTGTGGCGTAACGGGGAATGAGGTGACGAATCATCTCGCAAGCCTCGGTTCCCGGCGGCCGTTCTGTGGCCCGGAGCCGGCGATAGGTATAAGTAGGAAGACAGTCTCTGTCGGCTTAGACAGGTGGACCGAGGAAGCAATTAAGAGGCACTGGGGGTCGGTTGATGGCTGCAGGCAGGCGAGGGACTTCGTGGAGGGGCCGGACAGAGATAAAGCTGCCTGGCTACTCGAAGGGAGTTGACCTACGCTTCATCGCATCCTTGGGGTGCTAACAGGACACTGCGCCCTTAGAAGACACCTCACATTGATAGGCGTAGAGAGGGATTCCATTTACCAGGAATGCGGCGAGGATGAGGAAACGTCCTAACACTACCTGTGCGAATGCGAGGCTTTTGGGAGTCTTCGAGCAGAAATGTTCGGATAGAGGACTCTGAATCAGGTAAGTACCGTCCAATTGAAGACTGTCACGGCCTTCATCTCGAGTTCAAGGCGGTTCGGCGATGGAACCGAGGAAGAGTAGAGCATGGTTGCTGGGGTTGGCAAAAAGGGACCATGGTGGCCTACTTGCTTGGCGTTGGCCTCCCCACCGCTGCTACTACTACTACTACTACTACTCTACTTTTAACATAATTTTCCGTAATGATTCACCATAAAAAAATGTTATTTAATTTACAACACTTAATTAGGTAATAATGCTAAGTAATATCCTGTGAAACAGTTTAATAATGAAATTTGGCAATAACAAATATAAACCTAAACTCCACAAAACAACACAATTAGAAACAGAGCTCAACAAATAATAAAATAGAAACTGAAAAATACACTAAATAGAAAATTGTTTAATATGGCCATCGTTTTGTTCAATGGACTTTATACACCTTTTTGAAACATACCTGCAAACTTTGGTGAGGGTGTTTTGGTTAATATGATTTATAGCTTCTGTGATCCTGTTTCGTAATCCATTGATATTTTGTGGTGGATAGAATTTATACACATAATTCTTCAGAGTACCCCAAAAATAAAAATCCATGGGTGTTATATTAGGACTTCTAGCACACCAATGAACCGGCCCATTGTTACAAATGACACGATTATTAAAATTTCGGTACAAATTTTTTTTGAAGATCCTAGCATTGTGAGCTGGACAACCGTCTTGTTGGTACCAAATCTCGTCTAAATTATCATGAACCGACTTAAAAAGAGGCGAGCGTAACAGGTTTTAAAATTTATACAAGACTAGCAGTAAAAAACAGTCATCTCATGGATGACCTTCGCTACAACACACCTAAAAATTAATAACTAATCGCGTCTATTAATATATCAAACTTTCCTCGTAAAATAGTAACTATTAATATAACCTTTCTTTCTTAATTTTGAAACTTCTTATAAACTTTTTTACAGACGACTGTGAAGACCTACCAGCATATGCTTCCTGTGGTTACCTAAGATTTCGTTCATCCTTATTTAGGGAAACTACTTACAGTCTACTGACCGAAAAACAGAAGAAAGAATTTCACAGCAGAGCTGTTCGTTATTTAGAGAAAGAAACTAGACGCTGCAGATCATGTGGATTTGGATTCTTCCCGAATTTCTTAGGTGTCAGATTAGAAGGTGTAAGTTGCAAAATACATTTTAAATTTAAAACATTCCGACGCGCGAAATGCGTTATCCTAACGATTTACCAAAAGTCTGATTAACATAGAAACTTAAATTTTGGTACAGGGTATGCAGTTTTCAGGGGATGTATTTTTTAAATGAGATAACCTGTATATTATTATATTTTTGGAATGCTCTCTTTTTCCGGACTTTAAAAATATACCATAAGTCACCCCTAACTTATATCCTTTTTGAGTTATTAAACGTCGAATATGTTAGTACAATTAGTTACTGTAAATATGGAAAAGTTAACTTTATGAAAGTAGGCTTTGAAAATGACAGCTATTATGTATGATGAGTGACATTTTGTTAATGAAATAATCAAAATGGTTTATATGTGAGGAAGAAAAAGTCAAAATATTTACTTGTTATATAAAAAATAACAAAAATAAACGTGCAGCAAAAAGAGCATATAGGGTGTTGTATCCAAATTGCCCAACACCATCAAAAAATATTTATGTGTGTGTTTTGTTTTTTAACGTCGGCCTATTTCCGCGACTATGGCCAATCACCGACGCCAGGGAGTAGTTTCACCTCACTATCCTGGAAATTTTGCCGAACCCCTGCCTTTCTGTAAGGAGGGTAGGGATCTTTAACGTGCCCAACATCGCATGGACACGGGACCTCATTTCAAGCATGGGCTCCATCACGATCTCCTGAATCTGGCAGTGGCACCTGCAGCCTAGGTTGGCCTTCAATTTATCATTGCAGGCTTGTCTCTATAGTTCTATCCTAGCCTCCCCCATGATAACCATGTGTAGCGGGGGCAGATCCAACATAACCAAGTGTAGCGGGGGCAGATACAACATAACCAAGTGTAGCGGGGGCAGATCCAACAACACCCCCATGGCGTCTGTTGGGGTTGTGGTCATGGCCGCTGTGATGCTGAGGCAAGCCATCCTTTGGATCTCGCCCAGTTTTTGTTTGGCACTGGATTGTGTCACCTTAGGCCACCAAACCAGTGCCGCGAATGTTTCTTTAATATTACATAGTTATCTTTGAAATAAAATCTATCAGAAAAAGTAAATGACCTTGAACTTGGTTGCATAAGGATACTTGGCTTTTAGAGTTGTACCCTCCAATTTTATATCACGAGCCGCGACTGGACATTTTGCGATAATTCGAAAGTCACCCCTACAAACAAAAATTCCTGACACTGCAACTACGTCATGGTAGCGAAGTGTCATAAAAATATGTTTTATCCACAAAAATTGTTAGATAAATAGTTACTAACATATATGCAGAAAATAAATTTGTCCCGACGGTCCGTGCTGACGGTATTGCATGTGAAGCGGCCTTTAATGTTGAAGTCGTATTCCAAGTGGTGTGTGTTTTAATTGCTTTAATGTCCGCCTATTTCCGCGACTATGGCCAATCACCGACGCCAGGAAGCATTTTCACCTCACTATCCTGGAAATTTTGCCGAACCCCTGCCTTTCTGTAAGAAAGAGTATAGACACGGGACCGGCGGCTTTACGTCTCCTCCGAAGTGCGGAACATGCGGACATTCAACTTGCTCAAATACAATGCCACAACCTTGGTTGATGTTAATTGTACAGCATGTACCGAAAAAGTGAAAGGAGTACCCTGGGATCGCACCCAGTACCCTTCGGTTTAGAGGCACACGTTCTTACCACTGAACAACCGAGGCTCTGTATCACAAGTGACGTGATACGCTTTGGGTGATTTACGGAGCGCCAAAACAAACACCAGTGTCAGGTATATAATATTCAAAATGACTGTTAGTAAAAATCGGCGTACCACAAGGTTATATGTTAGATTATCTGTCATTCGCAAGTTTTATTAAGCGACGATTATTCTTCTAATATTCCCGTTGTTTATATATGTTGTTTAAAATCAGCGTATCGTTTAGCTGTAGCTTTTTGCAGGAATTAAAAAAATGTTCAATATGTTTGGTTTTCAGGGTTTGCAAAAAGTAAAGAAGAAGAAGAAACGTTACCGCGGTCCCAAAGACGACAATGCCTCAATAATGTCAAGAAGCAGAAGTATGGCCATTGTTCGAAGAGAAAGTGTGGCAGCTACTTTGGCCTCGTATCAGACATCGAGTCTAATGACCAGTGGAACACACGATCATATCCGTTAGTATTAGACTATTTTTGAAAACATATGCAATACAAAAAAACTCGGGACGCAGCAAGTGCGTTATAGTAGTGAATTTTTATTAAATGCTTCAAATTTAAATAACTCAATTTTCTATAAACTTAGAGAGTTTAATAGGAAAATGCTATTTTTAATGCTTCAGTAATGTGTTGTGTCGTAAGGAATATGTGTGTGTGTGTAGGAAGGGAGGCTGTGAAATGGTGGTTATTGATGTAGCTGAAAAGTCATCATTGAGAATGGATCATTGACTAACTTTGTGGAAATATGTTTTTCCGCCGAAAGAATTATATGTATTAAAAAACCCTTACGGAAATCTATGTCTTTTTAATGCAAGCAGTCATCAATTCGGTTACCGGTATAACCTATATAGTAGAAACAATTTGCCATATTTTATCAAAATAACTTATTGTTTGAAAATGTACACAAAATTTCTGACAATAAACTTTTAATGTTGGTTTCCTAGCGAACAAACTTTAGGTTAAATAGCAAATTGAGTTATTGAAATTTGAAGCATTTAATGAAAATTTGCTACCAAAACGCACTTACTGCGTCTCGATTTTTTCTTTCTTACAAACTTATTTCGATAAAAAAGCAAAAATAAAATACCATAACGCACTTGCTGCATCCAGAGTTTTTCCTAACTATAAATGTCTAGAGCTAAGTAGAAACCTGTAACTAGTCGATGATCAAACTGTGTCATCTACCACAACAGCAAACTGTAATGATAATAATTTTATGTGGTAGCGATCTATCTTTATTGGCGATTATGTGATATCGAGAGTAGCAGATGTAAATGAATTATAGCCATAAAAGTATAAATATTAAATTCTATGTTAGAATCAGTACCTCGTGAAAACAAATCTTTATTCAATGTCCTTGTCCTTATTAACTAACTAAATTATCTGTGCCCGCTTTTAGACATATGTGCCATCTATTAGAATTTACCTTAAGCAATTTGAGATCAACAGTTTGAATATGAAAGAAAGCTGAGGAGGCTTAGAGTCAACGTCAGTGTCATATAAAATAAACAAGATATCCACAAAATTTCATTAAAATAACTTTGTAATTTTCGGAGAAAAAAATTTTTTTCGAGAGAAAATTTAAAATTTGAATAACTCAATTTTCTCTAAACTTAGACGGTTGAATTTTGGTACGCAGTACAATCTCTCCTGAGGCAACATATATACTAACTTTCATTAAAACAGCTTTGTTACTTTCGGAGAAAACATTTTTTTTTCAAAAGGAAACTCAAAGTTTTCCCGGAAAACCCCAAGCCATTAATAAAAGAAAGGCACTTGCCAAGTTTCATCGAAATCGGTTAATTATTTTTTGAGTTAGCGGTTGGATACATATATATATATATATATATATATATATATATATATATATATATATATATATATATATATATATATATATATATATATATATATATATAAATTGAAACTGACCCCGGATATGAGTTCTAGGGGTCCTAGTTCGCACTCATTTGAAAGAATTTTTTCAAAGTCTCACCATCGATACGTCTCTATTAGTGAGTTTTTTAAAATAAAAATTCACTAAAAAATATGGACGCAGCAAACGCGTTATAATAGTGAACTTTGATAAAAATGTTTTTAATTATTAATATGTCTTTTTTTAACAATAGATAGGAGAGTCACATGAAAGTGACGCATTCAGAAAGGTTTTAGTTGATATTGTTCATCGAAAAAATCGAGTTGCCGTATACAGAGCGCTCTCAAATAGTGACTGAATTTGAAAAAATTCAAACTGTCGTAACTCAATTTTTCCAAACTGAACAACTCTCTATACCTACAGACTCAAGTTTTAGAAATATTGTTTGCATTTTCTTTTTTCAGTCATTGGCACCTAGTTTTAAAACACGCATTCGTGAAGATAAAAAAAGCTTTGAACATAATACATTTATTTCAAATTATGCAAGTCATTTATTAAATGAGAATCATCAATTTGACGATGATTTAGACATCCTCAAATTAGGTACAAAAGGTTTTAAATTAAATTTGTGCGAAACGGTAAAAATTAACAAACAAATAAATAAAGGAAATTCGGATCGGTTCTGGCAGCTGTCACTGAGCGTGGAGTACAGAAGACCTGCATGCGGTGGTGGCGGCGGGGTGTCCGCAGGGGAGCGTTCTGTCTCCCTTGCTCTGGTGCCTAGTCGTGGATGGCCTGCTGGGGAGGCTCTCGGGAGGGGGGTATGAGGTACAGGGCTGTGCGGACGATATTGTCATCATAGTCCGAGGAAATGTTACACAGTCAGCGTGGAAGTGCATGCAGACAGCACTGAAAGTGGTGGAAGGGTGGACGGTTAGTCAAGGGCTCGGGGTGAGCCCCTAGAAAGCAACCGTCATGCCGTTTACGAGGAGGAAGTGTGACAGCCACATAACTCTCATTCTATACGGTAGGAACATTCCAATGGCCAGGGAGGTAAAATATCTTGGGGTCGTATTGGACTCTAAGCTAACCTGGAATGGTCACGTTGAAAAAATACTGCGTAAGGCAGTCATGACCTTGGCCGTCACTAGGCGGCTATATGGCAAAACGTGGCGACTAGGACCTAGTATGGCCCACTGGCTGTACACAAGGGTGGTCAGACGATCGTTAACATACGCGGCACTGGTCTGGTGACCTAAGGTGACACAATCCAGTGCCAAACAAAAACTAGGCAAGATTCAAAAGATGGCTTGCCTAGGCATCACATGGGCCATGTCTTCAACCCCAACAGCCGCCATGGAGGTCTTGCCGAATCTGCCCCCTACACTTAGTTATTATGGGGGAGGCCAGGCTAGGACTATACAGACTAGCCTGCAATGGTAGACTGAAGATCAACCCAGGCTTCAGGGGCCACTGCAAAATTCAGGAGATCGTGAAGGAGCCCATGCTTGAAATGAGGTCAGACTTCGCGAGCCCGTGAATCTGCAGGGAAAACAACTTTACAGTGGAAATCCCCGACCGAAAGGCATGGTAGGAGAAGACGCCGGGCACACCACGGGACGCGCTCGTCTGGTTCACGGACGGATCCGGCGAGGAGCGTGGGACGGGGGCAGGTGTTTATTTGGAAGGACCAAGAGTAAGTCATAGTATTTCCCTCGGAGTCCATGCAACGGTCTTTCAAACCGAAATGTACGCCATCCTGCACTGTGTGCGGGAGAACAAGAGGAGGGGCTACACCAACAAGCGGATCCTCATAGCCACAGACAACCAGGCAGCCCATAAGTGGCCCACGGGTAAATTCCTGGCTGGTGAGTGAGTGCCGAGACGAGACGAGCGACCTGGCTGGGCTGAACGAGGTCACCCTCATCTGGGTGCCGGGTCACTGGGGGGTCAAAGGCAATGAAGAAGCTGACAGTCTCGCTAAGAGAGGGTCAGCAGAACCATTTATGGGACCAGAACCGGCTCTGGGCGTAACAAAGAGCACTGCCAGGGGAGCCATTAAGTTCTGAGTCAGAAACCACACAAGGTGTACTGAGCAGACTATCCAGGGCTCAGACATGGGAAGTCAATAATTGACGAACCCAGTTCAAAGAGAGCTGTGGAGCTGCTAAATCTTAGCAGATGACACCACCACCCCCACACATTCAACCCCTAATTTAGTTTCACCACAGCATATAAGATGTTTGGTGCAACTAAGAGTTTTCTAATAAATAAATCCTAAAACTTATATTATTCGAGTTTTTACGAAAAAAATGTAAATTTTTACCAAATCACCCCCCCCCCCCTATTCATTCCCTACCCGCTAAAGCGATTTTACCCAAAAACAATCCGAACCGTTTGTTTGTAGAGTGCTAACTGTATACCAAATTTAAAAACAATATTTCAATTCGTTCTAAAGTGATCGTGGCTACAAACAGACAGACATACAGACTGACACACACAAAAATTCGTTCCCAAATCATGTTTTCTATATGATTTGATACTTTTTACGGCGTTTAAGCGAATAAAAATTCTTGACATTTTTGTCGCCGATGCGATACTTCCACACGTTGTGACGATGTGTAGGTAATAATACTTATTGACCTTTAATTAAAATATAATGATAATTAATACATTTAAAATGCCTCTAAATTACAGCTTTTTCAGAGACAGAAAAATTTGGTTACCTAACTATTAATAGGCTGAAAGACAGTTACTCCCTCACGAAGACATTTTCCAGCTGGAATTTTTCTGAATGCGAATGTGTTCACATATTGAAAACAGTTTTATCCCAGATGATTCATCATTGTAAAGGCGCAGGTAAGATTTTAAAAACATACCTACTTAGATATTTATTGATCTGCGATAATAAATTTGTCGCTAAACAGTAAGGTAAAAAAAAGGTAAGATGCTTACTGACAATTAGGCCATTGCTGACCCTTTTTGCTCATCTAAACTAACCTACCCTCCACCTTGAGCTCGATCTCAACGACGACAGTGATTTTGAAAAATCATCCGCTGCCGGTGAGTCTCGAACCGTCGACCCCCGAGTCCGTATTGGAAAGTCTGAATCGACTTTCCCGCACGGCCACGGAGGCGCTACGTCGCTAAACAGTAAGTTTATTAACAAAACATTGATACATATCGCTTTCACATTTTGTTTTCCTTAGATAAGCTAATGGAATTCTTTTTGACCGTAAGATAGTGTATGAGATTGAAAAGTCAGATGAATAACTGCCACGAAATAAGCAATGGTGTACCACATCGATCCCTTTCGGGGCCACTTTTATTCCTCATGTATGTCAACGATATGTCAAAAAAAAAACATAATTGGGTGGGGGGCACTTTGATAGCACGCGGATAATACCACACATTATACAATACCCTACAGAATAATAAGTACAATTTATAGAACCCAACACATCACAATACAGTTTTTAACGGGGTTGGTTTACGAGCCATTTGCTTTTCTTTAATACAAAGATTTTAAATGACTGTAAACTCTAATTATCATTATTATTAAAATTTAAGTAACTATTTATTTAGGTACATTTTAAAATTGAAAACGCTCGAGCGGCAGAACGTGTATTCAAAAACTACCCCTTGTTACCTTAAAAACAATACTTAAGTTTAACGACCTTCAAGGGAGGTCTTACCTGAATTTATTTGGAACACTATAACCGAGCATTTGGGACCAATTCCCCCAAAATTTTACTATATATTCGGCCCTAGCGTATACCTAGTGACGAAACATGTCACAATCATTTTGTAATAAACTGTTAAAATAAACTCTAGTTTTGGGTTTTTATCCTAGGAATAAAACCCATCATCTAGTTTTAAAATTACTTTAATACAAAAATAAAATTTATACAGATGAACATTGTAACGGCACAATAAATAATCAATTAATCCATCGGTTTCCTTAATTAAAATTAAACTAAAACTCTACTCCATTAACTTAAATTCTAAGGTTCATTTATCCTCATTATATGGGAGGTTTTCCTAATTTAAAATAAAAACTAGATCTTATGCAGAACTGATATCTGGGAAAATTAAATTGTTTTCGCCCCCGGCATAATATTTTATTATATGTAATATTTAAATCCTTGTTAGCTAATTATAGCACTCAAAATTATTTAACTTCCTCCCCTTTAAGTTCCCAACTACCCTTTTTTTTTTGTTCCCTCAGGGCTCGTCCGCAGCCTTGCCGCCCCGATAGCACCGCAGCCCTTGGTTGATTGTGCATACCCTTAGTCTTACTCCACCCATTCCAAGATCACTGTGCCTTGAACTAGTCTGCACAGCGATTGGTAGGGTGAAGTTTTATATTGCTCTGTCTCCGGTCTAGAGTGACCGTAGATCAGTTGTCTTTTCCGGTCCAGAGCTATACACTCAGACAAGATGTGCTGGGCTGATTCCTCCCCCTCGCCGCAGAGTCTGCATGCGAGGTCCCCTTCGAACCGCCCCATTTTATGCAGGTGTTTCTTGACGGCCATGTGTCCCGTCAAGAGACCTGTTGTGTTTCTGAGCTGTCCTCTGCTAAGGTTTAGCAGCTCCACGGCTCTCTTTGAACTGGGTCCGTCAATTATTGACTTCCCATGTCTGAGCCCTGGACAGTCCGCCCAGTACACCTTGTGTTGGTTTCTGACCCAGGACTTAATGGCTCCCCTGGCAGTGCTCTTTGACACGCCCAGAGCCGGTTCTGGTCCCATAAATGGTTCTGCTGACCCTCTCTTCGCGAGACTGTCAGCTTCTTCATTGCCTTTAACCCCCGAGTGACCCGGCACCCAGATGAGGGTCACCTCATTCTGCCCAGCCAGGTCGCTCGTCTCGTCACTCACTCACCAGCCAGGAATTTACCCGTGGGCTACTTAGTGCCTTAAGGGCTGCCTGGCTGTCTGTGGCTATGAGGATCCGCTTGTTGGTGTAGCCCCTCCTCTTGTTCTCCCGCACACAGTGCAGGATGGCGTACATCTCGGCCTGAAACACCGTTGCATGGGCTCCGAGGGATATACTATGACTTACCCTCGGTCCTTCCGAGTAAACACCTGCCCCCGTCCCACGCTCCCCGCCAGATCCGTCCGTGAACCAGACGAGCGCGTCCCGTGGCATGCCCGGCGTCTCCTCCCGCCATGCCTCGCGATCAGGGATTTCCACTGTAAAGTTGTTTTCCCTGCACATTCGCGGGCTCGCGATGTCTGACCTCATTTCAAGCATGGGCTCCTTCACGATCTCCTAAATTTTGGAGTGGCCCCTGAAGCCTGGGTTGATCTTCAGTCTACCATTGCAGGCTAGTCTGTATAGTCCTAGCCTGGCCTCTCCCATAAGAACTAAGTGCCCAACTACCCTTATGGCTCCAAGTCCTATATCGTCGTTCGTATTATGAAATTTCACAAATGTTCCCCCATCTACTAAAATCCCTCATAAAAACAACATCTAAATTTTAATATGATTCCAATTTACTCCAATTATGTTCTAGCGCCCTACGACTCAATCATCTATGCTAATTCTATCTTACAGCCCACGGGTCAAAAATATCTATACAAAGTTTATATGAAAATTATTTCAGCACCCGAGACAGCTAGCCTTTACTAAAAAAAGTCACTTTAAAAATATATTGTCATGGAACATACTCACCGGGAATCTGGGAAATAAAGCCAGCCCTGTACCATGCTTTATCACTCGCCCACACCGGCCGTTTAACCACATTTATCCGCGGGTAACCGCCCTTTAAAGAAACCCTAATTGACTCCCTCGAAATTCTACTCAACTTCTAAATTTACTCTGATTTTATTTAAAAAAAACTTTGACATTATCCGTTGCTGCGGGTACTGCTCAGCCTGAGGCAGCTGAGTGACCACTGTTTTAAAACACGTATTTTTCTACCGTTCCCATATCAAATTCCGAGTTTGCATTTTTGTCTCTGTTGAAACCAAATGACCTCGTTGCAGAGGCCGTAGAACCCCAGACTTGCGAATCTAGCATTCCTCTATCAATTATGTTTCAAGTGACCCGTTTTGAACTGCAACTTATGCAGTTAATTGTATATAATTTCAACATGCCCAGAACCTATAGATAATTATGCATATTCTGATTATATTCACGAGCGTTTAAAATATTTGTTGTGGCGATTTTTCATAAACTTTTTGAAATACAACCTAGTAATTTATTTACATCTTCTCTGAACATTTATGTATGGAGAAATTTCATAAAAATAGATACGTAAAACAGGCAAGCATCCTGCTTACAGAGGGCCACACATCAGTGGCGGTGCTCGGTTTAAGGAACTTACCAAATATTGAAGGGTTTAGCTAGATTTTTAGCAAGCTTATAAGTAGACGAATGGTGACCACTTACGTAGGCGAATTCCGGGATTATGGATCTTATGCAATCCGTAATTTCTTAGGTTTTATCGCTTTTTTGCGAGAATTTTTTGACGTCGAGTGTTATTGGTTTTGATTTGTATTATGCGGTCATTAAACATCTGTTTAGTATTGCCCAGTATATTTTTCATCTTTTGTATGTACCTATCCATCATGTTCAGTATGACTGTGACATTGCTTTTGTTTACTAACAGGCAGCCTTCAGATAGGCTCCAAATGATAAACATGTCTGCTAGTAAAATAACAATGTCTCTGTTATAGCTGTAGTCACTGCAATTTTCAAACACAGACATATATTGTATACCTCTAATTTTCAGGAAACGTAAATCAAATGTTGGAAGCCATGCTCGAGTACGCTAGCTTATGTATTGTGACTGAAAACACGGCACAAGCACTGTATATCCTCAAAGATGCCCTGATAATTGTAGAAACCAAAGTTATTGAAGACGAGGACGCGGAATGGCGAGTGCCCGTCTTGAAAGGAAGAGTATATACATTATTTGGTTCTACGAATGAGAAGCTTGGACAAAAGAAGCTCGCCATGCAGTACTTGTACGATGCCCTGAAATGCTTTGGGTGCTCTTTTCCCAACGGAAACTGTACTATTAAAATGCGATCATTAAGGATGCAGCTGAAGCGCAGCATCAATCTATTTTTCTTCAACGAACTGGTGGAAGAGATATCTGATCGCCACGAAGCAGATTTCGCCAATAATGTGTCTGAATGCTTGACACTTCTTTGCCATCATTTTATAGTAAGTATATTTTTGTTTGTATTTATTTATTTCCCTCCCTATGAATTAGGGAGTATGGACAGCATATGACTCAGAACATTAAAGAGGTTCGTCTTGAGGAAACTGCTGTTGTCATTAAGTATTCCTTAGCAAAACTGCCATAAGCGTAGACGTAAAACTTAAAAACGGTGCGCTATCAAATTATTTTTACTTATTTATTTAATTCAATTACAATCCAACAGAAAAAAATCCATACAATAGGTTACTTAACTAATAGTTACAGAAGAAAATAGACAGAGAATCAGTACACTAAACTACATGGAGGAAAACAGATGGATATTGCACATATGTGCCGACACCTCAGATGCGCTATCACATATAATGTCAGCACCACTGACAATGCAAACTTGATTAGCAAACTTGCACATCTGATACATCGGCGATTTGAGCATCGTGTCTGCTCTGGCCGTGGGCAAACTAAAAAAGTTACTGTTCCTCGTCCACACAGTCGGCACCCTCAAATTGATCTGTGATAGCAGCTCAGGAGAATCAATCCTATTCCACAACAATTTCTGTAGAAAACCAATCACAGAGCCAACCCTTCTGGCCTCCAGAGAAGTCACGTTAAATCTGTCAAGAAACTGCTGATGCGGTATGCCCCGAGATGGATATACACCATCCAACCTGTAAGAGATATGCTTGAGGTATCTTTTCTGAACCCTTTCGATGGCATGTTTATAGCATTGGTATAAAGGGGACCAAACTTGACTAGCGTATTCAAGCCTAGCTCTCACCAATGTGTTATACAATACTTTTATACACTCGGTTCCACTGAAATCCCTACAGACTCTGATGATAAAACCTAGAGACCTCATAGCCTCTGATACTGATGCCTGAATATGAAGGTCAAAACAAAGTTTTTGGTCAAAAACAACACCCAAATCTCACCTGCTATCACTCCTATGCAAAACACTTCCCTGTAAAGTATAATTAAAATTGATATTGGCAACCCTCCTAGAATAGGTCACTACAGTACATTTACTTATATTGAGTTCTAGCATATTTTAATGACACCAATTCTGAAGAGCAACCAAATCATCCTGCAACACAAGATATTCCCTCAGTGAGTATATCTGACGATTTTTTTTAAGTCGTCAGCATACAGTAAAAACTCAGAAGATATACGATCACAGAGGGCGTTAATGAAACTAATAAATAGTAGAGGACACAGGTTTGAACCTTGTGGTACGCCTGACACAGGAGTATAGTTTTTGGCTTTAATTCCCATATATTCTACATAATGTACACGGTTGGTCAAATATGAACAGAAAAGTTGAACCAGATCCTCAGCGAAACTTGGACAGTAGAATAGAATGATCAACTCTGTCAAATGCCTTGGATATATCCGTATATATAACATCCGACTGTTTACCTGCGTCAATTGACCCGGCTATGTACTGAGTAAACAACAAGTTTGTCATAGTTGAGCGCCCAACAACAAAACCATTTTTAACCCGATAAGTTATAATTTTGCCTTGATTTTGAAGGTAGTAAAACACAATTGCAAATCATTGGTAAGTTAAGTCTCAAGTATGAACCCACCACTGCCATGCTGTCTCTGATGTGGGCCACAAATAATAGACACGAATTCTTCAGGATACTGTGGTCAAAATAAATGCAAATACGTCTGAAACTTTTCTGAAATGTATTTCATATACGAAGGGGCACCCAAAAGAAACCCAACTTATTTTTTTAAATTTATTTATTTACATGCTTTTTTAGTCAAAAATTGGCGCACAGACGGGGCTGTGAGAGCAGGCACGTTATCGTGGTGGAAAAACCAATCGCCCCACTTTCACAAATCAGGCCTCTTCCACCGAAAACTGTTGCGCAATATTTTTAAAACTTCCAGGTAGAAATCCCGGTTAACCCTTTCCAGCCAAAATAATTTTTTGGATTTGAAAAACATATTTTCTTCACTGTTTCTGATTCAAAATTGCATCAACAACTTATACATATACGTTTTCAGTAGATTTTTTTCTTCTAGAAAAAAAAAGATTCCATTTGGCGTAAATGGGCATTTGTGGTAAGAAAAAAGAAAAAAAAATTACAGTTTATTGAAAAAAAAAATACAGAAATAATCTTTGATTACTTTTTCAAATATTTGAACTGAAGATTATTATCGTTTATGAAATGTTACAAAACAATTCTTATCCTTTGTATAAGACAGAGGCATTTTGCACTTAGAACATGACATTCTCATATAACCTTTCATGCGCTCTCTGCACCTTTGTTTGTGACCTATGTGATCTGCCCAGTGATGAAATCCATCATATATCTGGCTTCATCTAGTGGTCTGGGGTTAACTGGTCTCTTGTGCTGGTGTTGCTTTCTAGGGATTCTATAATAAAGAACGCCTTCCTGTTTGACGCGGCTTCGAGTTTTGCTGCAGTAGAGCATGAGAAATTTCAGCTCTGAAAGCAGGGAGACGTTTGTGGATCGTAATGCCATTTAGATTACAGTCTCGCCTATACAACAGCCAGGCGTTCACAATGCAGATATCCATTAAAATCTTCCGTTAAAATTTGCTGAACTGAACACCAAACCACTCCAGACAGCTGCACGACTTCATCAATGGTCCGTCGTCGTTCTGTCAGGATGATTTCGCGAATTTTTTCATCATTTTCATCGCTTCGAGCCGTTGAGGGACGTATCATCAACTGACATTTCACCTCTTTTGAAACGGTATAACCACTCAAACACCTGAGTTTTTCCAATAGTATCATTCCCGTAAGATGTTTTTAATATTTAACAATGAGTTTTTATGCCAGTTTTTTCGAGCAAGAAGCAAAATTTTACGGTCTCCCGCTGTTCAAGAGAACCAGCCATGGCAAAAACAACGAGCACACAAAACAACTCTCACAAAAAAATTCACACAAGCCGAACGGAACCTTCTTCAGCGACAAAGCTTGATTTAGGGTAACACAGAACTTTACGTGATGCTGTCAACTGCACTAATTTTTTATACGTGGTAGAGGGCATCTTCTTTACATGACTCTGTCGCACCAAGCTAATCGCCCGCCTGTATCTCAACACTTTATCTCTCTCGCCCACAGACCAAACTCGCATGCAATATATTTTGTACTGCAACCACTGATCGTCGGATTATCTCTTTCATTGGGTATTTATGGTCTCAGTGAACAATGAACAAAAAATAATCTAAGATTGTTGATTAGAAACTGATGACGGGACTCAATGTAATAACTTTTCTTTTAGAAAAAACGCAATTGGATAAAAGCAGAATTAGCTGCATCTTGGAGTTTGAACTTGTCTCTGAAAACTGGTCTCGACTTCAGGGGTCTCTGCTTGGCTTTCGCTAACATGATCACTGTGGCACATCAACTAAGAAAGAAAAGCACAGCGATCGCTCTTGAAGTTAATGCACTCATAATTTGTCACAGGAAGGTAAACAACATTCAAATTACAGAACTACTTGCTGTCGCTAGCCTATATTTCACAATATTTTCTTGCAGGTAAGCAACAATAATCTGTTTTCTAAATTATTGTTTAATAATTATCCAAATAATGTGACATCATTTTACAATGACTTAATTCTAAGTACCAGAGACTAAGACTTTTTCTCTGGCTTTATTAGCTACCTATTTATAATGAATCGTTAGGCAGATTTTTTCTCTTTGACAATGCCATAAAGGCTAAACCGGTTATATACGAGGGCGGGTCAATAAGTCCGTGACTTTCTGAATTTCCCGCCTCTTCATAGGAAGGGCAACACTGCTTCTGTCAACAAGCATCTGTCAGTTGACTCTCGTTAAATTTTGGACAAGCTGCGTCCTTTAGTTTGTGTTAGATAGCCATTGAAAGCAGACAACCTCTTGAGTTATAATGAAAATGAAAAAAAGTAAATTTCGTGTGCTTATCAAACATTATTTTTTTGCGGAAAAAAACCATTACTCAAACCAAGGCTAAGCTTGTTAAATACTATGGGGACTCTGCACCATCAATTTCCATGGTAAAGAAGTGGTTTACTGAATTTCGTTGCGGCCGTACAAGCACAAATGACGCCGAACGTTCTGGACGCCCAGTTGAGGTCGCTACACCCGAAACAATTGAAAAAATTCACGATATGGTGTTGGCCGATCGGAGATTGAACATGCGGGAGAGTGTGAAAGCCATAGGCATATTACATGGCTCGGTGGTTTCGATTTTGCATGATCACTTGGGTATGAGAAAGCTATCCGCAAGATGGGTGCCGAGTTTACTCACAATCGACCACAAACGCAATCGTGTGACAACTTTGAAGGAGTGTTTGGTGTTGTTCAACCACAATAGGGACGAGTTGTTGCGCCGTGTTTTGTAACCGTGGAGGAGACATGGATTCACCACAACACACCAGATACCAAACAGCAGTCAAAACAGTGGGTTTCTCCGTGCCAATCGGCGCCGAAGAAGGCCAAGGTGGGTTTGTCAGCCAATAAAGTCATGGCGACCGTTTTTGGGATGCACGGGGTATAATCCACATTGATTACCTTCAAAAGGAAAGAACAATCAATGGTGTATATATATATATATATATATATATATATATATATATATATATATATATATATATATATATATATATATATATATATATATATACCAACTTATTGGACTGATTCAATGAGGAAAGAACGACTGCATTTGGCCAAGAAAAAAGTTATTTTCCACCAAGCCAATGCAAGGGTGCACACATGTGTGGTTTCCATGGCGAAATTGCATAAATTGGGCTAAGAATTGCTCCCCCATCCGCGCTATTCTCCGTATTTAGCCCCGAGTGACTATTTCTTGTTTCCAAACTCAAAGAAATGGCTCGGCGGAAAGAGATTTGACTCCAATGATGAAATCATCTCACAAACAAATACCTATTTTGAGGACCTCGACAAATCTTATTTTTTGGAAGGGATAAAAATTGGAGATACGTTGGACAAAGTGTATAGAGCTCAAAGGAGACTATGTTGAGAAATATAATGATTTTTTGTCAAAAAACCTGTTTCATTCAAAACCTCACGGACTAAGTTTCCTATCTAAAACTGGCTCGTTTTACAGGATATATGCCAGTTTTTCGCAATCCAGATATTAAATTCGTTGTACTGTTTGGAGATCCAGACTCCATCTTGCCGTCTGATAAAATTAAAATTTAAAAAATAAGCGTCCTTTATATTCATCCATTACATTTCACTTGTTGGCATTTCTGTGGATCGAAATCTCAATTGGCACCAACATGTCACATAAATCGCAGAAGCGGGTGCTAAGAAATTAGGTTTTCTCTGCCGGGCTCGCAAATACTTTTCACCAGCTAATCTCTATACCTTATATACTTCACAAATAAGGCCAAACCTCGAATACTGCTCCCACATCTGGGGTGCCGCTGCCGCTTCTACACTCGCTAACCTGGACTCCATTCAGAGGAGAGCTATACGTCTCATCGGTGACCCTACCCTCACCCAAAGGCTGCTATCCCTTGCCCGCCGACGTGCCGTTGGTGACCTCTCTATATCTCTCTCTTTTACAGATATCTGCACGGGCACTGCTCGGAAGAGCTTTCTTCCATAGTTCCTCCACCTGCTTCTCCCAACAGATCTACCAGGGGAACAGAGCGAATGCACCCTTTTACTGTCCAGATCACCAGACATAGAACATCTTGTTATGCCCGCTCTTTTGTCCCGAGGACTTCCAAGTTGTGGAATTCCTTGCCGGCACATGTTTTTCCTTCTCCCCCGAACCTCCAAGTCCAGAATTAACAAGTTGCCTCTTTCCTCCTTGTCGACACCCACGGTACGTTAGTATTTAGGTTGTAAGCCATCGTGGTGTGTTATTGAAATTAAAAATTAAAAAAATAACGAGGACCTCTAAAACTGATCTCCAAGGTCCATTAAAATTTTAAAAATTTGATTTAATAATATACCTTTATAATAGTGTACAATTCTTATGAAAATTCACTACTATAATGCACTTGCTACGTCCCGAACTTTTAAATCTATAAACTCCAATAAGTGAATCTTTTTTTTCAGATATAGAAGAGGCGAAACTGATAAAGCAGTTCACATCGGTTTCATACTGTTAAAGGTGTGTTCTCAGACTCACGCTGTCAAGCTTAGTCTAAGGCTATTACCGTTCATGGCGCATGCCTTGATGCAGCAAAAGAACATATCCGACGCAGCAACAATGATTTTGGAATTAGACTTTTATTGTGTCGAGGACATTGATTTTTCAGGTACCTATTTATTAATTTTGCAATTCTGAATTCTTGCAAAAAAAAAACTAACAGACAAGTGTAACACACGACAAGTCACAGATATAGGGCCGTCAGGATATTATTTATTTTTTAAGTAAACAAACACATATTAATGGACACTCACCGCTTTAGTTGACAGCACAGAAGGACGTGCTTGTAGTTCCTAAACCTGTGCAATAAAAGGTAAACCACTGTAAGTGTCTAGCTCAACCTTGTCTAATCTAAATCCCCCATTTAAATCAAGACATCTTCAGTACCCTAAATATCCCTTAAGTATGGTACTAAAGCAACTGTCTTTATATGTCTATAACTGCAACAACTCATTAATAAAGCATATCATGTCAGTATGAATACAAAAGGGTCCTGCTTTGCCCCCGCCATTACCTTAGGCCTAAGGTAGCGCGGCCTGGGTACAGCAGACCAGGCACGCTGTCCAAACGTACCCGCAACTTTACATACCCAGAGGTTATGCCACTTTACAGACCAATCCAGGTCTTACATTTATGTGCCCCGCCCGGGGATCCTCCACTTGACCCCCGCTGGCGAAACAAAGCAGATTCGAGACCCGATCACTATAACTACGTGAAATAGTCTAATTAGTAACCATATAACTACAGAACACGTGGCTCTTAATATAATTTCTAAATATCCAGCAATTGTCAGTAAATATTTAATCCCCTATGTATCATAACCAACCCAGGTATATTCTCATAATAATTACTGCTATCTGAATCATATTATTAGCTATAATGAACCAAGACACTTAGCGAGTAGGTACTCACCTGAACTGCAAAATTCAGTTATCACATAATCTAATATGCACTGTATTAACTATAATTATTCTTTACTATAAAATGCACTACAAACTAGCTCTTCCTGACTCTCTTCCAACTACTAAATGGGTGAAACATCTCTAGTTTCAGATGCATTAAACGTTTCAGTTTCTTTATGTTATCTACGCATAAAGATTAGGTGCTTGATAGACTCTTAACACACTTGAGTTCCCCTGCGTTCGCAGTTTCATACAAAGTATCAGATGGTACAGTTTCTACTAAAGATTATGTTTAAAACTTACGTTACACAAGTAATCGTCAATAGAACCACGCAAAAACTCATCTTCTTGTAAATAGCTAGCGTTTAGTGTGTTTTGTCCAATTTATTTCTTTTAGGCACAAAAAACTTTTTGGAAAAATAAAGTAAATCGTGAGTCTGATAAAAATCAGATGCCTCTGATGAATGAAATCCTTATTACTAATAGAAGCCAAGCATAATGTAAAATAAAATATAATGATGATATTATTCAGTTTATTTATATTAAATTAATTATACAACGTGCTTTACAAATGAGCAAATGCATGTGTTTGTAATAAACACAATTTTGACTTATACCGTTTCCAATGTATAAGCGACAAACTTTTTCTCTTGGTATGTTATAACCTTTTACACTTTTCCTGAAACATGGAAAAAACAAGATGCACCCTTCAAGCTATAGGCCTATCAGCTTGCTATGCACTTTAGGCAAGCTTTTCGAAAAACTGATACTGAGGCGACTGAACGAATTTATGGAAGAGCATAATACCCTACCCCCCACACAGAAAAAAGCATTCAACTCTTCATCAACACCTTCGTTTAAATGAAATTATTGTCAAAGGATTCGAAAACAAAAAATATACCACCGTAGCATTTCTTGACGCAACACAAGCTTTTGATAAAATGTGGATCGACGGGCTCCTCTTTAAATTAGCTAAAATCCAAGACTTACCCTCCTATATATTCAAAATCATTGCCAGCTTCACACAAAATAGAACATTTGCAGTAATAATAAACGATAAATTTTCCACAACTAAAGCAATTCACGCAGGAGTACCTCAAGGTTCCATATTGGGACCTACACTATATAATTTATATGTAAGCGACATACCATGCGAACAAGGCTCCTTATTGGCGATGTATCCGGGCGATACAGCGATAGCAACACAACACAAAAGCATAATCGAATCCAGGAACCTTTTACAAAATTTCTTAAACAAAGTTACAAAATGGTGCAAGAGCTGGGGAATCACTATAAACTCATCAAAGAGTCAAGCTAAAATCTTTACGCTCTTAAGAGGACCAAATCCGCCACCGTTGCAAATAGATAACAAAGCAATCCCTTGAAATCACAAACACGAATCCGTCAAATATTAAGGCCTACATTACGATCGTACCTTAACCTGGAGGCATCATATCAAAAACAGAACTCAGCAAGATTATGGACGTCTAAAGATGCTGTACCCCATTATAAACAGAAAATAATCACTGAAGATTGAATGCGGAACTCTCATCTACAAAAGTATTCTTAGACCAGTTCTCACACATGGCTGTCCAATATGGGGAACAGCGTCAAATTCAACAATAAATATGGCACAAACCTTCCAGAACAAAGTGCTACGAATCATCACCGATGCACCGTGGTTCATTACGAACACGCAAATACATCGCGACTTAAACACACCAGTGATCAGTGACTTCATAAAAACAAGTGCAATCAACTTCCTCAACAACTTAACTGAATGTCCTGGAGCAGTACATTACAATATTGGTGCAAGACTACACCAAAGAAGACTAAGAGAAATACTTCCACAAGATGTGTTTAATGGTTCATGATCAGAGTTAAAATATAATTTAAGTATGTATGGGTATTTGGGCGCATGTGAGCGTGTGTGCGTGAGTATAAATGTGTACATACGAATGTAAGCCTACCAAATAATGTTACTAACTTATCGACCAAACTATTTTTAATTTATGTTTCTAACTATAGCATCTTATCGTTATATTTTTTTATTGTTTCTTATATTAGACAATAGCTAATGACAGATAAAACAACCATGAATAGCATACATGTTGCTGAACTGGTTTGATCTACAATAAATTTAGAAAAAAATATCTTTATATTATTATATTTCAATCATAGATATAATTCCTACCTATGACGTCATTGCCCCTGTCCATCGATTACCTATCTACTCTGTGCTTTGATACATTGCGACATCTTAAAAGTCCACCGGGAATTTCGAATGAGAAATGTCACGTGGCTCTACCGTCTATAAATGCCTGAACCGATCTGATAATTCCTCTCTCAATTCATTTAAACATCAAAGTGAAAAACAGTAGATAGTCAGTGAGAGTTTTGGCACACTTAACACCACAGTAGACAAACTCCGCACTCAGAAGTCTTAGACTTGTGCGGGGGAGCTTACACACACATATTTATACAAAGGACACCACCCATAACTCATCAAGCCGGCCTTTCCACATTCGAGTGAAAAAGTCTGAATACGGGACTCGAACTTGCGACCTCCTAGTCCGATTCTAGAGGTTATCCACCTCGCGAACTGAGCTATTTGACCTGTCGAGTAACTAGGTGACTAGATTTAAAAGTTTCTCCAGTTTTAGGGAGGAAGTGTGTAGCAAGCATCTGTGTAATACATGTGGTCTTATGGGAGGATATGAGCGGTTACGGGGGCTAGGTACAGTTATTTACAGAAAAATCTGGTGATATTTGATCAAACTCTAAGCCTAGTTTTGTGGCAGACATTGGACACACGTGGGCGGGGACTTAAGTGATGAGTGAGAGAGAAAGCACCCGTCGTCCAATCACAGTGCGTGATGAGAGAGAGAGAGAGAGAGAATCAGCAGCAGCAACCAATCACAGCATTTTGGAGACAGTCATGAGGAATGTCTGGTTTTCGACAAGTCTGAGTAGCATAAGAGGTGATATTTCACTGGTATGATATACAACTGTTTGAAAATACTGGCTTATATAACAACGATAGTAGTTTTGATTGGGTAAACAAATATTAACTATCAAGTGAATATTGTATTTATATTTATCGCTATTGTACAAAAATATATCATTTCGTGTGTCATATTTAGTTAAGATTGCTACTTCCCGACTCCCACAGGAAATCAAATTAGATAACACAACAATACGAGAGCGGTTCAATAAGTCCGTCAATTTTTGAATAAAACGCAGGGTTTTTGACAAAAAATCATTTTATTTCTCAACATAGTCTCCTTTGAGCTCTATACACGTCCAACGTTTCTCCTGTTTTTTATCCCTTCCAAAAAATAAAATTTGTCGAGGTCCTCAAAATAGGTATTTGTTTGTGAGATGATTTGATCATTGGAGTCAAATCTCTTTCCGCCGAGCTATTTCTTTAAGTTTGGAAACAAGAAATAATCACTCGGGGCTAAATTCGGAGAATAGGGCGGATGACGAAGCAATTCTTAGCCCAATTTATGCAATTTCGCCATGGAGGACTACACATATGTGCACCCTTGCATTGTCTTGGTGGAAAAAAACTTTTTTCTTGTCGCAGTGCGGTAGTTTTTTCTTTGCATCCTCATTGAATCGGTCCAATAAGTTGGTATAATATTCGCCATTGATTGTTCGTTCCTTTTGTAGGTAATCAATGCGGCTTATACCGCGTGCATCCCAAAAAAACAGTCGCCATGACTTTATTGGCTGACAAACTCACTTTGGCCTTCTTCGGTGCCGATTCGCACGGAGAAACCCACTATTTTGACTGCTGCTTGGTCTCTGGTGTGTTGTGGTGAATCCATGTTTCGTCCACGGTTACGAAACCGCGCAAAAACTCGCCCCTATTGCGGTTGAACAACGCCAAACACTCCTTCGAAGTTGTCACACGATTGCCCATTTTGCGGATAGCTTTCTCATACCCAAGTGGTCATGCAAAATCGAAACCACTGAGCCATGTGATATGCCTATGGCTTCCACAATCTTCCGAACTTTCAATCTCCGATCGTCCAACATCATATCGTGAATTTTTTCAATTGTTTCGGGTGTGGCGACCTCAACTAGGCGTCCAGAACGTTCGGCGTCTGTGCTTCTACGGCCGCAACGAAATTCTTTAAACCACTTTTTACCATGGAAATTAATGGTGCAGTCCCCACAGTATTTATCAAGCTTAGCCTTGGTTTGAGTGATAGTTTTTTTCCGCAAAAAAATAATGTTTGATGAGCACACGAAAGTAACGTTTTTCCATTTTCATTATAGCTCAAAAGTTTGTCTGCGTTCAATGGCCATCTAACACAAACTAAATGACGCAACTTGTTCAAAATTTGACAGGAGTCAACTGACAGATGCTTGTTGACAGGAGAAGTGTTGGCCTTCCTGTGAAGAGACAGGAAATTCAAAAAGTCACGGACTTATTGACACGCCCTCGTAAAAATTCAAACGTAATCGTGGCTATTGAAGTGTTGCATATTGAGATCATAAATAAATAAAAATTTTAACAAAATGGAAAACCGACTTCACAAAAAAATATTCTAAAACAAAAAATGCACTAAAAAGTAAAAAATAATTGCGTATTCTTCTGTCTACAACTTACAATCAACTTATTTTTTCCACCCAATGTACGATCTATGCATTTACCACGCAAGAATGTAGGTACCCACTTAAACTTAACCTCTAACTCAACACATAACTATGACTAACAAACAATTATCAAAACATGTATTTAGAGTTCACCTAAGCAGAAAGTTTTAAATATATGTGTAGACTGTTAAAAGACAATCAAATTATTAGGATCATATAATGTAAAATTATTGTTATTTTTGGAGTCGGTGTCAGCCAAGATATATTTGTAACTACTTAAACGTGAAATGTCTTACTATATAACAATTGGCATACACACTGTACACACATAGACGCAGCACGCGGCGCCGACGAGTCGATTGCGCGCGCGCGCTGGGAAGAATGGTTGGAGGGATATAACCGAGTGAGCGAGGCAAACGCGTACGCCGGCCATACGCCAGTCAGTCAAGAGATCATGAGAAGCGATAGGAGTTAGTTGATTATAAACCGATTGCGATTCTTTTTCATTCTACACCGTCTTTCTTAAGATAATTCTTTATGTTTATTATTATAGCTACATTTTCGTATCAATGTTGCTTGATATTGTCGTATTAAATTTCATTTGTAAATAGGCTGAATTAGGTAATGGTACTTTGTCTTGAGAGAGGTATTGTCACAGCATAATATCTTATTTAAGTTCATTTGTAAATAGGTTTAATTAGGTATTGGTATATTGTCGTTCCAAGGTCTCAGGATGTTGTCACAGTATATTGTATAAAATTTCATTTGTAAAATAGATTTCATAAGGTATTCTCGTATTATTAATGTAAGGTATATTGTCGTATTTCCTTGGCTGACACCGACTCCAAAAATAACAATAATTTTACATTATATGATCCTAATAATTTGATTGTCTTTTAACAGTCTACACATATATTTAAAACTTTCTGCTTAGGTGAATTCTAAATACATGTTTTGATAATTGTTTGTTAGTCATAGTTATGTGTTGAGTTAGAGGTTAAGTTTAAGTGGGTACCTACATTCTTGCGTGGTAAATGCATAGATCGTACATTGGGTGGAAAAAATAAGTTGATTGTAAGTTGTAGACAGAAGAATACGCAATTATTTTTTACTTTTTAGTGCATTTTTTGTTTTAGAATATTTTTTTGTGAAGTCGGTTTTCCATTTTGTTAAAATTTTTATTTATTTCTTTATTTTTAGTGAATCTAAAGCTTTATATTTGTTTTAAATAGTCCCAATATGAGTAGACCAACTAAACGCGCTGCTCATATGAGAGCGCCGTTTAAATGAGACCAACGGAGAAGAGGAGAAACGCCTATCTCAAAATAGGAAATCCACCTCCAGGGCCATTTAAAAAGAGACTTCTGAAGAGCGCAAAAATAGACTTTCGAAAATGCAGGCTTACATGAAAAAAGTTTTGAACAAGGAAAATTTCCAAAAACGTACTCAACGTCTCGGCTTGACCCACGACCGTCAATCCAATGAGACGAAAGCGCAACGTGCCCACCGCCTCGGCGTGATCCACAATCGTCTATCCAATATGACGGAAGCGCAACGTGCCCACCGCCTCGGTGTGATCAACAATCATCAGCAATGTAGTCGAAGTCAATTAAATACGCATTATTAAGGATAACTGAAACACTATTGGTCAGATCTTGATCACATTTATATGAGACCACACGAGAAGCACCAGCTCTCAAATAAAAGAAGAATCATCAAAATCGGTTCAACTAGAAAAAATTTCTGAGATAACACACAAGAACATCATCAATGTAGTCGAAGTCAATTAAATACGCATTATTAAGGATAACTCAAAAACTAGATCAGATCCTGATCACATTTATATGGGACCACACGACAAGCACCAGCTTTCAAATAAAATAAAAAAAACTCTGGACGCAGAAAGTGCGTTATGGTAGTGAATTTTCATAAAAATGTTTTTAATAGGATATTTTTTTTAAGAAAGCTTGCATGAAATTTGGTTACCAGTATAACCTATATAGTAGGAACAATGTACCATATTTTATCAAAATAATTATTTGAAAATGTACAAACATTTTCCGAAAATAAACTTTACATATTTCCGAAAAAAAACTGGTCTCCTAGCCAATGACCCTTAGGTTAATAGCCAATTGAGTTATTGAAATTTGAAACATTTAATGAAAATTCGCAAACAAAACGCCCTTGCTGCGTTCATACAAAAATGTTCCGAAAATAAAGTTAAATGTTGGTTTCCTAACCAACAAAACTTGTATCCTAGCCAACGAACCTTAGCCAAATGAAATATTGAAATTTGAAGGATTTAATGAAAATTCGCTACCAAAACGCACTTACTGCGTCCAGATTTGTTTCTTACAAACATACATCATATTTCGATAAAAAAATGCAAAAATGAATTAACGAATTTGTTGTATGAAAATTAGCTAAAAATTATAGACCGTTTAACCATAAACTTCACTAAACCTACAGCGAAAGCATCAACTTAACTAAACCGACAGCCAAAGCATCGGAGAAAGGGTCTACTTGAAATGTATTTTCTGTAAATATGTTAGTAAAATGAAGGCCAATGACGGTTGTATCTGAAACTTAAGGGTTCGCAGAACACTCTTCTGGCATCATTTTCTTTTCACAATCCGTATTTGTTTAACGTTCTTTGCGTAAACATTGCCAATTTTGACGTTTTAAATTGGAAGTTTGACGTTTTGAGGAAAACTCCAAAATTTGTTTCTTCAGCTGCCCGTAACTTTTTTGTCCTTAAACTTAGAGACTTGTACATGGTTTACTCTTTATAATACAAATACGCGTACCAAATTCGGTTGCCCTGACTTTGTTATTTCCGGAGATATGAATTTTTTTAGAAAGAAAACACAAAATTTTCCGGGAAAACCTTATCCGATTTTCCTGGCTAACGAACATATCCAACCCACCTACAAAAAGAAGGTACTCAACAAATTTGCCCAAAATCGGTCTATTATTTTTTGAGTTGTCGGTACGACATATATATATATATATATATATATATATATATATATATATATATATATATATATATATATATATATATATATATATATATATATATATGTATATATATATATATATATATATATATATATATATATATATATATATATATATATATATACGGATCTCCCCATTAGTGAATTTTTTAAAGAAAATTTGAATCACCAACGACTTATGGGCCATCCTGTAATTGTAGAAATATTTTTTTAAGATGTAGCTGAAGACACCTTATAATTAATGTATGCAATTTTTTTTCCGTATCTTGCATAATAACGGATATATTGGTCTTTAAAGATTTTTTACGAAAATTCGACAAAAATTATATACCTTTAACCGATAAACTCTATAGCCAACACTACTGCGAAAGTATCAGAGAAAGGGTCTACTTGAAATGAATTTTCTGGGAATATTTTATTAAAATGAAGGAAAATGACGATTGAAACTAAGACTTCAGGCTTTGTAAAACATAGTCCTTGAGACATTTTCCTTCCATAGTTCATATTATTTTCAGGTTCATTGCCTAAATATTACCAATTTTGACGTTTAAAATAGCGACTTTGACGTTTTGAGGAAAATCCAAATTTATTTTTCTTGAAATACCTGTAAGTTTTTTGTCCTTTAACTTACAGACCTAAATTTTGGTAGGTAACTTACCTATAATGATGTTAATGCGCGTATGAAATTTGGTTGCCCTTACTTTGTTAATTCCGGATATATCACTTTTTTTCGATTTTTTTCGAAAGAAAACACTAAATTTTCCGGGAAAACCTCGGTGGATTTTCCTGACTAACGAACTTATCCAAGCCACTCGCAAAAGGAAGGTACTCACCTAATTTTATCAAAATCGGTCCATTATTTTTTTAGTTATAGGTGTGACACATAAATATATAAACATATGTATATATATATATATATATATATATATATATATATATATATATATATATATATATATATATATATATATATATATATAAAGTCTGAAACCAACCTCGGATTTGGGTTCCAGGGGTCCTAAATAGCGCTCATTTAAAGAAATTTTTTCAAAATTCAAAAGTCGAGATCTCTTCATTAGTGCATTCTTTTTAAAGAAAATTCACTAAAAGAATCATCAAATGGGTTTACCTAGAAAAAAGTTCTGAGGTAACACACATAAAAAACTCGGGACGCAGCAAGTGCGTTATGGTAGTGAATTTTTATTAAATGCTTCAAATTTAAATAACTCAATTTTCTATAAACTTAGAGAGTTTAATTTTTATGTAGTAAGGTATTTCCTAAGGCAAGATATCCACAACATTTCATTAAAATAACTTTGTAATTTTCGGAGAAAACATTTTTTTTCGAAAGAAAATTTAAAATTTGACTAACTCTATTTTCTTTAAACTTAGACAGTTGAATTTTGGTACGCAGTACAATCTCTCCTGAGGCAACATACATACTAAATTTCATTAAAACAGCTTTGTTACTTTTGGAGAAAAAAAAATTTCGAAAGAAAACTCAAAATTTTCCCGGAAAACCCCGTCCGATTTTTCTGACTAACGAACTCATCCAAGCCATTAATAAAAGAAAGGCACTTGCCAAGTTTCATCGAAATCGGTTAATTATTTTTTGAGTTAGCGGTTGGATATACATATATATATATATATATATATATATATATATATATATATATATATATATATATATATATATATATATATATATATATATATATATATATATATATATATATATATATAAACATATAAAACTTGAAACTGACCCCGGATATGGGTTCTAGGGGTCCTAGTTCGCACTCATTTGAAAGAATTTTTGCAAAGTCTCACCATCGACACCTCTCTATTAGTGAATTTTTTAAAATAAAAATTCACTAAAAACATACAGGCGAATTGAGAAACTCCTCCTTGTTTGAAGTCGGTTAAAAAAAGCAAATAAAAGGTATTTGGACTCGTCCGGGATTTGAACCTGTGAGCTCCCGCACTCTAAGCGGACATCTTACCTCTAGACCATTGAGTTAGTTGCTGGAACTTTGTTTTAATGTCGTATTCCAGCGGGCGTTGTAGTCATTTTAGTCATAATGTTTAATGATTTATATAAAGATTATAATGTTTAATGATTTATATAAAGATTATAAATTAGTATCTAGTTATTAAATTAAATACTGAAATCTTGGATAAGTTTTGTTTCCGCGGAAACACTGTTTCTTTCTCAACAGAAGGACTGAATCGTTGGTTGTGATGCACAATCATCATCAATGTAGGTAGTCGAAGCCAATTAAATACGCATTATTAAGGATAACTCAAAAACTACTGGTCAGATCCTGATTACATTTATATGGGACCACACGAGAAGCACCACCTTTCAAATAAAAGAAGAATCATCAAAATCGGTTCACCTAGGAAAAAGTTCTGAGGTAACACACATAAAAAAAAAACATACAGGCGAATTGAGAACCTCCTCCTTTTTTGAAGTCGGTTAATAACCACACATCACAAGTCAGATGTTATTTCAAATATTGTAAACACACCGCACTACCACCGTAGATACTGAATTGCCACCGTTTGCACTTTCATATGTAATGTCTTTCTCTCCATTCTATTAAATAACACCCTTATGCTACTCAGACTCGTCGAAAACCAAACATTGTTCATGACTGTCTCTAAAATGTTGTAATTGGTTGCTGCTGATGACAATCTCTCGCTCTCTCTCATCATACACTCTGATTGGACGACGGACGCTGTCTCTCTCACTCATCACTTAAGTCCCCACCCACTTTTTTCCAATTTCTCCATCAAAACTGGGCTTAAAATTTGATCAAATATCAAATGTTTCTCTAAATAACAGTACCTAGCCCCCATAACCTCCCATAAGACCACATGTATTACACAAATGCTTGCTACACACTTTCTCCCTACATCTGGGGAAACTTTTAAATCTAGTTACCTAGTAGTAGTAGTAGTAGCAGTGGTGGGGAGGCCAACGCCAAGCAAGTAGGCCACAATGGGCCCTTTTTGCCAACCCCAGCAACCCAGCAACCATGCTCTACTCTTCCTCAGTTCGGTCGCCAAACCGTCTCGACCTCGAGATGGAGGCCGTGACGGTCTTCAATTGGACGGTACTTACTTGATTCCTCTGCAGAGTCCTCAATCCGAACAATTCTGCTCGAAGACTCCCATAAGCATCGCATTCACACAGGTAGTGGTAGGACGTTTCTTCATCCTCGCCGCATTCCTGGCAAATGGGATCCCTCTCTACGCCTATCAATGTGAGGTGTCTTCTAAGGGCGCAGTGGCCTGTCAGCACCACAAGGATGCGGCGAAGCGTAGGTCGACGCCTTTCGAGTAGCCAGGCAGCTTTATCTCTGTCCGGCCCCTCCACTAAGTCCCTCGCTTGCCTGCAGCCACCAACCCCGACCCCCAGTGCCTCTCCATTGCTTCCTCAGTCCACCTTTCTAAGGCGACAGAGACTGTCTTCCTACTTATGCCTATCGCAGGCTCCAGGCCACAGAACGGCCGCCGGGAACCGAGTCTTGCGAGATTATTCGCCACCTCATTCCCCGATACGCCACAGTGTCCCGGAACCCACACCAGTTGCACCTGCTTCGTCCTGGCTAGTCCTCTGAGGGCGTCAGCGCACTCCTGAACCAGTGTTGACCTGATTCTGGTCGTGCAGACTGCCCGGATAACCGCCTGGCTATCCGAGCAGATGTACACACATTTATCGGGACTCCTCTTCACATCCTGTCTATTGGCCACAGACAGGATAGCAGCATACACCTCTGTTTCGAATGCCGTGGTATATGCGCCAAGAGCATAGCTCTCGCGCACCCCCAGGCCCTCAATGTTTATTCCTGCTCCGGAGGATTGTTGGTCCTCCAGCCGCGATCCGTCGGTGAAACAGACCAGGCTTGCGGGCTGGAATGCAACCTCATTTTCCCTCCACTGATCCCGACTGGGGATCCTGACGGTGTATGGCCTAGTCAACCTAATATCGTCCTCGGCATCCCGCGCCTTTATGGCGGAAATCGGAATTTCCTTTTCCACCTCCTTGGCGACTCTTTCATGTCCTATTACTGCTCCCTCTCCGCACCAGTTTCCCGAGTCCCGCATTCTAAGATGCGACGCCATAGCCTCCCTTCTGATACAGATGGGAAGCGGTGGCAGCATCAACAGGACCTCTAGCGCGGCTGAGGGTGTCGTCCTCATAGCGCCTGTGATACCCAGGATTGACAGCCTTTGGAGTTTGGCCAGCTTCCTGCTAATAGTTTGGTTCACACGACACCACCAGACCAACGCCCCATAGAGGATTCTCGGCCTGACGATCGCAGTGTAGATCCAATGAAGGATCCGAGGATTATGTCCCCAGGTCCTCCCTATCACACGACGCAGCTGCCAGAGGGTCGCTATTCCCTTCCTCACTACTCGTTCTATTTGCGACCCCCATGTTAGTTTGGGGTCCAGGGTCATTCCCAGATATTTGACCTCCCGCACTAAATCTAGTTACCTAAGTATGCCAGAACTCTCACTGACTATCTACTAACATCGAATACAATGATAGTGTAGTCCAAAGGTATTATTTTCATTCAGCTGTCCCGTTCAATGGGGAACAACGCAACAATTCCGTTCAATGATGGACAACTTAACGAAATATAATTGCGTCATAACTCACACTCGACTGACTTTCAAGACACCACTCACGGCACGCTTGTAATAGAACTTAACTAACATGGCCCCCCAGGAAGCTTATGCAAAGGGGTGATTTGGAAGAGCTAAATGAAGCGGGAAATTCAAAATTCAGAAATGAAATGCTAGTATTACAGCAACAATTTGATAATGTTTGCAAAGTTGGCCACAACTGGTGCAACAGCCACAACCGGTGCATCTACCCTACGGTATGCAAATTTCGCTCAGAGCCGCCGTGTTTATTTTTATTGATAATAACTTGACACGTCATGTAATTTCTTGATAGTGAATAAATATTTACTGATTGATTAATTTATTCATTAATTGTTCATTTTACTTGGTGCTACCGTTCCATGATAAATACAGATGTAGAGACTCCTCCTCTGGGTTTACAAGTGATTGTTTACTTCCCTGTAACCGGTACGATTCCGTAAAAGGCGGTAGTGGTTACAAAGAAAACAAGGTCTTGTGTAGCCAAAGAAGTCTCTACATTCTTATTTTATTGACTAATGTTTTAGGCAGACTTTGGTACCATGCTATATGTACACAGTTGCAGTTAGAGACTGGATATACAATTGTACCATACAAAGTTTGCAAGCAGTTCCATAGCACAAAAGGCGAAGAAACACCAGATCTTCGTGACCCTGAAGCAGAAAGGCGGTATTTTACAGTCTTGTGGCTTTGGTGAGCATCGTACTAAATCATGTTTAAAACTAAATTTTAAATCATTCATTCGTCACTTTAATTATTCCTTCCTTTGCTATTTTAACAATAATAAATATAATATTATGTACCAAATAAAATACTCGTATGTGTATCGATAACCACCTAGAACTCATGAGAACAAAGTAGGATGTAGGTTATAATTGTATCGATGCAAACGCAAGTCAGTAAATAGAGGTTGGTATCGAGAAGTTCATGGAAAAAGACCGTGACCGTATGAGTACATCGCGAGAAAAAAATTAATTATTCGCTGCGGATAAAACTTGTATTAGCCAATTTATTGTGTTTTCTAAAATAATCTCAAAAGCTATCATCTATCTAACTATTAGTCCAAGACAAACAACTGTAACCTCCTTCAAACAAAAATTAGAACCGTGGTATATTGTGATCGACCTCAGTTGGATATAGATCTGCTCAATGGTGAGGTCACGATTGCCTATAACACCCTACCCCAAAATAGCTATCTATCAGATTATCATATTTATTAAGATTAGCAATACTTTTAGGAGGTTGACAGATCTGGATATAGTTTGACATTTACGTTCTTTTTCATTTGTTTCGCACAGCCTAGAGTCCTATATTTGTGGGCGCCCCAGACTAGTGCCAGGTTACATAGAAATTTAGATATCTAGATAATCGTTAGTTAGAATTAATTGTTTGCGCTGACGCCAAAAGAAAGGAGATATTAGGGAGGAATTTCTCTTCAATCAAACAGATGTGTTAATGTAACAAAGTATTAAATTTACTCATATAAATCAAATTTGGAATAGCAAACAAAATTAAGTAATAATGGCTGGTAAATCTCAAATAAACATTTATCATATTCATGCGATAATACCTCTATTGCAGATCTGAATCACATATTCTTTAACTGCCAAAACCACCAAACAATAAGAACTAATTTTATCATCTCTCTACTCAATGCTCAGCAAAAATTACCACTAAATATAACAACATTATTAAGCACGCAAGATAAAAATATATATGATATTATAATTAAATTCATTTACAGTGCAAAAATAACTATATAAAGATTCTTCTTTTCTTCTCTTGTAAATAACATTACCTGTGGCTAATAGATTCGTCTGAAGCCATACCAAAGCTGTTTTGTCACACACACACATTTATCATACACAAATAAAAATCAAATAAACAGCAAGAACTTCAAGAAAAAGAAATTATCAATTCATATACATATGACAAAATAATAAGATCACGATGGTTGTGTGCTACTAAAATATTAATGTTAGCTACTTGAGGTATATATAAAAAATCAAAAGCTGTATTCTACAGCTCAAAAGTAAACGCAAATTATTAGGTAAATTACTTGACGTTTGTCAATCAATTCGCTTAATTTTTCAATGAGTTAACTGGCCAGTTCTTTGAGTGAGGCTCCATTTAAA
Organism: Tillus elongatus; assembly: GCA_964006375.1. Lineage (NCBI taxonomy): Eukaryota > Metazoa > Arthropoda > Insecta > Coleoptera > Cleridae > Tillus > Tillus elongatus. The sequence continues at coordinate 14,424,958 of OZ023264.1, forward strand.
AAGAAATATATACTGCTACGTGAAATTTCTACATTAATTATTGAAAATGAGAGATATTAAAAATAATGTACAGGTTAGATATTTTACAGACAAAATTTGCTAATTACAATTTCAAGAACTATGTGTTTAAATTCACAAAATTGACAAAATTCTACAGATTAAACAGGAAATTTACAGTTATCCTTACAGCATCTCCCTGACACTGTTTAAGTTCAAATTTGATTACGTACGTTATTTTGAGAGTTCAAGTTATAAGGCTTCAGATATTAGATTGCTACATGAAAAATTCTGCTGGTTCAGAGAAAAGATTTATATAGACTCACCAAGTCTTCCTGCATTAAATTACCTGATGACCCTATGAAGATGCTTTTCAAATGGGATCAACTATGAGTGCCTGACACAGGTTCACAGGCTCCAATGAGAGAGAAGCTGGATAAAACGAGTGGTACTTCCCATTAGGGCTGGTGAATTTATTGCTCCAATACTAGAAGACCATTTGACAACTATGTCGATGTTCTGAATTCGCTTGATGGAAACTTTGCAAATCGCAATTAAAACGTGAATTGGCTCAAATGAAATTCACTGCCAATCGACTCAAACGTCGGTAACATTCAGGAACTCTTTCTGATTAACGTAAGAAATGTATCAGGTCGGAAACAAAGAACCACAATTTAACTCGCGTTTTTATGCTAAATACGACGTTTATTTAAACTCGAAAACCGCTTAAATGTCTTTAAACAATCACTGACAATTATTATTAGGTAGTGTAGATAACAGAAGGGATTTTGTCACCCCTTTTTAAGATAATTTGTAGCCCCCGCAACTAAAGGGTGTTTACTCGATAAGCGCCAGGCTGTGACTCCACGAGCTAACGTCTGTTTTCGTTGAGATTCAAATTCTCTTCTCCTCACCACATACGTCCCTTGCCTATAGTTCAGGGTTTCAAGGCCAATTTGATGACAGAAATTGTAGATATGGTCTCGACTCCCCTTTAACATTGAAAATGGACTCGTACCCTCAAGGTTCTTTTAATAAGATGAACTAATAATTTGTTCTAGAACATTCTCAATGGATATTTAGGAAAATGTGACACATCATTTATTAACAAAGCCATATTGCGTCTTTAGATGTTTGAATTTTTAACGTGCTTCAGTAAAGGGGTACTTGAAGATTTAACGACTTTTCATCAAAATAACTTTGAAATCAAAACTTGAAGTATTTAATATAGGTCGGGTTTTTTGTAATATTTAGATACTTAGGGGCTTTCTAAGTGTTTTTGAACCAGTAATGATTCCAGATAAAAAGTGAATCGTAACATAACCTGATGTTCTTACGTGAATTACTGGTATTTTTTTTGTATGTCAAGTCAGGTGGCCAGGTTGTAAGGTCAATTTTCCGACGAATATATTACGTAATTCAACTGACGTCCTGTTGACGTTGATATCAAGTATTTTCTATTATATTGTCTATTTTGTTTGGCCTAAGACGTAAGTCCATTGAGCCATTAACACGTAATCTCATCTAGTGACGGTTGTCGATTATCCGACTTTATACTGGCATCAATTAGCTGTACTTATATTTTCTCTATTATTTCTAATACGTATTTAGCGTAGGTGCGGCAAATTGTAATAGTAGTAGACTTTTCATTAAATCCTAATCTTTGTTTCTTTAAAAAATTCATGTATTATCTTAATTGTTTTAGTGTTTAGGTCAGTTGGGTGTGAATTGGTGCTGTTATCTGATTTTCAACAAGTTTTTTATACAGGTCCTTATTTTGTTGTAGGCGGTTTTTACAGTTAAAGAGCACATGTGTTATATCTCCTTCTTCTCCACAATCACATTTTGGTGTTTCTTTAACTCCTATCCTATGTACATGTTTTGGGGTTAAGCAACGTCCTGTTCTCATGTGGATAATGTTTGTTATGTGCCTTCTGTTAGTGTGTGGATTTTTATTAAACCGCGGTTCCACAGGGAGACAAATTTGGATGGATGCATATCCCCTGCTTTGATTTTTCTCCTTCCATGTTTCTTCCCATTCTGTTTTTATTTGATTTTGTCATGGTTGCGTTAGTAGTACTAGTAGCAGTGGCAAGGAGGCTAACGCCATGCAAGTAGGCCACAATGGACCCTTTTAGCCAACCCCAGCAACCATGATCTTCTCTTCCTCGGTTCCATCGCCAAACCGCCTCGACTTCGCAATGAAGGCCGTGACGGTCTTCAATTGGACTGTACTTACCTGATTCCTCTTCCGAACCGAACAATTCTGCTTGAAGACTGCCAAAAGTCTCGCATTCACACAGGTAGTGGTAGGACGTTTCTTCACCCTCGCCGCATTCCTGGCAAATGGGATCCCTCTCTACGCCTATCAATGTGAGGTGTCTTCTAAGGGCGCTGTGGCCTGTCAGCAACCCAAGGATGCAGCGAAGCGTAGGTTGACTCCTACCGAGTAGCCAGACAGCTTTATCTCTGTCCGGCCCCTCCACGAAGTCCCTCGCGAGCCTACAGCCACCAACCGACCCCCAGTGTCTCTCCATGGGTTCTTCAGTCCACCTGTCTAAGGCGACAGAAACCGTCTTCCTACTTATGCCTATCGCAGGCTCCGGGCCAAAGAACGGCCGCCGGTAACCAAGCCTTGCGAGATTATTCGTTACCCCATTCCCCGCTACGCCACAGTGTCCCGGAACACACACCAGTTGCACCTCCTTTGGCCTGGCTAGTCCTTTGAGGGCGTCAGCGCACTCCTGAACCAGTGTTGACCTGATTCTGGTCGCACAGACTGTCCGGAGGACCGCCTGGCTATCCGAGCAAATGTATACACATTTCTCGGGGCTCCCCCTCACATCCTGTCTATTGGCCACAGACAGGATAGCGTACACCTCTGTTTCGAATGCCGTGGTATATGCGCCCAGAGCATAACTCTCGCGCACCCCCAGGCCCTCGATATTATATTCCTGCCCCGGAGGATTGTTGATCCTGCTTTTTGACCACTTTTTTTGTCATTTGTTTTCTGGTATTGGATATCATAGCCTACTATCCTCAAAACGGTTTTTCTCAAAATTGTCAGTACAATTACAAGATTTCTCAAGCATGTTGTATATCATTGGAAAGCTCTTTTCACAGGCTATCATATGAGCAAAAAATCCAATATGGCTACTATAATAAAAACAAACGTTGATACCTGTCACTCAAAAACAAATGACAATCCAAAGTTGAGAATAGCACAAAAAGATTACTCTGTAAAAAGTGTCCTAATAATGTGCAAGTCTTAGACATGTCAGATCAACGCCTACTTAGATATTGAAGAAAAAATAAATCGTCAAATTTTGTTTTTTTCAAAATAACTCGAACACGAAAAGAGGCAGGGTAAAATACAACTCATATTTGGAACGAGCATGAAATTCTACAAAACATTGCTAATTTAACCGTCTCCCTATCTCTAATAATAACGGAGATAGCAATACATTCCTATCCAGTTTGGGACACACTATATATATATATATATATATATATATATATATATATATATATATATATATATATATATATATATATATATATATATATTTCTATATATATATATATATATATATTTATATATATATATATATATATATATATATATATATATATATATATATATATATATATATATATATATATATATAAAATTTGTACTCTTACTCTTATTCTCTGTAATTGACAAGTTGATCAATAAAGTATCATTATTATTATTATGATTATTATTACCTTAACGTTTGTTTGATTATTTCTCAGACGCAACAATAAAATTACTAAAACTTCTGTAAATTTTCAGGAACGTTCGCATCGAAAACTGGGACGAAGCGGATTTGTGGTATAAAAGAGCGATGGAGTTTATAACAGTAAGCGCAGAAGAATCTGTGAACAATCTCTTCACAGCCATGTATCTGCTGGAAGGGTTAATTCTGTACTTGGTGAGTAAATCTGACAGACGCAACATCAAGGCAGTGAATGAAGCTCACAGGCAAATAGAGAACCTGATATCCAGTCTGATACGAGCATCCTCAAACTCAGTTATAATAAAGCCAAGGCTCTATCATCTTATTGCTTATTTCAAAGTTATCAAGTATAACGATACCAGGGCCTTCAGATTGCTCAAAGAAGCCAGAAAATACGCCAAATTATACGGAAATACCCTGGAGACAGCTTGGATTGAACATTCACATAAGGTATTGAAAATTAGTAGTAGTTTAGGTTAGGTTATACATGGTGACTGACTCACCGGGAACTGCATCGATTGATTAGCGGAAAAAGCTCAAAATTTGGATCTATACTAATGCAATTCTCAGACTAGTAGTATTTTTGCCCCGATCGCGAGGCATGGCGGGAGGAGACGCCGGGCCTACCACGGGACGCGCTCGTCTGGTTCACGGACGGATCCGGCGGGAAACGTGGAACGTGGGCAGGTGTTTATTCGGAATGAACGAGGGTGAGTCGTAGTATTTCCCTCGGAGCGCATGCAACGGTCTTTCAGGCCGAAATGTACGCCATCCTGCGCACTGTGCGCGGGAGAATAAAAGGAGGGGCTACACCAACAAGCGGATCCTCATAGCCAGACAGCCAGGCAGCCCTTAATGCCCTAAGTAGCCCACTGATAAATTCCTGGCTGCTGAGTGAGTACCGAGACGAGACGAGCGACCTAGCTGGGCAGAATGAGGTCACCCTCATCTGGGTGCCGGGCCACTCGGGGGTCAAACGCAATGAAGAAGCTGACAGTCTTGCGAAGAGAGGGTCAGCACAACCATTTATGGGACCAGAATCGGCTCTGGGCGTGACAAAGAGCACTGCCAGGGGAGCCATTAGGTCCTGGGTCAGAAACCAACACAAGGTGTACTGGGCGGACTGTCCAGGAATCAGACATGGGAAGTCAATAATTGACGGACCCAGTTCAAAGAGAGCTGTGGAGCTGCTAAATCTTAGCAGAGGACAGCTCAGAAACACAACAGGTCCCTTGACGGGACACATGGCCGTCAAGGAACACCTGCATAAAATGGGGCGGTTCGAGGAGGACCTCGCATGCAGACTCTGCGGCGAGGGGGAGGAATCAGCCCAGCACATCTTGTGCGAGTGTAAAGCTCTGGACCGCAAAAGACAACTGATCTACGGTCAGTCTAGACCGGAGACAGAGCATTATTAAACTTTACCCTACCAATCGCTGTGCAGATTGGTTCAAGGCACAGTGATTTTGGAATGGGTGGAGTGAAGAGACTAAGGGCATGCACAATAGGCCAAGGGCTGAAGTGTTATTGGGGCGGCAAAGCCGCGGACGGGCCCTGAAGGAGAAAAAAGCGGTATATCCGGTTATACTGGAAGTAGGTGTCAACTTCCTTGTTTCAAATTGGACAGCCAGTATATTATGACATTTTGAGATTTTGCGTACAATTCTGAATATTTTTTGTGTATAATATCATATACTTGTAAGTCTTCTTCTTCTTCTTGAGGTATTCAAACGTTTATGTCAAAATTGACATTTTCAGACTGAAACTTAATGATGTTTCTCTCATACACACGACATAATGATTTACTTTGGATTGCTTTCCTTGTAGATGAGGACGTAGTCTAACAGTCTGAATGACATTATTGAATGTATTGATACAGAGTGTTCAAAAAAGACGAACCAAAACAAAGATGAAAAACCTGCTGAAACTTGAGTTTTTCAAATGGAAAGCCCCTATGTTGATTATTTAGACTTGTTCTGCATTAAAAACCAAGATCATTTTGTATAAGGTTGTTTATTCAAAAAAGTCTGGACGCAGCAAGTGCGTTATGATAGTGAAGTTTTATAAAAACCTTTTAATAGCAAATATGTGTTTTTTTTATTATAAGAAAGCAGACATCAAATTTGGTTACCAGTATAACCTATACAGTAGAAACAATGTGCCATGTTTCATCAAAATAACTTTATTGTTTGAAAATGTATCAAAATTTCCGAAAGTTAAAGTGTTCCCGAAAAAACCGGTTTCTTGGTCACCCTTATAGGTTAATAGCAAATTGAGCTATTCAATTGAAGCATTTAATGAAAATCCGCTACCATAACGCACTTCCTGCGTCCCGAATTTCTTTTCCTACAAACATCCATTATATTTCGATGGAATATTATGAACGGAAAATTGATGATTGTAGGACAAATAAAAAATTAATGTGGAAAACGCTAAAGTCAATTATATCAGATGACAAGAAGGGTGACATCAAAGAAATCGATTTTCAGGGTATTATAACATGTAATAAACAAGAAATTGCTGATCGATTTAATAATTATTTTATTGAAAGTATTCAAAAATTAGCCAAGAGCATACCCCCCTGCAAATACTAATTGGGAGCTTGAAACAAAAACAAGCTCTGCTAACCTTGATCACTTTGAATTAGTGCAAAAAAAAAAGAACTAAGTGACATTATTAACGGTATGAAATGTAAAAGTAGCCCAGACGACATCAACATGGAATTTTTAAAACAGACCTTTGAATTAGTATATATGAACCGTTAGTACATATTATAAATTCATCATTACTGATTGGTGTTGTACCTGATCAACTGAAAATATCAACAATAACAACAATACAAAAAGTTAGAAACAGCAATAAATGCGAAGACTTTAGATCTGTCAATGTGTATCCTGTCATAGAAAAATTGTACATACAAGATTAACTAAATACCTATGTGACAATAATGTTATTATAAAAGAACAATCAGGCTTTAAGGAAGGACATAACTGTGAAACCGCAATACAGTGCATCATTTCAAACTCGAAGCAGACTACAGACAAAGATGAGGTAGTGATTGCAGTATTTCTGGACTTACGTAGGGTATTTGAGACTATAAACAGAGATATTTTATTAAATAAATTAGAAAAATATGGTATCGTAGGGGATGCATACAAATGGATGCAAAATTACTCGATTGATAGGAAACAGAAAACCAAATGTGATGCAGCTGTGTCACAAAGTCAGAAAAATGATTTAGGGGTGCCACAGGGTAGTGTTTTGGGCCCACTACTTTTTAATCTCTATATAAATGATATAGTCAACACAGTTAACACTTCTAAAGTACAACTGTTTGCAGATAATACATTTCGGGTAAGGATTTTACCACTATGGTTGAGTTATTGAACGATGAACTAGGTTCATTATGTGATTGGTTAAATGTTGAAAAAATGAGATGCATGGTGATTTCAAATAAACTAATGGACCATAAATTTATTATTGAAGGGCATAAAATAAACATACTAAATGAGGATATTCAATGTGTTATTTCAATGAAATACCTCGGCGTCATCATAGATAATCGGCTCAACTTTAGAGAACATGCAGATTACCTAACAAAAAAAGTTGCCCAAAGGTAGGAATGTTACGGAGACTTAATAACTCTATATCCAGATTTACTCCATTACTGATTCATAATACAATAATATTGCCCCAGTTTACATACTGTGCAACCATAGTATACATGTTTTGCATGGAGGACTTGAATAGGTTAGGTCAGGTCAGGTCAGGCAAAATAAATCTATGAGTGTAGCAAATACACCCGAATTACTGATATGCAAGAAGAACTAAACTGGCTGAGTGTTGAGAGTCATATAGAGTTAAGAGTTATAATTTTTATTCATAACATAACGATTCGTTCAGCGCCACATTATTAAACAGAAAAGCTTATTTGGGTGTGATCTGTGCACACGCAAGATACCAGACAGGGCAGTAACTAGTATTTACAACGGTTAATGAAAAAGAAAACGACGAACTCGATATTTTTTAAAGGTGTAAAATTGTACAATGACCTACCCCAAGATATCCGAAATGTTCAAAAGGAAAGTTAAAGTTATTATTAAAGAGACTGATTATCGAATACATTAGAGTGAGAACTGCAGTCAGTACGTTTGTGTCTAAGTGTGGAAGAGTATCTATAGGTATGGTGAATATATCTTCTAGTGATTTACTAAGAGGTATTAGGTTGATAGACAGTAACTAGCATTAAGAATAGGTTGCTACTACAAGTAATTATAAGCTAGTATTATTGTATAGTGCTCTTGTACTAGTGTTATATTTTTGTTGTTAAGTTATATGTAGCTAAATCAGCTAATAAAGTTCTATTATATTCTATTCTAACCGTTGCTCGGGTTTATTAACACACCCGAAATACCAACCTAATGAGATATTATCTATCAACCACCACGAAGCCATTCAATAATGGAAAAAATCGGTCATTTTACTGTCAGAAATACTCCTATTTTAATTTCAGTCTAATTTATTTGGTTGTTAATTTGTTCGGATAATAAATATTATTATTATTAAACTGATAAAATCTTTCAGGCATGGCATCATAATCTAACTTCGTTGGCTGTTGGTTATTGGAAAGAACGAAGTCAGGCTGATAATTTAATGGATTATCATGAATTTGACATGAACAGTGGAAAATTAGGTTTATTTACATTGACACCACCAGCATATATTTAGTTAAGTGTAATTGTAAGACAAATAAATATACATACACCCTTTATGATTTTTAATTTTAACTGAATGAGAATAATAAATGGAAACATTTCGGAACGCAGCAAGTGCGTTATAATAGTGGATTTTAAGACTGTTACACTATTAGTACAACATATGTAACGGTTATGTTTTATCCATTACCGTGACTCTCTTGATGACAGAGCGAGAACCTCAAGGGAAGCTTAAATAAGAAAAGGTGACTTCATTATTGAACAACAGTTCACGTGTTATTTTGAAAAGATTTGTTGAAAATTTGCTATTAAAAATTACCATCGTAGCACTCTTACTGCCTTTTCCTTTCATTTACATTAAGTTAAATATTCACATGTTGGAATATTTGCCTAAAGAAAAGATCGTTATTTTGAGACAGTTTCATACTGAAATATTCAGCCGGTTAAGCAATGCCAACAATAGAGTCTTTCTTAGAAATCTAAAAATATCGATGTATATATTTAAAACCTACTTCTCTGTGGTAAAGGCACAAATCAAGCAATGGAAATTTCCGGAAGGTTTTTGAATGACATCAGAGGAACTATTTTACCTAACCGACGATATGCTGTTTCCAGCCTAATTTGACCCGGCTCTGTTCAAGAGATATAGCGGTTAGGATCTGATTCAAGAGATTAAAACACGCGCGACAAACTCGGTAGGGGGGGTTGGTTGAAACAAAGCGACTCGAGAGCGAGCACGGCGGTGAGAGTCTATCGGGCAGGCGAGTCAAACGCAACGTCTTCATCACATGTATATTTGGTATAAATATTGTGCAGGTGCTTCCAATAGTTTGGTTAGTTAAGTGATTGCAACAACCCGTTTATAAAAAGAATTAAACGGTAAGTCTTTAATAAATCTTTTAATGCAGCGGCAGCTTGCTAACGGCATTCTTTGTTGTAATTGCAGGGTTTCGATTTCGGATTCAAGTTCTACCGTTACATTCAAATTCTCCGTATACCGTTACCGTTTAAATATACCTTTGCTGTCCAAGTTCCCAGTTCAGATCCAAGTTTACCGTTCAAATATACCTTTGCTGTCCGAGTTGACCGTTCAAATACACCTTTGCTGTTTGTGTGTGTCTTTGTTTTTTTAACGTCGGCCTATTTCCGCGACTATGGTCAATCACCGACGCCAGCGAGCAGTTTCACCTCACTATCCTGGAAATTTTGCTGAACCCCCGCCCTTCTGTAAGGAGGGTAGGGATCTTTAACGTGCCCAACATCGCATGGACACGGGACCGACGGCTTTACGCCCTCTCCGAAGGGCGGAACGTGCAGCAATTCAATTTGCTCAAATACAATGCCAGAACCTCGGTTGATGTTAATGTTACAGTATGTACTGAAAAAGTGAAAGGAGTACGCTGGGATCGAACCCAATACCCTTCGGTTCAGAGGCACACGTTCTTACACCTGAACCACCGTGGTTCTTCACCTTTGCTGTTTAGATTCAGGTTTACCTTCAGTTATTTTCACATTCAAGTTCCACCCATTTGTCTACCTCACCTCTTGAATGTACATTTCAAGTATACTCTCTTGTCTCCACCTCCACAAGCTTCTCTGACAACTATTGGTTCCTACCTTGGGGGTAATTAAGCGCCTATGGTAAGCGCTAAATGCAGATGCTACACCATGCAGCTCTTACTTCCGTCTGCAGGCAATCAACACCTGTGGGACTTCACGCGAAGGCCTGACATTCATGCTGTAAACTGCTGGAAGTGCCAGTGCACTACACGTGAGTCATTTACAAGTTTCTTGAGTGATTTTTAAGACTTTAGCCGGATATGAACTTTTCTACATCCACAGAATTTCTTATTAAACTGTAACATAATTTTTAACTCAGTCAAAATTTAAAATCTTAAACAGTGAGATTGATCCTTATATACATGTTTTCTATTTTCTTTTTGTATAATGTCAAAAATGTAAATTACAAAGACTAGCATGATAATAAATTGGTTTACATTTTGCTCACGAATCGTCAAACTTTCAATATATTTTAGAGCAATAAAAAAATAGCTTGTAACCTTTCACTTATCATTCCTCCTGAAGGGATTGGAAAAAATACTGGACGGACACATTAGGGGGAACATCTTACCCAAGAACCCCCTAAATACCCACCAGTATGCCTATCAAACTGGCAAATCAACTGAGTTAGCGCTCAATAACCTCGTCGAGAAGATCACACTCTCTGGAAAATGGAGAGGTTGCGGTGGCGGCATTTCTCGACATAGAAGGAGCATTTAATAATGCATTACCGATCTCCCTCTACGAGGCCACTATCGCTAGGGGGGTGGAATCTACCATCTGTAGCTGGATCGGAAACATGCTGCACAATCGGACCATTATTACCTCATTACGGGGAGGTGGTCAGCGTTAGGGCTGCGAGAGGGTGTCCTCAGGGGGGCGTTCTATCCCCCCTGTTGTGGTCCCTCTTTGTGGACGACCTGCTGGCTATCCTCGGACTCTGGGAGGTTGAGGTCCAGGCGTATGCGGATGATCTCGTCTTAATGGTTAGAGGCAAATCTGAGGAGGAACTGTCTAGTACTCTTCAAGAAGCTCTAAATGTAGTCAATGATTGGTGCCGTAGGGAACAGATGTCTGTGAACCCTTGCAAAACGATCATTGTCCCGTTCACCAGAAGAAGAAGGTTGGACAAATTAAAACCACCTAATCTTATGGGGGAAAACATTCCATTTTCGGACCAAGCAAAATATCTGGGAGTTATCCTAGATAAGAAGCTCAACTGGGACAGACAGTTAGAAAATGTTATCCGCAGGGCTAAGATGTCCCTGTGGACCTGCCGGAGAATCTGTGGGAACAACTGGGGAACAAACCCCCAACAGATGTACTGGCTCTATGTAGTGGTTATCAGACCTATGATAACATATGGAGCCATAGTTTGGTGGCCTAAGGTACTTCGTGGTACCGCGAGGGCCAAACTGGCTCATCTACAGAGACAAGCATGTCTGATGATAACGGGAGCGATAAGCACCGCACCATCAGTCGCTCTGGAGGTCCTCCTCAATATTCCCCCACTTCACATATGGTTGGAGAGGATGGCGAGGTGGACAACGTACAGACTAATACAAACGGCAGATAACATGCCGAGGGAAGTCAGTCTGAGGGGGTCCGGACTCCTTGATGACAGTGATTGTCACAGGATTCTGGGAATGGTCTCGGACTTGATGCCTACAAAAATCAGCAGAGATCTGTCTTTCAAGACCGTCCTCCCGGACAGGGAGGACTGGGACCGGAACCAATCGACCCTGTTGAGAGCGGACCTCTGCTGGTACTCTGACGGCTCCAAAACCAATATGGGAGTAGGAGCCGGCGCATATGGGGGCAGCACCGATGCTAGACTATCAGCTAGCCTCGGCAAGTACGCAACCATACACCAGGCAGAAGTTTATGCCATCGAGATGTGTGCAAGGGAAAGCTTAAAAGACCTATGCACAAACAAATCGATAAAGATATATGCAGATAGCCAAGCTGCAATAAAGGCTCTTGGTTCCTACCGGTGCAATTTAAAGACGGTATGGAGTTGTAAATCTGCCCTTAACGAATTGGGCAGCTGTAATGAGGTGTCGCTGGTCTGGATACCGGGTCACTCGGACCATGATGGCAACGTTGCGGCAGACGCGCTTGCCAGGAGTGGTGCCCAGTGTGACTTTGACAGAACCGGTGCTGGGAATAACATCTTGCACAGCAAAACGCACCTTAAAGACCTGGACAGATAGAAGGACAATTCAATATTGGCAAAATCTTCCAGGATTAGCTCACTCTAAGGCCTTCATAAATAGCCTGTCTGAGTCAAGGGCTAAGAAACTTATAGAGTTGAACAGACAACAACTGAGTACTCTAGTCGGCCTGTATACAGGACACTGTCGCTTGCGGCATCACATGCACTGTATTGGGATCGGTCAGGAGACCAAGTGCCGGCTGTGTATGGAGAATGACGAAACAGCAGAGCACGTGCTGTGTTCCTGTCCGGCAGCGGATAGGACTAGACACCTGCTCTTTGGCAAGGTAAAGCTTGCTCCAGAGGATCTGGATTAACTTTCGCCCGCAAAGGTTATCGACCTCTGTAGGAGGCTGGATTTGTTGGGCGAAATATAGACATTAGGCCACAATAGACCTTATGGTCGCGGTGGAGGGACCGATATGGACCACTCACAATCTAACCTAACCTTTCACTTAAATTACAGTTAGTAATTACTTAATTTAACAAGATCTGAATTTTTCTCACAAACTTTTTAGGAAACAAAAACATCCTCTGGTCAGAGCAATTAACTAGAAATCATCTAATGAATTAAAATAAGAGCATTGGTAGATTTATTTATTATTTGTTGATTAACAAAACACAGCTTTTCAAACTACTATTTATTATAACTAACTATTCTCCAACACCATAAGCACATCAACTAAAATATTATTTCTCCTGCTTGAATTATATATATATATATATATATATATATATATATATATATATATATATATATATATATATATAGGGTTTTGCGAAGCCTTTGTAACTTGCTTGTGCAGTTCTTCTTTTTCTGATCTCTCTTAGGCCTAGGGTTAAACACACAGACCTTAGAGACGATCTCCGGCGAGATTTGGGGAGTAGGCAGATTGAGGCCACAACAACCCAACCCACCTTTGTCCACCGCTCTAAGGAGTAGGCAGATTGAGGCCTTAGAGTGCCCTTGTGCCCTTACATATTTCCTTTACCTCTTGAAAATGGCTCCAAAACAGGAGCCGAAACGACGAGTTTTCATAAATTCTGGACGCGGTTTAACCCGAGAAACAAGTATGTCTCATATATATATATATATATATATATATATATATATATATATATATATATATATATATATATATATATATATATATATATATATATATATATATATATATATATATATATATATATATATATATATATATATATATATATATATATATATATATATATATATATGTATGTATGTATATATAATAACAAGTTTATTTTCCCAACATTTACAAAACTATACTTAACATACAATCATTCTCACTTTCTAAACGTAAGTACAATAAGCACTATCCGCTTAAGGCTTAGCCTTTTTTTTTTTTTTTTTTGTTCCCTCAGGGCTCGTCCGCGGCCTTGCCGCCCCGATAGCACCGCAACCCTTGGTTGATTGTGCATACCCCTAGTCTTACTCCACCCATTCCAGAATCACTGTGCCTTGAACTAGTCTGCACAGCGATTGGTAGGGTGAAGTTTTATATTGCTCTGTCTCCGGTCTAGAGTGACCGTAGATCAGTTGTCTTTTCCGGTCCAGAGCTATACACTCGCACAAGATGTGCTGGGCTGATTCCTCCCCCTCGCCGCAGAGTCTGCATGCGAGGTCCCCTTCGAACCGCCCCATTTTATGTAGGTGTTTCTTGACGGCCATGTGTCCCGTCAAGAGACCTGTTGTGTTTCTGAGCTGTCCTCTGCTAAGGTTTAGCAGCTCCACAGCTCTCTTTGAACTGGGTCCGTCAATTATTGACTTCCCATGTCTGAGCCCTGGACAGTCCGCCCAGTACACCTTGTGTTGGTTTCTGACCCAGGACTTAATGGCTCCCCTGGCAGTGCTCTTTGACACGCCCAGAGCCGGTTCTGGTCCCATAAATGGTTCTGCTGACCCCCTCTTTGCGAGACTGTCAGCTTCTTCATTGCCTTTGACCCCCGAGTGACCCGGCACCCAGATGAGGGTCACCTCATTCTGCCCAGCCAGGTCGCTCGTCTCGTCTCGGCACTCACTCACCAGCCAGGAATTTACCCGTGGGCTACTTAGTGCCTTAAGGGCTGCCTGGCTGTCTGTGGCTATGAGGATCCGCTTGTTGGTGTAGCCCCTCCTCTTGTTCTCCCGCACACAGTGCAGGATGGCGTACATCTCGGCCTGAAACACCGTTGCATGGGCTCCGAGGGAAATACTGTGACTTACCCTCGGTCCTTCCGAGTAAACACCTGCCCCCGTCCCACGCTCCCCGCCAGATCCGTCCGTGAACCAGACGAGCGCGTCCCGTGGTATGCCCGGTGTCTCCTCCCGCCATGCCCCGCGATCAGGGATTTCCACTGTGAAGTTGTTTTCCCTGCACATTCGCGGGCTCGCGAAGTCTGACCTCATTTCAAGCATGGGTTCCTTCACGATCTCCTGAATTTTGCAGTGGCCCCTGAAGCCTGGGTTGATCTTCAGTCTACCATTGCAGGCTAGTCTGTATAGTCCTAGCCTGGCCTCTCCCATAATAACGAAGTGTGGGGGGGGTAGATCCAGCAACACCTCCATGGCGGCTGTTGGGGTTGAAGACATGGCCCCTGTGATGCCTAGGCAAGCCATCCTTTGGATCTTGCCTAGTTTTTGTTTGGCACTGGATTGTGTCACCTTAGGCCACCAGACCAGTGCTGCATATGTTAACGATGGTCTGACCACCCTTGTGTACAGCCAGTGGGCCATACTAGGTCTTAGTCCCCACGTTTTTCCATATAGCCGCCTAGTGACGGCTAAGGTCATGACTGCCTTACGCAGTATTTTTCCAATGTGACCATTCCAGGTTAGCTTAGAGTCCAATACGACCCCAAGATATTTTACCTCCCTGGCCATTGGAACGCTCCTACCGTATAGAGTGAGAGTTCTGTGGCTTTCACACTTCCTCCTCCTCGTAAACGGCACGACGGTTGCTTTCTCGGGGCTCACCCCGAGCCCTTGATCAACCGTCCACCCTTCCACCACTTTCAGTGCAGTCTGCATACGCTCCCACACTGCCTGTGTGACCTTTCCTCGGACTATGATGACAATGTCGTCCGCATAGCCCTGTACCTCATACCCCCCTCCCGAGAGCCTCCCCAGCAGGCCAGGCTTAGCCTTGCTTGCGACATTATCTAATCACAGTATGCAGACAGGACAGAGTTACACACATATATATATATATATATATATATATATATATATATATATATATATATATATATATATATATATATATATATATAAACATATAAAAATTGAAATCGACGCCGGATATGGGTTCTAGGGGTACTAGTTCGCGCTCATTTGCAAATTTTTTTTTTCAAAATTCGGGATCTCCCCATTAGTGAATTTTTTCTACGATAATTCACTAAAAACCGGTTTGATTGGGTTGACTAAAACGAAATCATTCAGGCGATTAATAAGGAAAAATAACTGCCACGTTTATAATTTGGCAGATACTTTACTTTTTAGTCAATTTTTATTTTAAAAAATGACTAATAGAGAGATAGGACCAAAGGTTGCAGTGCTATCGGGGCGGTAAGGCCACGAACGAGCCCTGAGGGGAAAAAATAGAGAGGTATCGATGGTGAGAAAAACCTGCTCAAAAAATGAGAACGATACTGATATATAAGTTATTAGATCCATAATTTTTATTATCGATGATTTCGCAGGTTAGTTTTTTTAGTGAGTTTAGTAAATAGTACTTTCTGTATTTCTCATATTGTACGTTTCAAACAAGTACAGACCCACTTAAAATTAGACATATCTACGTTTGTTTAGCGTCCAACCCTATCGAGCTTAATTTAAAAGCTGCTTGCTTTCGGCGTCGACCGCATTTCAGTGTAGTCTTGGACAAAACCTAGATTTATACACTCGCGAATTGCGAAATAGCCGCGAAACGTATGCCTATTGGTTTTTTAAAAATAATATCATAAAACTGTTGTTTTTTATTATATTTTCTAATTTATTTTACTAATTTTTGTGTTCACACAGACACGATCTAAATGTCTTCTCTGCTTTTAAGTTTGTGTAGCCCCAATTTAATTAAGGGTCCCCCTTTATTATACTTACTTATCTTGTGCTTTTATATGTAATATGAAAATAAAAAAGGAGTGAAACAGCAAGTGAATTTATTTACTTTAGTGTTGTTTTCAATATTATCTGAAAAAGACATTATAGGCGACAATGTGGAATGTAATTTCGGTAAATTTACAGTTTACTGCAAGGAGGGTTTTTAGATTTTTTTTTCAGAAACATGTTGAGAACCCCACTTGGATGCACAAGCCACAAGGCAAATTTGGTGCAAACAACCTCTAAGAAACGTAAGGGACCAAGACTTAATAGGGTTGCTGGACAGGGAGGAAAATGCTAAAAAAACATTTTGTCAGGCTTTGAAAAGATGCGTTTTTCACATTTTGCAGCAATACTTCCTTTGAACCCTGTCTGCCCCGAACAACACCTATATTCGCCCAGGTCCAGTACTTGGGGGTTGCTCCCAATAATTTTTTTAATGATTTATGCTTTGAAGGTAGTTTTATGCATGGACAAGGGGAAGGAGAACCCCCTGTGTTTTTGGGTGAGAGGCAGAAACCCTCTTCGTCCTGGGGGTTCTTCTTCCCCTTCTGCATGCATACAATCACCCTCAATGCAAGAAATACAGAAATCTCTTTATGTTCAGCTTTCTAGTGTATTTTTTGTTGAGTATGTTTCCTGTTTATTAACTGTTTTTGTATTTTGTATCCAAATTACTGTATAAATATTTATGTTAGAGATCATGTTTTTGCTTACCCTTCTTTACCTTATTTTTTACCGTTCCTAATTAAATAAAGAAACGTTTTCCAACTTTTAATATAAGGCTAAATTACTATCATATATTATTCTTATGAAAATTCACTACAATAACGCACTTGCTGCGTCCCGAATTTTTACAATACGTTTTTAATTATAAAAGACGGGAAAAAATATACAAGGAATAATAAAAAAAAGTTCAACACTCAGACAAATATTTATACCACTTAAAATTTATTTAAAACACATAGTAAATGAGATTATTATATTTATCACAAAAAATGATTCCTTCTTCTAACATACAATAGACTTAACTTTCCAATCACTTACAAAAAGGGCATCACATGTTTATTGTAGAGAGTGAAAATCCACTCCCTAAAAATATAAAAATAAGTGGTCGAGGAAACTTATCTAATACCAAAAGTAACTCTTCCATTAGGATCATTCCATATGAAGCACATGGTGAGATGTCAAAATTATGCACATTGTTGTCAAACTTATGTGAAGCGTTGGTTTTGACTCTCGGGAGGGTTATGTATAACAGTGAATAGAATGTACCCTGTATTGACATCAACTCGCACAGGTATTTAAATAAGTGTTTTTAATACATACAGTAGATTCTCGATCTTCCGGGATGGCCGGTAAAAATACTTGTGTGGTTAATCGATTTCCCAGTTAAGCCGCAAATCGCCGATTTTCATATATTTGTTCTCAAAAAATACGTTGTCTTCTTTGTTCTCAAAAAATACGCACCAGAACTTGCTCCAGTCCTGACTCGTCTGTTTCAGACAGCTTACAATAGAGGCATATTCCCCAGTAACTGGAAAACTGCTTGAGTACAACCCGTCCCCCAGAAAGGATCCAAAGCGCTTCCTAGCAACTACAAGCCTATTTTTCTCCTTTCAGTTGTCTCTAAAGTAATGGAAAAGTATATAAACACTGAATTACCAAAATTTCTTGAAAAACACAGTCTAATCCACGACAGGCAGTATGGATTCCGTCAGCGCAGATCAACAGCCGACCTCCTTTCCTTTGTCACCCATTCTTGGAGCAAGTTTATGGAACTACACTGTGAATCCCAGATTGTCGCTATAGACATATGCAAAGCATTCGACCAGGTCTGGCACGCAGCGCTGCTTAATAAACTTCCGGCCTATGGCCTACCACCAAAACTGTGTACCTTGGCAGCAAATTTCCTCTCCAACAGGAGCATTTCTGTTGTCTTGGATGGTCATTCCTCTAAACTGTATTCAATTAATGCAGGAGTCCCTCAAGGTTCAGCTTTAGCCCCTACTTTGTTTCTTCTCCGCATCAATGACCTTCTCTCTAGCAGATCCAACCCAGTTCACAGTTACGCGGACGACAGCACCCTCCACTCAAATATACAATATTCTAAGCCTGTCCCTTTAGCCCAATTAGATGAGGATCGCAGGCTCATGGAGGGTTCTGTCTCTGTGGATCTCCAAAAAATATTAGACGGGGGAAGTAGAAATCTTGTACAATTCAACTCCACCTAATCTCAGTCTTGCTTTCTAGCTCATAAGCGATACACCAGCCCTAGACCCATCACAATGAACAACTAAGTTATTCAAAGTAATGAGTCCTTTTCACTTGTTGGCATTTCTGTGGATCGAAATCTCAATTGGCACCAACATGTCACATCAATTGCAGAAGCGGCTGCTAAGAAATTAGGTTTCCTCTTCCGGGCTCGCAAATACTTTTCACCAGCTAATCTCTATACCTTATATACTTCACAAATAAGGCCAAACCTCGAATACTGCTCCCACATCTGGGGTGCCGCTACCGCTTCTACACTCGCTATCCTGGACTCCATTCAGAAGATAGCTATATGTCTCATCGGTGACCCTGCCCTCACCCAAAGGCTGCCATCCCTTGCCCCTTGGTGACCTCTCTCTCTTTTATAGATATCTGCATGGGCACTGCTCAGAGGAGCTTTGTTCCATAGTTCCTCCACCTGCTGCCCCCAACAGTTCTACCAGGGGAACAAAGCGAATGCACCCTTTTACAGTCCAGGTCAGCAGACATAGAACATCTTGTTATGCCCGCTCTTTTTTCCTGAGGACTTCCAAGTTGTGGAATTCTTGCCAGCACATGTTTTTCCTTCTCCTCTGAACCTCCAAACCTTAAAGTCCAGAATTAACAAGTTGCCTCTTTCCTCCTTGTAGACACCCACGGTATGATAGTATTTAGGCTGTGAGCCCTTGTGATGTGTTGTTGAAATAAAAAAATTGATTTAAACCCCATCAAGAATTCCTGAGAGCTTAACACATCACAAACAAAATTTAATTGAGGCATTGGTTACATTTTAGTATCATAATGAAGGATTAAAAGAAAATTTAAAAAATGCATACAGAGCAAATAATGCAAGCTGTAACTGACGCGAAAGTAGGTAGTACTTGGTATTAAGAAATTTTTGTAAATATTTTGTATTGTGCTTTTTCTCAAATATATATTTTTTCTAGAACAAAAAACAAACGGTTTTTAATTGTATTGTAAATTACTGATCTACCTACACTCTGATCAAAAATGCCACACAGTGATAAATAAAACAAACTGTCATTCCGAATAATATACTCGTAGACATAGAGATTCTGCAATGTATATTGACAAATTAAATTTGGTAGCTTTGTGTGGATGATATTCAAATTTTCATCTGTGTTTTCAGAGTGCTTTCAATCATTAAAATAGCTGATAAGTAACTCGCCAAACAGTACTGTATTAATCTGACAACATTATACTCCATCTTAGCAAATTTTGCCATGTAGTTTATATGCAATGACCCAAACAGAAGGGTTACTGAACCAAAAAATTAACAGCCTATCCAGCAAACCTAATAATCAAATATGTTTAAAGCTAAGGAAATATGTATAAATACTATCTAAAATGTAAAAAGATTCCCAAGAAGTGATTTAAATACTTGTATGTCTTTTTCATCACCTTTTAGCACTTTACGAGCGATAGAAAGATCCCTCAGCAAAAATACATCAAATCGGGAAGTTAGTGAACTGATTTCATATCAAACAAAATCATTTGTTTTTGTTTGGTATCTGTTTTCTGTCTTACAAATCATAAATCACTTCTTGGGTCAAATATAAAACGGTAATACTTATATACAAATAAAAATACTATATACGACAATAAAGTTTAGATAAGTAGCTGAAGCACTTATCTATATCTTGCCTTGATTGAAAGAAAGTCTGACCTGTTGTGAACCTGCACCAACTTCAGTCGACCCATTAAAGAGAAGAAATTTTCGAGAGTCTACCTTCTATACAAAAGGTACTCTTTCAGAAGTTCAGGCAGGGGAAGAGATGATACTCCTTTTGTTGTTATCAACTTTAGAATGGCATCCCTACACGCTGCTTGAAGGGAGGTAACTGCAACAAAGAAAATAATTTCATTAAAACTAGTATAATATTGGTAGAGTTATCATATCATCATCCGGCTCTAAAAATGACTGGTAAATTTAATGGCCTCACGCTTTCCCAGAGCTTTCCTCTCAACAGTAACCAAAAGTCATATAAGTTTAGAGAAGCAAATTTTCCACTATTATACGAAATACTTAAGTACGGAGTGGTGTTTTGTAAATAATTTTTCAGAAGTCAATACAGCATGTGAGGCCTTTTATAATATTTATTTATTTATTCATTCATAAACTCTACAAGGCAAACACAGCTACCTAAGTTTCGTCGGTATTGGTAGTAAAAAATAAAAAACCAGACAAAGGTGAATGTACAAACCTATGCCTAATCAATCTTAACACTAAGACAATCGTGAGCAATATCAACTAAAACATACATAAAACATTGTACCCTACACAGTACACTTTAATAAATACAGAATAAATACAGAATCACACAAAGACACGCTGACTCCCTCAGCTAAATACAACAATTTCACTACTAAAAATCCAAGAATTTTCATGGCCAAAGTGTAGAAAAAAATTCCTGGAGTGAATAAAAACTGTAATTGAGCAATAATGCCTTTAGTTTTTTCTTAAATGCTGGGATTGTGGAGGTATCTCTAACGATATGTGGGATATGATTAAATATCCTAATTGGAAGTACGTAACTGCTATTTGCTGTATGGGTCAGAGTGTGTGGAGGCAAGCGAATAAATGACATTGATCTTAAGTTATGGTCTTGGATAACATCAGCTGTCGTTGTGTACTGACTGAGATTATCCTTCACAAATATCGCACAATGGAGGATGTAAATAGAAACGGTCGTGAGCAGTCCCAAATTCTTAAACAAATCCCTACACGATTGACCATTCCTTTTAAACATGATGGTTCGAATGATTATTTTCTGTATAATTACAATTTCATTCATTCTTTTGTTACTGTCCCATGAAACTACCCCATACGAAAGCATGGAGGCAACCTGTGAATGGTAGTATGACAATAAAATATGTCTGTTGACATGGTATCTGAGTTTCCATAAAACAAAACAACTTGTATTAATTTTCTTAAGTAGAATGTCAACATGTTCCCCCCATGTCGACTGGGAGTCAATTGCCACCCCCCAAGAACCTCGCCAAGCAAGATTGAACCATAGTTACAGCGCCCGCCTGGATCTGGATGGGACGCAGAAGTGGTCTGTAACAGAATTCCATAATTTCTGTTTTGTGAGAATTGAGTACGAGACGGTTTCCAACACTGAACCGATACAATTCATTAAAGCAATCAGAGCCCTTTTGTCTTAGACCTTTCTCGTCATCATCTGTTATAACTACAGATACATCATCAGTGAACAAGGACAATTTTGCAGCTTTATTCGACCCCGTATATTTAATACTGTCAATGAATAAAATAAAAAGCAATGGGCCTAAAATGCTGCCCTGTGGTACACCCCTCTCAACATCCCTCAAGTCAGAGGTCCAAGTTCCGTCATTGGTCTGAATAATTACTTTCTGTTGCCTGTCTGCTAAGTAGGACGCTAGCCAACCGAGTGCTAGACCCCTAATCCTATAAAATTGTAGTTTTTTTTTAAGGAGAATACTGTGTACAACCATCTCAAAGGCTCGTGAATAATAAAAAATGAGGCCCACTACTTGACACTGCCGCTCCAAAGACTCCAGGATACAGTTCACCATTGAAACAATTGCATCCTGAGTGGACCTACCCCTACAAAAGCCATACTGAGCCCCAGACAACAAACCATGTTTCTCCAGAAAATTTTCCAAATGTTTTTTGCAGGAATCAAAGAAATTCCCTTATAATTTTCAATTTTTTCTCTATCATTTTTCTTGTGAATGGGCTTGACCTGACCTGACCATTGATATTTTTAAGGATTGAGGGAAACAACCCTCAGCAAAGGATTCATTTATTAAATAAGGCAGTACGGGAGCGATTTAACAGGAAATAGGCCTCAACAGAGAACATGGTATGCCATCATAACCCGACGAGTTTTTCTTGGAAATGTCATTAATTATAGATACTATTTAAATATCAGTGACGGAAATAAACTTTATACAATTTTTGATTTATGTATTCCGCCATATAAAACATTTAAGCATCATTATCCTGCCTGCAGAATTGCAAAAGCGGCTGCTAAGAAATTAGGTTTCCTCTTCCAGACTCGCAAATACTTTTCACCAGCTAATCTCTATACCTTATATACTTCGCAAATAAGGCCAAACCTCGAATACTGCTCCCACATCTGGGGTGCCGCTGCCGCTTCTACACTCGATATCCTGGACTCCATTCAGAAGAGAGCTATACGTCTCATCGGTGACCCTACCCTCACCCAAAGGCTGCCCTCCCTTGCCCAACGACGTGTCATTGGTGACCTCTCTCTCTTTCTATTGACAACTGTCGATGATAAACATAACTGAGAAAATGGCTCAAAATGCTTTGAAACTCTAAGATATCTTTTATATTTAGCCAAGCGAAAATGCAAAATGCGTCCCTTCATCTGAAACAAAATAAAAAATCTCGAAGGGACGCCCATTTTGAGCCATTTTCTCGGTAGTTGTTAGTAGAAATTGCTTCATTACCATGAAACATTGCGACTTTTCGAAATAATAAATTGGATACTGTTTGCTAATAGCATATAGTGTTGTATTTATCATGGGCAATTCGCAACGGAAATTGCTTCATTCACTTTTCATACTCATTTTAGGTTGGAAACTAAAATATATACAAACGCTTTGCAGGGAAACCCATAGACAGCCATTTTCTCGGTTATGTTTATCATCGACAGTTTTCAGTAGAAATTGCTTCATTACCATGAAACATTGTGACTTTTAGAAATAAAAATTGGATACCGTTTGCTTTTAGCATATACAGTTGTCTTTATCGTCGGCAATTCGCAAGGGAAATTGCTTCATTGACTTTACTAAAGTGTGATTCATTCACCTCACTGTCCGGGAAATTTGGGTCTTTAACGTGCCCAACATTGCATGGGCACGGGACCGACGGCTTTACGCCCCCTGGGAAGGGCGGAACGTGCAGATTACCTTGCTCAATCACAATGGCACAACCTCTGTTGATGTTACTGATGTACCTAAAAATGGAGGAGAGGGATACGTTTTTCCCCCTGGGCCACCATGGCTGAAAATTAACTGTTTACATTTCCGTTTTCCTACTGCTTTCCGCAAAATATGTCAAATATCGATTTATGTAGATGACGCCATATTATAATTTATTTACATTATAAAAACATTTGTTCAACCCTTGATTTTCTTCTATATTTAAAACGACCCTTGCTAATACTCATCTGGCAACAGTGTGCATCGTACTGCGTCCACTTCACGTTCCGATTTAACCCGAATTGTTTGGTTACTGAAGAGGTGTCTACAAGACAGGATTACCAAAGTTTCTATTTACATTTCAATCAAACCAATTTTAGTTCAAATAGAAGACAATTAATAACAGAAAAGGGAAACTTTTGAAATACTTACCACTATTGAGCTGAATGATTCTAACTTTCTTTGTAGCACCATAAACATCAACCACTACATGTAATGGAGCCTGAGTAAAAGGTATAGTCTCAACACAAGCACCCTGATCCTCTCCATTAATTATATAATGCATCTCTGCATTCTTTTCATTCAAAGGAATATACATCACACCTATTCTACTTCCTGTATCTGTTGGAAGAATATCACTGTATGGTTTTGAGGGTTTCAATAAATGCACTGAAATAGAAACAAAACTGTTATATCCATTGATTGGTTAAAAAACAAAACGAAAAAAAATAATAATAACAGAACCTTGCAAGAAACAATAACTTCGAAATTATTATTATTAATCTACAACTTTATAATCTCTTACCTGGAATGTTCCCATGACACGTTTTAACCATACCATCTTTGACCAACTTTTTAGTGCTCTGGTACTCTTTTAATGGTGCATGTCTATTTTCATACTCAAAAACAGAGTTATGTGCTTTCATTATGCCATAGATCCAAGAGGTACCCTTATCAGCAAGATCGGGAAGGGCATAAGGTGGTATTGAACGTGTCTTGTATATTGTTAAGGGATCTAACTGGGTCAAACCCACCCTTAAGTGTCCACTCCATCCACCTTCAATCTGTTCGATCTCTATTAAAAATATCTCACCTGGTAGAAGCGGTTTTTCGCTGAAAGTTACCCCGTGAGCGAAACTCCTCTGTCTATATGCCACAGTGTTATCGTCTGACAAAAGTATGTTAGATCCGTGATATGGGTGAAACCTGGTTAATCTTTTGTCATTTGAGGCTTCCATGGCTAACATATGCTAAGCTACATAAACACGTTTTTTTACCTTGTGTCACCTGCAAAACACGCCGGTTACATTGACTAGGTTTTCACCTCCCAAAAAATCTTCGTTAGGTTTAATATCAATATGAATTAGAATATGGTAATATCTTATGCTTTTCAATTTAAGCAACGCAAAATCTGTAAGTTACTTCACGTGCAGAAACTTGATTACTAAGAAAACAATTAACATGTTTTATTTAACGCAAAGCACACAGATGCACTATACACAACATTAATACTATATATTATTATAACTTTAACTTATAACACAAAATACAAACACGAATTCAGAATTTCAAAGCCTGAAGAGTGCAAGTACAACACAATACAGAAGATTCAGCGGAATGACAGAACAGAACGGTGACAGTGGCACTGACGACAAATCGGAATGCACAACATAAAAATTACTAAGAAAATAAAATCCCGAACATAGCAAAAAATATATTACTTTCTCTATGAAACACTATAGAGTCTTTTTAATAATGACCAAAATAACACCATAACGGTAAAAAAATCAGAATTAGTTAAGCATTAACAAAAATATAATGCCTCTAAAATGGCTTTAACAATGTGAAAAATTATTGCTTTAACTAAGTCTTAAGTAACTTTCGTATACGAAGAAATCAACAATGTTAGTCAAAGAGCTGTGAGACATTTTTAAAATCTAATATAATAGCCTAAACCCTTAGAACAGATCTATTTTCGAAGCCTAAACCTTATGACCCATTTGTCTTAGCAATCATACAGAAATGTCAAAGTTTTCCAGTACTAAAAGTCAGTGTAATACTTTGGCTAAAATGTAATTAATAGAAGGCTCAACTTGATGATAATAGTATGTGATTGCGGGCATTAAATATACTAAGAATATTACAATAAACATTTATTGGTGTGAAGACATTACATAATTTGCAAAAATTTAGTTTTATTATGAACAAAGATAAAAGACCGACGTTGGACGTGAATGTGGAAACTGAAATATAAAGTAGAATCATCCCAAAAAATAATAACAAGGTAATGCGCTATTTGAGTGGAAATATCTGTATTTCAACAAAGAAATTGTATCCGTCACTAGCTGTCGTTTACACATTTTAGATAAGAGGTTATAAAGTTAGTGTCATCCATGATATAATGACTTTGAACAGATATGATATTGCGCATATGCCCCGCCCTCTCCTATGACGTCACGCGGTGAGTAACGTTATAGAAGTCCAACTACACACTTAAAACAAAGTCATTCGCAATCAAAAAGTTTCTATACGTTAGTTTAATGCGATTGAAGTTACGCCTATATTGCCTTTTTCAGATAATATAGATCGCAGCACTAAATTTAATCTTTATCATTTTTATTACTTCCAACTAAATGCACTTAAATATTAGTAAAATACGTAATTTGTTAACAGGTTGTGTTGAAAGGTCAAACCTTACTGCACGGCAGCATATTATTGTTGCATTGGACTCACCACTTGACACCATGCGCGTGTCAGGTCTAAAAATAGGTAGTCGGAATATCATATCTCTCGTTATTTGTATCATGAGTGTCATCTACCGATGAAGACAGCTTTGTTGACGAAATACATATAAACGAAGAGTTTTTGTAAGAATTTAACAAAATTCTACATTTTTAATGCTAGAAAATTAAGTTTTTAATTGAGATAATATATATATATATATATATATATATATATATATATATATATATATATATATATATATATATATATATATATATATATATATATATATATATATATATATATATATATATATATATATATATATATTACGTTCATGTAGAAACTGCACTTGTTTGTAATGTCATGGATTCTGCAGATCAAGTGCTTAACCTAATTATTTGGTATTTTGTAGAGAATGTTTCTATTGTAATGTGTTCGGGTTGGATCTTTAGGTGGACTAGTGAGAAGGTTAACATGGTCCTAACAAAATATGAATATATACAATATAAATTAGACAAAACCAGTATAATGACTTTAAATAAGACACCTGTTAGCAAAGGAATATTAAATACGTATAAAAACATTGTTAAATGACTAAATTTTTTTAGATCGGTTTAAAACTATTTTGAATCTGGGATTAGTTGATCACGCTTGTTAAGTTAAATTAAGGACTAAAAATGACTATACAACTGGTCACTTTTATTACTTAACATAGCGAAGAAATTTATTATTTTTTTGTCTATGTTACAAAATGCAATATATGCCTACTCATGGAGAAGAATATTATATATGCCTACTATTTTATTTACAAAAGTAATTATTCAAAGAATAAGTGGTGTTACTGACTTTCGTTTTTCTCAACTTTTTCTTCTATCATGTCTGCTTTTTAGACAAGTTATTATATTTTTAGTTTTTAGGTTATATGAAAATAAAATTGAAAAATAAATACATTATTTTGCGAAAGAAGGGAAATGGCATTAACCGTACAGCAGTGCGACAATTTACTAAGGTAGGAAAAATAGAAACAAATATCAATTCATAAATTGGTCTCGCTCCAGGTTAATGTTACTCTTGTTTATTAATTTATCTAATTTCTTTTAGCATTTTGGACCCAGCTAACGTAAAAACACATACCTTAGAGAGCCTCTCCTTGGAATTACACAAAAAGTTCGATCCAGCTGACAATTATAAAGGTAAGTCTCGTTTCACATAGATATTGACTGTCAGTCGGATAGCAATTGACATCACTTTAAATAATAGTTTTTACATTTACATTGATGGTTTAGCAGTCTTCAGACATACAGGTGAAGTACGATCCATGTTCTGGTATCAGGCAAAACGCCTGATGCTGTTGTTTCTTCCTGCTTAAGATAATTAAATAGAAAATACTTGTTGGGTAATTCTACACGTCTGTTTTAATTTACAGTCGGGACATGTCTGGTAATGTTACTTCAGCAAGATCTTCTTCCTGAATCAGAACAAAGATTAGCTGCTATAATCTTGCTCCATGAATTGTATAGAGGAGAACCATTGGCTAATAATCCCTTTACTTATGTATTCATGCAACTCTTGGTAAGTACACAGAATCTAAAATATGTTGAGATCTGACCATATTTGAATAAATGGTAATCCTCAAGATCGATACTCTATGGAAGAGCGAATATTTGCGTGTGTTCCAAAGCATCACTCGGCTGTTTAAATTTTACACAGCGTTGCCACGTTCAATTATAGTATCAATAATTATATTAAATCAGTTAAAATAATTAAATTAAATCAATATTTCAGTTAATATATAGGATTAATGTAATGGAATAATAAAATGAGTGAATATAATATATATATATATATATATATATATATATATATATATATATATATATATATATATATATATATATATATATATATATATATATATATATATATTTTGATATGGAATGTGATAGGCTAATAATTATGTTAGTTCAATAATTATTGTTTAAAACACATAATGTTTGAAAATCTATTCATCGATAATTTTATATTACTAAAATTATATAAAAAAGGTATATTTTTTGAGAGGTGTCAGGGGAAAAAAGAGATGTCAAGGAATTTTGGGAAGATTGCTAAGAGAAGTGTTTGGTTTTGTTTATTAAGATAGATAGAATGAATTTTGGGAAGATTGCAAAGATAAAGTGTTTGGTTTTGTTTATGAAGATAGATAGAATGAATTTTGGGAAGATTGCAAAGATAAAGTGTTTGGTTTTGTTTATGAAGATAGATAGAATGAATTTTGGGAAGATTGCAAAGATAAAGTGTTTGGTTTTGTTTATGAAGATAGATAGAAGGAATTTTGGGAAGATTGCAAAGATAAAGTGTTTGGTTTTGTTTATGAAGATAGGTAGAAGGAATTTTGGGAAGATTGCAAAGATAAAGTGTTTGGTTTTGTTTATGAAGATAGATAGAAGGAATTTTGGGAATATTGCAAAGATAAAGTGTTTGGTTTTGTTTATGAAGATAGGTAGAAGGAATTTTGGGAAGATTACAAAGATAAAGTGTTTGGTTTTCTTTATGAAGATATATTGAAGGAATTGGAAACATTGCAAATATAAGTTGTTTTTTTATGAAGATATATTGAAGGAAGTTTTAAAGAAAAACATAAGAATGTTAACCAGTATTGGAGAGTTTCTAAAGTTGAAAGCAAATAAAATGGGAAATATTTAGGAAGTTGTGAAAAAGTAAATAAGTTATTTAGACAGTTTTGAACAAGAAGTGAAAATTTATAGGAACATTTTCAAGTTTTGTTAGTGAAGCCAGTGTCACAAACAGCATTTAGTACAGTTTTGAAACTTAGGTCCTAGGTCTATAAAGGTTTTTCTTGGTGCCACAATTGATACAAAAGGTTTCTAATCACAAGGATTAGGGAGCCTTATAGAAGCAGAAAACAATTAAAAAGGTCAACAGTAAAGCAGATTAAGAAGAGAAATATTGGAATAAAATAAGGGTAGCCATCAATAAGTAAGTAGTATTTAATTATTTATATTTATATCGATTTAGAAAAAGTGCATTTTGTAGGGTGGATGTTTAAATATTATAGTGTAAATTAAAGTTATTTGTTTATAAAAATAAATTTTGTTAAGTTTTATAAGTAATTATAGTTGATTTTTAATATACTTTTGTTTTAATTTCGCTTTGATAAATTTAAAAAGTAAGTACCTTGAAGCACCCCTGAGCATTAAGAACTCATAGATCTGCTAATAATATAATGAAAAATATATATAATAATAGTATAATAATTATAATGCTGTAATAATAATAATAATATATATATATATATATATATATATATATATATATATATATATATATATATATATATATATATATATATATATATATATCACAGTCAAGTCCCAGTAGAAACGTCAATTATGTTTGTTTTCTATTTGAATGCCTGCATGTTTTGTCCTTCGGAGGGGGTGTGAGGCGGTCACTCCTGTGTAATATGCGATGTTGGGCACATAAAAGATTCCTACCCTCTTTACAGAAAGAAAGAGATTCAGCAAAATTTCCAACATAGTGAGGTGAAACTGCTCTCAGTATCAGTGATTGGTCGTAGTGTTGAAAATAGACAGACGTTAAAGAGACAAAATACAAATACATTGCAATAATACGTTTTTTTCTCCCTCAGGGCTCGTCCGCGGCTTTGCCGCCCCAATAGCACTGCAACCTTCGGCTTATTGTGCATGCCCTTACCCTTTTTACCCCACCCATTCCAAAATCACTGTGCCTTGAACTAGTCTGCACAGCGATTGGTAAGGTGAAGTTTTATATTGCCCTGTCTCCGGTCTAGACTGACTGTAGATCAGTTGTTTTGCGGTCCAGAGCTTTACACTTGCACAAAATGCGCTGGGCTGATTCCTCCCCCTCGCTGCAGAGTTTGCATGCGAGGTCCCCTTCGAACCGCCCCAATTTATGCTGGAGTTTCTTGACGGCCATGTGTCCCGTCAAGAGACCTGTTATGTTTCTGAGCTGAGATTTAGCAGCTCCACAGCTCTCTTTGAACTGGGTTCGTCAATTGTTGACTTCCCATGTCTGAGCCCTGGACGGTCTACCCAGTACACCTTGTGTTGGTTTCTGACCCAGGACTTAATGGCTTCCCTGGTAGTGCTCTTTGTCACGCCCAGAGCCGGTTCTGGTCCCATAAATGGTTCTGCTGACCCTCTCTTCGCGAGACTGTCAGCTTCTTCATTGCCTTTGACCCCCCGAGTGACCGGGCACCCAGATGAGGGTGACCTCATTCTGCCCAGCCAGGTCGCTCGACTCGTCTCGGCATTCACTCACCAGCCAGGAATTTACCCGTGGGCTACTTAGGGCCTTAAGTGCTGTCTGTGGCTATGAGGATCATCTTGTTCTGCCGCACACAGTGCAGGGTGGCGTACATTTCGGCCTGAAAGACTGTTGCATGGGCTGTGATGCCTAGGCAAGCCATCCTTTGGATCTTGCCTAATTTTTGTTTGGCATTGGATTCTGTCACCTTAGGCCACCAGACCAGTGCCGCGTCTGTTAACGATGGTCTGACCACCCTTGTGTACAGCCAGTGGGCCATACTAGGTCTTAGTCCCTACGTTTCTCCATATAGCCGCCTAGTGACGGCTAAGGTCATGACTGCCTTACGCAGTATTTTTTCAACGTGACCATTCCAGGTTAGCTTAGAGTCGAATACGACCCCAAGATATTTTACCTCACTGGCCATTGGAATGTTCCTACCACATAGAGGGAGAGTTCTGTGGCTCTCACACTTCCGCCTCCTCGTAAACGGTATGACGGTTGATTTCTAGGGCTCACCCAGAGCACTTGACCAACCGTTCACCCTTCCACCACTTTCAGTGCTCTCTGCATGCGCTCCCACACTGACTGTGTAACCTTTCTCGGACTATGATGACAATGTCGTCTGCATAGCCCTGTACCTCATGCTCCCCTCCCGAGAGCCTCCCCAGCAGGCCATCCATGACTAGGCACCAGAGCAAGAGAGACTGAACGCTGCCCTGCGGACACCCCGCTAGCAGAGTCCCTCCTGTGAGTGAGGTGAACACTGCCCTGCCCCTGAGTATGCAACCGATCCACCTGCAGCAGGTCTCCTATATTCCACACTCCCTGACAGCTGCCAGAACCAATCCGAATGAGGTGTTGCTGAAGGCCCCCTCTATGTCTAGGAAGGAGCGACACCTCCATGTTCTCCAGCGTATTCTCCAGTTTCAGCACCAGTTGATGCAGTGCTGTTTCTATTGAGACTCCTGCTCTGTATACATATTGTCGGCAGTGTAGGGGGATATTCTTCCAGTACACCGCCCCTAATGTGCCGGTCAAGCAGTTTTTCCACTGTTTTTACCAAGGACATGAGACTTATTGGTCTCAGGGACTTTGCCTGGTCTGTTGGACGGCCAGATTTAGGAAGGAATACAACCCTGACCAGTCTCCATGCCCTCGGAATGTACCTCAGGGCCAGGCTGAGTCAACTGATGCTTGTTGACAGGAGCAGTGTTGCCCTTCCTGTGAAGAGGCGGGAAATTCAAAAAGTCACTGACCTATTGACCGCCCTCGTATATATTCATAAAGGATTATGCTTCAAAGTACAATAGTATACTGGATAAAAAATTAATATTTATTATATTTACTCATTTAATTATTCATTTGTGTTACTTTAGATATTAACTGAATATTTGATTTAATTTTTGTAACTCAATTAACTTAATGTGATTTTGGAATAGGAAGTGGCAACACTGTACAAAATTTTAAACAGCCAAACGGAACTTCGGGACATGCCCAAATATATATGAAGTCTTAGGGTATCAATCTTGAGGATTACCAAATAAATTATTTTTGTATGAAGTTATCAAAGTTAATTGGTTTTTACAGCACCCTCCTGAACACTTGAGCGCTGTAGGAAATGTTGGTACACCAAAAGTCCTTTATCCTGGACAGCTACCTAGACTTTCGACAGCTGAGAAACATTTTCTTGCCCAGCTACTATCTGATGTTCCTAAAGATGCAGTAAGCCTCTCAACTTTTTAAATAGTTTCTAAACATTGACATGTGATTCTTTTTTTTTTAGCTTTTGAAAAAAACCGCTACTCAAATTATCAATTCGGATCCGGTGCCTTCAGCTAATGTGGATTTTTCTGCATTACAGTTAACTTTAGCTGAAAGACAGTCTGAAATTTCTCAGGTTTCCAAAACAGGCATACCTGTTATCTTGTCATTACCTGAACGGGGACCACAAAAGTAAGTTCAAGACAGTATTTTATCTATTATCATATTTTGAAAATTCTTCTATAGAGGAATCTCATTCTTCCCAAACAATTCTTGTACCGGGTGGCCAATTAAGCGAGGTAAGCGCATGTATCTCGGAAACCGTTTACCATAGAGCTTTGGGAAAAAATATATTTAGTAAATGTGGCCTAGGGAAATCGTTGCAAATTATTTTCAAGTTCGTCAGATGCCCGCTAGGGGGCGTAACACCAAGAGGAAATGGAATAATAGGATATTTCAGTAATATGTCCAGATAAACTGTCTTGAAAATACCTGCAAATAAATGTCGTGTGTATCACGAACAATTTTTGTTTTGACTATTTTTCTCTAACTCTTTAGATAAAGTGGTGGGGGGTAAGGAAAACATTGATTAGGAAAAAATGAAATATCTGGGGATCGCCTCATTGGAAACTATTGAACTTAGTGTCATTTAAAAGAATATTTCTTGCTCTATCAACTGCACTGCAAGCCATGTCTTTGTTATTGTTACTGTAATCACTAGATGGTGCTTTTTAAAAATTTAACACATTTCGATTTTCCTCAAGAAACCTAAATACAATGATATAAATATTAATACAGAGATAGAAAGAGGACTAAAAGCCAAAGCAAGTGGTGAAAATCCCAAGTCTCTATCGTTTGTTTAACCGGAGAAATTAATGAAAAACTTATAAAACTGGAATTTAAACAAAAACACTTTCAGCATTGACTAATTTAAAGATTGAAAACAGAAATTTTTCAATTTGCAAATTTAGTTTTATAGTTTTTTGTTAAAAATAAGACTTATTTACGCATTCCTATAGCAACTATAACTTATTCGTTCGGTCCAATAATTATACTCTAAAACTGGAATAGGTAGGCTTTGGAAAAAAAAACAAAATTACAATACTTTAAAGAAACGTCAAATTAGGTACTCTGAATTCTTTGGTGTATAATTTAAATATTAAAAATGTTTTTTACAAATGATGAAGCTGTTGATATGATTGGTGTTTACTTTGAGTGCTTTCAAAATGTGGCAGTTGCTGAAAGAGTGTATGCAATGCGGTATTCGAATCGCCACCATTACAACAGAAGAGCATTTCCTCGCTTGGTGCAAAACTTATGTGAAACTGGAAGCTTAAGCCGACCGGTGCTGCGGAGACGCCGTTTTGCCAGAACTGAAGAAAATATTATCAATGTTTTGGCATATATAGAATTTAGTCCTCATGTTAGCACAAGAACATTGCATCTTGACTTGGGAATATCATGGACCACCATCCAAACTATGTTGAAAGAGTATAGGTACGCTTATATCGTGAAATTCAAAATAACTATTGTTATTTATCTCACAGGGATCATAATGACGGTTGTGAAAATATCAGACGACAGTCGTAAAAATTATGATATGATAACACGACATGTTACCATAATGATCGTTTATGATCCGAGTAAGATAAAAAACTTTATCTGCTGGCATTCATTAAAACTTAAGACCCTTAAAAGATTTGAATTTTATTTGCAATACGATGAAACTGATATTTTTTACTTAATTTCATTGGTGTGAATGTAGCTTTTGTTTGTCATTTATTATTGAATTAGTTAGCCAAAGATTCGTGTTTTGTTTCTCGTTTTAGTAGCAGTAGTGCTATAGTGAATCTCATTATTGCACTATGGGCTGTTCACCCAAGCTAGTTAGTTACATCACCAGCCACCAAAATCTTCACATATCACTAACAAGTGCGTTTTCTCGAATTTAGTTGATTTTTGGTATATGAGTACTATTTTACTCAAAGTCTATTGACAACATTGAAATTACCACAACTGTTCAACTTTCAACGTAGTAACAGTTAAGCTTTATGAATTGTTGATGACGTAACTGTCTAGCTTGAGTGATCACCCCTTGTGGTATAATGAACAGCTTTATGTTACTTAAATCCGATAACGTAATGCGTCTATTATGTCAGCAGATAAACATATTTTTATTACAATGTCTTTTGAATATATAATGATAATTATTTTGATTTTTAGACTACACCCTTACCATATAGTTTTGAATCAAGCGCTGAGTGCGAGGTCACCTGACTTAACATACTTAGACTTTTATTTGTGGGGACGAATAAAGGATCTTGTCTTCCAAACAAAGCCTACGAGCAAGGAAGATATGAAGAATAGAATCCGAAATGCAATTCGTAGTGTGTCAACAGCGGAAGTAGAAGTTACCGTTTTTTCTACTCGAAATAGGCTCGAGCAGTGTGTAAAACGTGACGGCAGACACTTTGAGGATTTAAGGAGACACTAGAGTGCTTATGTTTTAGAATTACATAGAGAGGGAATTAAATATTTTGTTTTAGATTGCAGTATCAGTTTTTCATTAATATCTCCGGTTAAACAAAATATGGAGACTTGGAATTTTCACCACTTAGTCCTCTTTCTATCTCTGTATTAATATTTATATCATTATATTTAGGTTTCTTGAGAAAAATCATAAAATGTGTTAAATTTTTAAAAAGCGCCATCCAGTGATTACAGTAACAATAACAAAGACATGGCTTGCAATGCAGTTGACAGGGCAAGAAATACTCTTTTAAATGACACTAAGTTCAATAGTTTCCAATGGGAGGATCCCAAGATATTGCATTTTTCCTAATCAATGTTTGCCTTACCCCCACCACTTTATCTGAATAGTTAGAGAAAAATAGTCAAAACAAAAATTGTTCGTGATACACACGACAATCATCTGCAGGTATTTTCCACACAGTTTATCTAAACATATTACTGAGATATCCTATTTTTTCCGTTTCCTTTTGGTGTTACGCACCCTAGCGGGAATCTGACGAACTTGAAAATAATTTCCAACGATTTTTCTTGGCCACATTTACTAAAGATATTTTTTTCCCAAAGCTCTATGGTTAACGGTTTCCGAGATACAGCCTCTTACCTCGCTTAATTGGCCACCCGGTACAGAGGAATCTCATTCTTCCGAGTCAAACGGGGCCATAGGTAACTCAGTTGAAAAGGGACATCAAAAATAACTCCGTATCAACTACATAATGCTGGAATTGCTTGTGCAACATCTGAGAGAGACGTTATGAACTCTGTGTCCACTGTATTGAATTCAATGGAACCAATAAAACTTATCATCACCTAAATGAAAATTTCTGCTTCTTACTGCTGTCTTATTTAGTGTTGTAATTTTTATTTAGTTATTTTTTTCAGTTATCTACAAGATACAACAGTAGACAGTGTTTCACAGATAGTTAAAAGTCTTGCCAGTGGTGACAATCCTCCAGTAAATAAAATTTATAAGCCAGAGTTTGTAACACTAGCTCCTCCTCTCTTAAATTGTCAAGATGAAGTAAGTATATAATTTCTTTGTGTTGCAAACTTATCATTTGCTTTTGAAAGTTAATTATTTGCTTGTTTATAGCCGGCTTGGTTCAATACAATTTCTCCAAAGGAACACACGATAGCATATGATACAACAATGTGTGTACCAGATACTGCAGGCCAGGAGGCAAGAGCTTTGTTAGCCAAGGCGTATAAATCGGCGTTACCTATACAGCAACAACAACAGTTCCTCACTGAATTAGAAAATGATTCTAAATTAGTATACCATATAGGACTGACACCTTCCAAGGTTTGTACTTAAAGTCATGTAATGTAGTTTTCATACACAATTGATGTGGCCCATTTGAAATGAAAATTCTATTGCACCTAACACTTATCCATATGGTCGTCCAAGTAATTTCTTAAATTAGGCTTTGCTTACGAAACAAGAAACCAATAACACTTGGCACCACTATTTCTGAGTAAGAAAATCACATGTGGGTATAAACTACCATACATTTTTTTTATATTTCAACAACACACCACAAGGGCTTACAGCCTAAATACTATTGTACCGTGGGTGTCTACAAGGAGGAAAAAGGCCACTTCTTGATTCTGGACTGAAGGTTTGGAGGAGAAGGAAAAACATATGCCGGCAAGGAATTCCACAACTTGGAAGTTCTCGAGACAAAAGAGTGGGCATAACAAGATGTTCTATGTCTGGTGACCTGGACAGTAAAAGGGTGCATTCGCTCTGTTCCCCTGGTAGATCTGTTGGTGGCAGCAGGTGGAGGAACTATGGAAGAAAGCTCCTCAGCAGTGCCCGTGCAAATATCTATAAAAGAGAGAGAGGTCACCAACAGCACGTCGGTGGGCAAGCGATGGCAGCCTTTGGGTGAGGGTAGGGTCACCGATGAGACGTAGAGCTCTCTTCTGAATGGAGTCCAGGATAGCGAGTGTTGAAGCGGCAGCGGCACCCCAGATGTGGGAGCAGTATTCGAGGTTTGGCCTTATTTGTGAAGTCTATAAGGTATAGAGATTAGCTGCTTCTGCAATTAATGTGACATGTTGGTGCCAATTGAGATTTCGATCCACAGAAATGCCAACAAGTGAAAAGGACTCATTACTTTGAATAACTTGGTTGTTCATTGTGATGGGTTTAGGGCTGGTGTATCTCTTATGAGATAGAAAGCAAGACTGAGATTTGGTGGAGTTGAATTGTACAAGATTTCTACTTCCCCAGTCTAATATTTTTTGGAGATCCACAGAGACAGAACCCTCCCATGAGTCTGTGATCCTCATCTAATTGGGCTAAAGAGACATGCTTAGAATATTGTATATTTTAGTGGAGGGTGTTGTCGTCCGCGTAACTGTGAACTGGGTTGGATGTGCTAGAGAGGAGGTCATTGATGTGGAGAAGAAACAAAGTAGGGGCTAAAGCTGAACCTTGAGGGACTGCTGCATTAATTGGATACAGTTTAGAGGAATGGCCATCCACGACAACAGAAATGCTCCGGTTGGAGAGGAAATTTGCTGTCCAGGTACAGACTTTTGGTGGTAGGCCATAGGCCGGAAGTTTATTAAGCAGCGCTGTGTGCCAGACCTGGTCGAATGCTTTGGATATGTCTAGAGCGAGAATCTGGGATTCACCGTGAAGTTCCATAGACTTGTTCCAAGAATGTGTGACAAAGGAGAAGAGGTCGGCAGTTGATCTGCCCTGACGGAATCCATACTGCCTGTCGTGGATTAGACTGTGTTTTTCAAGAAATTTTAGTAATTCAGTGTTTATGTACTTTTCCATCACTTTAGAAACGCCTGAAAGGAGAGAAATAGGCCTGTAGTTGCTAGGAGGCGCTTTGGATCCTTTCTTGGGGATGAGTTGTACTCGAACAGTTTTCCAGTTACTAGGGAATATGCCTCTATTGTAAGATGTCTGAAATAGACGAGTCAGGACAGAAGCAAGTTCTGGTGCGCATTTTTTGAGAACAATTTCTGGGATCGCGTCAAGGCCAGAGGCTTTCCTGGTATTAAGAGAAGAGAGCATCTTTCGTACCTTTTTAGTTTTGAAAATGATATCCGTCATTTTATGTGCTACTTTGGGGACTGTTGGTTGTTGAACATTTGGAGGTGGGTTGGAAGTAGAATTGCCGGCGAACAACGAGGCAAAAAGTTCAGCCTTGCCCAGGGCGGTATTTCATCCCATGAGACAAGAGGTGGGAACGTGCTCTTGCAGAAATTATTCCCAATAGATTTAGCAAAAGTCCAGAAGGGTTTGCTGCCGCTGGAGCTTAAGAGGACGTTGTTTTTGATGTGGTTATTAAACGAGTTTTTTGCCTCAGAAAGAATGCGGACATAGCAGTTTCTTGTGTCGTTAAATTCTTGACGGTTTCCTTGACTGGGATTGTGTAGAAGCTTTTTGTGAGCTTTGACCTTTTCAAGTCTGGCCTTGTCACATGATTTAGAGAACCAGGGATTTTGAGTGGCTGGCAAACTTTTTTGACTGAGTGTCCTAATTACATCCGTGAACAGCACAAAGTATGTTTAATTATATATTAAATGCAAACACAATTATAAAACACAGCTCTTATTTCTGCTCCTAACTCCAGCTTTTAACAGCCAAGCTAGATACAATCGCACCTAGAAAGGTAAAACTTGAAAATTAATCACTACAATAACCAAAAAGTTGCAACCTCTAAAGAAACTGTAAAAGAATGAATTAATATTCGAAAGTGTTTACATTCAAATGAAAGCGCCAGATTTCACTCACCACATGACCTCATAGAAGGAGCGTGGCATATGCATATCTCTTGTAAGTTATTATATCATATCATTTCCAGCCACAGTGTCCACCCACAGTCTTTTATATTCATCATATTTGTGATTTAATAATAATCTTTTTTTAGCTTCCCGAACTTGTGGAAAATAATCCACTAATAGCAATCAAAGTTTTATTGAAACTCATGCAGTCAAAGCAGATAACAGAATATTTCAGTGTACTAGTCAACATGGAGTTATCACTGCATTCGATGGAGGTCGTCAACAGGTTAACAACCACTGTAGATCTTCCCACTGAGTTTGTTCATCTTTATATCTCAAATTGCATTTCCACCTGTGAAACAATCAAAGATAGATATATGCAGAATAGATTAGTCAGATTGGTTTGCGTATTCTTGCAATCTTTGATAAGAAATAAAATAATAAATGTGCAGGTAAGAATTTTGGCTTTTCTTTGTTTAATAAAAAAATGTTCGTGGATGTTAGTCATTTGATTTTAACATTAGTTACATACATACCTAAATTTTTTAATATAAAATTGAATGGGTTCTAGATCACGCTCATTAAAAGACACTTTAAAAAATCCCAGTTGTAATTTCATCCTAAGCGGATTTTTTCTATGGAAACTCTCTGATAAATCAACTGTATTCGTTTTATCAATCTTTGAGGTGTTTGTTTTTGACGTCCAGGAGAGCAAGTAGCGTTTATGATGTATTTATCGTTTTTATATGACTTAAACATTGAACAGTACACTCAGAGCGTGTTAAAATGAACTCAAAAAAATAAATAGAACATGCTAGGAACATTCCGAAAGTAAAATTGAACCAGTCTTTGTGTGAA
This sequence comes from Tillus elongatus, assembly GCA_964006375.1. NCBI lineage: Eukaryota > Metazoa > Arthropoda > Insecta > Coleoptera > Cleridae > Tillus > Tillus elongatus. Next base: position 14,464,459 of record OZ023264.1, read on the forward strand.
TATTGTTTAAAAAGTTTAATGTGGATTTTAAGTATGTCTAAACTGTCCCTGTGGACATGCCGTAGAATCTGTGGAAATAACTGGGGAACAAAACCCCAACAGATGTACTGGCTCTATGTAGTGGTTATCAGACCAATGATAACATATGGAGCTATAGTTTGGTGGCCCAAGGCACTTCGTGGTACCGCGAGGGCCAAACTAACTCATCTACAGAGACAAGCTTGTCTGATGATAACGGGAGCGATAAGCACCGCAGCATCAACCGCTCTGGAGGTCCTCCTTAATGTTCCACCTCTTCACACATGGCTGGAGAGGGTGGCGAGGTGGACAACGTACAGATTAAAACAAACGGCTGACAGCATGCCGAAGGAAATCAGTCTGGGAGGGTCCGGACTCCTTGATGACATTGAGGGCCATGGGATTCTGGAAATGGTCTCAGACTTGATGCCTACAAAGATCTGTCTTTCAAAACCGTCCTCCCGGAAAGGGAGGACTGAGGACGAAATCAAATGACCCTGTCTGATCTCTGCTGGTATGCTGACGGCTCCAAAACCAATATGGGAGTAGGGCATATGGGGGCAACACCGATGCTAGACTATCAACTAGCCTCGACAAATACGCACCCATACACCAGGCAGAAGTGTATGCCATTGAGATGTGTGCAAGGGAAAGCATAGAAAACCAGTGCACACACACAATCTATAAAGATATATACAGATAGCCAAGCTGCAATAAATGCTCTTGGTTCCTACCGTTGCAACCAGAACCGGTGCGGACAGGACTAAGTACCTGCTCTTTGGCAAGACAAAGCTTGCTCCGGAAGATCTGGATCAACTTTCGCCCACAAAGATTATCGACATCTGCAGGAGGCTGGCTTTGTTGGGCGAAATATAGACCATTAGGCTTGAGCCACAATAGACCTTATGGTCACGGTGGAGGCTGGTATGGCCCACTCACATTCAAACCTAACCTAAAGTAACCTAAGTATTTTTACCAAAAACCAGAATAAAAGTCACTGAAATTTTTCATGTAAGCGAGTCCAGTTGGGTTTTTTCCCTTAGAGCTCGTCCGCATGCCCTTTGTCTTTTCTACTCCGCCCATTCCAAAATCACTGTGCCTTGAACTAGTCCGCACAGCACTTGGTAGGGTGAAGTTTTATATTGCTCTGTCTCCGGTCTAGGCTGTCCATAGATCAGTTGTCTTTTGCAGTCCAGAGCTTTACACTCGCACAAGATGTCCTGGGCTGATTCCTCCCCCTCGCCGCAGAGTCTGTATGCCAGCTCCCCCTCGAACTGCCCCATTTTATGCAGGTGTCTCTTGACGGCCATGTGTCCCCTCAAGAGTCCTGTTATGTTCCTGAGCTGTCCTCTGCTTAAGATTTAGCAGTTCCACAGCTCTCTTTGAACTGGATTCCTCAATTACTAACTTCCCATGTCTGAGCCAAGAGTCAAGATGTGTTGGGCTGATTCCTCCCCCTCGCCGCAGGGTCTGCATGCCAGGTCCCCCTCGAACCGCCTCATTTTATGCAGGTGTTTATTACAGCAATTACAAGTGAATATACTACACCTATCAGATTTGGGTACATATAAATAAATTGATATATTTTTTTACATTTCAGGAATTGTTTATTGAAGTTCAAGCATTCTGCATTGAGTTTAGTCGAATAAGGGAAGCAGCTGCTTTATTCAGATTACTTAAACAGCTTGAATCAGGTGAAATAGGATCGCCTACTGCAGGCGGAAAAAATAAACTGGAAGTTGGTTCTTTATAGTATAAGTTTTAATCTTATTTTTTAATTAATTTCTGCTTTCTTATCATGACTGTAATTTTTGTAAATTATTAAATTTTGTATTATGAAGTTAATTCTAATTGAGACTATATATAAATATAAACTGAAGATGAAATTTTACACATAGTTTAATGGTCAGTTACACAAACGTCAATTAAATCTTAGTCAATAATTCAATCAGTTAGTCAGTCAACTTTATTACCAAAATTTCTTATGTGGTACCTCATAAAACACATAATCTTACTGTGGATGAAGTTAGAATAAAGTAATGTCTTAAAACACCATAATTAATATTTTGCGTTACAAGTGCGTTATTGTAGCGAATTTTCATAAAAATGTTTTTTTATTTGTGAATTTTCTTTAAAAAATTCACTAATGAGGAGATCCCGACTTTTGAATTTTGAAAAAATTTCTTCAAATGAGCGGAGTCAGTTTCAGTGTGTCATACTGATAACTCAAAAAATAATGGGCCAATTCTGATTAAATTTGGTGAGTACCTTCCTTTTGCAAGTGGCTTGGATAAGTTCATTAGCCAAGAAAATCTGCCCAGGTTTTCCCGGAAAATTTTGAGTTTTCTTTAAAAAAAATATTTCTCCAAAAATTACAAAGCTATTTCAATGAAATTTTGTGGATATGTTATTTTGTGTAAGGCCTTACTACGTACCAAAATTTAACTTTATAAGTTTATAGAAAATTGAGTTAATCCAATTTTGATTATTTTTTTTCGAAAAAAATTTTTCTCCGAAAATTACATAGTTATTTTAATGAAATTTGGTGAATATGTTTCCTTGAGAAAGGTGTTGCTACATACCAAAACTCAAGTTTCTAAATTTTGTGAAAGTTGAGGTATTGAAATTTGAAGCATTTAATAAAAATTCACTACCATAACGCACTTGCTGCGTCCCGAACTTTTTTTGTGAATTTTCGTAGAAAAAATTCACTAATGGGGAGATCCCGACTTTTGAATTTTGAAAAAACTTTTGTAAATGAGCGCGATAACTCAAAAAATAACGGGCCGATTTTGATAAAATTTGGCATGTACCTTCCTTTTGTAAATGGCTTGGATAAGTTCGTTAGTCAGGAAAATCGGACAAGGTTTTCCGGGAAAATTTTGAGTTTTCATTCGAAAAAAAAATATCTCCGGAATTAACAAAGTAAGGGCAACGAAATTTGGTACACAGGTTTATATCATTATAGGTAAGCTATCTACCAAAATTTAGCTCTGTAGGTTAAAAGCCAAAATAAGTTACGGGCATTTAAAGAAACATAAATTTGGGTTTTCCTCAAAACGTCAAAGTCGCGATTTTAAACGTCAAAATTGTTATAATTTGGGCAATGAACCTGAAATTAATATGATCTATGGAAGGAAAATGTCTCAAGAATAATGTTTTACAAAGCCTGAGCTCTTAGTTTCAATCGTCATTGTCCTTCATTTTACTAAAATATTCCCAGAAAATTCATTTCAAATAGACCCTTTCTCTGATGCTTTAGCAGTAGTGTTGGCCATAGAGTTTATCGTCTAATGATATATCATTTTTGTAGAATTTTCGTAAAAAATGATTAAAGCTCAATATATCCGTTATTATGCAAGTTATGAAAAAAAGTTGTATACATTAATTATAGGGTGTCTTGAGCTACATCTTAAAAAATATTTCCACAATTACAGGCTGGCCCATAAGTCATTGGTGATTCAAATTTTCTTTTTTTTTTTAACGAACACGCCCTATGTTATTGCATTTTCGCATTTTGCATCGAAATATAATACATCTTTGTAAGAAATGAAATTCGGGACGCAGCAAGTGCGTTATGGTAGCGAATTTTCATTAAATGCTTCAAATTTGAATCAATTTGCTATTAACCTATAAGGTTGAACAGGAAACCAGTTTTTTCGGGAACAATTTAAGTATACTTTCGGAAATTTTTGTACATTTTCAAACAATAAAGTTATTTTGATGAAACATGGCACATTGTTTCTACTGTATAGATTATACTGGTAACCAAATTTGATGCCTGCTTTCTTAAAAAAACATATTTGCTTTAATAAACATTTTTATGAAAATTCACTACCATAACACACTTGCTGCGTCCAGAGTTTTTTTCCTTTTGTGATAGTGTTCAATGGCCTTTTGTGCTTAAAATTCTTGGTGTAATATTATAAAAATGTCAAGAAATGCATACAATTTTTGGATTTTGAAATTGGACTTACCTCCTTATTGCTTGTAAATGGTGCAATTTTCTGAAAATGTTTGGAAAAAGATCATGAAGTTGAACAGAAAAAAGGCTTTCTTTCTTTAGTAACATCTATTAACATAACATTAATTCTCCAAACCAATATATCATGTTGAAAAATTATAAAATCATTATTACTCTAGAACTCATAGATCTTCAGTATCACTTGAATCAGTTATGTCGGTCTCTTCATCCACAAGTTCCCCCATAATACAAATGACTTTTTTACTCTGACAAACTAAAACCACTTATTGGGGATACAAGAAAAGGTTCAGAAAACAACACAACTGACCAATTAGGGGTTAGGTGTTAAGTTAGCAAACAGGTGGTGTCACGTATTTAGTGCAAGAAAGAGGTAAGTGCGGACTTGCATTGTTATTGTACCGAATAGATCAAGGAGTTAAATGCCAACTCTATATCTGTACCCCAGAGCCAGAGTGTATCAAGTCCAGTTTTAACGAAAATCTGGTTTTGTCAGCCCTGGTCCATTTCTACCTTAAGGGTTGACAAATTATTAAATTGTTAGTTAGTTGTATACAGTCTCCATTTTTTAACACTTTGTGTTATTTGGAGCTGGCGTGACAACATACTACTTGGTTCCGCAACTAGGTGGCGACACGCTCACCACTCACTTAGTTTTGAAAGGCTGGCTACTATAGCCGTATTACTTTATAGGTGTATTTTCGCTGCAATTAGTATGCCGTACTGACGAGCTCTAATGAGAGCGAAACCGGTTTACGGTTTTAATTGTTGTGAGAATGCATCTAGCCTTATATACATGCAACATAAAGAAAAGGCATTTGTTAGATGGTAATTTGGTATGGAAAGCAACATCCAGTCAGTAAAGGTTTTCATTGAGGTTTAAGATGAAGGAAAAAATTAGCTTCAATAAATTTTGGTACCTAATTTGAAGTGTATAATTAGGTGATAGATGTCGGACATATTTTGAATAATCTGCAAAATTATGTCAAAATACTCCACAAGTCACAGGACTTAGTTGTATTGGCACATTGTACAATTTTAAACAATAAACATTATTATTTTATTTTATTTTATTTATTTATTTACGGGCCAGGAGCCCATTTTAGATAAGTACAAAAAGAAAAAATATATACAATAAAAGCAGTTAATAAAGCATACAAAATGGTTAGTAAGTTAGACAAAATGAAAAAATAAAAAATAAAAATAGGCAATATAGGCAATAAATATTAAGTACCGATTAACTAAACTTACAAAGTGACAGCTGTTTTAAGAAAACTGATTTTCTTGTGAAAAAGTCAAGTTCATCAGACAATTTGTTGGCTAACACTGAGCATCTAATTAAATAAGAGTTGTGACTGTAGTTGGTACGATGAAAAGCGACAAGAAACGAACTCTTTGAACGAGTTACTCTTGGTGGAACAAAGAAGTTGATCATAGAAAGTAAGTGAGGACAAGATACCTCGAAGTTAATTATATTATAAAAAAGTTTTAAATCTTTTTGTTTACGTCGAACATCAAGATGCATGATATTAAAATATGTTAGTAAATCATCGATACCACCACAGTCATGGTGGCTTTTGAAAGCAAGAAACTTTAAAAATTTGCACTGCACCTGTTCAAGACTGACTGAATGACATGCATAGTAGGGAGACCATACAGAAGAGGCATATTCAAGATGAGGACGTACAAGAGAAAAATAAAGAATTTTAACAGATCTGATGTTGGTGAAATCAGAGGTACATCTTTTAACAAAGCCAAGCAACTTCAGAGACTTAGAAATCACATTAGAAACATGAGGAATAAATGAAAAACATGAATCAAATGTAATACCCAAATCTCTTAACTAATTCAACAGACTTCAATGGTACACCGTTGATGTAATAGGTATGTTCAAGTCTGTTCCTTCCTCTATAAAAAGAAATTGATTGGCATTTAGATGGATTGAGTTCCATCCCATTGTTAAGACACCAGCTTATTAAGTTGTCAATGTCGTACTGAATCTTAAAAAAGTCTGAGGGACTTGTAATCCCGGAAAATATTTTTAGATCATCAGCAAACAACAAAAATCTACAATGAGAAAAACACTCATGAATATCATTAATGAAGATATTAAATAGCAAGGGCCCCAAGTGAGAACCTTGTGGCACACTAGACAAAACCTTTATCCCATTGGACATAAAATTCCCTATCCGCACCACCTGATATCTGTCAGAAAGGTAACTACCTATCCAGCTGAGAAGAGGGTCGCCAACACCAAACATATGTAGCTTATGGATTAAGAGGTTATGGTTCACTCTGTCAAAGGCCTTGGAAAAGTCGGTATAAACAGAGTCAACCTGAATACCCGTCGCCAAGGACTCCGACAAGTAGGCACTGTACACCAACAGGTTTAGGTCAGTAGAAAGACCTGATATAAATCCATATTACTGGTCAATGATTGAACCTCTAAGGATAGAAGTAAGAGTCTCACACAGAAGATCCTCAAAAATTTTAGGAATAACGCTAAGAATACTTATCGGTCGGTAGTTCTCATTATTATTATTATTATTATTATTTGAACAGTTCATTGGAGCTTGTCGAGCTTGATACACCACAAAGTATACTTATTGCTTGCTTCTGTAACAAAAATATTAATTTACTATGAGGTGATGCTTTCCAGTGATATTCTATAAGTCATCAGAGGATGGCAACTTGAAAAATACATCGTCTTTGTTGCTTGATATGTGAAGACAATCTTACTACTCACAAGACACTAAATAATTTCCTACTAAATTCATCTGATTGAAATTGATCTAAGATTTTTACCCAATCTTGTTTTGAAACAATGAAACCTGAAGGTTTAATTCCCAATTAAGAGTTTACAAGATTTTTGTGAAACTGGCCATTAGAATAGTGCTAATTTAAATAATATTTTCAAGTGTAGATACAGAAAAAATATTACCTTGTCATAATAGAGTAAACATATTTTGTATACGTATACATTAAGAAACATTATAATTAGAATAACGACACTTCTAAAGATAGTGTAGTATAGAAGTGATTTTGATATTTTACATTAAGGAGATGCTCTATTAAGAGTCAAACAAGCTTTCACCACTTTCATATAACCCTCAAGTAGCCGCGTCTAACTGGCGTCAAATAGCCGCGTCTAGCTGGTGTCAAATAGCTGTGTTACTTAAGTAGTCACATTCAGCTGGTATCACTTAAGTAGTCGCGTCCAGGTGTGCCTAAATAGCTGCGACTATCTGGCGTCAAGTAGTCGCCTCTAGCTGGCGCCACTTAAGTAGTCGCGACCAGCTGGCGTCAAATAGCTGCATCTAGCTGGCGTCAAGTAACCGCGTTCAGCTGGCCCCAGTTAAGTAGTCCAGTCCAGCTGCCGTCAAGTAGCTGCGTCTGGCTGGCGCCACATAAGTAGTCGCGTCCAGCTGGCGTCAAATAGTTGCATCTAGCTGGCGTCAAGTAGCCGCATCTAGCTGGCCCTACTTAAGTAGTCCAGTCCAGATGCGTCTAGCTGGCGCCTCATAAGTACTCGCGTCCAGCTGGCGTCGAGTAGCTGCATCTAGCTGGCGCCACTTAAGTAGTCGCGTCCAGCTGGCGCCACTTAAGTAGTCGCATCCAGCTGGCGTCAAATAGCTGCATCTAGCTGGCGTCAAGTAGCCGCATCTAGCTGGCGTCAAGTAGCCGCATCTAGCTGGCCCTACTTTAGTAGTCCAGTCCAGCTGCGTCTAGCTGGCGCCACATAAGTACTCGCGTCCAGCGCGTCGAGTAGCTGCATCTAGCTAGCGCCACTTAAGTAGTCGCGTCCAGCTGGCGTCACTTAAGTAGTCGCGTCCAGCTGGCGTCACTTAAGTAGTCGCGTCCAGCTAGCGTCAAATAGCTGCATCTAGCTGGCGTCAAGTAACCGCGTTCAGCTGGCCCCAGTTAAGTAGTCCAGTCCAGCTGCCGTCAAGTAGCTGCGTCTGGCTGGCGCCACATAAGTAGTCGCGTCCAGCTGGCGTCAAATAGTTGCATCTAGCTGGCGTCAAGTAGCCGCATCTAGCTGGCCCTACTTAAGTAGTCCAGTCCAGATGCGTCTAGCTGGCGCCTCATAAGTACTCGCGTCCAGCTGGCGTCGAGTAGCTGCATCTAGCTGGCGCCACTTAAGTAGTCGCGTCCAGCTGGCGCCACTTAAGTAGTCGCATCCAGCTGGCGTCAAATAGCTGCATCTAGCTGGCGTCAAGTAGCCGCATCTAGCTGGCGTCAAGTAGCCGCATCTAGCTGGCCCTACTTTAGTAGTCCAGTCCAGCTGCGTCTAGCTGGCGCCACATATGTACTCGCGTCCAGCGCGTCGAGTAGCTGCATCTAGCTAGCGCCACTTAAGTAGTCGCGTCCAGCTGGCGTCACTTAAGTAGTCGCGTCCAGCTGGCGTCACTTAAGTAGTCGCGTCCAGCTGGCGTCACTTAAGTAGTCGCGTCCAGCTGGCGTCACTTAAGTAGTCGCGTCCAGCTGGCGTCACTTAAGTAGTCGCGTCCAGCTGGCGTCACTTAAGTAGTCGCGTCCAGCTGGCGTCACTTAAGTAGTCGCGTCCAGCTGGCGTCACTTAAGTAGTCGCGTTCAGCTGGCGTCACTTAAGTAGTCGCGTCCAGCTGGCGTCACTTAAGTAGTCTCGTCCAGCTGGCGTCACTTAAGTAGTCGAGTCCAGCTGGCGTCGCGTCCAGCTGGCGTCACTTAAGTAGTCGAGTCCAGCTGGCGTCGCGTCCAGCTGGCGTCACTTAAGTAGTCGAGTCCAGCTGGCGTCACTTAAGTAGTCGCGTCCAGCTGGCGTCACTTAGGTAGCCGTGTGGGATGCTAGTGATCCCTGTTATTTATTTTTTAATGTTCATGCACAAACAGGTTATAAATATATATGACATTTTATGAATATTATAACTACAATAGACAATTTGCATGTTTTCTTATCACATCTGATAAGACATTGCACAAAGATGATTTTTAATATTTTTTTATTCCACATATTGCAAAAATAACGATGCAAAAAATATTCAAAATGCGAATTTTATGAAAACACCACTAAGTGAAGATTGGAACCTGTAATAACAAGCACACATGGAGAACCTGAATCACCACAACACATGTTAAAAGACCTAACAATCGTTTCACTAACCAAGTTAGCGTCATCAGAGGATGAAAATATCCCCAGATGACGCTAACTTGGTTAGCGAAAGGATCCTTAGGTCTTTTAAAATGAGTTGTGGTGATTTGGGTTCTCCAAGTGTGCTTATCAAACACTACTATTTTGCCGCCATGATGTGCGACGTCACGGGACAGTACAATAGTCAACAATGAACTTTCTTCTGTGTTGCAAGTTATGGATTGAATCTTGGTTTATGCACGTGGTTTTATTTGAAAATATGAAAAATAAAGTTTATATAAATACTGTATAATACCAACGTGAACAACTACGACTATAAAACTCCTGACAAACTATTTTTTCATTGATTGTTGTTGCCCTTACTTGGTGAAACTTGTCCATACTACATACAGACTTGGAGACTACTTCTCTGGCTTAACTGTTGGTTTTTGTAGGTGAAGGACGTAGCCAGCGTGTGAGCTAACTGGAGTAACTGCCCCTTCGAATTCTGGATGTTCTAGGATGTTCTTCAACGTTTCTGTGACTATGATTTCGCTGCTTGACAGCATTCTCAGACAGATCAAAATTGAATTAGTACGAAATCATGACAACTACAAATAAACATCTGTTGCTTTGTTATGATATGATGTTTTGATCGAATTTTTTTTATCAAATTGAAAATAAAATGAAACAGATGGCAGATGAGACTTTCAAAATGTCTATGTGATGTATGTCAATATTTAACATAAAAATAGAACTAGCCTATAATAACTATGATAACAGTTACAACAATAAAATAACTAAACAATAACAGTATAAAAGCAGTCTCTATACAACGAAAATATCGACATACATCAGCTCATTATCTTATTACAACTTTTTTGAAAGAATAGTTAAATTTATTTTCTGTGGCTTATTTAATTAGAAAGAAGAATATCCAAGAAAGGGGAATTCATTAAATCAGTTTGCTCGTTTAAAACAAGGTAGTTATTGTCATGTGTGTGCTTTTTGACTTCTAAAGCTTCAAAAAGTCTAGTTTACGTTTGTCATTATAAAAATGTAGTGGTTGTATGTGGTTATTTACTGTAGGTCTATGTTTGGTATCAATAATATGTTCTGCAAATGTAGATTTCTCAGCGTGGTTATTTCTAAATGCAGAAATATGTTCTTTGTATCGGGTGTTAAAATTTCTAGAAGTTTGACCTATGTAGATTGCTGGAGTTTATAAATTAGCTTGTACACATTGTAACACAATCTACATAGGCTACGTCCTTCACCTACAAAACGAAAACCAACAGTGAAGCCAGAGAAGTAGTCTCCAAGTCTGTATAAACTATTTTTTATTGTTCCAAAAGTGGCTCAAATTAGAAAGCACACAGTTATCTGAGAAAACCGCCTTATATTGTTATTTTAATGGAAGTACCTCGTCATTTTCACAATGAATATTAGCGATATAAAGTTAAAATTCTTATCATACGTTATTAAGTTAGGTTGTAATTTCCATGTGGTCAAGGTATGTTTATCTGTGCATATTAAGTATTAACTTTACATATTACTCTTAGTATTAACTGGCAAAAATCATGGTTACTAATTAACGAAATTATTGTGTTTGCTTTCAATAATTATCTGTAATTAATTCAGACAACATTATATATTATCAAAAACATATGGTAGATTTTAGTGAAGGAAGGATCGAATCTGACGATCGGAAAGGATTCGATCTTCAAAAGTACCCATTGTATTCGAGTACCCACAAAAAGGATCGAATCCCCGTATGAATCTTAGATGCTTAAACAAAATTATTCAAATGATTCGTTCCCACTACCCAGATTCGGAATAAAAGATCGAAACTTGTGTGTGCCGGCACTCGGCAGCCACCTTTCGGATCCCCTTGCTCTCACCGCTTTTCTTTTAAATGTTCCAAGTTAACAGATGGTGTTCTGTAAACTTTACTTTTCAAAGCTCTCCACAAGAAGAAATCTAGTGGGGTCAAGGCCAGTGCTTTAGTCCATTTATACCTATCCATTTTTCCCCATTAGTTTCATGTAAATATTGTTGGACAATTCTTGCTTTATGTGGTGGAGCTCCGTCATGTTGGAAACACATGTTTGCTCTCATCTGTAATGGCATATTTTCAAGCAGCACAGGAAGTTGTTCTATGAGAAATTGCAAATATCACTCACTATGTAAAATTCCTTTGTAAACATATGGACCAATCAAATGCCCGTTAATAATACCACACCAAACGTTAATTCCGAAGTGTCCTTGATTTTCAATCGGATTGACAAAATGTGGATTTTTAGTAGCACAAATATGCTAATTTTTTTATTAGGCTTACCGTTACTAACAAAACCGCTTTCGTCCGTCCACAACACATGCCGAAAAAAAAGATTGTCATTGATCAAGTTTCCCATCACTTGGGCAATATAATTAATTCTTCGTTGTTGATGTTGAACTGACAAGTGTTCTAAGTTATGAAGTTTATAATCGTGAGAACCATTTTCTTTCAAAAATTTTCGTACCGAACTATATTTTAAATTCAACTCACGACAGGCTTGCCGAATCGAGTTCCTTGAATGGTCTTCAAAATACTGCAAAACAGTGGCAACAGTATTGTCAGAATTGACCCTTCTGACAATTTTTCTTTCCTTTCGAGAAGAAAATGCCTCGTTATTTGCATGTAAATTCGGTTCTAATCTTGAAAATATTTTTAAGCTTGGAATAACACATTCAGGCTATCCCTGGGCGTATAACTGAACTGCTCTTCCAGGGTTCTTTTGAGATTCACCATAAACTAATAACATATCGACTTTTTTGTTGTGCGTAAACATTTTGCAAAGTGAAATGACAACAAAACAATATTTGTAAACCATTATTATTGACAGATAAAATGTTGCTACGACAGATAAAACTTTGCTATTTGTTTCCAAAGGCTTCTTGTTTATGTCGTAATGGTTGCGGGAATTTTTGGTTATACTTTTTTCTACAAATTTTATTATAACTTTTTAACAGAAAAAGATAGCAATTTTTGTTCTTTACATAATTTGCCCAGGAAAAATAGTTATTTTTAGATATGCCAAAATATAGGTATGTTTCTGGGAAAAAATCGATGATGTCATCACTTTAGTTTCCAAATATCCAAAAATATGCAAATTCGGTTTAAAATGGACCTTACTCAATCCCATTTAAAACCTCTTTTCAGATTTATTCTAACGCTTTTCCTTTTCTTACAAGAGAGCCGAGACATCGAGTTTCGATCACCCTGTACATTGCCATCTTATCAAAAAAATCTTATGTTCTTACTCCTTTTGACGAAAATGGCCAAAACTCAATTTTCTATGAAGCTAAAGAATTAAATTTTGCTATATCTGTAAATAGTATGTCTCTTTAAAAGAAACTTTGTATCACAATTCTCATTAAAGTTATACAAAATATTTCCAGAAGAAAACTAAATGATAGATTTATTTTTGTAGAAAAAAAAAAAGAATCATTTTAACAAAAAACGGAACCGTCTTTAAGAAAAAAGAAAATAATTCAACGTGTTCTAAATATATATAAATAAACATATAAAAATTGAAACTGACCCCAGTGGAAGTTTTAGAGGGCCTAATTCGTGCTCTTTTAAAGAGTTTCAAAATTACAGTCGCGATCTCTGCAATAGGGAATTTTTTACTAAGTGAAGATGGGAACCTGTGATGAGCACTGATAAGTACACTTGGAGAACCCAAATCACCACAACACACTTTTTTAAAGACCTAACTATCGTTTCACTAACAATGTTAGCGTCATCAGAGAATGAAAAAGGGAACTTTTTACATAATTTGCTAAACATGTAAAAAAACAACCAAGTACCAGTATATAACTACGGATTTTTATCATTCGTTCATTCAAAATACTCAATAAAAATTTATCAGACAACTGTTTTTAGTCGACCGTCCACTTAACCATACAATTTATGTACAGTCATTTTACTGACTGGTAAATCGACCCTGTTTAATATCTCTGTTATTACAGAAGAATAATAATACTGTTTTTTTAAACTGTCACTGTTTTTAATAACCACTAAGAATATAAAAAATTCCCGACCCTATACACATTGTTAAAATGTTTGTGAACTATTTGCAGTCTTTAAACTCTTGAAGATTTTTTTTTAATGTTTAGATAGTAATTGTATAAATTTTTATGTTTAATTAACCTAATTTTAAATGACATCCATTAAAATGTAATAAAGAAAATAAACACATTTTATATATATTCTTAGTTTTATTTTATCCATGACTGAAATGTAGTCAGGTTGAATATAATAGAAAGTTTTTGCATGATGAATGTAATAAGACAACGATATGGTGTTAGTGGACTTAGCCAATCAAAGAACCATTTCCATGGTCTAAATAGTCAGTTGCTAAGTATCAGAGAGCTTAATGTGTTCAGGTAATAGTGATGGGAAAAACTGTTATATTGCTTTTACAGGTCGTAACAGTTACTGTTATTTAGAAATAACAGTTAAATATAACAGGTTCAAAATAACAGTATGAACTATCAATTATTAAGAATTCCACGTAGACGTAGTAACAGTAGCTGAACCCGTCCGGTGGAGCAGTTGGGTAAAGGAGATTCGCTACTACACGGGTTCAATCCCTGGGCGATGTAACTATCAGTTGATGCGGCATGAGGTGTTAAGGTGATTAATATGAATAAAAAGACAAAAATAATTATGAAACAATGTGGATAGAGCAAAAACTTAGATATCTCCAATTCTCTGAAACATAATTTAAATTGTTTACTATACTATGCTACTATATTATGTTTAAAATAAAAAATATTTTTGTTCTATGTTTAAAACAATTAATAAATTTTTTATAAAAAAATGAAGGTTTTTTTTTGGATATTCATCACTAATAATAATTTGGTAAAAAAATTCAGCAATGAAGAATTTCTATCGAATTTTCTTTACTAATTAAGTATTAGTTAAGCATTGAGCTTGAAAACCTCTAAAGCCATATTTTCCTTGAAAAGGAGAGTTATATGAAATACATGAATTATTGTAAGCAAAAAATAAAATAAATATATATTTTTTTAAATTAAAACTATTTTTTTTCTCTCTACCTATAGGGTGAAGTGTGTCTGGTTTCAACTATACCGGGTACAGGGAATATTTTTATAATTTCATTAAAATTGGTACTGTTCCTGAGATGTTTGAAGTTTCAGCGATTAGTAGTAGTGCATGATATAATGACTTTTTTTTTTTTGTTCCCTCAGGGCTCGTCCGCGGCCTTGCCGCCCCGATAGCACCGCAACCCTTGGTTGATTGTGCATATCGATATAAAGAGATATGATATTGCGCATATGCCCCGCCCCCTCCTATGACGTTACGTGGTGAGTAACGTTATATAAGTCCAACTACACACTTAAAACAAAGTCATTCGCAATCAAAAAGTTTTTATACCTCAGTTTAATGCGGTTGAAGTTACGCCTATATTGTCTTCTTCAGATAATATAGATCGCAGCACTAAATTTAATCTTTTTCATTTTTATTACTTCCAACTGTATGCACTTAAATATTAGTAAAATACGTAATTTATTAAGAAGTTGTGATGAAACGTCAAACCCCACAGCACGACAGCATGTTATTGTTGCATTGGACTCACCACTTGACACCATGCGTGACAGGTCTCAAAATAGGTCATCTGAATATCATATCTCTCGTTATTTGTATCATGGTAGTAGTGTCTGTGTCCGTATGCCGTATCCCCATCAACAACCTGTTAAAATTTATCAGTTTCATTGTACTGACGATCCTACGTTCCCAAAGCTATGAGCACACGAGTGTAAAGTGTTAAATATTATGTTATGAAGTAAAGTCCGCTCTATACTATATACCCATACATATTTAGCATTTCCAGTCTCATGTCCATTCATCCTGTTAAAATTTAACAGTTGCGGATGAAAACCGATGTTGATTTATTGAAGCTCGTTGCAGTGCAACAGAAACAGATACAAGTTCTAGTGTAAAGCGCAAGCGCAAATAGATTTCTGCTGTAGCTTTTCTGGTCCTCCTGTAACCTGTTATTTTTATATATCCATAACAGGTTGTTACTGTTATGGCTCGGCAACAGTTAGAAGATAACAGATTGTTAAATAACAACCCATCACTATCAGATAATCCTATTTAATTTGCAAAAACTCCCTACTAAGTTTACCCTGAAAATTGCACGGACTTATTCTGTGCCAGCTATATACAATGGGTGGCCAAATTATTAGAAACACTTCGAGTTTTGGTGACCATCTGAAGGTAGGATTAATTTAAAGGCAGGGCATATCGTTTGGCCGACAGTTCCTTCGACCGACAGCTTGTTTAGTCGACACTACAATAAAGCGGGGATTCGAGCGAAAATACCGTTTTTTTTTCAGTGTTTGTCTGGCTGCAGCGTTGTTTCCTTCTAAAAAACCTAATATTGATATCTGCTTCACGTTTAGTTGCAAAACATGACATATAGGCGAAATTGAAATAAAAATGCCAAGATTTATTCCATAGTTTAATTACAAAAATGTGATTTAAAGTGAATTAATGAAGGCCCTGTGTATATATATATATATATATATATATATATATATATATATATATATATATATATATATATATATATATATATATATATAATTGAAACTGACCCTGGATATGGGTTCTAAGGGGCCTAGTAGCGCTCATTTGAAGAAATGTTTTCAAAATTCAAGTCGGGATCTCCTCATTAGTGAATTCTTTTAAAGAAAATTCACTAAAAACTGATTAATATATAAAAGGAATTGAAGCAAACTGTAAAAACATGTTTTACAGCATGGGTGCTTGGAATGCTGCTCACCAAGCTCTTCACAATATACTACTCTACTTTGATTTTCATGCAACGAGTATTACATTTTTAATAACTTCTGGGCCTTTATATTATATATATATATATATATATATATATATATATATATATATATATATATATATATATATATATGTATGTGTGTGTGCATCACACCGATAACTCAAAAAATACTGCGCCTATTTTGATAAAATTTTCTAAGTACCTTCCTTTTGCAAATGGCTTGGATAAGTTCATTAGCCAGGAAAATCGGCCTAGGGTTTCTTACAGAAAAAATTATATCTTCGGAAATAACAAAGTAAGGGCAACTAAATTTGGTAAGCGTGTTTGTATTATGAAGAGTAAACAGTGTGCTAAAATAATTTAGGTCTGTAAGCTTAAAGAGAAAAAAATGTACAGGCATTTAAAGAAAAAATTTGCGGTTTTCCTGAAAACGTCAAAGGCACGATTTGAAACGTCAAAATTGGCAACATTTAGGCAAATAACCTGAAACAAATACGGATTATGTAAAGAAAATGTCGCAAGAAGAGTGTTCTGCAAACCCTTAAGTTTCAGTTTCAACCTTCATTGTCCTTCATTTTACTAAAATATTTACAGAAAATTCATTTCAAATAGACCCTTTCTCTGATGCTTTGGTGGTAGTTTTAGTCAAGTTTACGGTTTAAGGGTCTATAATTTTTAACTAATTTTCGTAGAAAAAATTTGTAATGAGACGACTTTTGAATTTTAAAAAGATTTCTACAACTGAACGCAAACTAGGTCCCCTATAATCCATATCCGGGCTTACATTCAGTTTTTATCTGTTTACATACATACATATTGTAGCTCTCTATGTGAGACTGACAAACAAGACAACCTAAATTTCATTTTTGGAACAATATTTTAAACAAATGAAATGAGGTAACAATACATAAATTGAAAATCTTGGTTCGCAGATTCCTCACACAGCTTCTCCTTCCCCTTCTACATGCCTACAACCACCCTCAATGCATAAACAAGAACAATATAAACAAGAAAAATTTCTTCGGGACAACCCCCAAGAAAGTTGCGGGACCTGCAGTGAATAAGGGATCTGGGCAAAGTAAGCAGGATTTTAAGGAAGTATAGCTGCAAAATGGGGAAAAGGTAGCTTATAGAGGTCCAATTAAGCTGTTTTTATCGAATTTTCTGCTCAGATATCCTTTTTATCTTCTTCGCCGCCCGGCACCCCTATTCCTGTAACTTTTTTTGGGCCCATTTGCAAGAAATTCAACTCAATCGAACCAGTTCTGCAAACAAAATAACAAAAAAAGGTTTTTGAAAAGAAATTCGTCGTTATTTTTCAAATCTAGTACCCACGCTGCCTTTATATGGGTTTTACTATGTATGAAAAAAGTACGGGACACAGCAAGTGGTAGTGAATTTTTATTAAATGCTTCAAAGTTGGGTAACTCAATTTTCTATAAACTTAGAAAGTTGCATTTTGGTATTTAGTAAGACCTTTCCCAATGCAACATATCCACCAAATCTTATTAAAATAGCTTTGTAATTTTCGAAGAAAAATTTTTTTTTGAAAGAAAACTCAAAATTTTCCCGGAAAACCTTGTCCGATTTTCCTGGCTAACGAACTCATCCAAGCCATTTATAAAAGAAAGGTACTTGCCGAGTTTCATCCCAATCGGTTACTTATTTTATGAGTTATCAGACGGATATATATATATATATATATATATATATATATATATATATATATATATATATATATATATATATATATATATATATATATATATATATATATATATATATATATATTTATATAAAAATTGAAACCGACCCCAGATATGGGTTCTAGGGGTCCTAGTTCGCGCTCATTTAAAATTTTTTTTGAAAGTCTCACCATCGATACCTCTATTACTGAATTTTTTTAAGTAAAAATTCACTAAAACTGAAGATTCTAGTTTTATGGGAAATTAAGTTATCACTATTTGAAATATTTTTACAAAAATTCGCTACCATAACGAACTTGCTGCACCTAAACTCTTTTCAACACTTATTTACGATATCCATACTTTTTGGAAATGAAATAAATATAAATACAAAATTTTGAAATTAAAATTTTAATAATTTACACTGTACATCTGATTATGTAATTTAAACTGATTTATTTGGGGATTTCCCCGTTGAGTATTTTATTAAATAGATAAATTGGAAGTAAAAAAATAATGAATTCATTAATGAAACCAACAAGATTTAAAATTTTAGGAGAGGTCAATTAATTTTAAAACAAAATACACATGTATTTACATATATTTATTTATATTCTACATTGCATTTAGGCAGTGATTCACGTAAAACCTTCAAAACATTATCCTTATCTTTGACATAAGGCAAATCAAAAAGTAACAATGTATGTAATTTTGTTAGATCCTTCAAATATATGAGACCCTTGTCTGTAATATTGAGGCAACTGGACACTTGCAAATGAAGTAATGAATTCTTTACATTAACCAACTCCTTTAGAGCTCCATCTTCAAGATAATTGCATTTGTGGAAGATGATTTTTCTAACAGACTCGCAACCTATAAGATGTGGAAAACCATTATGCATGATGCTGGCTTTTGTTGCATCTATTTCCTGAAGCTGCAACTTAACAGTTTCTTCAGGAAGCTGGTTGTAATCTCTTAAAAATTCTTTCTCAGTTGTCCACTTTACAGCACCGCCATTTCTGAGAATCCATTCTGCACAGGATCGGTCTGGACCAACCAGTTTCCTTCTATCTTCATCTACTCTATTAAACATCATATTTATCCACTGCCATAAGCTTCTCTTTTGTAATTGTGTACGCTTGACTAAATTTAACGTGTGAATCACTGACATTTCGATTTTTTGTATATATAAAAAGGTTGTATAGGTATGTATAAGATAAAGGAAATAAATTTGTATATGCTGGCGTTCTTATGATGTGTGTTATGTTAGGGTTTCTCCCTTAGTTACCTGGAAAAAAAAAAAGCAAACTTAGATATAATTAAAACTGCTTTGATTTTTCCAATTAACACATTGACGACGACACGAGTTCATCTAGGCCCGCATTGGGAGCAACCCCCAAGAAAGTTACTGGACCTAGGCAAATATGGGTGTTGTGCGGCGTAGACAGGATTAAAGGAGGCATTGCCGCAAAATTTGAAAAACGCATCTTTTCAAAGTCCTACTAATTGGTTTTTTAGCATTTTCTGCTCATATTCCCTCCCCGCCCAGCACCCCTATTTATTGTTGGTCCCTTAACTTTCTTGGGGGTTGTCTGCAACAAATTTGTCTTGTGACTTGTGCATCCAATGAGGGTTCTAAGCATGTTTCTGAAAAATATATATTCTGAAAACCCTCCGTGCAGTAAACTGTCACATTGTCGCCTATAATGCCTTTTTCAGAAAGTATCGAATACAGCACTAAAGTAAATAAATTCACTTGCTGTTTCACTTCTTTTTTATTTTTATATTACATATATATATATATATATATATATATATATATATATATATATATATATATATATATATATATATATATATATATATATATATATATATATATATATATATATATATATATATATATATATATATAAACTGCTGGGTATTAGGCAGCTTTTCTACTTTAATGCTGCTGTATACCAG
This sequence comes from Tillus elongatus, assembly GCA_964006375.1. NCBI lineage: Eukaryota > Metazoa > Arthropoda > Insecta > Coleoptera > Cleridae > Tillus > Tillus elongatus. The sequence goes on from OZ023264.1 coordinate 14,484,091, forward strand.
GATATTCATCGATGTGAATTGAAGGAGTTGAGTCACAACTACAATACGAGACACTGCGCACACGCATCTCAAACAGAAAGAGCTAGGAAGACAATTGCACAGCGTTCCTATGCTTACCTTTGCGTAAGAATATATAATTCTATACCAGCCCAAATTCGCCAGCAGCATGGACTTCGAGGTTTTAAAGTCGGTTTAAAAAAGTGGATAGTTGGACTAGATCGTGAAGTAATCCACAGGGTCGTGGAGGTTAATATGCTGGTGTAGTGGTCTTTCCTTTGTATTTTGTTGTTTCTTGTGCCTGGCGTCTGACCTGTGGGGCCCGCGCATGTGTGTGTGTGTGTGTAGGTTACCCATAGGGTGGCTTAAGACATTTGGTAAAAGAGATGTTATCTATAGTCAAAAAGCATAGTTATGTTTTTTTATATTTTCCGCGAATCGCTGGAGTTCGTATGCAGTTTTGGTTTTTGTTTGTATTTCTTTACAGTGTCGAGAGTGTGTACTAGCTTATCTTTAGAGAGAATGATGTTACAAGTATCACCAACAAGTCTTCGACTTAGGTGACTTTTAACGTTATTGAACAACCAGGCTCTTGATTAGCCTTGTAAGTTTTTTTTTTTTTTTTTTTATTTAATATTATTGGCTGCGGCATCTCAGGCCATTAGCACATTTTTTCCATCATTCAATATTTTTTAAAATTTTCCAGACAGAGTCAAATTGGCTCGCCCGGGAATCGAACCCGGGACCTCTCGCTTAGCAGGCTGGCACCTAGCCACCTGCGCCACGAGGGCGTCTAGCCTTGTAAGTTATTTTGTGAGAAATGTATATTTGTTCAATTTTGTTCAATCAGGCTCTTGATTAATCTTGTAAGTTGTTTTGTAAAAAGAAGTATATTGTTCAATAAATTATTATTATATATATATATATATATATATATATATATATATATATATATATATATATATATATATATATATATATCCACAAGCTCAGCAAGTACAATGAAGGGGACCCTTAATTAGCATTGGGGCTACACAACCTTAAAAGTAGAGAAAACATTTAGATTGTGTTAACTGTGTGCACACAAAAATGAGTAAAATACATTTATAAAATGTAATAGAAAACAACAGTTTCTGATATTATTTTAAATAAACCAATAGGAATACGTTTCGAGGCGACTTTGCAATTCGCGAGTGTATGAATCTAGCTTTTGTCCAAGACTACACTGAAAGCCGGTCGACTCTGCAAGCACGCAACTTGTAAATTAAGCTCGATAGGCTTGGATGGTTAACAAACGTAAGTATGTCTAATTTTAAGCGGGAGACTGTACCTGTTTGAAACATACAATATGAGAAATACAGAAATACGGTTTAAAATACCCATACTGTTACTATCACTACATAATGCATTAGTTATTTCCCGCGGTTATACAATAATAATAATGGCTATGGGGTCCCGTTTTCGTGGCACAATTAAGAAACATTAAAAGCCGATTGTTAACACTGCTCTTAGAATATGATTTATTGACATACTTATTTTCTATTTTACGTAAAATTGTATTGCTTTGTTATTAACTCACAATTTTCATTTATAACCAACGTCCAATATTTATTTTCAATATTTATATCCATGTCTTAAATATGTTAGGTTAGCTAAAAGTCAGTTGTAAAATGTCAACAAGGCTACATAACAAGCGCAAGCGACGAAGCGTAGAAATAATGCGCTTGTTAAACTTGCAAGATACTTGCTGCTGTTAAAGATCAGCGGTGTAGTCTAACGTCAGTCAGCTATCAAGCCGCTTGCAGTGGCATGCTAAAATTTAGCGCTTTTGAAAGCAAACATTGTCCCCGTATTAGGAAAGAAATGGGCCAGGGCTGACAATATACAAAATTGTTAGTTGATTGTACACAGTCTCCATCTATAACATTTTATGTTAACTAGATAATACCTGGCCCCGCACCGAGATGGCGTCCCTGTCGTACATTTCACAATGTACTACATTCTGACATCTTGCAATGATGCTTGTAACTTCCATTGTTTAGATTTTTATCCACCATTTATTTAAATAGCATAGCAGTACAGGTAACGTCATCTGTCTTTGTCCAACACTGTAGATATTGCATTACAGAATCCTAAGTGATGTCGAGGATTATTTTAATTTTAATTCCAAATCTTTATTTTTCTTAGATCAAAAGACTTGAAAATTGGTACACAACCACATCTGTCTATGTTCTTTTAATTTGTAGATTTTCGTTTCAATCACTTAAAAAATTTGAGAGATATTGTGTTTTAAAAAATATTTTTAAATTATTTGTTAAGAAAAGTTGGGCATTAAGATCTGATGAACGAACTCATCCAGGTCGTTAACAAAATAAGGGTAATTCCCGAATTTGGTCCAAATCAGTGAAGGATTTTTTGAGTTATCGGTTGGATACATACATACTACATACATACATACACACACACAAATATATATATATATATATATATATATATATATATATATATATATATATATATATATATATATGTATATGTATATATATATATATATATATATATATATATATATATATATATATATATATATATATATATATATATATATATATATATATATATATAAACTTTTTAACTGACCATGAAAATGGGATTCAGGGGCCCTAATTCGCGACTAATTCAATGAAAATGGCTTTTTAAAAGAAAATGGAAAGCCTTTATTACACATTTATTTCCTTAGAGACTTATACTACAAGTTACAATTTTATATGTTAACAAGCGGGCGTTTTCCCCTAGTCGCTCAGGCAGGACGACCGGTTAGACAGTAGTAATACAAGCGGAAAACCCGTACAAAAATATAAGTTTATATATCATTTACTTATCAACTAAATACAGAAATAGCTCCTTATCTGAAGGGGCATATGGTGTTATGTTTCCTGCTGATGGGGTGTTATGACCTACATAACTTGCGTTCATTTGAAGAAATTTTCCGAAAGCCTCACCGTCGATATCTCTCTAATAGTGAATTTTCTCAATGAAAATTCACTAAAAAAAAGGACATGTTGCCTAAGTATTAACAACAAGCTTCCAGAGGTCTTGAAGAGCATGCCAATGGAGTCCTTCAAGAAAGAGTCGAGGATGATCTTGAGCCAACATGTCCTCTATTCTGTCACAGAATATTTTGATAGGTTCTAGACTGTTATATGTATTCTGTCTGAATTTTATATTTTGTTCTATCTGTATTATGTATGTTTTATTTTAATGTATTTTATTTGTACCTTGTTTATTTTGGTTTTGTTATGTAGTGGACATTCTCCAGGGTTTATATATGTGTGTATTTAATTTGTTTGCTTTAATATTGTGTATACTGTATGACGTGGTCTTTTGTGCCAGAATAAATATTATTATTATTATTATATTATTATTATGTAAATTGCTTGTCTCGTCATGGTGTTTAACTTATTTGGAAAATAGCATTGTTTATTTATAAAATTCAGTATAAGATAATAACCAATACCAAGTACTCACACAGGCTTCTAAGTAGTCTATTTTGCGCTCCAAAGTTGTAAGTTTTTCATTGAGTACTGCTAATTTTGAACGGCAGGATAAATCTAAAATTTAAAAACAATAATTAGATACTTATATACATTTATAGTAGCTACACTAAACCATACACTAAATATTAAAAACAAGCCAGGGCCTGACAGTTTGCAAAATTGTTGGCTGGTTGTATGCAGTTTCTATTTATAGCATTTTGTGTTGATTGGAGCTGTCGTGGCAACATGCTACCTGCTACCGCACAGAGAGGCAACTCTGTTGTACGTCTAACAATGTTCTGGGAGGCTGGCTACGACACCCGTATTACTTTATAGGTGTGTTCTCGCTGTAATTGGTATGGCACACTGACGAGCTCTGTGGAGCGAGACCGGCCTGTGTTTCTAATTGCGGTGAGAATGCATCTGCTTTACACACACTGTCTCTGTATTGGGGAGAAAATGGGCCAGGCTCACCAGACAATGAAAATCAGTAATAAACACATCAAATTAAGAAGCATATAGAAAAGGATATCACTCTGAATTTACTGGCAAAAGGTTCAGTGATATCGGGGCGGCGAGGCCGCGGAAGAGCCCTGAGGGAGAAAAAAAATACTGGTAACTCAAAAAAAAATTCTCACATTATCGTGAAATCTTTGAATAAGCATCTTTCTAAAGTTCGTAATAAACAATTACTTTTAAGTTTCTGTTTTCATTTTTCACTTTGTGGAAGTACAGTTTTTAGAGACTTTTGTTTACCTTAAAATTAAACTGCTTTTATTTTTAATGTTAAAAAGTGGTACAATTGCAGATTACCTCCCGAACGCTTTTTTTCCAGAAACATGCTTAGGAAAATGCACGTTATAATATAGGTTATATTGTGAGTGGTCCATATCGGTCCCTCCACCGCGACCATAAGGTCTATTGTGGCTGTTATAATATAAGTACCTTAGTTTGTACAGCTAAAAGAGAAGATGTAATAGCAAATACTGCCAAACGACCAAAATTTAAAAAAATAATGGTAAATGCACACACACTTATCCTTTTCATATCCAGCAAATGAGGTAGGTCCGGCCCTTGGGTGTAAATAACCAGTGACCTCGCATTATCTTCATTATAGATAGAAGGTAGCAAACAAATAATATGTAACGGATTATGAACTCGCGACAAAGACACACTTTAACCACTCTAACACAAGGTAGAAGGTGAAGAATGCACGTAGAAGGTGAAGAATGCACAATTTCAGAAGGAAGACCTTGGAACCCAATGAGAGCAATATGTGTAGCGTACAAAAAGTGATCTGGTACTGGTGGACTGGTGGTAATGTAATATAGTCCAAACAGCTGAGTCTGGAATATTCCCGTAAATCCCAGTAGAACGGATTCATTGTTAAGGTTATGTCGAAGGTCAAGGTATTGGAGGACCAAATAACTTCACAGTGAAGTGACGTAAGACAGTGTCACACTACGGCAAATAAAGAAAAAGTCTGGATTTTTCAAAACTTTGAATGGAAATAACTCAGAAAAAAGAAGAATTTACCTATAAAAAAAAGAAGAATTCACCTCAAAAGTAATTCTAGCTGCATTATAAATTTATTTTAAGTAAGCTGTAATATTTTGGATGTTCTTGCTAAAACATTATAAGGCAAATTTCAGAGTCCCTTTCCATCATCTAGGTAAAGCACTCAGACTATTAGAGAAACTATAGATCCAAAAACACTTGAAGCAAACCATAACAGTTTGCAAACTGTTTTAATCGAATTATATTTTGGATGTTCTTGCCAAAACGTTAGAAGGCAAATTGCAGAGTCCCTTTCCACAGCCGCGTAACTACAGGGGGCCCTAGGGAGGACCACCCCCCCCCAACCCCACTAGGAAATAGCTGACTCATATCGACCTCCGAAATAGAAGTATTTGTAAGTTCGCAAACCATGTGTGCTCTGTGCCCTCTTTTATCGCAGGTATCAATCTTTTTTTTTCACAAATCAAAAACAACATACGACTGGTGTTCGGCGGTCAGTGCACTATACATACCGTCTAGTCGTCAATGGTTATGGTTACGCAGCAGCCATTAGAGATAAAAATTAAGGAAAAACCAGTAGTTAGATAAAAACGTTTTAAAAGCAACCACAAAAATAATCTTTTGAACTCTGATTTTTGTCGATTGTCTAATAGATTTTCATTTTATATATTTTAATTCACAGTTTGTATTTACTTTGTATAAGTATAGTAAAAATTGCTATTACTTTGTAGTTATGTTTTATTTCATCGATATTAAACGTTTTGATCAACAAAGTTGGTGTCTTTTATGATCAACATTCATTTTCCTTTTTAAAAGATCCCAACTGGCAATGACAGGCTCAACCTAGGCCCCCTCCAAGCCAGATGGCTAGGTAAAGCACTCTGACTATTAGAGAAACTATAAATTCAAAAACACTTGAAGCAGACCATAACACTTAGTTTGCAAACTGTTTTAATCAAATTGTTATGTTATTGTTACTTTATCTTTTTCATTGTACCTCAACTTAATTAGTATTATAATTATATGTAATTATACCTTTATGGATATTCGCTGTGCAATTTCTTAGCTGCAATTGCAGGGTTTGTCTTTGTCAAACTTGTGTTGTATAACTTTTAAGACATTCAGTTATAATCTTTTTAGATTTTTATGAATGTATTTGCTTAAAGTTAATAAACAAATTAAAAAACAGGACATTTAACTCAGATGAAACTTCCGCAGTGCTTACAAAAAAGCCTGTAGTTTGTATTGTACACTTAAAATAGAATTGCAGCACCATAAGCCCAATCCATATGATTAACATACAGCTCAATTTTACCTTAACTTAGCATTTGTACATGTGCTTATGTTACAAAAAATAGAATCACAAATGTTCTTGCATATCATCATTTAGCTATTAAATAACTACATCGCATTAAGTGCTTGACATTTGTAAAGGGTACCATGGCAAAGTTAACTACTACAGTAGTTGTGATTAAAAAACTTTACTTACCAAATGAGTTGAGAAAATCTGTTATCTTTTTTATGCTAACAGTAATTACTTCAATATATTCCCTGTTGGCCCAGTCTTGCTGAATTTGTTTTTGGATTGCTTCTCTTTCCCTATGAGGTGCGGCCATTACTGTTGCCTCCTATTATTATTTTTATTATTATTTAGTATTTTAATTTTATATTTTATGTAGGATAAAAAATCCCAAAGCCCAGTAATCCTAATTTTTTATCCCCTATTAATCGTTGATCTGTTGTACTCTTGTGTAGATGTAGAGTAGATCAATGCTCCAGTAGCTAGAATCAACTCTAAAAATAAATGACTAAAAAATGTAGGACGGAGTGTGCCATTTGCTGATTATTTGATGACGATAATCGACCACAGATGACTGATTGATGTCGATTTCAGGTTAAACGATAAACGATGGAGTACCGGTTATAGGTTAACTGAAGTAAATTGTCATAAGTTAACTGAAGTATATGTTCATTTTAGTGCCTATTTAAGTCGTTTTATAGCATGTTGATAGTCCATAAAGAAGTATTAACGTTAGTTATAAAAGGCAACAATTTTCAAGGTCGTCATTATATGCTCTGTCCTGTATTCTTCATAGTTTAAGCTGAAAAGTAAAATCCCATTCGTTTAGAGCATTTATTTACAGATAGACGGTAGTTTTTATGTCCAAATCTTAACATTTGACTATTGACATTTTGATTTTGACATTGACATAACATATGAATATGAAAAAAGTCAACATTGAAAAAGCCGAAAATTAGCAAATCCAATTTTCCAGTATTAATATTTTTTGATAAAAAGTATAACGTTTTATAAATCAAGGCTTATCTAATTGTCCTCGTAAAAACCTATTGTCTTATCTGTTTTTAAGTTTAGTGAGCGAATCAAATTTTTTTAGGTTACATTTTTATTAACTTTTTATAAGTTATTTTATTTTATTTGACAAAAAGTGTTTAATTTAAATAACAGCCTTCTTTTTTAACAGAAAAGCCTTTATGTTGATTTTATACCAGTTGTGATTGTTTAATAATTTCTTTTACCAAATAATATAAAAAATAATTTTTCTTTTCGGTAATTAAATTGGTTGCCTAATAAAATTTTAATTTACTGGTATTTATTATTTGTCGGTAGTCTGTAATTAAGTGTTTTTACTTTAAAATAATTGACTAAGCATTGAGTTTGCCGACTGAGATTTATTTATACCAAAGTTTAAAGAATATATGAGCGATGACAGATGTAAAGTCAACACTTAAAGAAGCTAGAGAAGCGATTAAGAAAAAGGATTATCAAACATCATTAAGGCTGTGTAAGGTATGTTTGGCTTGTAGCACTTTATAGTATATATAAGATGGTAAAGCTAGAAAAACCTGAATTTTTGTACTAAGTATCACATAGTACTCTCAAATATAGACTGTTATAACTTTGCTGCATATAGTTTTTTGAATTTTGTTTACTGATCTTCCTAAGTAAAAACATAATATACTAAATAAATATCTGAGACTCAATTTTATGCTCAGGTTGTTTTGAGTGCACCCCCTTTTTTTCTATTATGTGTTTGTTTTGATGTTTAGAGTGCACACTCTTATGTTTTACTTACCCGCTGAGGGTCAAATTGTGGACTACTGGTGGCTTTGCCTTTATTTCGAAGTTTTTTCTCATGCTGTTGCCGGAATATATATATATATATATATATATATATATATATATATATATATATATATATATATATATATATATATATATATATATATATATATATATATATCATTTTTAACAACAAGCACTGGCTATCAAGAAAGCAGAAACTAAGCCGAAGCTTCTAAATCTGTATTTAATTTTGTTTGTTTTAGTCTATTTTAAAACATGATAAAGGCAACTATATGGCATTGGTTTTCTTTGGACTATCTTTACAAGAAGTCGGACCAAGCAATCAAGCTCCAAATGCTTTCAGAAAGGCAGTTCAAGCAAATCCAAAAAATCCCTTAGCATGGAATGGTTTAATGAATTACTATGAAAAACAAAATTGCACAGAAGCAAAAAGTGAACTCATTGAAGTCTACACAACTATGTTAGATATTGAAACGTTAGTATATCCCTAATTAATTGAAGAGTGAACTGTTAAATTACCTTAAATGTTCTATGCAGTATGAATATTATCATTTTCATGTATGAAAAGACATACTATGGATAAAACTCTCTCTCAAGGCTGCAACTAAATTCATCTGTTGCATTTACCGGTCACCTTCTGACAACAACTTTGTCCAGCTCTTTGACTACCTTTCTGAAAAAACCGACCATCTGATTTCTGAAAATCCTTCCTCCGAGGTCACTATTCTTGGTGACTTCAATGTCCATAATAAGGAATCGCTAGGATCTTCAAAAACCGATCCACAAGGAAGAGCAGCGGAGGCCTTTGCAGTCAGCAATTCTTTAGCCAATATGGTTCAGCAACCTACTTACTTTCCTCGCATCCCAACACACAGCTCAAATCCCTTGGATCTCCTTCTTACTACAAATCCTGACTGCTATAAGATATCAGTCACCGCCCCCCTGGGTCGCTCAGACCACGGCATGGTCACTGCTTCCTGCGCAATGCAACCCGAGGTCACACAGTCATCACACCCACGTATCGTTTGGCACTACAACTCCGCGAACTGGGACGAAATGCGAGATTACTTTTCCTCATTTCCATGGGCGTCTGTCTGGTTCTCTCATCCTATCTCACAAAACGTCACCGAAATTATCCAAGCTGGCATGGAATTATTTATTCCACGTACACAGAAAACCTCTGCAGCCACTCAAAAGCCCTGGTTCTCTAAATCCTGTGACAAGGCCCGACTTAAAAAGGTCAAAGCTCACAAAAAGCTTCTACACAATCCCAGTCAAGAAAACTGTCACACATTTTACGACGCAAGAAACCACTATGTCCGCATTCTTTCTGAGGCAAAAAACTCGTTTAATAACCACATCAAAAACAAAGTCCTCTTAAGCTCCAGCGGCAGCAAACCCTTCTGGACTCTTGCCAAATCAACTGGGAATAATTTCTGCAAGAGCACATTCCCACCTCTTGTCTCAGGGGATGAAATTGTTTCTACCGCCCTGGGCAAGGCTGAACTTTTTGCCTCGTTGTTCGCCGACAATTCTACTCTCAACCCACCTCCAAATGTTCAACCACCAACAGTCTCCAATGTCGCACATAAAATGACGGATATGATTTTCAAAACTAGAAAGTTGCGAAAGATACTCTCTTCTCTTAATACCAGGAAAGCCTCTGGCCTTGACGAGATCCCAGCAATTGTTCTCAAAAAATGCGCACCAGAACTTGCTCCTGTCCTGACTCGTCTGTTTCAGACATATTACAATAGAGGCATATTCCCTAGTAACTGGAAAACTGCTCGAGTACAACCCGTCCCCAAGAAAGGATCGAAATCGCTTCCTAGCAACTGCAGGCCTATTTCTCTCCTTTCAGTCATCTCTAAAGTGATGGAAAAGTATATAAACACCGAATTACTAAAATTTCTTGAAAAACACAGTCTAATCCACAACAGGCAGTATGGATTCCGTCAGCGCAGATCAACTGCCGACCTCCTTTCCTTTGTCACCCATTCTTGGAACAAATCTATGGAACTACACGGTGAATCCCAGATTGTCGCTCTAGACACATCCAAAGCATTCGACCAGGTCTGGCACGCAGCGCTGCCTAATAAACTACCGGCCTATGGCCTACCACCAAAACTCTGTACGTGGACAGCAAATTTCCTCTCCAACCGAAGCATTTCTGTTGTCGTGGATGGCCATTCCTCTAAACTGTATCCAATTAATGCAGGAGTTCCTCAAGGTTCAGCTTTAGCGCCTACTTTGTTTCTTCTCCACATCAATGACCTCTCTAGCACATCCAACCCAGTTCACAGTTACGCGAACGACAGCACCCTTCACTCCAATAACAATATTCTAAGCCTGTCTCTTTAGCCCAACTAGATGAGGATCGCAGACTCATGGAGGGTTCTATCTCCGTGGATCTCCAAAAAATATTAGACTGGGGAAGTAGAAATCTTGTACAATTCAACCCCACCAAATCACAGTCTTGCTTTCTTTCTCATAAGAGATACACCAGCCCTAGACCCATTACAATAAACAACCAAGTTATTCAAAGTAATAAGTCCTTTTCACTTGTTGGCATCTCTGTGGATCGAAATCTCAATTGGCACCAATATGTCACATCAATTGCAGAAGCGGCTGCTAAGAAATTCGGTATCCTATTCCGGGCTCGCAAATACTTTTCACCAGCTAATCTCTATACTTTATATACTTCACAAATAAGACCAAACCTCGAATACTGCTCCCACATCTGGGGTGCTGCTGCCGCTTCTACACTCGCTATCCTGGACTCCATTCAGAAGAGAGCTATACGTCTCATCGGTGACCCTAGCCTCACCCAAAGGCTGCCATTGCTTGCCCACCGACGTGCCGTTGGTGATCTCTCTCTCTTATAGATATCTGCACAGGCACTGCTCAGAGGAGCTTTCTTCCATAGTTCCTCCACCTGCTGCCCCCAACAGATCTACCAGGGGAACAAAGCGAATGCACCGTTTTACTGTCCAGGTTACCAGACATAGAACATCTTGTTATGCCCGCTCTTTTGTCCCGAGAACTTCCAAGTTATGGAATTCCTTGCCGGCACATGTTTTCCTTCTCCCCCAAACCTCCAAACCTTCAAGTCCAGAATTAACAAGTTGCCTCTTTCCTCCTTGTCGACACCCACAGTACGATAGTATTTAGGCTGTAAGCCCTCGTGGTGTGTTGTTGAAATAAAAAAATAAAAATTTCACTTGCTATGTTACATCCTCATTTTTCAGGTATACCCCTTCTCCTGCAGTTAGCTAATACTATCTATTTCTCAGTTCTCAAATTACAGTATGTTGTCTTTTTGACAAGGGGGTGGAGGCGTCGTTGGGTTTTTCTTACCCTCTTGCATGCCTACAACCAGTCTCAATCCATAAACCATATGAAAAATTTCTTCGGGACAACCTGCAAGAAAGTTATGTGGCCTGCGACGACTATTAAGCTGTTATTTCTCGCTCATATTTCCTTTTTATTTTCCCCACCCAGCACCTCTATTCACGCTTGGTCCCGTAACTTTCTTAGGGATTGTTTGCAAAAAAATTTTTTTTTTGGTTTGTGCAGGGTTCTAAGCATGTTTCTAAAGAAATTGTCTAAAAACCATCCGGGAGATAAACTCTCAATTTACCAGCATTTATAATGCCATCCATGGTATCCTTGGTTCTAGTTTTTCTTTGACCAGTACTTGAGTAAAAACAGTGGCGGCTCGTGGGTACCTTACATGGGTGGGCACAGGGTTTGTGAGTAGGATTGCCTATTGGTAACCTTGAAAATTTTCAAGGTCATGTGTTTTCCTGACACTTCAGAATTTCAATGAAAAATTCTTTTATACAAAAATACAGTTTCACAAGAGTATTTTTTGGGAAATTGGTAGCTATTTGAAATAATATTTAATCACGAATATCGAGGGCATAAATTAATAAAAATAATGGGTGGCAACATGTGAAAAAATTTGATATAGGTATCTTACCGTTACTTGTAGAGGAAATTAGCTCGCCTGTCCTTATTGTTCACAAAAATGTTAAATCACTTTTTCATTAAAGTCCCAGATTTGTTTCACCATTTTTTTCTCGATGGGCAACATGGCCAATGCTGTAAGTCTGTCTTGGCTCGGGGTATTTCTTAAAATGTCTTAACGTGTTTTAAAGTAGCAAAACACCCCGAGCTTTCTGAAGTGGTCATTGGAATCATTGCTACAATATTACATAGTTTATAAATTTCGGAAAATGCTTCGTTAAGGTTATTTTCCTTTAGAAAATTTAAGAAAGCATTAGGTTAGGTTAGGTTTGAATGTGAGTGGGCCATACCGGTCCCTCCACCGCGACCATAAGGTCTATTGTGGCTCACGCCTAATGGTCTATATTTCGCCCAACAAAGCCAGCCTCCTGCAGAGGTCGATAATCTTTGTGGGCGAAAGTTGATCCAGATCTTCCAGAGCAAGCTTTGTCTTGCCAAAGAGCAGGTATCTAGTCCTGTCCGCTGCCAGACAGGAACACAGTACGGGCTCTGCTGTCTCGTCACTCTTCATACACAGCCGGCACTCAGTTTCCTGACCGACTCCAATTCGGTGCATGTGGTGACACAAGCGGCAGTGTCTTGTATACAGGCCGACTAGAGTACTCAGTTGTTGTCTGTTTAGCTCTAGAAGTTTTTTAGCCCTTGACTCAGACAGGCCATTTATGAACGCCTCAGAGTGGGCTAATCCTGGCAGATTTTGCCATTGCTGGATTGTCATTCTTTCTGTCCAGGTTTTTAAGGTGTGTTTTGCTGTGCATCATGTTATCCCCAGCACCAGTTCTGGTTCGATAAAATCCCCCTGGGCACCACTCCTGGCAAGCGTGTCAACAGCAACATTGCCATCATGGTCCGAGTGACCCGGTATCCAGACCAGCGACACCTCATTACAGCTGCCCAGTTTGTTGAGGGCAGATTTACAGCTCCATACCGTTTTTGAATTGCAACGGTAGGAACCGAGTGCATTTATTGCAGCTTGGCTATCTGTATATATCTTTATCGATTTGTGTATGCACTGGTTTTCTATACTTTCCCTTGCACACATCTCGATGGCATATACTTCTGCCTGGTGTATGGTTGCGTACTTGCCGAGGCTAGTTGATAGTTTAGCATCGGTGTTGCCCCCATATGCGCCGGCTCCTACTCCCATATTGGTTTTGCAGCCGTCGGCATACCAGCAGAGATCAGGTCTCAATAGGGTCGTTTGATTTCGTTCCCAGTCCTCCCTTTCCGGGAGGACGGTCTTGAAAGACAGATCTCTACTGATCTTTGTAGGCATCAAGCCTGAGACCATACCTAGAATCCCGTGACCCTCAGTGTCATCAAGGAGTCCGGACCCTCCTAGACTGATTTCCTTCAGCATGCTGTCAGCCGTTTGTTTTAATCTGTACGTTGTCCACCTCACCACCTCTCCAGCCATATGTGAAGAGGTGGAATATTAAGGAGGACCTCCAGAGCGGCTGATGGTGCGGTGCTTATCGCTCCCGTTATCATCAGACAAGCTTGTCTCTGTAGATGAGCCAGTTTGGCCCTCGCGATACCACAAAGTGCCTTGGGCCACCAAACTATGGCTCCATATGTTATCATTGGTCTGATAACCACTACATAGAGCCAGTACATCTGTTAGGGGTTTGTTCCCCAGTTATTTCCACAGATTCTACGGCATGTCCACAGGGACAGTTTAGCCCTGCGGATTACATTCTGTAACTGTACATCCCAGTTGAACTTCTTATCTAGGGTAACCCCAAGATATTTTGCTTGTTCCGTAAATGGAATCGTTTCCCCCATAAGAATAGGTGGTTTTAATCAATCCAGCCTTCTTCTGGTAAATGGAACAATGATCGTTTTGCGAGGGTTCACAGACATCTGTTCCCTCCGACACCAATTATTCACTACATTTAGTGCCTCTTGAAGAGTACTTGCTAGTTCCTCCTCAGATTTGCCCCTAATCATTATGACTAGATCATCAGCATACGCCTGGACCTCAACCTCCCACAGCCCCAGTATAGCCAGCAAATCGTCCACAAAGAGGGACCACAGAAAGGGGGATAGAACTCCCCCCTGAGGGCACCCCCTCGCAGCCCTGAAGCTGACCACCTCCCCCTGAAGCGAGGTAATAATGGTCCGATTGTGGAGCATGCTTCCGATCCAGCCACAAATGGTAGTAATGTTGGGCTTACAATAATCTGTATTTACCTCTGGACCTCAACCTTCCACAGCCCCAGGATAGCCGGCAAATCTTACCGTTACTGGTAGAGGAAATCAGCTTGCCTGTCCTTATTGTTCACAAAAATGTTAAATCACTTTTTCATTAAAGTCCCAGATTTGTTTCACCATTTTTTTCTCGATGGGCAACATGGCCAAGGCTGTAAGTCTGTCTTGGCTTAGGGTGTTTCTTAAAAATGTCTTAACGTGTTTAAAAGTAGAAAAGCACCTTTCGCTTTCTGAAGTGGTCATTGGAATCATTGCTACAATATTACATAGATTATAAATTTCGGAAAATGCTTCGTTAAGGTTATTTTCGTTTAGAAAATTTAAGAAAGCACTAACACCTTCCATAGATCTCATATCTTCTCGGTTGTATAAAGTCATTAATTCTGTTCTAAACAAAACAAAACAGTTTGTTTCTTTTAGGACACCCCTATAACCACTTAAATCTGTCATAGGCACACCTGTTAAATTTTCCTGAAAAACTTTGCGATTTTCCTACGTCTGCTTTGGAAATAATCAAGTCGGGTATCAGCCTTTCAAATCGTTTAATTTCCGGTCGGATCTCATACGTTAAGTCTTTAGTAGTCAATAAAAAGTCCACCGAATTCATTTTGAAACGTTTCACAATCAAAAACAGTAAAAACACTTCTCAGCGAAGAAAATAAACAACACTTAAAACGGTCACTGAACATGTGTGACCCCTTGAGCCGATTTTACAATCGAGTTTAACCACATCCTCGCCCTGTTCAGTCTGCAAGCCTGATCACAAGGGCTGGATATCTATGTGCCCACACCTTTGAATGTATATTCATATTCAAAGGCGCAAGCACATGTAATGCAACCACAGTGTCCGGATGCAAAGTCAAAGTCTACCGTAGAATAGAATAGAGTACAGTGGTGCAATGCTGAGTCAATAATAATTAGAATATGGATAGTTTGTCGTATATAATTAATTGATGTTATTGTAACAGTCATTTATAGTAAATGAAAAGAAAAGAAATATATTTTTTCTATTGAAATTTGTGCTGGGCACATGTCCCTGTGCCCCTCATCACCAGCCGCCACTGAGTAAAAACAAAATTATTGCAGGAAAAGTTTTATGTATTTTGTGGAAAGCACCTTTTGTTGTAACTAATATGTTTTTACATACCTACCTTCTTAATTTTTAGAGCAGAAAATAAGTTATTAGAATATTGTTACAAATTGTTAAATTTAACAGACTATGGTGACCTTAACAAGATTGCAATGGCAATCTACAAATTGACGAAAAGCAATAAATGTTCGAAAAGTGCCGTAATTGATATATGTATGTCACTTTCAAGTTTATTTTCTAAAATAAAGGAATTACCTAAAGAATCTTATTTAGCGGTGAGTATTTTCTTCATGTATATCATAGAACATTATAGGCCAGTTAAATTAGGGTGTATTATGGGGGCCTCTGGGAAATCAGTATTGGAAAGCTAATTATTGTTTTGATCAGTTCATTTGAAGTCTAATGGAAGTATACTAGGTTTGCACAGTACCTAAAGCTTCGCTCGAATCAGGAGGTCCAAAAAACCGCGAAATTGTTGGACCTTTTCCCAGTTTCTCGCCTCTATCTCTGAAACAAAAGGCAAAATTAAATTGCCACCCGTCCCTAAGAAAGGAACCAAAGCGCTTCCTAGCAACTACAGGCCTATTTCTCTCCTTTCAGTCGTCTCTAAAGTGATGGAAAAGTATATAAACACCGAATTACTAAAATTTCTTGAAAAACACAGGCTAATCCACGACAGGCAGTATGGATTCCGTCAGCGCAGATCAACTGATGACCTCCTTTCCTTTGTCACCCATTCTTGGAACAAGTCTATGGAACTACACGGTGAATCCCAGATTGTCGCTCTAGACATATCCAAAGCATTCGACCAGGTCTGGCACGCAGCGCTGCTTAATAAACTCCCGGCCTATGGCCTACCACCAAAACTCTGTACCTGGAGAGCAAATTTCCTCTCCAACCGGAGCATTTCTGTTGTCGTGGATGGCCATTCCTCTAAACTGTATCCAACTAATGCAGGAGTCCCTCAAGGTCCAGCTTTAGCCCCTACTTTGTTTTTTCTCCACATCAATGACCTCCTCTCTAGCACATCCAACCCAGTTCACAGTTACGTGGACGACAGCACCCTCCACTCAAATATACAATATTCTAAGCCTGTCTCTTTAGCCCAATTAGATGAGGATCGCAGACTCATGGAGGGTTCTGTCTCTGTGGATCTCCAAAAAATATTAGACTGGGGAAGTAGAAATCTTGTACAATTCAACTCCACCAAATCTCAGTCTTGCTTTCTATCTCATAAGAAATACACCAGCCCTAGCTAGACCCATCACAGTGAACAACCAAGTTATTCAAAGTAATGAGTCCTTTTCACTTGTTGGCATTTCTGTGGATCGAAATCTCAACTGGCACCAACATGTCACATCAATTGCAGAAGCGGCTGCTAAGAATATAGGTTTCCTCTTCCGGGCTCGCAAATACTTTTCACCAGCTAATCTCTATACCTTATATACTTCACAAATAAGGCCAAACCTCGAATACTGCTCCCACATCTGGGGTGCCGCTGCCGCTTCTACACTCGCTATCCTGGACTCCATTCAGAAGAAAGCTATACGTCTCATCGGTGACCCTACCCTCACCCAAAGGCTGCCATCCCTTGCCCACCGACGTGCCGTTGGTGACCTCTCTCTCTTTTAGAGATATTTGCACGGGCACTGCTCAGAGGAGCTTTCTTCCATAGTTCCTCTACCTCCTGCCCCCAACAAATCTACCAGGGGAACAGAGCGAATGCATCCTTTTACTGTCCAGGTCACCAGACACAGAACATCTTGTTATGCCCGTTCTTTTGTCCCGAGGACTTCCAAGTTGTGGAACTCCTTGCCGGCACATGTTTTTCCTTCTCCTCCGAACCTCCAAACCTTCAAGTCCAAAATTAACAAGTTGTCTCTTTCCTCCTTGTCGACATCCACGGTACGATAATATTTAGGCTGTGAGCCCTCGTGGTGTGTTGTTGAAATAAATATAAAAAAAACTTCTCAAACTCAAGAGCTCATGGCATCTTTTCACTGGAAATAACTTGGTTGCCCTCCATAGAGTCCCGATCTTGTGCACAGCGACTACCACTTCTGGGTGGTCAGCATCACAATGATGGTGATGAGGTCAAAACGGCTGTGTTGCAGTGGTTGTCAAATCGGGTGGCAGACTTCTATACTGATGGGAATCGAAAGCACATTGTTTATGTGAAAAAGTAAACTAAGGGACAGGCTTTCACGTAAAAATAAAATTGTTAAGAAAAGTTTAAAAAAAATTAATTTCATAACGGTACTTACTTTAAAAACATGGCATGTACACTCGAATTTTTAAGAAATCTACAGAAAGCCAAATTGATGAGAATTTTAAACTGTTATTTTTTGTAGTATGAAGAAACACTCAATGTTATCATTTCAAATAAAAAAACAGCTACTATAGAAAACTATTCAACATATTTGACATTGTTACACAAACAAAACAAAACTGAAGATCTATTGCAATATGCAAAGAAGATGCATAATCTATTCGAATTGGACACTATATCACTGAACTGGATATGTAAACTTTGTAATGAATCCTTTGTGGAAGATCATAATATATCTGATGAAACATTATCAATTATGAATACTTTTTGCGATAAACTAATTCGACTGAATGCTCAGTCTTCGATGGCCTTATTTACCAGGGCAGCGATTTGTTTCAAGGAAGACAAAATATCAGAAGCCATAGAATTGCTGAGGACAGGTAATTTAATTATTTTAGATTTTTACTACTGGTGTTTTTTTTCCTCCCTCAGGGCTCGTCCGCGTCTATGACACACCCCCCCTCCCCCCAAATAACACCGCAGCTTTTGTCTTATTGTGCATTGTCTTTTCTACTCCACCCATTCCAAAATCACTGTGCCTTCAACTAGTCTGCACACATTGGTAGGGTGAAGTTTTATATTGCTCTGTCTCTGGTCTAGGCTGTCCGTAAATCAGTTGTCTTTTCCGGTCCAGAGCTTTACACTCGCACAAGATGTGCTGGGCTAATTCCTCCCCCTCGCTGCAGAGTCTGCATGCTAGGTTCCTCTCGAACCGCTCCATTTTATGCAGGTGTTTCTTGACAGCCATGTGTCCCGTCAAGAGTCCTGTTATGTTCCCGAGCAGTCCTCTGCTAAGATTTATCAGCTCCACAGCTCTCTTTAAACTGGGTTCCCCAATTACTAACTTCTCATGTCTGAGCCCTGGACAGTCTGCCCAGTACAATTATGTTTGTTTCTGACCCAGGACTTAATGAATCCCCTGGCAGGGCTCTTCGTCACGCCCAGGACTGGTTCTGGTCCCATAAATGTTTCTGCTGATCCTCTCTTCACGATACTGTCAGATTCTTCATTGCCTTTGACCCCCGAGTGACCCGGCACCCAGATTAGGGTGACCTCATTTTGCCGAGCCAGGTCGCTCGTCTCGTCTCTGCATTCACCTACCAGCCTGGAGTTTACCTGTGGGTTACTTAGAGTCTTAAGGGCTGCCTGGCTGTCTGTAGCTATGAGGATCCGCTTGCTGGTGTAGCCCCTCCTCTTAGTCTCACGCATGCAGTGCAAGATGGCGTACATTTCGGCCTGAAAGACTGTTGCATGAGCTCCGAGGGAAATACTGTGACTTACCATCAGTCCTTCTGAAAAAACGCCTGCCCCCGTCCCACTCTTCCCGCCGAATCCATCCGTGAACCAAACGAGTGCAGCCTGTGGTGAGCCCAGCCTCTCCCCCCGCCATGCCTCGTGGTCGGGGATTTTCACTGTAAACTTGTTTTCCTGCAGATTCGCGGGCTCGCGAAGTCTGACCTCATTTCAAGCATGGGCTCCATCACGATCTCCTGAATTTTGCAGTGGCCCCTACAGCCTGGGTTGATGCCCCTGCAGTCTGGATTGATCTTCAGTCTATCATTGCAGGCTAGTCTGTATAGTCCTAGCCTGGCCTCCCCCAGCGCCATCTACATGTGTGGTAGTAAACATATATTTGTTCAGCAAAGTTCAAGCCTGTCGCATCCTGAATTACATAGCGTTGACAGATTTCAAATATCCTATTTAAACTTGGAGTAAATAGTATATGGAGTTTTAAATGGCACACCCTGTATATTGTATGATCCTTTTCTGGCCAGGCTGTCTAATTCTGACCTGGGGATATTTGTATTATTAATTATTATGAAGAAGTGCTTAATTTTAAATTAATTTCAGTAACTTCAGTGAGACCAGGTCTTCTGCATGCTTGGATTTTATTAACTGAAAGTTTTGTGATATTAAAATTCTATGATGAAGCTCTCCAAGCTTCAGCAAAAGCAGATAGATTGTTACAGTCAATACAAAACTCAAACGCAGTATTAAGGAAGAAACTGGATTATCTCTTGTTGGAAGTGAAATCATATTCGAAGAATACTGAAGACTTAAAGAAAGCTAAAGAAATTTATGACAAAGTAAGTGTATTATCTTATCATAACTATAGGAAGTTATTCAACACGAGTTCGTCGGGAAGTACCTGTAGAGTTGGGACTCTGAGGCCGCCGGGTTGGGTCCTGTATTCAGACAGTCGATTTTTTCATTTGAATGTGGTAGCCGCATTTTAATAAGTTATGGTTGGTGTCCTTCATTTGTAAGTGTGTGTGTAAGCTCTTTCTGTACAAGTATAAGAGTCAGAGTGCGGGAGTTGTCTACTGTGGAATTAAAAAAAAATTATTTGGTGAATCACTTTGACAGCTCTGGCCATTGGCAGAATTGATGAACGAACTGTATAAGATGGAACAGTGATATACCGAGGGTCTTTTTCAAAAGTGGCTCACTACAATAACTTTTTTATTTTTTGACATAAAACGTCACAGATAAATAGTGTACTTAACTTTCAGCTTCAGGTTGAGAGTGCTCCTTCCTGGCGATTTTGTTGAAGGGGACTCCTTGATGATGTTGTTGTTGAGGGCTCTTACTAATGATGTTCCATTCAGGGGGCTCTTAATGATGTTGTATCCAGGGGGCTCCTTACTGATGTTGTATTCAGGGGGCTCCTTACTGATGTTGTATTCAGGGGGCTCCTTACTGATGTTGTATTCAGGGGGCTCCTGACTTACGATGTTCTTTACTAACGGTGTGCCATTCAGGGGGCTCCTTCACGGTGTTGTTACTAACGGTGTGCCATTGGGGGCTCCTTACTTACGGTGTTGTTGAAGGGCTCTTTACCTACGGTGTGCCATTCAGGGGGCTCCTTCACTAACGATGGTGTAGAAGGGGGCTCCTTACTTACGGGGTGCATTTCGTTCATTTAGTTAGGCATGCTGTTTTCCGAGTAAAATTTAGCTGTAAGATTTCATCTCTTGGTTGACTTTAAGCAGTAAGCAATTACTTGAGGAAATTTCTATTTCCTATGGAGATAGAAAATTAACATTTGGTACATATATGTAAGTACTACAAGTCTCTTTAAAAATTTGTGTTACAAATTTCATTAAAGTTCCAGGATTTTTTTTTATTATTTACAAGGGGAATGGATCTGCCAAATTATAAATATAGCAGGTATTTTTCCTTATTAATTGCTTGGATGGTTTTGTTTTAGTCAACCTAATCAAACTAGTTTTTGCAAACAACACAATGTGTGTGTGTTTTTGTTTCTCTAACTTCAGCCTATTTCCGCGACTATGGCCAATCACCGACGCCAGGGAGCAGTTTCACCTCATTATCCTGGGAATTTTGCTGAACCCCTGCCTTTCTGTAAGGAGGGCGGAACGTGCAGACATTCAACTTGCTCAAATACAATGCCAGAACCTCAGTTGATGTTAATGTTACAGTTTGTACTGAAAAAGTGAAAGGAGTACACTGGGATCGAACCCAGTACCCTTCGGTTCAGAGGCACACGTGCTTACCCCTGAACCACCCAGGTTCTAAAACAAAACAACATAAAGGGTTTTTAAAAACAAATTATTAGTTCTTCGCGAAGCTCATTATGTTATTTTTCTTTAATTTAGTACCCACGCTGCGTTTTAGTATGGCCTAAGATTGTAGATTCTAGCTTAATGGGAAATTGAGTTATCAAATTTGAAATATTTTTACAACAATTCTCTGCCAAATAACATACTTGCTGCACCTAGACCCTTTTCAGCACTTATTTACTCTAGCTGTCATGCTTTTTTTTTAATGATAAAAAATTGTAGCTCTCTATGTGAAACTGGCAAACAAGGTAACCTCAAATTCATTTTTGGAAAAATATTTTAAACAAATGAAATGAGGTAAGAATTTAAACATAATTTGAAAATCTAAGTTCGCTGCTTCATCGCGGGGTTCTCCTTCACCTTCTGCATCCCTACAACCGCCCACAATGCATAAAAAAGAACAATGTAAACAAAAACAATTTCTTGAAACCAACCCCCAAGAAAGTTGCGAGACTTGCGGTGAATAGGGGTTCTGCGCTGAGTAAACAGGATTTTAAGGAAGTATAGCTGCAAAATGGAATAAAGGCAGCTTATAGTGGTCCAACTAAGCTGGTTTTTTGCACTTTTCGCTCACCTTTCCTTTTTATCTTCTTCCCCGCCCAGCACCCCTATTAACTCCTGGTCCCGTAAGTTTCTTGGGGACTGTTTGCAGAACATTTTTCTTGTGGTATGTGCATCCAGAATGGATTCTAAGCATGTTTCTGAATTTTTTTCTCTAAAAGTCCCCCTTGTGCTAAACTGCAAATTTACCGAAGCTTTTATTTTTATTTACAAAAGGAATGTACCTGTCAAAGTATAAACGTGGCACGTATTTTTCCTTATTAATCGTTTGAATGATCCGTTTTAGTCAACACAATCAAACCAGTTTCTGCAAACAAAATAACATAAAATGTTTTTAAAAACAAATATGTAGTTATTTTTTAAATGTAGTACACACACTGCCTTTATATGGGTTTTACTATCAAAACTAAAGATTCTAGAGTGCTGGGAAATTGAGTTATCACCATTTGAAATATTTTTACGAAAATTCGCTACCATAACGCACTCGCTGCACCTAAACTCTTTTCATCACTTATTTACTATTACTGTATAGTAATACAGTAGCTACATGCATTGGTTAACAGCCTGAATATGATGCACACAACCACTTTCTTATTTGTTTAATTGGATAGTAAAATCATAATATTATACTACAGTCGACGGCCGAAGGCATTTGTTAACGTTAGGTTAAAATTAAAAGTAATTATTATTTACCTACTCCTGTTTGTATTAACCTTAGAATATAGGTCTTTATTTTATATTGTAAGATTCTAAGGTATTAGCGGAGTCGATTTCGAGGTTATCTGCTCCTTCCTTGTATAATGACGCCTGTTTTTTAAATGTTGTGAATAAAAACGTTAAGTTCCTCAGCACAATAAATTTTTCCTTCATAATGTATCTTGTAGTTTTAGCTATTTGTCGTTATTTAAGTTTGGTGATATAATCTTTTTTATTTTTTGTCTTCTATTTTTAGTTGGATTGCGAAGAAGACAAACTGAATTGCTTGCCCCACCTTATCAGAGCAAACATAAACATGGGGAAGTATGCTGAGGCAAAACTTTTAATAAACGAGCACAAGAACCATAAAAATATTGCAGATATCTTAAAACTTCTTATGGCACAACTACTACGGAAACAAGAAAACTATAAAGGAGCCCTAAAACTCCTGGAGGAGGAGGATATTGAAATGTCCGACTGGTGGATTGAAGTAGGGACATTATACAGATTGTTAGGAGAGTATGATAAATGTTTAACGCCGTTTTTAAAGGTAAGCTGCTTAATTGCTAGTTTCTTAGTAAAAATGATATTCTGAAAATTGGACTGTTCCAATAAATTTTGTACTAGTGACAATATACTATATAGTCTTAAGGGATACTAAATAAACTTAGCAGATTAATGTATAGTCAGAGAGATAAAAGTGAGTTCCTTTGTGTCTTTCCTTGTGTTAACCTCTTTTGACCGCAGCCTCCCCACTATGTTAAAAAGTCACCATGACAGGGTCCATTGATGTGAAAAGTGTCCCAGTGTTTCTCCTGCAGCAACTTGTAGCGTAGATGTGTGCATGCATATGTATGTGTGTGTGTGTGTATGTGCACATGAAGAAATAATGTGCATTTTCTGTCCTGAACCTAGTGTTAAGTACTGGATGTATAAAGCCTATTGACGTGGGTGCATATACATGAGTGTATATGCGCTCGCGTACATGTGTGTAAGTTTTAATTTTAGTATATATTTTTAATAAACAGCAAGTGTATAGGGAGATAAAAGAAGACAAAAGAAATAAGTTAAAGAGCTTGTTAGATTAACATTATTAAGACAGATTTTGCTATTGTGGAAAGCAAGGTCAAATGCATCCTTGTTCATTTTAAAGATTGACAGTGACAGAATGAGCCAGTTCTCAAGGTCAAAACTCTAATCCACAAAAAAAAACTGCTAGTTTAAATAGAGAGCCACTGTCACTAAAATTATGTGTGTGTTGTGTGTGTTTTTGTTTCTTTATCGTGTCTATTCTCGTGACTATGGCCAATCACGGACGCCAGGGAGCAATTTCACCTCACTATCCTCGAAATTTTGCTGAACCCCAGCCTTTCTGTAAGGAGGGTAGGGATACAATTTTGTGTTTTCTTTTGGAAAAAAAAAATCTCCGGAAAATAACAAAGTAAGTGCAACCGAATTTGGTAGGCGAGTTTGTATTATAAGGAGTGAACCATGTACCAAAATTCAGGTCTGTAAGTTTAAAGACAAAAAAGTTATGGGCATCTAAAGACAAAAATTTGGGGTTTTCCTCAAAATGTCAAAGTCGCGATTTGAAGCGTTGACATTGGCAACATTTAAGCAAGGAACCTGAAACAAATACGGGTTATGTAAAGGAACTGTCACAAGGAAAGTGGTCTGCAAACCCTTAAGTTTCAGCTTCAGCCGCCATTGTCCTTCATTATACTACTACATTATTAAGTACGTTAAGAATGTGTTGATAGTACCACTTACGAAGCTGATAAACCAGTCTTTCAAGGAGAATATCTTTCCAGATATCCTAAAAAATGCCTTGGTGTTACCACTCTTCAAAAAATGTGATCCTGATGAAATAAATAACTACCGGCCTATATCTTTACTACCAGTAGTGTTCAAAATAATAGAAAAATGCATGGTAAAACAAATGGTAAAATATTTTGAAGAAAACAACTTGTTCAGCGCATGCCAATTTGGTTTCAGACAAAACAAGGGCACTACGCTGGGCATTCTGGACTTGGTCTCCCATATTTTAGATGCATACCATAATAACAGATATGATACTGTATTATTCTGTGAACTAAGTAATGCCTTTGATTGTGTCGGCCATGGGACTCTCCTTGCAAAACATGAGGCTTACAATTTTTGTGCTGGTAGTGTCGCTCTGCTGCGATCTTATCTGGAGCATAGGTGTCAGTCAGTGCAGTGTGCTGGAGTGACATCGGGGAGGAGTGAAATTTCTGCAGGTGTACTGCAGGGGTCCGTTCTGGGACCCATTTTGTTCCTGATATATATAAACGATCTGCCATAGTGTAGCAGTTCTAGCGAGTTCACGCTGTTCGCCGATGATACAACGATATCTGTCACTGCTGATAGCCTTGAGGGTTCTTTGGATATTCTATGTTACAATATTCCTAAATTTTGTATTTAAGGAACTGATATATGAAGATTGAAGAATTTTGGGTAATTCGATGTTCGATTTTTTTGAATTTCTAAAAAGTTTGAAGTTTGACTGTGAATTTTAGGCATACAAGTTTCGAGGTTCGAGGCAACATATTTGCTTGGGTTCATTCATAGTTCGGTTCGAACAAAACGTGTGTTCGCACATGTCTAATCTCTATATCTTTTGTTTGTAACCCTTTTGCCCAGTTTCACAAAGCTCAAATATTTAACGGGCGGTTAGGTAATCAAGGATTCAGACGACCAGTCACAAACTATGATTCGGCATTTTGCTATGACAACCAAATATTTTGAAGCTGTGATTGGCTGTATTAAGCCATGATTAACTAACCAGCTGTTAAATGTTAGATCGAGCTTTGGGAAGCTGGGCATAAGACTGTAGAGCATAAATTATTACTAATATTATTTATTGCAGGCTGCAAAATATGATCCAAACAATTACATTGCATATCTACAACTGGGACACTACTATCAGGAAATGAACCATCTAGACAAAGCAAGACGTTGTTATGAAAAAGCTTTTCATATCAACAATAAATGTTCGGAAGCTGGTATTGAGCTTAGTAAGATGTATAGGAAACAGAAAAAGTGGGCAAGTTATCTGTTACTAAAGACATGTGAATTTTCATTGTCTCTTTCCGTTATAGGATGAAAATATACAACTACTGGAAAGTTTAACTGTGAATCCGATAAACAAGAAGAACTGCTGGGCATATCTACAGCTGGGATTGAGTTATTTAGAACAAGAAAATTACGCAAAAGCTGTAGATAACTTGAGATATGTTGTCAGGATTGATACAGAAAATATGTAGGTTTCCTTTCAGCTCAAGAAATAATGTACTTATTATGCTTTTGTTGATGATATTTCTGTTGATTAGTGAGATATATGTCTTATGTATTTAAGTATATCAAATAGCCACTATTAGTGAAAGTGAGCATGTGTGTAGAATTATCGTGCCAGAACAGAGCATGCAGCTCACCATTTTAGGGCCTCCTCCGTGCACCATTGAACAGTCAACATGTCGCATCGTTGTAGTATAACTAGATCATATGTTACCCATAAGTGTCATTTACGTTGTTAATAAATTTCATTTGTGGAACCTAGGAGTTATTTATTAGCATCACACACGTTAAACATATCATTTGGCGACGAGGATGTGATGATGGTCATAATTAACTCGTAGGTTCCACCAATAATATGTATTAACAACATTAACAACACTTGGACCTTCTGTATTTCAGCCTTTGTAGCCAGATAAAGAATGGTTCCACTAAAATGCAGATGAGGCAGTATAGTGGTGTTATAAACAATTGCCCTTGAATATCTTGACGGACAGGTACCAACTCGACCCAATACACCTGTTTTTTAGATATTTTCTTACATATGTAATCAACATGATCATGAAATCTAAGTTTTATCATCTAAATACTTAACTTTATTTACAGTCCCTAAAATTTGATCTTCTAATTTTATTTGACATACTGACTTTAATCGTTCCCTATCCTTGTCTTTTCCAAAAATCATCACCTTTGTTTTATGTATATTTAATTTTAATTTATTATTTTTTAGCCAACACCCAACTAGCAATTGGATGTTTTATTGTAGTCATAAGAACGTTTATAAAACAGTTTTTACAAAACTTGACTGTTCCTATAAATGTTTTGGTAACGTTTATACAACACTTATAAACGCAAAATGGGTGCAGGTTTATACAACACTTTAGTTATTTGGTTTATTTTATAAGGGATGTGTAAGGTGTTATAGAATAGTTTTAGAAATGTTTACCGAGCTGTAAAATAATATGATATACGGTATTTATAAAACAGTTTTATAAGGAACAATAATAAAACTAAAAATCATTTACCATGGTGCCAATTATAGAGCCTTAATAGAGTTACTATAAAACATATTTTATTAGAATTTCTTTATAGTATTTACTTTGCAACTTTTTGTTGCATACTGCAATACCTATAAGAGTGATTTGTCATTTAAATGTTTTTGTTAGAACTATTTTATCCTAAAATTGTTCTCTAATATTACAAAAGTAATATAAGTACTAAAATATGATGGCGTAATAAATAATGTTAGTACAGTGTGAAAATTAAACTGAAAAAGTCTCCTTTTGGCTACCAGCAAGATGGATTTCACCTGCCAAGAAAAATTTTCTGTGTAAAGTATGCTACATATACGATAAATTTTGAAGGGCCCTCGAAATAATGAATATTTCGTTAATTTGTAAAATTATTAAAATTATTAACTGGAAATTAAATTTTTTGTTTTTTTCATTTTATTGACCTAAACCCATTCTGTTACACATTTCGCATGTTTTATATTCATAATATATTGTGAAAATTGTCAGGTCACAAATATTTCTATATTTATTAATTGTTTTTTTTTCTTCGTTCAAGATGGCTACCAAACAAATACGGGAATTGCATAAAAACATGGCGTCTGCTTTATAAATCACTTTTATCACGACTTCAACCATTACAGAACTATTTTATCTCTTAAGACACTGCTACAAAACAGACGATATATTAAAAACCTGTAATATGAACAGAGACGTATTTAAACAAAAATAAAGTAGGCTTGGCAGTGACTTTTATTGTCAATTTTAAAGTTTGGCTTTTACAGTAAAAGTAGATTAGCGCCACCGATATTTGCCAAGTCTCTATGTATGCTTTACATTATTACTACATTTTTTCTCCCCATTTCTACAAGGGATCAAAAAGTTTTAGGATTTTGATATTTTCATTTTACTATAATCCTCTGCAGTTAATAATAAAGCCAATTTCTTCACTTTAATTAATTTTACGTCAAATAATAATTTCGGATCTTAATGCATGCACGTGCATGTGTGAAGGAGTGTATGTGCGCAGAATGATTTTGGAAACACAACGTTCAAAAGGTTTGAGCTAATAAGTTCATTTTTTGGTATAAGTTACATTGTGCTACAAATTGAATCATGACTTCCACATAGCTGTGATAATTTATTCTCTTTAGAAAGGCATTCTCATGGAATGAATTTAGGGCCCATGAGTGGACCACAAAGAAAATATTTGTATTCCTGTACCCATAAACTTTTGAAAGTTGTATTACCCGAGTTTTATTGAAAAAATGACAATTTCCACCAAATCACCCCTTATTTATCCCCTACCCCCTGAAGTGATCTTGGCTAAAAACAATTCGAAGCGTTCTTTGTCGGGTGGTAACTGGGTACCAAATTTGAAGATGATACATCACTTCGTTCGAAAGTTATTGCACCTATTAACAGAGAGACCAACCGAACGAGAGACCTACAGACAAAAAAATGTCGTTCCAGAATCAAGTTATCCATATGTTTTGAGACCTTTTACGCTGTTACCAAAAAAAAAAAAAATACTTTGCGTGTGTACACACAAAAATTATTGAAATGCATTTCTAAGTCTACTAAAAAATGGTTTCCTAATCTCGTTAACATGTTAGTCGCATGTTTAGAGGAAGACAAGAGACGATACGTTCAACTGTCAAACCATTAAAAACTCCACATGACATCATGCACGTAGTTCTGCGAAAACCATATAATTCATAGGTGTAATATCTCTACTTGTTGTATCATGATCATGAGTAACTAACCATTAACAACTATTTATGGCTAAGTACGGTCCTGTGCCCTAATATTTGGGCAAACTGATGATCATATTGACAGTGTGGCTTCAGATGGCGCAGTAAGCAGATTGTTACACAAACAGCACTTATAGAGCTTTAAAATAATATGTTTCCCATTGCTGCACTGAGAAAGACCTGCGCGTAGCTCTATAACACATATGGTGTATTTAATTGTTCTATAAAAGCATTTTTGGCAACACTTACACATCAGTATAGTGCTAAACTCACGTTAGCTGCCATATTTATGCAACATAAATGTAGTAGCAATGTGACTTAACCTCAAATCCAAATTGTTGTTTGTTGTGCTGCTTACTATGTAAAACACTACTAACATGTTTATTAACAAATTTGCTACTTTCTAAAATATTTTTATATTTATTGACTTTCCCTCGAAAAGCACCGCTTCTTTTTACCTGTTTCCATTTATTTATTGATTGCAAATTGTACATGTTTAGAAATTACACGCTACAAAATACACATAACTTGCCACGAAATAAAAACTATATAATGGTGATTCTTACAAAAGCTATAATATGTTTTATAAAGATCCCAGCGAACGCACTTTTATGCAAAGGAATAATTTTGTACTATAATTGTTTTCTAAGTATTCTATTACAGTCGCGTTCCATCCAACAATAAAATAGTTTTTTAACACCTGTGTTCAAGTAGACTATGCTATTTGCAGCTATATTGTATTGTAGAAAATGTTAACAAAACTGTTTTATAATTGCTCACATAATTACTTAAAGAAAAGCTTTATAAATGTTTGCAAGTTGACAGATATGTTTGGAAGATCGTTGTTATAAAGCCATTACCGAACAATTTTGTTCTGTAAGCTAATATATTCTATAACGATTGTTGTATAGACGTTTACAAAACAACGAAAAACGAAATCTCTAAAATGTTTTATAATTCTGCTCTAAGACCATTCTAACAATAAATTTAAAGAAGCATTTTGTTGCGAGAAGCTAAATACTTACCTTGGCAGTCTTAATAGAACAAAACTGCTTTCGAAGTGCAGTAATATAACAGTAATACAACAAATTTGCACGATTATTTAAAAATTATGGAACATTTTTGTTAGTTGGGCATGCAATACCCTTCAATTGATTATTTAATTTTGTTGCTACTTGTTCTGGGTCCTTACCACTAGCATACACCACCATATCATCTGCAAAGAGGTGGAAGTCACAATCTGTAACCACCTTACCGACATCATTCATATATAAGATGAAAAGAACAGGTCCAAGCATACATCCCTGCGGCACCCCCACTGTAATTTGCATAACACCTGACACTGCATCCCCACACCTTACCTTCTGAAATCTATTGTCTAAAAAGCTATGTTACCATTTTAGCACTACACCACCTATTCCATAACATTCTAGCTTTCACAACAATCTTTCTCTATCGACAGTCTCAAAAGCACGTTATAAATCGAGAATCACCACAAGAGTAGTCAGTCCGCCATCCTGGGTGTCCTTCCAGTGGGTAAGAAGGTGCTGAAAAACAGCCTCATCACTGTAAGGCTGTCTAAAGCCTGACTGTTGTTTTATTAAAATATTGTTTTCTCTAATAAAATTAATTAACTGCATATACACAGCCTTCTCCAGAACCTTCATCTCCGATGAAATTGTATTTACACCTCTAAATTCTTCTGCAATAATTGTGAATAGTACTTTTCTTATTGGTATTACAGTCGAGACTTTTAAATCCACTGGAACACCTGTTTCTAGTGAACAATTTATTATGTGTAGCATATTTTCTGATTCATTTAAAGTTAGTTTTAACAATTTTATAGGTATATCATTTGGACTTCCTTTGTTTGGTAATGTACATATGATGGTCCGCAATTCATCATTTGTTAGCATTTAAAACTTTCAAGTCTACTGGTAGAAGGTGCTCTAACAATAGATGTAATATCATTATTATCACATGGAGGAAATGAACCCACAATCCCATCCATACTCTTTATAAAATATTCATTAAATCTATGGGCAATCGTATCTATGTCATTAAATGTTTCACTACTAAATTTCACTTCATCAAATATGTGATATGATAAAACAATTTCCATAATTCCTTGCGTAAACGAATGATGTTCATTCTGACTGCATTTTTGTTAAATTTGCAATTTGCCTGCTCCAATAAATGTGACCCCCCCCCCCCCTATAAGCCGTTGTTCTTCTTTGGGTGCCATCTCCACTAATGGAGGTTAGTGACTGCAACAGCAAACTCCTCTCTATCCTCCGCCGCTCTCATCAAGTCCTCAAAGCCCAGACCTGTCCAATATCTTATGTTTCTTAGCCATGACAGTTTCTTTCTGCCTACACTTCTTTCCCCTCTAGTTTACCTTTAATTATGAGCTGGGTGATATAATATTTGCAACAAGTGGCTCAGATATGCTGTCTTCCTCCGCTTGACAACCTGGAGAAGCTCTCTGTCTCTGTTCACTTTGCGTAAGACCTCTTCATTTCACACTCTTGCTGTCCATGGTGTTTTTGGTATGCGCCGATAGACCCACATCTCGAAAGCTTCCAGTTTATTCATGCTCGTTATTTTTAAGGTCCATGTCTACTCCATACAGAAAGACTGACCATATGTAGCATTTTGCTAACCTTAACCTTAGATTTATCTCGAGATGTGAATCGCAAAGAAGGCTTAGTATTTTTGTAAAGTTGCTTTTGGCTTGTGCAATTCTGGAATTTATTGCTTTTTCTGAGTTTAATTGGCTCTATCCAGCATCCCAAGTATTTATAATGGTTGACATGTTGTAATATGTTATTATTTATAATGAAGGGTATATGTACATTCTGTCTTCTCTGCATTACCATCATTTTCGTTTTCCTCTCGTTGATCCGCATTACAAATTCTGAACATGTCTGATTTAGCTGATCTAGAATATTTTGTAAGCCGGTATCCGTATCTGCCATTAATATGGTGCCGTCAGCGTATCTAATAGTGTTTATCCGAACGCCATTTACTTTTATACCGTCATTAACTTTCTCAAGAGCCTTTTTGAACAGAAGCTCGGAATACAGATTAAACAACATGGGTGACAATACGCATCCCTGTCTTACTCCTTTCCCAATATTTATGCTGTTAGAAGTTTCGCCCTCTATTCGAATTTTGGCCACTTGGTACCGGTATACGTTTTTGATTAATGTTAAGCTTATGCCATCTAGACCTATATTTCGTAGGGCGTCTACCAATTTCGGAAGCTTCACTCGATCGAAGGCCCTCTCAAAGTCGACAAAACAGAGAAAGATGTCCCTGTGTTGATCGTAACACTTTTGGCACAACACTTGTAGGCTAAACAGCGCTTCTCTTGTCCCTATACCACTCCTAAAACCGAACTGATAATGTCCTATCTCTGCTTCGCATCTTCTAAATAACCTGTTATGTAATATTTTTAATAATATCTTAAGGGCATGGTTTATAAGACTTATCAGCCTAAAGTCCTCACATCTGTGGGAGTGTGGTTGTTTTGGCAAGGGTACGAAGATCGACTCCATTCATTCGTCTGGTATTCTTCCTGTCTCTTAAATTTTATTAAACAGGGAGACCAGTAAGTTGAGGTTGCTCTCGTTTATCAGTTTCAATATCTCCAGGTAAATTTCGTCGGGTCCTGGGCTTTTATTTATTTTAAGCTGTTTAATGGCGACTTCTACTTCCCTCTTCAGAATTGTTGGGCCTTCGTCGTTCTCGACTAAAAGTTCTTCGGTTCTGTCCTCTTCGAATAGGTTCTTGATATAACTTTCCCATTTCTTCAATTTATCTTGAGTGCTCTGTATTAGATGTCCGTTGTTGTCCTCTAGTAGATGTTGTGAATGTTTCCTGTCGCTATGCGTAAATTCCCTAATTTCTCTGTACATATTGAAAAAATCATGTCTGTCCTGTAGTTCCTCTATTACCCTACATCTCTCATTCATCCAGTCCTCTTTTGCTACCTTTATTTTTGTTCTTATTTCACTGTTCTGTTGTTTGTATTCCGATGTATTTCTTTCCGATGTAAAGCCGTTGTTAACTGACTGTTTTCCGAAAACTCCTGAACTGTCGTTCTTTCAACACGGTTGAATAAATTGAAATCAAGCTGCATGTTCTTCTGTCCACTAAGGGGTTTTGAGTACATTAAGGCTGTCCCTGGTTCAATTTCTGATTGGAAGACGCCAGCCCCGGAAATTTAACACTTACTCAAGCGGTTTTGTATTTCCTGCAACTGTGTTGCATATTTTATAGGGGCATGTTTTAATTATCTAACAATATTCATAATTATATTATAATTTAGCGATGGCTAAATTATACCATAATTATTGTAAACCCCCATTGGAACCTACAGATTTACTCTTCCAGAATAAGAATAAGATGACAAGATTAATCAAATAGATGACAATCAATTAGAATAGAATTTTTCAAGCAAGTACCTTGCGTACAGCACACACTGTAAAACTGGATTTCACACGCCTGTCTCTCAGTTTTTTGTAGGTGTAAATGTGGAAGTCAGTGAAATTGAAATTACTCTTAAAATGGGAACTGTGTAAAAAATGCTGGAGACAGAGGGTTAAGTTTGGACAATAAGGCAACATCGTCTTTGAACTGTACAATTTGTACTAGAGGTGTGCGAAGCTTCGAAATTCCGAACCGAACCCGAACTCGAACCGAACCTTCGGTTCGAAAATATGTTCGCACGAGCGATGTTGAAGTAGTTCGAAGTTCGAAATATGTAATTCTTCAAAATAGTTCGAAGTTCGTTGCTCAAAAATACTTCGAAATGTCACTCTACAGACATTGAATGTTGCCAAAGGTAGCGAAGTTGCGGCCTCTTTAACTCGGTAGCGGCACTTTAAACTCGTTATCGGTCTCATTGAGTCGATAGCGTAATTTCAGGAGATTTCACTCATGCATATTTTTGACAGTAGATGGGACACATTGAGACACGACGGAGCCATTTATCAATCACGGAATATTTTTTCTTGTATGTCCTAGCCTCCCAACACCTATTTCAGTAACAACATTATGATGGCGGTGTTCGAAGGCGATCAGTAACGTAAATTTTCAGAACTTGAGGATAATTGTAGATTGTCTTTGGAAAACACTGGTTTCAACATGCTTTATTACACACTGAGCCAAAACAGTTAAATATTCACAATCAAGAGACAGTTCAAACTTGTAAGTGGTTATTTTATACCTATCATGCTCACTTTGAACTTTCTCAATCTGTTTGCCTAGCCAATACCAAACAACATATTTATAATTGAGCTTATCTATAGATCTAGAAATCTAAAAAAGTTTAAAATATTTTTTGTTTTTGTGTTTTTGATTTAATGTGGACCCATCTCCACAATGATCAGCACCGGAAGGCATTTTCAGCCAATCAACCTGCAAATTTGTCGAATCCTTCTTTTTTGTAAATGTTACAATATTCCTAAATTTTGTATTTAAGGAAATGATATATGAACACTGAAAAATTTTGGGTAGTTCGATGTTCGATTTTGAATTTATAAGAAGTTTGAAGTTCGACTGTGAACCTTAGACATACTATTTCAGAGGTTCGAAGTTCGAGGCAACATATTTGCTTGGGTTCGTTCATAGTTCGGTTCGAACAAAACATGGGTTCGCACACCTCTAGTTTGTACAATTGTGATTGTTTCCCAATATGTCTTATATATCAGGTTTAGAGTTGGCCATTTTCAAAAATTATTTCAGTTGTATTCGAATTCAATTATATGTTTAAATTAATTTAAATGATATTTAAGGAGTTTTTACTAATTGCAGCAATTGTTGGGAGTCTTTGGCTGATGCCTATTTAGCAAGAGGAGCGTACGTATCAGCATTGAAGTGTTATCAAAGAGCTACAGAATTAAGTGAAAATGTTCTCTATCCTTTACTTCAGATAGCAACAATAAAACAGGTATGTCATAGGTTATTTCAAGAAGTATGGCAATGTATTTACATATTAAAATATACAAAGATTTAATCAAGGCGTCGATCGCGCACACCGCAGCAGCGTCCGGCCGATCACGCACGGCGTCTCGTCTTCTGTGCGCGCTCTCCCTCACGGGGTCCGGGCAGCCAGAGAGACGGCCTCCATCGCCGGTCGCCCCGCTAATAATTACCACACGTCTTCATTGCATATGTGAGTGACATGCTGGCGGAGATATGACCGTCGAGACGTTGGACGAAATTTCGAAACTTACACGAGTCATCTGGATTTACCTTAACCATGCGTTTTGGTAAAGAATCCCATTTCGGTTGCTTTCAACCTTTCTGGGTCTCATCATAAGTACACTTGGAGAACCCACATCACCACAACACATATTTCAAAGACCTTACGATCGTTTCGCTGACAACGTCAGCGTCGTCAGAGGATGAAAAATTCTCTTTCACATAGTGGGTCTCATCAGTTAGGCGAAGAAGCCGAAGAGCTAATTTGATTATTACAACAATTTAAATTTATCTTATATGAATTTTCATTTAGAAAAATTCGCTAATAGATAGGTCACGATGAAAAGCTTTTGAAAAAATTCCTTCAAATGAGCGCAAATTTGGGTCCCTAATACCCAAAACCAAGGTCCGTTAAAATTTGTATATGTAATTCTTATATAACTGATTTAAACGAAACTTGGCACATATCTTCATTGTATTAAGACCATGGACGAGTTTGTATATCAGCTATAACGGACATTTTTTCCCCCAAAAATATACAAAAATATTTTTGAAAACGCTATATTTTTGTAAGTATCAGAGTAACTGGAATGAGACTTTACATGTGGCTAGAAATGGTGCGAATAAACCTATGTTGTGAATTTTAAGTAATTTGGCACATAATATTTAGTTTTTTCCAAATTAAAAATAAAATCTGAAAGACATGCGTTGAAATGACTTAGTGGTTAAAGTCCAACAGAGAGAGAGTAGTTCACCTTGCATCAACGCTAACCAAACTGAATAAATAACAGGCATAAAACTTACTACCCGAACCAACAATCGTGAAATCTCGGCCACAAATATGGAAAATGATAGACGACATGAAATTCAAAATTTGCCAAGTGATTGTTATTTAACTGAGCGATTCATTCAATTTATAAAATACACTATATTTGCAGTTTGATGAAGGGCCCCAAATACAGTTTTTGCACAGCATAGATATATTATGCTGTCGTTTTAGACTGAAAGTGTAGCATAATATCATATTATTGTTTGCTGACGATCTAAAATTATTTTCCAGTATCACAAGTCCTTCAGACTTTTTTAAGATTCAGTACGACATTGACAACTTAATAAGCTGGTGTCTTAACAATGGGATGGAACTCAATCCATCCTAAATGCCAATCAATTTCTTTTTATAGAGGAAGGAACAGACTTGAACATACCTATTACATCAACGGTGTACCATTGAAGTCTGTTGAATTAGTTAAGGATTTGGGTGTTACATTTGATTCATCTTTTTCATTTATTCCTCATGTTTCTAATCTGATTTCTAAGCCTCTGAAGTTGCTTGACTTTATTAAAAGATGTACCTCTGATTTCACCAACATCAGATCTGTTAAAAATCGTTATTTTTCTCTTGTACGTCCTCACCTTGAATATGCCTCTTCTGTATGGTCTCCCTACTATACATGTCACTCTGTCAGTCTTGAACAAGTACCGTGCAAGTTCTAACTGGCCTTTATTAGCGGAACTCGGATTTATAAGCACGAATCGCTCAAGTTCGCACTAGCTGTCTCAGTTGGCACTAGCTCTCTCACGTTCTCTCCAGTAGAGTCACTGGCCAACTGACGCTGCCTGCTCTAGCGTAGTGTCGGTCGACTAACTGCTTCCTCGCCGACTCGGCTGTTTTCGTCGCGGGGCTTTTTCTGTCTCGCCCTAAAACTCAAAGCGCTCTTTGTATTGAAAAGAACGCACATATAGCTCGTCTTCGCTAGGATATCTTCAACCGTCCTTTAATCAGAAGCAATAAAAGTTGTTTACGAAAACGTTACCAACGAACTTCTCTTTGTCAGCACTTCAATGACTATTCTTTGTCATAAATCATTCCTATTTAAATGCGTATTTGTTTGAG
This sequence comes from Tillus elongatus, assembly GCA_964006375.1. Lineage (NCBI taxonomy): Eukaryota > Metazoa > Arthropoda > Insecta > Coleoptera > Cleridae > Tillus > Tillus elongatus. The sequence continues at coordinate 14,520,928 of OZ023264.1, forward strand.
GCACAAATTATTATTTAGGACGTTTTTTTCGTTAAAAAGAGATATTTCGACGACTCATTTTACGCTGCTAGATAATACTAAGCAATTTATAAATTTGTAAACACCTTTAGCGAGGAGTCAGAGCGGTGTTTGCCCTGCAGCAAATTTTCATAAATACTGCACAATGTATTTAAACCACCATATTTTGCACATTTCAAATGTAAAACAATTAAGACCAGTAGAATTTGAAAATAAATGCCAACAGTTAAAGCATATGCCTGTTGTCCTAAAAATGTAAGCCGACCTAAGAAATCGTGCAAGTGATATTTTGACGACGTATTTTACGCTGCTAGATATCATTGAAGCCATTTAATTTTGTAAACACCTTTAGCGAGGTTTCAGAGCAGTGTTTACCCGGCAGCGAATTTTCATAAATACTGCACAATGTATTTAAACCACCATATTTTGCACATTTTAAATGTAAAACAATGAAGACCAGCAGAATTTTAAAATAAGTGTCAAGTTAATGCATATGCCTGGTGTCCTAACAATGTAAGCCGACCTAAAATGTCGTCCATAACACAGTATTGAAGGCTAGTTATTTATATTTTACTTTTTTCAGATAATGGGAAACTATGCTGAAGCAAATACAGACTTTCAGTCGATTCTTGTAGATAATAAAGGTTATGTACCTGCTTTGAAAGGTCTTGCAGAAACCTGTATGCGTCAGGCAGCACAATGTTACAGGGATCAAAGACTTGGGACAGCTAGAGATTACTGTCAGTGCGCTGCAGATAAAATAACTTTGTAAGTTAAATAGAAACTGGTGCAAAAAAATTGCCTATTTATTTAGTTAACCCATTTACGGCTAAGCATAGAATACATTAAAAAATAAAGTGTTTTTATGTTTTATTATGATAAACATGTTATTTATAAACAATTTCTATAATAATTTTTACTAAAAATAAAACATTTTGAGTTTTATGGCATGGTGCGTTTACGCACTATTGGCCTATTGCATGAACTTGACTTTATTAGTTTATTTTGATTTGTGAAAAGAGTCAAAACAATCAGGGTGTAAGTGTGCACTGCATTTATCACATAGGTATATTGTGTGGTTTTTGTACAACCTGCATCTTTTTCGTGCGTTTTTGCTGTGTTTTATTATCATGTGACCTACATTATCCATTCTGACTGCAACTGGACCAGATTCTCTTGACGGCCTTCCAATCAGGATTGTCTTTGCAAGGGGGTCTTCACTTTTCATTAGACGCATGGATAAGTTGGATTTAAAATTTAACTGAGATATATTGCTGTCGTTTGTTTTTCTATAAATCTGCCAAAAGTTGGCTACAACACTATCAAGGGTGTTTATAAAAAGCGGCCACCACCATTTCTTTCCTCTTACATCTCCTTTCCTTTGTCACCCATTCTTGGAACAAGTCTATGGAACTACATGGTGAATCTCAGATTGTCGCTCTAGACATATCCAAAGCATTCGACCAGGTCAGGCACGCAGCACTGCTTTATAAACTTCCGGCCTGTGGCCTACCACCAAAACTCTGTACCTGAATAGCAAATTTCCTCTCCAACCGGATCATTTCTGTTGTCGTGGATGGCCATTGCTCTAAACTGTATCCAATTAATGCAGGAGTTCCTCAAGGTTCAGCTTTAGCCCCTACTTTGTTTCTTCTCCACATCAATGACCTCCTCTCTAGCACATCCAACCCAGTTCACAGTTACACGGACGACAGCACCTTCCACTCAAATATACAATATTCTAAGCCTGTCTCTTTAGCCCAATTAGATGAGGATCGCAGATTCATGGAGGGTTTTGTCTCTGTGTATCTCCAAAAAATATTAGACTGGGGAAGTAGAAATCTTGTACAATTCAACCTCACCAAATCTCAGTCTTGATTTCTATCTCATAAGAGATACACCAGCCCTAGACCAAGTTATTCAAAGTAATGAGTCCTTTTCACATTTCTGTGGATCGAAATCTCAATTGGCACCAACATGTCACATCAATTGCAGAAGCGGCTGCTAAGAAATTAGGTTTCCTCTTCCGGGCTAATACTTTTCACCAGGTAATCGCTATACCTTATATACTTCACAAATAAGGCCAAACCTCGAATACTGCTCCCACATCTGGGGTGCCGCTGCCGCTTCCACACTCGCTATCCTGGAATCCATTCAGAAGAGAGATATACGTCTCATCGGTGACCCTACCCTCACCCAAAGGCTGCCATCCCTTGGCCACACACGTGCCGTTGGTGACCTTTCTCTCTTTTTCTAGATATCTGCATGGGCACTGCTCAGAGGAGCTTTCTTCCATAGTTTCTCCACCTGCTGCCACCAACAGATCTACCAGGGGAACAGAGCGAATGCACCCTTTGTCCAGGTCACCAGACATAGAACATCTTGTTATGCCTGCTCTTTTGTCCCGAGGACTTCCAAGTTGTTGAATTCCTTGCCGGCACATGTTTTTCCTTCTCCTCCAAACCTTCAAGTCCAGAATTAACAAGTTGCCTCTTTCCTCCTTGTCGACACCCACAGTACGACAGTATTTAGGCTGTAAGCCCTCGTGGTGTGTTGTTGAAATATATAAAATAAAATAAACTTCAACTCATCCAGTCTTCCTCTCTAGCCATGACTCTTTGCATCATTGATGTTTACTTACTAAGTATACTAATCCTTTCTCTGTTCTTTGGCATAATATCCATGATGCCACAAACACGAAAAAGTAGCTAAAACGTGCTTTTTCTCACAAATACATGTGTAACTTAGTCACAATAACTGGTAAAACGAGTGACATAGGCAATAACTTAATGTAGAATGATAGGTTATGGGATATGTCGAGAAACACCTGTCACAATTGTGACAACAGTGTTGCCATGTTGAAATAATACCAAAATTCCCAATGTTCTCTTTAATTCGCACTATACTGTAACTAAAATCTGGATGTAATTTGTTTTATTTAGCAATTATTTTTAAACTTGCGTATTTTTTAGGGCTATAAAGCAGCAAGCAGACTTATCTTGTTTGTGGAAAATCTTTGCAGATTGTTGCTTTTTCGTTGCAAGATTACCTGAAAAATATTGTTGCCTGTTTATTCCAGTGTCCCTCATTGAAAACACAAGTGATAAAGGAAACAAACTAATGGAGAAAGAAGACCTGTACACGTTAGCAACAAAGTTAGCAGACAATATTATGTTGATATTTTCAACAAATATTAAACTAATATCTTTTTTTAGATCTTATTGCAAAGCAATCAGCTTATTGGAAGATAACACACTACTTTGGCATGACATTGGTTCATGTCTGCTGCACCATGGTCTTAACACTGATAATATTGTAAATGCAAAAAACTTGATTCAGAAAGCTTTCCTTGCTTCTCAGAATTGTACACTGAAAAATCCCACGCACTGGCAACATTGGAATCTACTGGGAAATGTGGCTTTACACATGGGTGAGCTCTTAAGTTAAAATTTTTATTTCAGCAAAAAATACTGTAACAAATCTATACAGATATGAACAGTGCTTGGTTTGAACTATTAAAGCATTCACCTTATTTGCCAGATCTGACACCAAGTGACTACATACTGTTTCCAAAACTCGAAGAATATTTGAGGGCAAGAATATTTTTAGACAGATCATGAAGTAAAAGTGGCTCTAAATAAGTGGTTTGAAGAAGCCGGGAAAAGATTTTATTTAGAAACTGTTAAAATTAGAGCATCATTTGGAAAAGTATGTTAGAATTAGGGGTGACTATGTTAGAAAATATAAATAATTGTTCTAGCTAGCATTTTATTATCCAGGTGTTTAAAAAAACATCCGCCAAATTTTCTACTCATATTTCATTTTCAAAATTAAGAACAAGTTTTTTGCACATGGGTCCTTTGTGGCTGCGTTATGGAGATCCAGGGTGTTTAAAAAAATTAAATTTGTTTTTCACTAATATTTCCAATACGCCTTATTTGATTTCAATGAAATTTGGTTCACGCTATTAGTCTATTAAGAGAGGTTTTTTGATACAATTTGTTATTTTGTTTTTTCACCAGTGGCGTACCTGCGGCCATTTATAATAACACACACACACAAATATTTATTTATTTATTTATTCATACACCATCCAACAGCTTAAAAGCCAAATTAAGGATGGGCCAATACACAAAACATAATAACAAACAATATTCAAACAAACTATACAAAAGAGAGTCACAAATTAGATCGCTTTGAAAAACATTTTTATCTCTGATATATTACATGAGAAGATACTTAGGCTGTCCTGCAATACAGAGTAATCATTGCACATCTGGTAAATTGGAGACGATCGCAGCAATCGCGTACGAGCAGTCGGGAGATAGAATGTGCCTGGAAAACGTGCTGCAATACGAGGCACATTGAAATTAAGTTGCTGAAGCACACTAGGGCAGTCGAACACAGAATTAACCAGTTTGTATAAAAATATAATGAAACTGCACTGCCTGCGCATCGACAGACTCTGTAGACTAAAGCGAAGAAGTAAACTTTCCTGAGGAAAACCAATAGACGGATATCGACCATCCTCACGAAAGCTAAGAAATTTTAGAAATTTCCTTTGCACTGATTCTAGACTTGCCACATGTATCTCATAAGTAGGAGCCCACACAACTGAGCCATATTCAAGTCAGGACCTAACCAAACAACTAAAGAGCAGGAGGAGGGTGTCAGTCTGTGATAAATTTTTGCTGTTTCTTATCAGAAACCCAAGAGTTTTGTAAGTGGATCTGACAGTCTGCTCATAGTGTGGTTTAAAAGATAGAGTACCATCAAAAACAATTCCAAGGTCCTTAACTGTCCCGGGGTGATCAAGTGGAAGCCCTCTTACATTGTACCCGAAAGTAACTGCGTGCTTATTTCGAGTGAAGGACATCACACAACACTTGGAAACATTCATAGAAAGACCACTCCAACAACACCATTCATCAAGGATCTGAAGACAGTTCTGGAGCTGCAAACAGTCATCAACACTCGAAATATTTGCGAAAATCTTAATGTCATCTGCATACATTAAAAAAGGAACATGTAAAACATGTTTAACTGGGTCAATAAATATATTAAACAGTAATGGACCGAGTATGGAACCCTGCGGCACTCCCGAAGTTACGTGATAGGTGATAGATTTGAAGCCCCCAACCTCAACAAATTGCCTCCTTCCATCCAGGTAAGATCTGAATAAGCCAAGCAAGCCCTCGGAGAATCCGATAGCCCTCATCCTGTCAATCAGAACAGAGTGATTTAGACAATCGAAGGCCTTAGATAGATCAGTATACACAACATCAACCTGTGAAGAGCAGACGCAATGAACTGTGTAACGTCAACTAAATTCGTTACAGTCGATCTCCCTGGAATGAAACCATGCTGAGAAATAGAGTCTGTTTTTAATGTGAAACAGTATTCGCCGAAAAAGGCAGGCCTCGAAAATCTTACAGAAGACACATAGTATGGCTATTGGTCGATAGTTTGATGGATTACCACTATCCCCCGCCTTGAAGACAGGGAAAACCCGTGACAGCTAAGAATCAGTCTAAAAATTTTCTTAAGTGGAGTCAGGAAAGCATATAAGCAGTCGCGCACCATGAAGCCAGGAACTAGATCAGGTCCACAGGACATGTTAGCCTTAATTCTCTTAGCAGCTGTAATAATTTCATCATCTGTAAAGTCATCAACAAAAAACATTGTGATGTCACCCGAAGCCAGGCTGGCGGCTGTAGCTGATGAGGTAGGGGTGGAACCAGAACATCCTGCAAAATAAGAAGCTAAACTGTCAACTGCCTGTTGCCGGTTAGATGAATTCCCAATAGAAAAGTTTTGAAGGCGCTGAGAAGAGCAGTTCCAGAATTTTTTAGGATTAAACCTAATCTCTCTTTCAGCCCTCTGAAAGTAGTTTACTCGAGAAAGATAAATGTCTCTCTTAAGTTTTTGTCTCAGCTCCCTAAATCTATCCAGAAACTCCACATTTCCAGACTTCTTAAACTTACACCATAATTATATATATATATATATATATATATATATATATATATATATATATATATATATATATATATATATATATATATATATATATATATATATATATATATATATACGTATGTATGTATGTATGTATCTAACCGATAACTCAAACAATACTGGACTGATTTTGACCAAATTTGGGAATTACCTTGATTGTGTTAATGGCTTGGATGAGTTCGTAGATGGGCACCGTGCGTCTAATTTTTCTTTAAAAAAAGTAGAGAAAATTTTGAAAACGCAATATTTTTTGAAATATTGAAGCGATTCGAATGAAAATTTGCACATATATAGGAGACGCCACAATATAGCTGTTAACCAAAATTCAAATTAAATTACACACGACGAAAGGAGTTATTCGAAAATAAAAATTAAAAACAAATAAACAATCTAAGACATCAGTTCAAATTCTATAGGACATTTCGCACGTTCAGTGTTGACAAGGATAGTTAGACTGTGAACGTATACTTTAGAGTAGATAATTCAAGATCGACCAAAGACACGACAGTCATCTGACAATTAAATATAAATGAGCCGGGTTGTCAGATATAATAAAATTTCATTTGAATCTTAAGATGTAAAACATATGGTCATAACACATATTTGTACTTACTGATGACATAAAAGTTCATCAAGAAATTAATCCGTCCAATATATGTGGTTTAATATTCATAAATATTGAGTTATCAATTACACTCACACTTAATCTACATGACTGCTTTCTGGGAACAAGCCAATAAAGCTATTCTGGAGAGACTTCAAGTTGGACAAAATAGGACAGTTAAGACTCTTTTTCAAAAAAACTTCAGGCAGAGTACAGTAACATTATATAACGACCTCAAAATCCTAACTGTCAACGAAATTATACAACAAGATAGTGTTAAAATAATATATGAAATAAAAAATAATATAATCGATAATACTGTCTCGAACCACCAATATAATTGTAACATACATGATTATAAAACCAGGACGAATCAGCATATACATCTTTTGCCAGCAGCCACAAACATGGATAGAAGAAAGATAACTCATCAAGCAGCAATCTGGTTTAATGAACTTCCATCCAAAACAAAAACCATAAAGCATATAAAGGCCTTCTGTGATGCAGTGAAAAACTACTATATGAATAAAAGACTGTGATGCTGTTTCCGTAATGTGTTGTTGTTTGTTATTTGCCTTGTAATCACTACTAATCTGAACTTAAGATACCCATGTATACTGTTGAATAAGATACCTTTAGGAGTTACTAATAGGAATCACTTTAGATTGGTATTTATCTTTCTCACCTTGTATCTATTGTAATACCGTTGTGGCTTTATGGGAGCTTTTTGGTTTAATAAATATATTTAAAAAAAAAATACTGCAAAAACATCGTCCACAAAACGAAACATCCTCTAGGAAAATAGTCATTTTCATTTGCCAGGTCTGTTTCAAATCTACTCATGAGAAGGTCTGCAATTAATAGGGAAATGGGGTTGCCCATTGCTGTGTCATGGGTTTGTTCAAAAAATTCATTAATAAATTAAAAAATATTCTGCTTCGTGCATAAATTTGTAAATTTATATATTCTTCACTATTGATAAATCATGTATTGCTCAGAATATTTGGAATAATAATCATCATGTAGACAGAGAAAATCTAAAGTTAATAAAAAATGGCAGGCAGTCGTGACAGTTAGATGCTTATGAAAGCATATATATCGTTAGAAATTTGAACAAAAATGTTCCCCAAATTCTACTTACCAGCGCTCATCACAAGTTCCAATTTTCACTTATTTGAAATGAACTTTTCTTCTTATTTTTGAAAAAGAAATAGAGGGTGAAAATTTGGCGGATGTTTCTTGAAACAGCCTGTATAGGTCAGCGGCGGTAGCAGAAGGACCCGCCCTTGTATAATACATTTAAATAGTGTTAGAAAGTTATTGTGTTGTAGAATATGTAGCAACAACTCTCATCTTCTTCCTATTGGTGTATCTTTGTCATTTTCACATGTTGATAGATTTACTTTCATTTGTGGATTGCTTTTCTGTTTTAGATCCACCTAATTACGCATTGGCCCAGCATGCATTTATAAAAGCTGTAACCATTGATCACAACAGCGCAGTGTCTTGGTGCAATCTAGGCACGATGTATTTGATATTAGGTGACATTGGATTAGCTAATAAAGCATTTTCCAAAGCCCAAAGGTCAGATCCGAACTATGTTAACAGTTGGATAGGACAGGTAAGTTATTTTTCACCGTGTATATTATTTTTATCTTTGTCTTGACATGTTTTTCAGGCTCTGGTAGCTGAGACATTAAACAACGAGGAAGCTATGGATTTATTCCGTCACAGTACGCAGTTGGGTGTCCATCAGCAGGGAGGTATAGGATACGGCCACTGGGTGTGCAGAACTCTATTGGAAGGACCGTCTGATGCGACCATCTATTCAATACACAATATGCATGCCATTTCAGTGGCTTGTGATGCACTTACTTGGTATACAGGTTAGTGCCCTTTTATAATATAATATATTTTTCACAGATGACTTACCATCTTGCATTAAAGCATGAATTACAATGTATGCGTATGACATCTCAATACTTTTGTCTTCACCTAACTTTGGACCAAGTATTGATCCTTGAGGCACCCCCAGCGATACTAGGCGGAGCTCAGAGCAAGCTCCATCATCAAGTCTCACAATCTGCGATCGACCACTAAGGTAGCTGGCAAAGCATTGTACATGTACGACCAGAAACTTCATAACTTAACAATTTAGCAAGTAAAAGAGAATGATCAACAGAATCAAAGGCCTTCGTCATATCCAGCATAACTAGAGCAGTAACATAACCCTGATTCTGATGAGTGAGAATATCATTAACTACAGAAAGTAGGACACTTGATGAGCTATGACCGCGTTTAAAGGCAGACTATTGAGAAGGTATAATGGTTTCAGCAAATTCCGACAGCTGTTTGTTAATCACACCTTCAGCAATTTTAGAAGGCACAGATTGCAAGTTTATATTACGAAAGTCACTTAGTGACTTTGGAGAGTTATTCTTCGGGATTGGTATACCTTCCACAAGTCAGGAAACACACCACATAGTGCAGGATGGCGTACATTTCGGCCTGAAAGACCGTTGCATGGGCTCCGAGGGAAATACTATAACTTACCCTCGGTCCTTCCGAATAAACACCTGCCCCCGTCCCACGCTCCCTGCCGGATCCGTCCGTGAACCAGACGAGCGCGTCCCGTGACATGCCAGGCGTCTCCTCCCGCCATGCCTCGTGGACAGGGATTTTCACTGTAAAGTTGTTTTCCCTGCAGATTCGCGGGCTCGCGAAGTCTGACCTCATTTCAAGCATGGACTACTTCACGATCTCCTGAATTTTGCAGTGGTCCCTGAAGCCTGGGTTGATCTTCAGTCTACCATTGCAGGCTAGTCTGTATAGTCCCAGCCTGGCCTCCCCCATAATAACCAAGTGCGGGGGGTGTGTGTGGGGGGTGAGGTGGTGCAATATGTTGTCATAACAAAAACTGTTTAATTCTCTCTTCTGGATATCTACATTAAAAAACTTTCTTAATTTTTACACTGGAGATAACTGAAAATATATTTACAGTAAAAATAAATAATAATAATAAATAATAATAAATAATAATAAATAATAGTCACACTCAAACTTGACATCAAGTACATTATTCATGCTATTTTGTTTCTTTGCATTTTGTGTATAGATTCTTACATTCCTCCAGTTTGGTAACATTGATTTTTGGTTGATAGTTTATATATTTTCTATCCCTGAAAATTATTTATTACATTAAATTGTAATACAGACCTTATACATTACCTTAAAACATGTAATCCAGTTTTTAATATTATATTTTCTTTGCTAAAAACATCAAGTTCACATATGAATTTTTTTCGGCAGTCTTTATTTTTAATGCCCATTTTGTTGAGAATTATACCAGTTATGTTAACCCTGAAATACTTCATTCCATTATCATTATAACATTTTATAAATAAATAAGATCAAATGGGGTCGTAACACATAATCAAAGGTCTGGACGCAGCAAGTGGGTTATTGTAGTGAATTTTCATTAAAATGTTTTTAATAACAAATATGTCTTTTTTTAAAGAAAGCAGGCATGAAATTTGGTTATCAGTACAACCTATATAGTAGAAACAATGTACCATATTACATCAAAATGGCTTTATTGTTTGAAAATGTACAAAAAATTTCCGAAAATAAACCTAAAATGTAAAAAACTGGTTCCTGGCCAATGAAAGTTAGGTTAATAGAAAATTAAGCTATTGAAATTGGAAACTTTAATGAAAATTCGCTGCCATAACGCACTTGCTGCGTCCAGTTAAAATTGAAATCAGCTGCCGGAAAGAACAAGCGCTTGTGATGCCCCAGGAAAAGTCTACGGCTGTATTAAGTATGGAACGGTTTCACTAAGTTAGGGCAATAACAAACAACCAGATGTGTTATTCAAATTGAATTAAGTCTTAAAAGTTTTCATCTCGTCCTAATTGAATTTGTCATACAAAAACTTCCTAAAAAATTCCACGGATCAGATAACGGTAAAATGAAATAAGACCAAAAATAATAATAAAAAAGTGAAGTCACTAACTGATATTAGAACGCGTGTTATAGGAGTCGAATATGAAATCAACACTGCTGCCTTTACCTCTCGGCCATTCTCGACATGACAGATGTATCTACCAACAGGTATATACTGTAGTATATTACTTTTCTAACGTCTTGATTATTTATACCATACAATTTATGTTTAAAATTGATTTTTTTTCTCATATTTTAACGAAATGAAGAAAAATGACGGCTGGGACACAGATCTAGGTGCTTGTTAGTCATTTCGAGCCGTATTTGTAACTCACAAAGCTCTAATGCGTACTAATGTACGGCTACCAGAAATATCAATTCTGACGTTTCAACTTTTTTTTTAATCAGAGGTACAAAACGAGCTCTGACATTCTGGAGCATTTGTGGAATTATTAGACGGCATTCTTCGACATTGCGTCGTCGTAATTCTTCCAGAGACTCCGGTTCTGTTGCGAAAATTCTACTCTTTAAATGGCCCCATAGAAAGAAGTCTAAAGGAGTTAAATCCGGTGATCTAGGGGGCCACTCAATAGCACCTCTACGCCCAATCCATTGTACTGAAAACTCTCTGTTCAAAAACTCTCTAACACGTTGTGAAAAATGCAGGGGAGCTCCATCTTGTTGAAACATGAATTGATTTTCTTGATAGCGATCATCATTTTCAACAATGTCAATTAGCAGAGGGTAAACGATATCTTCTAGTAACTCCAAATAAGTTTCGCCACTCAAATTGCCATCCAGAAAAATTGGTCCGATTAAACGGTCTCCAAAAATGCCACTCCAGACATTTAATATCTGTGGAGTTTGAGTGTGCACTTCGTGAAAATTACTTGGATTATTATCTGCCCAATAACGACAATTATGACGATTGATTGTAGAGTTTAATAAAAACGTACACTCGTCTGAAAAACAGATATTGAACAGAAAGTTCCCGTTATCAGCTATTCGTGCAGTCATAACTTCACAAAACTCCAGCCGCCGATCAAAATCATCTTCATTCAGTTGTTGTACAAGATGAATTTTATACGGGTGAAATTTATGATGCTTCAATATTCGCTTGATAGTTTTTCTTTTGATGTTTGAAACAGTGACCAATTTTCTCGTGCTCAAAGTTGGGTATGCAGCAATTTGTCCTAAAACTTCAATCTTAGTAGTCTCATTTCTAACCGGATATTCACGTTCAGGATCCCGTTTTTTGTTGGCTACTGAACCACTTTGCCGAAACTTTACAACTAACTCTAAAATGTATTTTCTGTTAACATGTCTGTTCGGATGTCGTTCATTAAACAAATTTGCGGTACGGTTGGCACAGTCATCGTTTTTGAAAAAAAGAGTAATTATTTCAACTCTTTTTTTCTACAGAATACACCATTGTGAAATTAATGTTCGGTAGTACTATCAAGTATCAAACCAACCGATAAACTGAAATAATAAACCACATTTCTCTCATTCCGATAAGAAATGTTCTGATGGTCTATTTTTTGTTTACAAACCAACAAAACATTGACTATCAGCACATTTCTTATCGGAATGAGTGAAATGCGTTTTTGCATCTTCAACTGTGAATAATTTTTAAACGAGTTGATAAAAGTTCGAAAAAAAATTAGTGTGTTGAATTCAGAAAAGAAAGAGCTTTCAAATGGTGTAACACTCGACTCATGTTCCCTATTTAAAATATAAGGGTTGTTATCACCACCCTTAAGGGGTTGATGTGACAAAGTTGAGTTTTATGTCAAAACATGTCCACCTCAATATTAAAATTGACATGTTTCAGCGTTTCTTAAAAAAAATTTCTCTGGACGCAAATCGGTCTGTTTCGTTTTCAATGTGCCACCCTATATATATATATATATATATATATATATATATATATATATATATATATATATATATATATATATATATATATATATATATATATATATATATATATATATATATATATTGTATGTATGTATAATTTTTGTAAAAAAAAATGCGTAGGGATTTCCATGAAAAAGTTTACCTTCTTATCAATTTCCTTAATTTATCATATATCTTGTAGAATAGACTTCCATCTCTATTTTTATTATCATTTTTGATATTGAAAGACCTTCCGCCATCTCCAAGTCTTGAATGTGGCCTCCGATAGCGTTTATCACTGGCATACATACTGGGTGGTATATCAAAACTAGGTGAAATGATCGGTCCACTGAATCCACTATAATCATGACTGCCATGATGGTGATGACTTGGAACGTATATTTTCTCTGACTCGTGTTCCTGGTGATGATGCTTTTTCTCTAAAACATGCGTTAAAAAATGAAAAAGTAATTTTAAAATGTCGTGGAGAAATAGCTTACCCAGCATATGTTCGCCGAATTTAATGAGGGCATACAGTTTTCCAGCAAACAAAAAGAAGGTGAAAATTGCTCCTATCACGAATATGATTTTTATTTTTACTGCGAGAAATGTCAAGTATGATAATATGCCACCACCATCTGAAAATATTAATAAAGTATATAATAATAATAATAATAATAACACTTTATTAGCCCTTTCGATACAAAAATGTACATAAGGCAAGTCAACCAGCACACATAGGTACACATAGCACATAACAATAGAAAACAAGTCTTTACAACTAAACACAAACAAAACAGTTATAAATATCACAGTTCATTATTACACAAATACTCGTCAATACTGTATAACACCTGGATGCTAGGAGTGTCTTCAAATTATTTTTAAATGTCCTGAACTCAGTATGTTCCCTACACCTATTTGGTAATTTATTATAAAATCTAATACCATTAAATAGAAAACAGCTTTCATATTTCGCTGTATTATGGGCCACCGAACGTAAATCACCACTGCCTTGAGTATCATAACTGTGATTGAAAGAATTTACATCAAGGCGGTTAATATTTTTCTTTATATATAAAATAGTCCTATACATGTAAATAGTATAGATAGTCATGACCCTCCTTTCCACAAAAACCGGCCGACAAGTCCCACGAGAAGGCACGTCAAATATAAGTCTGAGTATTCTTTTTTGAAGGATTAGCAATCTGTTAACACATACAGAGCCTCCCCATAGAATAACGTTATAGGCTAACACCAATCCCACAAGTTCATTGTAAACTGTGATTAAGCTTTCAGTGTTCAGTGTATACTTTAGCTGTAGTAGAACAAAAAATGCTTTGTTCAAGCTCCGACATACATACTCAACGTGCACATCCCATCGCAGTTCCTGATCAATCAAGACTCCAAGAAATCGTTTGCACCCAGTGGAACCAACCTCAACTCCATTCGCTGTGAGACTATTTGGAAAGGGAAAACTGGATAGTCTGCCGAAGCGCATAAAGACCGTCTTGGTCTTGAAATTGTTCACAACCAACCTATTTGTCCAACACTAATCCAACAAGTCAGAGTATGCAATGCACAACTTCGCTTGAAGAGCCTCAACATCATCATCCACTACCACCAGGGTAATATCATCAGCAAACAATACTTTAAAATCACATCTTATAAAAGATGGTAAGTCATTTACGAATAAAATAAATATTAAGGGACCAAGGACTGATCCCTGCGGTATCCCATACTCCATGCATTGCTCGTTGGAATCATGACCAGCAACAGATACATACATCCTTCTCCCTCCAAGGTAAGACATCAGCCAACCCAACACTCGTCCCCTCAATCCAAAGGCGTCAAGTTTGCCAGCAACAAATTTCAAGTCGAGACAATCAAAGGCCTTGGACAGGTCAACAAAAAGTGCCGCCACATGCCTACCAGAATCAACATTACCAGAAACAAACTCCAGCAAACCAACAGCCGCACTCTCTGTCGACCTACCCGATCAAAAATCATGCTGGCAGTCAGTCAGTAGATTATTTCTCATCAGAAAGGACATGACCCTATCATAAACAACCCTCTCAACAATCTTTGATAGAATACTGGGAATGGCAAGAGGCCTGTAATTCAGTAGCGATAGAGGATCACCACTCTTAAAAAATAATGTAACCTTGCTTAATTTAAGAACATCTGGAAACTGCTCCAGCTCCATATTAAAAAAGCGTATATAAAAATTTAAACGAAAAAGTTCGGGACGCAGCAAGTGTGTTATGGTAGCGAATTTTCATTAAATGCTTCAAATATGAATAACTCAATTTTCTGTAAACCTAGAGAATTGAATTTTGTTACATAGTAAGGCCTTTCCTAAGGCAACATATCCACCAAATTTCATCAAAATAGCTTTGCAATTTTCGGATATACATTTTTTTTCGAAAGAAAACTCAAAATTCTCCTAGCTAACGAACTCATCTAAGTTATTAATAAAAGAAAGGTATTTGCCGAGTTTAATCAAAATCGGTTAATTACTTTTTGAGTTATCGGATGAGTTCCATTGAACAAAGTGATTCAATTTGTTTAAAAGCAATCTAGAACTACGTTTTATTATGTATAAATGTTAAGCTTCCTATTTTCACGGTATTTAAAAGCCATCTCCCTCCCCTAGTTTATTCTGACAACACCACTATTTGTCATTTGTTAACTGACAGGAGTCATGAGAGAAACGTGTGTGTTCTAAGCATAACCTCTAAACTAACAAACGTCATTATACAAAGAAGAAGATAACCTCGAAATCGACTCCGTTAATACTTTAGAATCTTCAACAATATAAAATAACGACCTATATTCTAAGGTTAATACAAACAGGAGTAGGTAAATAATAACCCAACGTTTAATCTTAACTTAACTGTAACAAATGCCTTCGGCTGTCGACTGTAATATATTATAATGCTAACATCCAATCAAACAAATAAGAAAGTGGTTGTGTGCATCAGATTCAGGTTGTTAATCATTCTATGTAGGTACTGTATTACTAAAGTAAAACAAAATTATTTAAAGAAGAAATATAGCTACCTCAAACTAACATAAGTATAATACCTAGGTACTTATGGTTTTCTTTACTCTTTATGCAGTATATGGAAAATGTGAAGCAGTGGTGGAGTAGCATAGATTGGCACCCGTAGCGGTTTTCTATTGAGCACCCCCAAAAGAAAACCACAAGTCAAATACTAAACATAATTTTTTTTTCTCCCCCATGGACGTTGGGACTCTACCACGAAGTTGTTCTTCTGTTGGCGAAAGCAAAGTTTTAGGTTTACCAACACCATATGTTATGAGAATGTCCTCCGTTGCCTTGTAACGATGGTCTAGTTCTCCATAAAATCTATCAAGACGTTCTAAGATAGCTCTCTGCAGCTCTTCTGGCAATGTTAGTCGAGCATCTTGAGCCATATCTCCTGACATCAGTTTTTGAAATCTCGTCCTTCCTCGTCTTTCAATCGAAATATCCAAGTCCTCACATTGTTCAGTTGCATAGGAAATAGCTCTTTTCACTGTTTGGATACGTTGGCTTCGAAGAAAAGTTTTTAGGGCTTTGATTTTTATGACACACTTTTCCAGCAATAGTCCAGATGTTTGTATATACTTTTGTGTCTGGTTAACTTCTTCTAGGACTTCACACCAAAAAGAAAAGTAGCATAAAAAACTGAAGTCACACAAAGCTGGTAAGAGTGTGGATGCTGCTTCTCTTGTATCAGCGTTTTCCCTGCTGTTGTGGGGATCACACGTCTTCGAGTATTGATACGAGTTTCTCAAAATTATTCTTCAGTGGTTTAACAGCGTCGTGATGAGAACTCCATCTTGTCTCTACTAGTCTTTTGACCGATACGCCGATGTGTGGATGACGAAAAGAACGTGTAAACTGTTTCTACTGTTCCGAAAAAAATTACACTTGAATTAACACTCCTGAAAGAGTGCACTCCACATAGATTTAGTGAATGATTAGCACAACGCTTTAGGATTGTGTTCATTGATTTTTGCTTGTACACCACCATGAGCTCCTGCCATGGCTGCAGCGTTATCATATCCTTGAGCCCGACATAGATATATGTCCATGTTATCACTCTCCAGCTGCGTACGGATATTTTCAGAAAGTTCGACTGGAGTATTTCCAGCTATTGGTAAAAAACCTAGAAATGATTCCTTTACTTCAACTTGATCGCCTTCAATATGAACATATCTGATTACATAACTCATCTGATCAACATGTGATATGTCTGGAGTGCTATCGAAAAGAATTCCGAAATATTTTGCTTTTCTTATGTCGCCCACAATGTTATTTTTCACCTCTTTCCCCAAAATGCTGATGAACTCATTTTGAATGTCTTTGGATAGATAAGAATCTACCCGTTTTCTTTATGTAAGCATGTTGAATTCTTAGCATATGCTTTTTTAGCACTGGGTCATATTTTGACAATAAATTAACAAATTCTAAAAAATTCCCTCTAATGTCTGATGAAACCCCCTCTCTATGCCCTCTAAGAGGAAGATTTTGGCGTGCCAGGAAAAGAATAAGATCTAAAAGGCCACTCAAAATGTCACGACACTTCTTTTTTTATTGGTCTAAAACGATTTGATGTTCATGGTCAATAGTTTTTTGCAGCATCAATCCATTTCCCATTTTCCCATATTTCTTTCTACCAAGACATCTCACTGAGTCACTGCACGAATACGCAACTCGCGACCGATGTGAAGTAAACCGAGAATTCGAGGCGCGTAGGTATAAGACGCGTTTCGGCCATTTGTATGTATGAAGACGTTATACGACTTGTTTTACTTGTACCGTGATTATACAATTTATGATATCGACTGCAAGTTAAATTCAGATCGGCCCAAACCGATAATTTAACTTGACTGACTTTTGTGATAAAGTAGGTATGTATTTCAAATCAAACTCACCTCTTGACCTCTAGGCTCTATCTACTATCCGCCAATACATTCACTCACTCCTTTGTTACATATTTAGTAGCTATTGACTATTGACTACCGTCGCGGGACGCGGCGGTTGTAAACAATAACACTGACTGTGATTATTTGTTTTAATTGACAGATGGCGCGGCGATCTGCCCCTTCCGCCCGCGCCGTCCTCGTGGGGAAGTGCACCAGTGGCTGGCTACTAAGCTACGCGAGGGAGTTGTCACCCCTTGGTGCTTGGCACCCGGTACACTGATGTATCAAAGGCTTTTTACAGTGTGTGTCATGCCATCATACCATTTCATCCATGTGTGTTTGGTCAAATTGATGCATGTTGTTTTTTGTGTTTTATTTACCAAGACGAACCCTGATTTTATTGTTAATATATGTATGTATATTTGTAAAAAATTTTAAACTGTGAAATTTTAAATTTTGGGATACTTAAGAAAGAGTGTGCCAGAAATTTGGCTGATTTTTTGTTTTATATTGTGACGTATTCATTGCCATTGTTGGATGTTCTTAATAAAGAGTGTTATTATTATATTATTATTATTATTATTATTATTATTATTATTATTATTATTA